>OZ005741.1:272359342-273559342 GCA_963930735.1 Dioctria linearis
CTTGAATAGTTTAGTTGTGATGTGCAGATTGTATGCCGAAGAAAAGACAGATGCCTTTTTAATTATGGATAATGTGAGAATGCACAAAACACCACAAGTTCGTGATATGTTATCTCAGTTTTGCCTTCTTACTCGCCTATCGTTTTCTAAAATGAAGGCATATGCACGTTCCGTTTTAGGTGATATGAGTAGAGAACTTAATCTTCTTTCAGTGATCGAAGATAGCCTGTAACAAATCACACCTAATGACTGTTCCAACTATATAATGGATTTTGTTTCACTTACTCCTAATGCAGTGGATGATCAATCGTTGCCCTGAAAGGTCAGAAGTATTGCAGATAATATATGCACCCAAAATTTGAGAAAAAAAATGGCATGAAATGCTTACTTAAGTTGAAATAAAATATTTTAAATATAAATTTGTTAAGAGTTTAAATATATTTGCTAAAAGTTTAAGTTTTTCTGTTAACAGTTGAAACTCATTCGTTAAGAGTTTAAATATATTTGTTAAGGGTTTAAAATCATTTGTTCAAGGTTTAAATTTATTTGTTAAGGGTTTAAAATCATTTGTTCAAGGTTTGAATTTATTTGTTAAGGGTTTAAAATCATTTGTTCAAGGTTTAAATTTATTTGCTTAAAGTTTAAACTCACTTGTTAATGGTTTAAATAAGTCTGAGAATGCTACTACATACATACATATCTATATAGTGAAAGTGAAAAGTTTTTGCTTAAAGCTGCTTTATCATAATACGCCATTTTAAGTCTTAAGCTAATTAAAATTACAATATTCATGCCTTAAACTATTATGAAATGTTTACTTAACTTGAAATAAAATATTCTAAATAAATTTGTTAAGAGTTTAATTTGCTAAAGGTTTAAGTCTTTTTGTTAATGGTTGAAACTCATTCGTTTAAGGTTTAAATATAATTGCGAATTGATTAATTATATATGTCATTAGGCTAAACATATATGGGAAATACCATATATACATATTAGCGCATCATATTCCAGCCGATACTTCAACTCAGGGATGTGGTTTCAGGGGCAAAATACTTTGAATCCGTCATTTTCTTTGATCCATTTTTGTACCATTAATCTTAATGGTGCTAAGGGTTGCCTCCTTTTTTATCCACATATGAACAGTTAGAGGGGCTTGGAAAGCATTCAGTAGGACACGTGATCATGGTAATAGTAATTCCAAGAATATTCAGCAATAGAATGCTGTGCTAGTTGAGTCTCGGTTTTTTCCACTTTGTTTTTTTTTTCTTTTTTTTTAGCTACCATGCACGGGTCCCATAGGAGACTATAGATCTAGTAACCTTATACGATCTTTGTTTTCAGGCCCCATATTCCGCCATTGAAGTACTGATATAGATGGAGTGGTCTCACAGCTATTTCCATCATCCTAGGCAGATGTGTACATATTTTAAGCTCAACAAGCGAAACAATTATAGCCGTTTTACTGGGAATTATTCTCAGTTCTTTGTTTATACACCAAAATCTGGACTACAGAAAGGGCCTTATGCATAATTTAAATTAAATTTAAATTAATTAAAAATTAAAGCGAGATTCAAATATGATGGAGCTCATGGAGCGGAACGATTAGATTTCGGTGTAGGGCATATTTCCTACTTTGGCATATATCTTAAAATAGAGCGTAACTATAGCTTGAAAGATTTTTATACTAGTGGAGCGAGTATTTTTTCTATGCTATCATGTCAGAATTATCTGAATATGACAATATCTCATCTTACCTTATTGGAAGTAATAATTCTTTTGCTCTTCTTACACCGGTCATATATGCTCAAACTCACAAAACGCCAAGGTAAGATGGGATGGATTATTTAGTTGAAAATTCAGAATAAAGTTCCCAATAAATGTAAACTACTCATTGTTATTCCTTCACTTTAAACTGCTTCAGATAATATTTTCTTATGTACTACTTCGTTTAATTCTTAGCGATAAAGTCATATATATAATTCACTGCTAATTTTTGGTATCATTTAAAAGTCCTGCGCGCACTTCTGAATTTATCTTGTCTTCTTGATCGAAACAGTCAGCGGTATAAAAGGCGGTAAATTTTCTACGCTAAAAGTAGTAAAGAATTTCACAAGTCATTACCACAAATTCGATTCGATCCAATCGTAAATTAATGTCTATTTGTAATATCCTAAATCGTGTCACCATTATCCCGAAAGACATTTTCTATAACTCTCCGCGTACAGTGATTGTATCTTTTCCGTCCCTCATTCAAAATGCGTTATCAAATGTTAAAATCTCATCCGAAATAGAAATAAAAAAAAGCGGTATTGAGCCATTATTAATTTTTGTAAGAATATGATAATAATTAAAAACTGAAAGAAAATTTGGATTTCTTTAAGCTCCATCTTGCATTACAACCTACGACTCCGCAAGCACAATAATAGATAGCAAAGCATAAAGCATGTGACTCTATAGTCAAGGAAAGGAGTTTCTAGCAATAGCCTGAATATTTCATCATAACTCTCGATATAACTTTTCATTATCTTTTTAAAGTGAAACTATACTACTTGAGTACCTTTTAGTATTTGATAGCTACGGGTAGCCGGTCCTCAAGAATCTTTTTCTTGGATTTAATTCAATTCAATAACGGACAAATAAGAATACAAGATCTTTTAAGGGCGGACAAGTTAAAAATAATAAAATTATTAAAATATAGTTGACAAGAAAATTAAAATTAAAGAAGAAAAAAAAATTTAAATCATATAGGTACTAGTTTATTAAATTTATATCTGGACCTACAAAACTACAAAATCAAAAAAAGGAGTAGAAAAAAATATATGATTAGAAGGAAACATAAAATTAAAGTAAAGAATTTCTTTAAGAAGAGTTTTGATTAAAAGCATTCCGATTGAATGAAGGTAGTCAATGTTCTTGACGTAAGAGATCTTCGTAACGAAGCTGGCAATGAATTCTATAACCTGATAGCTTGGATTATATGAAAAACAGGAGTCTATTAACAAGACAACTAAATTGTCTGGGTGGATCGAGTCAACGTGAAAATGCACAGTAAATGCAATCTGGTTTCAGCAGATGTAACGTAGTTTGTGGCCCAGAGTAATTGAAGACCGCCATAAACTCTACGCATAAAAACGTGAATGTGCTCATTCCACGATCTGATCTTGTTAAAAGTAAGCCTACGTTTTGGGAACTGATTCACATCGGCGAGAAATGTGACGTGTCACTAGAACTCCTATAAAGAATCAAATTCTTCAATTTCACTGGAGGAGATTATTTAGGATGGTCCACGGATGGATTCTCTAGAGGTCTTCATTCAAGTAACTAATGTCATTCTTATTTAAATCAATAGGTCTACAGAAATACTTCTGTCAAGTAGGCGAATTTGGAAAATGCTTAGGATATGTAAAGTTATCATTGATGTACATCGAAAAGAATAGTGGACCATAGATTGATCTCTGAGGAGGCCCAGATATAAAAGAATGTGGAGATGAATACCTATCAGCTGAAAACACCATTTACACACGATAAGAAAGGTAAAAATAGACAATTTTCGAAGCCTATAATAAGAATTGAAAATTCTCTACGTTCTCCTGCATTTATTTCTCATGCGCTATTCGAGTGAGTATCATTTGTCACTTTCAACAAACCGGGAGCGGCTTTGGTTGAGTCAAAAAACAAGGTAAGATCATATGCGATGTTGCGGGCAGCATGAGATGTTCTAATATTTGAAGAAAAAAAAGGAAATTAATACTAACATGACCATAATCAGAACGAAGAAGGTCCTTAGGGATTGCTATGACCTAATTGGGAAACTAGCTGTCATAAAGCATGTACCGCAAACCTGAGCAAGAGGTAAAAGAATATGAAAAATTAGAGTACGGATAAATCTTCGATTAATGTCTTCCATACTCGTAGTGTTTAGTTTACTAGGAAGTGGTATGAAATATGTCAACTTCTGTAATGAGATTGAAGCTAAATGTATGGGAACCATGGGGTACTCAAGGAATAATTTATTACACTACCATTTAACAATCTCACATGAGACAGGCACGCACAATTACTTGCTGTATTCTCCCCAGCTAACAGAGAATTGGTCTCTGTTGGTCTTCCACAAAAACATCTTACTTAACAGCGATACTACATTTTTTTCGGTTTGCGTTTTTCGGAATCGAAATCTGATGAGCCCCTTTCACTTTAATATAAATTGTTAACATTAACAAATATCAAGGATAACATTCAGGCATTCATTTCCATTGCTTACGGCTGTTTAGTTTTTAAATTAAATCTGTGTCTAGATAAATTTATGTGAAATTCAAACGAGGACGGAATGGCATAAAAACCTTACGTTTATTTGAAAATGATAATAATAAAATTGACTATAATCGTCATTTATTGCATTCATAATGAAATATTTCTTTCAAATACTCTTTCCACACTTCTTACAGCACAATAAATTTGAACTACACAAATGGGAATGCCCACTTTAAGTCCGACACCTCCACACGATGCATTATGATACGATGAACATATTTTACTAACAATATTAATTACAACTAAGCGGGGAAGGCTTGGAGGGAGGGGAATCAAACTTCTATCTAGTACATTTGGAAAAATCTTATACAGAATGGAACTCCTTAGGCCCTGTGAAGAAATTTGAGTACCCACACTCCTATACTCAGAAGCTTAAATAGCCATCCCCGTACTCGTATTTCCAGTATTCCCCTCTTTTTTATGCGAACTAAGGTACTAGATTTTTCGCACCTTAAATATGCTCTAACTCGGTAGGGTTATGTCCGAATGGAAAACGCGTTTCATTGTTCGCCTCAGCTCAGCTAGAGTTCTTAGATGAAGTTTTTTTCTCTGCATACTTTTAAGGTGGATGATAGGAACCCCCGGCGGGGGGAATGGTTCCAATACGGCATGTTGCATCTCAAATTAAAGGTCTCACGGAGTACTTTTGGGTGGTGTACTTATTTACTGATTAAGAAAACTTGCTTGGATGTTTTTGCTGCCGGAAAATCAATTTTCATGCACTTGTGTTACATACACCCCTGTTACCCCCAACTTAAGAATGAGCTTCAAGTTATGCTTGCTAATCCGACAAAGAGGAAGCTCGCTGTTCTCGCACTAATCTAATCGGATTAGGAAGAAGATTTGAATCAAAGTCGAACTAAGTGTGAAAATTAAATGCCAAGCCATACCATCATGAAGTTACTTTTCACATCCAATTCATTCCAATCACCAATTATATCCTCAAAACAATTTATTTTAAAACCATTTCATGTGGTGTTTACATAATATTTTCTCCTTGTACCAGAACGACAGCTATTTGGGCCGAAGTTTGCTAAAGTTACATCAAAAATAACTGTGCAATGCAGAGTCAGTCCATAATCATAATCCAAATTTTATTAATATAAAAGTTAAGCTTTTAACAATTAGGCTTATGGAGTGCGGACAGAAATATCTACATACATACATACTGTATGCATGGAAAATACCATGGAAAAAAATCCAAATCTAATTTGATGAAAATGATTAAACCCCAAAACTAATTAAACGTTAATTACTTTTGACACTGTTTTGCCGTTGCCTGTATTATGTCTCCAGCACACGGGAGCTTGGGGTTGATTTATGCTGTGTGCGCCCAATATTCTGTGCTGCGGTTTCTGCGGGAACATTAAGCCAGCGCGTACCTTCTCTGGAAAGTGGTACTCAATGTAAATTGTAGCAGCAAGTTCTCACAGAAACATTTAAACGATTTTTGGAAATGTGCTGAGCTTGAGCGTATGATGAAAATTAAATTGAAAATTCATTACTTGGAGAATATTATAAATCAGCATTTCGTACAAGAGGAGAGTCTGTCTCTTAATTTTAATTAATGACGATAATTGCACTATTCGTAAGAACCATTCCAT
The DNA here is from genome assembly GCA_963930735.1 of Dioctria linearis. Lineage (NCBI taxonomy): Eukaryota > Metazoa > Arthropoda > Insecta > Diptera > Asilidae > Dioctria > Dioctria linearis. Next base: position 272,365,258 of record OZ005741.1, read on the forward strand.
CTAAGATATGGATGAATAGTAGAATTTTGGATAGAGACAGAGAGTACTCTTTATGCTTTTAATATGGAAGCAATTTGTTGTGAATGGCACAATCATCGTCAATTTCCGTCTCTGACTTCAAACTTTCTCTAGCTTTATTACATTTCAAATTTTAATGCTATAAACGTAGGATGAGGGGTATTAACTCCACCTTTTGTTACCTTTCTTCTTTAGTTTAAAAAATATTCCATTTTGATTCTATAACTAAAAATGACATTTCTGTGTATTACATTCTGAGGATTTTTTTTAACCAGTTCCTTTCCTACTTCTTAGAAGATAAAAAGGAACAAAATGGAATTACTCTATAGTTTTTGAGTGAGTAAATGAAAACGCTATTTTTTTTTCTTTTTCCTTCACTCCCCTTGGGCATATTGGGTCTCAGCATAATTGTGGCTTCTCCAATCCGCTCCTCTACTTCCAATTCTTGAATCATATATTTTCGCCATGATAAGCATCGTAATGATGGTACTGCCATCGTTCGCTTTTATTAGGTAAAGGATTCTGTTGGTTTATGTACCAGATAATTTCGGGTAAAGGTTTTTGCTAATGACTAGAGATTATACTTAAACCTTACGAATCCTTTTTTCTCCCGTAGATTCCAATCCAATTGCTGTTGATAGAGAGAGAAAGAAATCTGGGAGTGACGATTGGTAATAGAAAGCTCTAGAAAATTCGAAAGTAGGATAGATATGTAAAAGCGCTGGAACAAGACCTCCGCCTCAAAGGATCGCAGTGTTATTTTCATCTACTCAATCTGGTGAAATAACAGCCAACTCTGGTGCACCATAGATAAGCCACTTTGGATCACTTCTACCCATTTTGCTTATAAATTATGTTTCTCACGTTGTTGTGAGCTCAGAGTTTTTGATCCATATAGGCGATGTAAGGCTGAATGAGTCCATAATAACTGAATTGGGTTGTTTAAAATTGCAGAAAGATATAATCAGAGCAACTGCTTAAACAATTCGAAATTTGACTACTAAATTCGAAGAGACCAGATCGACGAGTCATAGGATGGATACAAAGAGACTCCGGACATACGTTATTGGGCCGTAATTATTTGTTAGACGAAATCTTATAATGCTGAACGTCCGGAGCATATTCTGAGATTTTTTGATTCAGTTGCAGTAGTTGCATATGGTAAACATATGGTTCCAACATGATGGTGCTACGGCATTCACTGCAAGGATAAGGAATCATTTTTCCACCAAACCGAGTTATTTCGCAAAAAGTAGATTTCAATTGATCTTCACGCTTCCAAATTTAGTAGCCCCAGTCTTCTTTTTATGAAGACATTTGAAAATCAAAAATAAGCCATAAACTCGAAAATTACGGAGTGCTTTGATCTGAGATACGAAATAGTGGAAATCCCGATAACAATTTTATAAAACTGAACTGAAATGAATCGTCAAAACTCGGACAGATATTTTTTGGACATACAAATGTATTTCAAATTCTATTCGTATAACTGAGATCAAAAACTTACACTTACCAGTAATAAAATCTTAATTTCGATTTTACTACTTCACGCAGTTCAATAACAGGTATACCAAAGCAAAGAAAACAAATATAAAATAGCTGAAGCGAATGGAAAAAAATCAATTCAAATCAAATTTTCAAATCGTCGTCGCTGTTTATCCTACACGAGTACATCTTCTTCAGACAAAGCTCTAATTCCCTGGAGGTGCACCACAGTCAGGCAAAATTCTTCCTTCTGTTATGTTGCCTCGTTGAAAAAATATAAAACTTTTGCCCAATACGGCAACGGATTCATCCAAGTTTTAGTAAATGTAACTTTTATATCTTTTGGTTTATGAATCCCATGGCAGGCATCAACAAATGTACTCCTGGAGCCGTCAGCATAGAGTTCCAGGCCCTATCAGGGATTAGGATTTAACAGAAAAAAAAGAATTGAATGGCGAAGCTGGAAAAACTTTGAAAGGATCAATTTAACGACGGAAGAACGGTTGGAGTAGATCCAGAGTACAGAGGATGCATAGAAATCTATTCTGTGGTTTTTAAATTGAAGTGAACTTTTCCACTCACACAGGCTATGTGGGTTATCTGCTCTGCTACAAAAGAGTCATGTTTGAGATTTTTAAAACAATTATTTTTTTTTATGGGTTAGGAAGCTTCCTGTACTGTAAGGGTTGTGACTTCTGTATTGAAATAATTTATAGTACTTAGCTGAGAAAAAATATGAAAAGTTTTGCATGACAGATGCCAACGCAGTCCTGTGCAGCTTTAGAGAAGCTGAATGAAGTGAAGTGCATATACATATTTGTATATACAGTAAAACTGGGAATAATTTCACAGCTTTTTTTGTAGCAATACTGGAAATATAAACATATACATAAATTGTTTTCACATTCAAAGTTCCATTACGGTTGTTTTTAATTTATGTGAAAGAAAATGAGAAACGATGTAATTTCCAAATGACTGGCAAAGAATTTTGAGGGAAATTGTGAACACTTTGAAAAGAGGCATGCATTCATCATGTTTTAAGTCACATATCAGATCATAAATCAGTTCCCAGCAGAAGCAGTTTAAATACATCAGACTAAATTAAACAAATGAATAAATGTAATTCAGGTAGACAGTAAAAATGAATTCTAATTCATCCGTAATTGAATTTCTCACAAATCTCACTACCCATCACTTTTATACACACACATAGTTTTTAAAAAAAAAAACCAAGTTTAAGTTCGAAAATTGGACCAATCGAAAAATCAAAAAATCTCATTTTTCACTATATATTTGGGTACTGCCTAAGATCGCGTCGACGTAGAGATCTGAAATTTCGTTCGCAGAAATTTCATAAAAATAGTAAATAAAATTTCAAAAATGCACTAAATCGGGCAACGCCTTCTTGATATCGCCATACAAAAATTTGGGGTTTAACTTTATTTAAATTTAATTTTCATGTAGGGTATAATATTATTCGTCTTAGATAGTAGCGCACCTGGGGGAGAACATATTCTGGAGCAGCATTTTAAGCGCGTACCACGTATTGACAGCTAATATCAAATGTATGCTTCTAGTAAAGTGAATGTTAGATTACCACCGGTTGCGACGCAAAAATCAGGCGAATTTTTACTTTTCGTTGCAAATGCGTTCAATATAACCTTACACTTGGGAGATTGACCTGCTGCCGGATTTTTTTATGAATTTACTATTTTATTTCCGTATCCAAAAAGGAATATCTTGAGAAGTTGTGTGAGATATCGGAAAATGCGAACTTATTTATAACAAAAAGTTGAAAATAAATTTGACGAATCTCAAATGTCAACACATTCAATCTGACAGCATATTTATTTCTAACTCGTCGAACGCGACGTTAGTGCTGCATCGAAAATTCTAATCTAACTCTACCTTAAAGGGACGCTTGTTTCAAGAGAATTATTGAAATCTCAAAAATTGACGTAATGCCTAATACTGGGTGGCGCAAAAGTAATGACCCTGTATGGTTCAGCTACAACTTCTTTTCTAAATTAGAAAACTAGAATTAGTTTTTTATATATGTATATTTGTGTCATGAAATTTCGTCGCATTACGATTTGAAGATGATGTCTCTTAAATGGTGACCTCCAGAGTTGATGCACATTTCAGCCGATATGCCGATATATATGCGATATGTTCCTTATGTCTCGATGAATGTTTTCTTTTAGAACTGCGAGAGTCTGTGGCTTGTTCACATATACCACCATCTTATTAGAACCAGATGTGCTCCAACCCCAATTCATCCAAACTGGGTATCAGGAACTCACGTAACATGGTTCTGTAGCGCTCGCCAGTGACAGTTATCGCATTGCTTGCAGCGTCAGATCACTCTTTCAGCACAACCAACAATTTTTAAAAAAAATCATCCTCTTCAAGGTTGAGGTTTATGACGCGCTGGCTGTATTCTAGACGAGCTCGGTGGTCAGTACACAGCAACTGATGAGTCATGCGTGCCACGTCGTCTCGTTGATGTTTCTGGTCACTGTTCCACATCTTCGCGCACAGCATCGATATTTTCGGCTGAACGGCCTGTTCTTGGTTTGCCAGACTATCCAATGTTACGCCTGTTGCTTCGAGGCGTGTGGCAATGCGTCGCATTGTGCGGCCAACCGGTGCCGGACGGCGGGAAATCGTCGACGAAATTCCCGTTGGGGAGTATAACGGTCCATGATTATTTTTAGTTTTACATTTGTTTACTACACGATTTTCAATGTCAGAATGACAGGAGATGTCATATAAAAAAAATATAAGTAATTTCTATAGTGCCAGTACTTTTGCGCCACCTGTTATAAATTGCTATATTTTTGGTTTCCATTTAAAAGTAATTATGTCTCCGTAATTTTTTATAACTTTTATCATTTACAAACTCGTTTTTACAGTAAGCACACGTATAAAAATAAACATCAGCTGTCAATACTTCCTTTAACGCCATTCTTGTTATTGCAAACAGCGCCAGCATCGGTCATGGACATCTCGCCAATAGGGAAGAGGAACGCACCTCATGGTGGTTGAAAAGTTAACTTAAGAACAAGCGGAATTTTTAGATTTTACTCTCATATAATGTTCTCCCGCTTTCGTGAAAGCACGTTTTTCTGAAATATAGAGAAATGCTATCGAAGTGAGGCGCGCGCCAGAACAAGCTACCGCGCCAGACTATGCGCCAGCTACGAGCTACCGCGGCCTTTAGACCCAAAGTTGTCGACAACGAGCGCGTTCCCTGCCACTGCATTTTTGTCGACTACAAGTCACTACAAATAACTATTTTGCGTTCACTCTGCTAAATTTAGACAGTTAACGACTACGCTTGATTACGATTAGCATTCTCTCTCGTACCAAATAGTCGATTACATTTGACTCGGTCGGAACGATAGTCGAACGTAGTCGATTTGACACAACTAAACTATGGCAAGGACTAGGCTATGAAAATTGCTGTGAACGCGATCTATGAAGAACAGCAGTGCCATATTAAAAGGAAGGAAAAATATTCAAAATTTTATGTCTGTACCTGCTGCTCTACAAGAACATGCAAAATCTTGGAAAAACGGGCTAGGCCTATTCAAAAATTTTAGTTAAAAAAACTCTGTTCCCAACATAGTAATATTGTTAAGAATTTTTTAAACAAGAGCCCTCAGTGTGACTAGCTGTGATCAAAGCTTTTCCAAATTAAAATTATTTTAAAATTTTATTCTTTCGACAATGGGTGATTTAAAATTTGCGAAATCTAGCAATAGTTTCGATAGAAAAGCAACTAATAGATGACATAAATTGCGATAATGTCATTCAAGACTTTTCTATTAAAAAAGTAAGAAAAATAAATACATTAACACACTTATATTATTATGTGCTACGATCCCCAGCAAACATTACGATTAGAGATCGAATTAAAAACGATTCGTTCAGTCGAACTTTGACTTCGATATCGAAGTCGCTATCGACTCGATTTCGACCCGAAAACGAAGGAAAAGGAATGCTAAATCGAATCGAGATTACGACTCGATATCGATTCGTCTTCTGGGACTTTTTCGGAGAGTTTTCTTGTATTGGTGTTATATATAAGGGTTATATGTACTTGAGATTTCTCCGTAAAAGCAACTCGATTTCTAATTGGATAAACGACTAAACTACACTTCGGAAAAACTACTCGATATCGAATTGAATAAATGAGTAAACTACGAGAAACATTGAAAATTAAATAATATACTAACTCACTTTTTTTATTTTTTTAACGAATAAAAGAACAAACTTCAGTACAAATAAAAACAACATAATAAACATAATAAGTCAATCTTATAATTAATTAGAATTACAAAACGAAGTCGTATTTGCCTGATAATGTGCTTTTTTCGTTATGCGATCGCTTGCATATTGGAAGTGACGCATTGCGAATTTATCAAAAACTTCTTCTGGAGTCTGTGGGAAATTATTGTGAAATGCATCTAAAAATATTTAGTTATAACTAAAGTGATCAAAATAATATTCAAGTACAAATATAGCAGTAACTACTCGTAGAGTTCGAGCAGATTTTTTCGTTTTTTTCCCAATCCAGCAGAACTCTTTAGCCACTTCATCGTGAAATACAGAAGATTCAATGTCGTCAGAAGAAAGTGTGTAGTACAACTTTTCGGAAGGAGAATAATGTGGAAATGAGTGTTGAGGAGGTATCTCAGGACATCCACTCGTTGTATTCAAGTAGCTTTCCAAACGATGTTCTTCATATTTTACAATTTGAATACGTAATACATATAGTTCTGAAATAAACATAAAATTGAATTTCATTTTAAAAAGTAAACAGGAAAAATTTCAGCCGCATGCATAAATCGAAATGCTTTTTAATTTCATAAATTTTATTTTCTCCGTACAAGGCAATCAAAGGGCAATCAAAGGCAAAGGGGTACAAGTAACATTCTGTGGAAAAATGAGATTAGTGCATAAATGCAAGCTAGATATACTCAAAATATTATTGGCAAAGAGATATAATTAAATTCCTATCTCGAGTTATTTTATAGCAGCCGTTATTTTAACGACTTACAAGTAGGTGTATTTGTTCATAGGCACTTCTTACAGGGAAGGGGGTATAAGTGATTGCAAGGGATTCAATGATTGTCTTTTTACTAAGCCGATCAACGAATATTACTTTAACCACATCAAAAAATTATTAAGATATGCAGATTATTTTTATTATAATAACATAAGATTAAGACTTTAAAGCAGAAATTAGGATATCTAAAACTTTAAAGTGTTATATCCCAAAAGTGTGAAAAGTCTACTTGTAGACCTTTGCTTTTGCGCCCCTGAATTATTATATTTATGTGTTTCAAACATTATAACCAAAAACGAACTTAGTAAACCCTTATACATTCTATTTAGGATTTGAAAATTGCGTTACGCATGCTAGAATAATACTTTTAATAGAATTACATAATATTAAATAATATAATTTTTTGCATTTGGTAATCCGGTATCCGTAGAATTATTAATATGATATTTTAACAGTGTTTTAATAATTTGTTAGTACAAATTAATATTCAAAAGTATTATATAATATGTACTTAAATACTTAAATAAATTAAAATATATTAAGTCACTTACCAAATTCTAATTTTATTTTCTGAGCACTCACTTGACTGTATACCGTCCTTTTCGGGCGAACACTTGAAAAACAATGCTGCTGACACGCTTTCCTTTGTCATTATGCACCGGTAATTTGATCTTGAAACAATTCGCAATTTCGAGGTATTCGTAAAAACGTTCGTTGCACCTGGAGGTCATAAGTCGAGAGTAATTCGGAAAACCGAAAAATTCTCGGATTGAGGCCCATCATCAACAATCTTCGTGCCAATCCCAAAGTTATGTAAGTTTATACTCACACTATAAAAAATACGCATTGCAGCCGGATGAGAAAAAAACAGTTTATGCAAAGGATTTTGGTGCAGTTTTTGAAAGTATGAGGCTAAAATGTACACCAGCAGCGGCAAAGTAACCACTAATAATAAAAAACAACCTTTTGAGGTTCTCGGCTCTACAGTAACCCTATTTCCATCTTCGGTTATCTAATAGTTTGCCTTAAAATTTCATTTTTGGTAAATCTCTATCAAGAAGAAAAATATTAATTTCAAATGAGAGTAGGCGTCATATGAAAAAATAATGCTATCATTTGAAAAAAATGCCTACTTATCATAATAATAATGAATGAGAATAAAACGAGCAAAAAGCCGGAAAAAATCACGTTTCTTGTATGGGGGCCCCCTATTATTTTTAATTTTATTTAATTTTTATTATTTGTTGTTATAGCGGCAATAGAAATACATACTCTGTGAAAATTTGAACTGTCTACTTATTACGGTTCATGAGATACAACCTGGTGACGGACGGACGGACGGATAGCGAAGTTTTAGTAATGGGGTTCCCCTTTGGGTACGGAACCCTAAAAATTACGTACTTTTATCAAAATTACAAACATATACCAATATTCTTATTCCCAGTTTATTATTAAAAAAAGAAACAAATAGAGTACCTATTACTAAATTTCCACATAAAAGAATATAAATATTTTTCTTTTTTAATTTTACCTGAGGCTTTTGGGCTAGATTAAATTTTAATACCGAACATAAACAAAAGTTACATCTAGGGTTACATGTAGACAGAGATGTCACTATATGCTAGAAACTGAGAAAAATCATCACGTTCGTCACGTAAAAATGGCATGACTTCTATTTATTTATTTCCACAAATTTCATCAAATAGCTGATTACTACAAAATTAAAACAAAAAGAAAATGTACAACATAGAATGATCCCATTTAAATAAATTAAAATAGGCAAATATATAAAAAAAAAAGAACAAAAAAGAGAAAAAGCATTAGATTAAAGAGAACATAATACAAAAATACAGACTATAAATAAAATTGAACAGAAAAAGAGAAACGAAAAAGAAGAGAAAAAAGAAAAAAGCTACATTAGGTAAGCTGACCATTCAAGAGACGCTTTACTTGGGTTTTAGTTAGATGTAGGTCCAGTACGTGCCAATGAGCATTAAACAGACGAGACATCGACGTAATAGGCTCATTAAAACTGTAATTTGTATCACAAAATGGCAAACAAAAAAAGTCGTGGTTTCTCAAGGAACGACAAGGAGCCCAAGAAGCTCAGGGGAATTAATTGTACCATGCAAGCAATCAAAAATAAAAAGGATCCTAGAAATATCACGCCTCTACTCAAGGGTGTCGATAGAGAGCAACTTGAGTCGATCAGCATAAGGAGGCATGGCTAAAGGATAGTTCCAGGGAAGGCCACGAAGAGAAAATTTAATAAATCTGCGTTGGACTGCTTCAATCCGATTAATATGGACAGAATAAAATGGTGCCCAAACAGGTCTGGCATACTCCAAGATCGGCCTAACAAAAGCGAAATAGAGGGTCTTGGTTACAAAAGGGTCATTAAACTCCCGGGACCACCTCTTAACAAAGCCCAAAGCAGTGTTAGCCCTATCGACAATATTTGAAATATGGTTTTCAAATGAGAGCCCGGAATCAAAAATAACTCCCAGATCCTTGGTGCTGTGAAGTCTGGACAATAAACTTCCATTGATGAAGTAATTCAGATACAAAGGACTACGCTTACGATAATAAGACAAAACAAAACACTTATCAATATTCAAAGAAAGAAAATTCTTAGAACACCAAGAGTAGAAGGTGTTCAAGTCAGAATTAATTAGAGCATAGTCATCGGCATTCGAGATAGTTCGGAAAAGCTTGACATCGTCAGCATAACAAAGAATTTTGGTATGAGGTAGTAACAAGTGTAAGTCATTAATATAAATGATAAACAAAAGAGGACCAAGATGGCTACCCTGGGGCACTCCAGAGGTATTAAGGATGTTCCTGGATAGAATACCACGAAAAGAGACTTGCTGGATACGATTAGACAGATAGGAGCTTAACCATAGAAGAAACCGACAAGGGAAACCCAGCAAAGTAAGCTTATGTAAAAGTATCTTGTGGCTAATCCTGTCGAATGCTTTACTAAAGTCAGTATAGATGCAGTCAACTTGTTTTCCTGTATTAATGGCAGACATACAATGATTATAAAACTCCAATAGGTTGGTAGTTGTTGACTTCCCCTTAGTAAAACCATGTTGAAAACTACCTATGAACGGTTTAGAGTGGAAATAAAGAGTATCACAGACAATAGCCTCAAATATTTTGGGAATAGCTGAAAGATGAGCAACTGGTCTATAAGTAGATATGTCAATTCTGTTCCCCTTTTTATGATGTGGAAAAATTAAGGAGTGTATCCATAACTTAGGAAAGACGCCTGATCGATAGGACAACTTAAATAGGTGAGATAAGATGGGGATAAGCGGAATGCTGCATTTCTTCAACAAAGAAGATGGGATGCCATCAGGGCCAGGCAAAAAGCTATCTGCCAAATTCGAAATATGTTTCGAAATTATGACATCGTCAAAAACAAGATCCTTTAACTCAAAAGAAGTCGAAGGAAGCATCGTCAAGTGAGTAACATCGCTACAACTAATATCACAGTTGGAATCACTAAAGGCAGATTCAAAAAAATCGGCAAACAGATTGGCAATAATTGTCGAATCAGCACTCTCCGCATCACCAAAAGATAAGGATGAGAGAAATCCATAAGACTTGCGTTTAGAATTAACAAAGGATCAGAACTGTTTAGGTCTATCGAGCAAAGAAGTCTTCAATTTGGATATGTGTAACTTATAAGAAGCCTCAGAAGCAGCCATGAACCTTCCGCGATGATACGAGTAAACCAGAAAGTCCTCGTCGCTCCTCGAAAAACAAAATCTCTTCCATGCTTTAGTTTTCAAATTCTTGAAATGGCGTATTGAACCATTAAGCCATGGCTGATTCAGACTTTTATTCCTAGATCTAGAAATTGGTGACATTCTGAACAAAACAAAGAAATATAGAGTCGTAAAATAGCTTAATAGCATTATCGATATCTCGTTCGTCAAATATATTACTCCAGTCACGACTAGACAGCCAAAAATCGATTCTAGAATAGTCAGCCTTAACAAAATTAAAATAGTAATCGTCAGAATAAGATACATTCAAAGATATTGGATCAAAGCAAAATATAACATGAACTGCTGGATGGTGAATAGACTCTGGAAGCAAAAGCGTTAAACATCTCCTAGCCGTAGTACCATAACAATCCGAAGAGAACACCAAGTCAAGGAATCTCCCTGAGTCATTTGAAATGCCACTGCACTGGAAGAGCCCTGCAGAAACAATGCTGTCAATAAAGCGGGGAAAATGCTGAGGAGCAGACAGATAGGCTGGACGAAAGCTTTCCATATCAGAGTCGTATTGCCACGAGACAGTCGGCATATTAAAGTCCCCGAAAACCAGAAGATCATCAGAAGGCAGCATAGTATCAGTAATCTTTTCGATAGATGAAGCCAACGAATCGTAAGTAGAAGGAGGCGCACCTGGAGGAATGTACACGTTGACGACAAATACATTCTTAAGCCGAAGTCTCAGAATCACCACCAGAAGCTGAAGATCATCCACCCCGTTCAAATCTACCAGTGAACACGGAATACCTTGCTGAACCGCGCACAGAACACCCCCACCAACAGGAGCATTCAGCAGGTCCAAGTGACGATCCCGACGAAAGACCTGAAACTCAGGACCAAAAATCTCAGCATCGACAATTTTTTCACATAGCCATGTTTCGGATAAGCACACCACGTCAAAGCTTGAACTCGTAGATGACACAAATAGCTGGGTAGTGTTAGATCGGAGTCCAGTTACGTTCGCATAGTAGAACGAAATATCCTTGAGTAGTTTTTTGACGACGAAAGTGTCTTAGCCCGAGCTCTAGGAACAAATTCTCACACAATCGAGTTAGGCGGCCATATATCCGGAGACATCACAACTGTAAAAGAATCCTCAGGAATCAAGACCCTAAATGATGCAGAAAAAGTGCGCTCATAAGCACCGTTTTTCGAGTTAATCTTCCTACAGTTCCTTTAGTTTCTTACTCGCAATTTGATCCGTCCAGAATATAAAAATTAACGTCCGTACAAAGATATGGAAATTTAGAAATAAATGAAGGGACACTCTTTTTAGGGTTCAGTACAACAAAAGAAAACCGAACCCGAATGGTGTGACGTAGGAATTGAAATTTGACAGAATGTTAGGTCTAGATCAAAATTTTTGGTGGATTGGTTATAACAATATAACTCAAAATATTCTAAACCCAGCCCCCCCCCCCCCCCCCCCCCCCGGACAATTGACCTTCTGAGTTTCTAACTAAAATTTTTATATTATCGCTTTTTTCATCAGTTGCTTGAAAAAATCGTTTTTTATGTTAAAATCTAAGACAACTCTTACTAATAAAATTACTCTCTTGAATATTATTAAGTTATTATACCCAAATTGGATTAGATTTAAATATACCTACTTAAAATCGATCGATTGACTGTTCATTGACAAAGTTCTGGTACGGAGCCATGATTTTGTTTTTCTTACATTTCGCTTTATAATTAAAACTTGGAACCATATATTATTGCATGCTAATTTACTTCATTCATAAACTATTTCCTACTATTTCCTATTTTGTTCCATATTCTCACACTCATTCAAGAGATCTCAAAATAAACAAAAATAATGTTTCTTGTATTCGGGCTGAAAGATATAACTTTCTTCAAAAAATAACATACCCCCGATAAAATTTAAACTTTCTATTTTAAGAAACAAACAAAACCGTTGAAATTCTCAAACTATCTTTGCAAAAGTCGACGTTGTACAATCAAAACCAATCGCCAGAAAATTGGAAAACAAAGATTTGCTTAAAAGGAACAAACTTTTACTGTGGATGAAGTTCTTATAACAATAAAAGTTTTCGTATGGGCTTCTTAAAATTTCACTTTTTGCACAAGTTTACCTCGCATAGCCTTGCAGATCTACAAGTCAAGAATAAATTGAGTTTTGCCACATTTTGAAGTATTTGCTTCCTCATTTTATTCTGCATTAATATCTTCCTTCTATTATTGATAAGTTTTAATATGAATTAAGTGAATGATGGAAACTTCTCATAGTATGCTAATTTTTATCTCATAGAATAATGAGGTAATGAAGATGATAACCTAAGTAAGAGCATATATTAGGCACCCGTCTCACAGTGTTTCGTCTAGTACAAGCTAGCGGGACAAAATTATTTTTTAGTTATTTTGATTGTTTGTGTATATTGCAGGTATACTACGCTATTTTAAGAGAAAAAGAGAGGAAACCTGCATACTGAAAGGTGTATAGACCCTACATCTGCGATGGACTCACCATTTGTCACGATGGGTTACCATTCACGCGGTGAAATGAAGGTAGTTGCGCTGTGAGTAGCTACCTCTGCTATCCCTTCATGGGATTACAGACGTGAGTGTATTTTTTTTTATAAAGAGGGCTTAGGGGATTGAAATATAAACAATTTATAAAATTGTCATAAATGTTTCAGTATTTAATAAGTATTTACATTTTAATATTTACACAATTAAATTAAACTAAACAAAAACAACCCAAAATTACGAGGTAATTGCAATTGATGCGTACAATATTTACGTTAAGTAACTAAAACACTTAAAGTAAAAACTATAACTAAGTGATAATACAGTAAAATTACAATTTTTTATGATCGCCATCAGAAGATTCCTCCTGATTGCTCTCCCATTCAGTAGAGTCTGACAAAAAATAGTCCTCCTCATTAATTTCGTAATGGGGTGATGTCCTGGTTGGTATAGAAGGTGGGACAATCAACTGCAGAACTTCCGCTGGCAAAGTCATAATTGTCTTTCGCAGTATATCTCGTAATGTGTTAATAACAGGATCGGACGCAATCAGTAGCATCCTCAAAAGATCTGTATTCGAGGCAATACGTGACCTCTTTCTGTTGTGTCGCTCACGAAATCTACGGCAACATTTATGGCTTGCATCCTGGGCTTCTTCAGAAAGCTGTACAATTGGAATGAGGCACGATTAAATTACTTCCGCACTGTGTACTAGAATCTTGTTCACAGTAACGGGCATGGAGTACCATGAATACATATCAAGGTATAATTTTGGTATTTCAACGCAATACTTTTCGAATTTCGAATAATTTATGTCATATCAAGTTCTTAAAATTAAATGAAATCTTTTAATGATCCTTACGTCCAATCCTGTAATTTCCATCATTCGAGTTACTATACCCAGGTTTTGGTTTATCTGCTATAAGACCCATGCGATCTTTGAACTCCTTTTGGATTTCTTGTGAGCGCTGCTTCACAACAGCTTTATAGTTGTCTTCTCTAACTTGCCACTTTTTTATATCTGAACGATAGCTTATGTGAAGCTTACATTCAAAAGTACGGATCTATTCATGTAAAGGAGATAATCAAATATAACACTTTTGTGTTGAACGTGTGTCCATTAAAGCGTTACACACTTTACCATCACTCATCGTCCACAACAAGTCCTGTGTAACTGAGATTTGAGATCTATCAACGTTACATAATGTTGGAAGAAGATGACTAATTTCATCTAACACCTAGTCGTCTCTTCTTCCGTAAACTTATTTGTCGCCTTGGCGAAAATAAATTTGATAGGACGGCAATATAAGGTTGAGGAAAGTCGTGGGTTTTGCCAGATCACAGTTTCGCCGTCAAGCAGTCTCAATGGCACAAATGAGTATACGAACAGGAATTCATCTGTAGCGCTCATTTTCTCAAAACTCTAATTATACGTGCTATACCCAGAACTACCATCACAACCCCATTTGCTTACCAACGTAAATGATGAAGGAGGTAACACACTTCTAATAACTTCAGGCTAAGCTTCACTAAACATTCAGCCGTTTTATTCAAAATAGCCTCAAGATTAATTTCAGCTCGAGATTCAGTTACAGAAATGTGTTCATCACAATGACAACAAGAAACTTTGGATTTACCTAAACTGTAGAATGATGGATACACACGATGTCCCGCCTTCACTGTCCACTTTCTAGCTTGCTTATATAAGTGAGTAGTCGATTTAGAGTCTACATAATAAGCTAATGCTTCGTCCGGAGTTAACTGCCTACTTTGGTCAGAGCACTTCATATTCTTCCTTTGACTTTCACCAACTTCTCTGAATTTTTTCGCGACATTTCGGTGCCCTCCCTTCCGCGCAGCTAATTCTGCAGCTGTAGTTAACTCACTTGTCCTTCGAATTTCTAAGAGATCTTCTACCCTACGTCTCTTCGTTTTCAATGATGAGTCATCGAAGAATTTTTTGGGCCGGCCCACAGACAGAATTCCTGATGATGTTGAAGAACAGGGCCGGTTTACACACACATTAATTTCTATTTCCGGGCCCCTCTAGCCTTTTTTTTACGAGCCCTACTTTGTACTTTGTCCACTTTTCAATGAATTTCGACGAAATACTTGAAATTTTCATCCTGAGCAAAATACGACTGGTTCTTTCACTTTTTTATGTTTCAGCCATTCTTCGAAAAATTTCATTTTGTCATAGTTATGACTCGTTCTGAAATAAGGAAAATCATTTTACTTGCGGGGCCTTTCGGGGTCTAAAATTTGTGTGAGTCTATGCCTGAATGGTGTAGTCATAATATATAGAAGACGAGTACATTCGGGTAAAAAAAGTTGCAATCTTTTCAAGTTTTCAATTATGGAAAAATATGCAGTATTTATTTCTAGATATTCAAACTTGTATTAAAGCAAAAAAAATATGTGAAAAATATGTAAATAAGTATATGATAAGTGTACATACCTTCCACAGAATATTCCATCATAAAAAAAACTTTTCGCTTTGCTACCAATTTTAATAGATCTTACCACAAGTGTGCCAAAAATGCAATCACTTACCTTTCACCTCCGATAATGAACTGTAATAAAGTGGTTGCCGCAATGAGATCTTGATCTTGATCTTGTCATAACCAGTTCCTGGAAATTACATCATTTACTACACGAAACACTGTGCATCGGGTCACTATCTTTTATAGAATTCAAGATAGTTTAAATCTCTCTTACATAACAGATTGCGACTGTGTTCAGTAAACTAAATATCCGAGGAGTTTTGAACTTTGCACACGACTCAATAAACTGAATGGATGACACTTGCTGGATAATTGAGTTTCAATTCCGATATTGATATAGGTATATGATGGAAGAAACTTGAGAAAATACATGTATAAGATAAGGAAATTTAAAGAAATTTATATATATGTAGATATACACATACACTGCCGAGCAGCTGGTTAGGTACATCTTAAGAAGGCCTTTTATCTTAAAGACGGGAAGGCATATCGAAAAAAAAATTTAATTTTGTTATTGTTATTATCCATTCTATTGTTTGTCTGGATGCATTTTCATTGAAAAGCAGAGCAACTGATTAGGCATTTTGTTTATTTTTGGACTGTAGAACAATGTGCTGGAATGAAGAATAGAAGCAAGTTATCTTTTCTGATGGAAGAAGGAGAAGGTTAATCTGTTATAATCTGGGAAGTCATGTCCTACAATTGATCCGTGGAAATTATAATTTTAAAAGGAAGAGAGAATGCAGAAAGTATTGATGATATAATGTGTAATGTCGGGTGAGTGAATGCGACAGCTCTGGAGTAGTCCAAAGGGTGGTTACAGCGGGGCGATCGCCCCCCCCCTAGAGCTCTGATAAATCAAAATTTATACTCTAATCCAATGAAATGGAAAATAAAAAAAAAAATTGTTTTCAAATCTTCTAAATCCGCATTAAAAAAATAGAAAATAATTTCTCCCTTCACTTAATGTATGTTTCCCTTCATTTTGCATTTAATTAATTATTAAAATTTTGTGTATAAATTTTAAAATTTTCAAGGCAGGTATACAAAGAAAGCAATATCTGGGGCCGGATTCTGCGTGCACAAAGGATTTTGTGTACACCATCTTGTTCCGATTTCGCAAAAATGGAAATGAGTATTTCTGTCAAAATATTGTACACTTTAACTGATATTTTCTTGCCGCCATTTTGAACGTGAAATTTGAAGAGGTACCTGTGAGTTTTTGTTATATTATTTATTTTACCTTTTTCTAAGCCGTAGTCGTCTTAATACTAGTGAATTCATGTAACTCATTTCCTATAAGTGAAGTTAACTTCTTCAAGAAAACTATTTTTTCACTCAAACAACATTAAGCACAGAAAAATTTTCATTCAGCATTAAGTGTACACTTTCCCTCACGGTGAGTTTTTTAAATCATGTGCACTGGAAAATTTTTCACAGCTGCGGAATCTAGCCCCTGGGCAGTTTTAATTTTAACACTACACTGAATAACAATGAAATTTGGAACTCCTAATGTTTATCAAAATACTTAATTAAATTACTTTGCTTTGACTTTGCTTTCTTTGTATACCATGAAAATTTTAAAATTTATACACAAATGCCGTATAATTTTAATATTTAATTATATTTATTATTTTTTTTTTTTTACTCATAAATTATTGTAAAAAAAGTTAAAATTATACCACTAAGAAATTTTCAGTACAAGCAAAATTGTTACACTTTTTTGTGATCGAAAGCTCACAAGAGCCGGGTATTTTGATGAAAAATAGTATGTTGGGGAAATTATCATAGCCAGGGTAATTAATCTCAGATTCAGTTTTCCTGCAAATATTTAATTTAATTTTATACATATATTAACCCAACCTAATTAGCATTCCCCGAAAATTTCTTTAACCATTTAATTTGCAAGAAATTGCTGTCCAACCCAGGAAATTATAGTGTTTGAACGAAATGCAAACGGTCTTTATATGAAACACACCATCAGTAAGACAATAAATAGTGTATAATGTCTATTTTATGTGAGACTTAATTTTGCTATGTTTACGGGATCAAAAACTTATAATATATAAATAAAAGAACTCCGGCGATATTTGAATGCTAATGAAATTTTCATGCTGAAACGGAAAGACACAAGGCTCAACTACAACTGAAGTAATTATCTTACGATTTGGAACGGGACTTACTTACTTACGAAAAATTTATATTTTTAGCCTAAATAGATATCACATTCCGTAAGGACTATTATCGCAATATTTATCTTTTCAATTTTAAAAACCGGAAAAAGTGAAATAAGTAACAAATGGAATTAATTGGTTTAATTGAAGATTTGTGCTTTCTATTAATTTGCAATACCATTTTTATTCCATTTTAATTTTTTTATTACACTTTTAATTATTTAGTAATAATTTAATTATTTGACACATCGCGTTCTTACGGAATAAGCGATCTTTACCGCACCATTACTGACTGCAATTTGACTTTTAAACTTAACGAAAGTTCCCCTCACATGAGTTAAAATTAATTTGTGTACGCCTGTTAAATTAGAGGGCGCGTTCGCTTTACGTAAGTAAATATACTTACGTATACGTCTATTGTATTTTAGCCTAAAGCTACTGATGACAAGTGCGCCACCCCCAAAATCAAATGTCTGGATCCACCCTTGAGTCCAGGGGCGAGTCCCACGACGTTGACGAATATAGATCACTGTTAGTTTCAATTCAATACAATATTTCCCTACCCTAGGTTTTGTTTAAGGAATTCAATATACTAATATCATTCAATCTAAAAACGGGGCGATTCGTTCAAATGCTTACACAAGCTGTGCCAATACAGGGTGTGAACAGGGGGGGGGGGGGTGATCGGGACAATCTTAGGACATGATCCAAATTACCTTGTTGCAACATACCTAGATCTAAGTTTCAAAACTAACTATTTGGGAGCATTTGACGCAAAGGAGCCTGTCAACAAATATGGCTTTATTGTTTTTCGAAGTATTCGCTACGTTGGTCGATATACTTTTGCATGCGTTTGAACTAATCGGCAAAAATTTTTTCCATTCCGTATGAGACACTTCCAAAACATGGGTTTTGAACGCCACAATAGCTTTTTCGGGTGTCGAAATAGAAATAGTTTGTTTTTGATGTAAGGAAAAAAGAGGAAATCATTAGGTGCCAAATCAGGACTGTAAGAAGGATGATGTATTAATTCGATTTTGTTACTGGTCAAATAATCGGTTGTTTGATGAAATGTGTGAGAGCTCGCATTATCATGGTGAAAAATGATTCGACGACATTTGTTTGTTATCTTCAATTTACCAAACACTACTGGCAAACAAATGATGGTATACCATTCAGAATTGACAGTTCTTTATTGCCCCAATGGTACAGTTGCCACATAACCTGTTAGCCAAAAAAAAAACACGCCATCATTTGCTTCGCAGTGCTTCGGCACGAACAACTTCTATTGGATTTGGCTCATCTTGGAAGAGCCATAAAACCGATTGCTGTTTAGCTTCGTACTCATATGCATAGATCCATGATTCATCACCTATCACGATTGTATAAACGTCTTTTGAAGCACCACGACTATATTTCTTGAGCATTTCTTTTCACCAATCGCCACAAGCCTTTTTTTGACCGATTGTCAAGTTATGCGGGATCCAACGTGAGCAAATCTTTTTCGGCGCTGCTAAGTGTTCATCAATATCTTATATACGCTGGTGGAACTAATGCCTAAGGTTGCCTCAATTTCACAGTATGTAACATGACAGTCTTGGATTATTAGTTTGCACAGTATTATTATTTTGTGGCACAACAACCGATTTTGGACGACCTTTACGAAATTTGTCGGTGAGCGAACGACGGCCACGATCTAATTCGTTAAACCAGCGTTTCACAGTGGCGAAAGATGAGGCTTCATTTCCAAAAGTG
The DNA here is from genome assembly GCA_963930735.1 of Dioctria linearis. NCBI lineage: Eukaryota > Metazoa > Arthropoda > Insecta > Diptera > Asilidae > Dioctria > Dioctria linearis. The sequence continues at coordinate 272,384,546 of OZ005741.1, forward strand.
GAAGTAAAATGATCGATGCACTCTGGTCTTGATAATCCACGTCAAAAATCGTAATAAATCATCGCACGAAAATGTTCACGTGTTAATTCCGATTTTTTACGAAGTTGAATTTCAAGATGAATGTAAAGAAAAGAAAAAGTTATTGTTAGTCAAAAGATTCTGAGAACGTTTATGTTAAAAAATGTCAAACTTTACGAATATGACCTGGTTTTCATCAGCAAACACTAGTGTTGCCAAGGCTCACAATATAAAAAGTGTCATTCATGTGAAAAGGTACTGTTCCGTTGCGGAACAAACATTAAAGAATTAAGATTAACCTTACATACTAAAATCACAAAACTCAAATACTTTTCCCTCGATGATAAAATTCCCACGATGACATATGACTTTCTAAACATTAAACACAGCTGAAAAGAAATAAAAGCATAAAAGAGGGCATTAGTAAATCATTAACAAAATATAAAAAGTCTCAGATTATTTCGATCTGAGACTTTAATCAAAACCACACTTACGCTAGATATTGCTTCCAGTATTCCCACGATGTCTCCAACATCCAAAGGAAGCTATAACATAAATAAGAAAACAAATCATTAATAACATTAAAAATAAATAAATATTCATACGTAAACACTTAGCTCCAAACAAAACCGGTGCCATGAACCATTTTGACAGATTCAAAATGGCAGCTCATGGCACAGAGAAAACTATTCTCATTAGGCTGTGATGACGTCACTGGGTGACTAAATATATGAAATCTTACAAACGACGCGAGCGTCATGGCAACGCCACCGGCAGACACAATTCCTATTGTGTTTCTGCCTATAAATAGCGAGCTACTGGAAGTAGCAAATCACTGGGGCATCAAAATCAACCTTAACAAATCTGAAATGATTTGCATCCGAAACCCGTCCACAAGGGGAAGACCCAATCTCGCCACACGAGCCAACAACATAGAAATTGAAGTCAATAACGAAAAGCTCCAGCCTTCAAAGAACGCCAAATATCTTGGTGTCTCTTTCAATAATCGGTTGAAATTCAACAACCACGCCAAGCTAACCTTGAGGAAAGCAAACTACGCTTACTCCCTACTCAACCCTATTATCAGAAGGAGAAACGGTCTCCCGAAAGATACAAAGCTGCTTATATATAAACAGCTCATCCGCCCAATCATATGCTATTGCTTCCCCATCTGGCACACCATCTCACCATCCTATATGAAGCAAATTAGCGCTCTCGAAAGAAAGATCCTAAGGGCCTGTACAGGAGTGTACAGAAAACCTGACGGACACTACTTTCCCAACACCTTTTTGTATGACAGTGCAAACATCACTCCAATCGAGGACTATCTCCTTTCTCTCGCGGTCAAACAACTTGAGAAGATCTCTCAACACCCTAACCCCCTCATTAGCCAGCTTTCAACCCAACTTCAAGTTGAAAATCACCACTACTTATCACCTCTCCACCTAATCAACTCGGAAACGAGAAACATTTATTACCTGGGCGAAAGATTTACCTTCTTCACTAGTGCAGGAAGCCACCATCGTGTATAGGACAACATCCAGGGATCTCGATCATCGTGGGATATATCAACGCTGGACCATTCTGGACTTTCGGGATATTTCTCAACATGCTGGAAGAAACGCCGGTCTCCAACTTACAACAAGTTAGAGAAATCTCTAACATTCCACAACTTCCCACTACCATCCAACTTCCCTATTCCTCTAAATCCCAAAATTATCAAATAACAGCCAAGAACACAGCTTGCCGTCGCGCAACAGGCTGTAATAATTTCGACATCGTGTAACCTTAAGTTAATATAAATTCGAACAATTAAAGTGCAAAGTGAATCAAAGACAAAAGTGAATTCTAGGCCAAAATTAAAGCCTGTACGTAAACATTTTCAAATATCCCGGGATATCGGTTCGGTAATAAATTCGCCATAATTCGTTTTATTTCGTTAATCGCGTGTGAAGAACACTTGACTTGACTTGACTTGTAGCAAATCACTCTAGATTGAGCCACAAGGCAGATCGGCAGTACTGAAGCCATATTAAGCCTTGACTAACAAAATATAAGGGAAGTATTGCACCCTATCTTACTAACAATTTAATTAATTATTAATAATATTTAATTTTCTAAGGTTTTCAGCATGCCAGTGGGAGTTTTGATTCCAGCCATAACCTACATGAGCAGTTAAGTTGACGCTCATTGTAACCTGCTTAACCTCACCCTTTGCTTAATTAATAATACTCGCTCCTTTTTCTCTCATTACAGATTGAGAAATAAAATCGCCAGTGGAGGCTCAAATAATCGAATTGTATTTTTGAATTAATTTAGATTAGTAAGTTGAATTGAAGTAGAGTAGATTAAGTGAATTTTTGAATTGAACGAATTTAAGTACCTGGATTGTATAGCTTTAAGAATATTTTGTGAATTTTTTTTTTTTTGAATTGAAAATCCTATCTTATCATTTCTATAACCGGCACCTGCCCCTTTTTTGCATGCTAAGCCTACATTGGGACTTAACAGGTACTTATGGCACAAACATAATTGCGCTTGCGAGAGCTGACTTTCACAGTTTTCACATGAAATAATATTTTCCACAAAACGTACAGAGTTCCAATAGTTTTTAAGTTGATCATCTCGCTGTCGCAACTATTGTCTTCATTTCTTAAGGTTGGTCAAACTCTGTACGATACATGTTATTTTAAAGTTGGTACAGTATTGCCATATCCAGACAAAAATACCAAAAACGAAAGAATGTATTTCAAAAAATTCCTCAAAATTCAAAATATGCCATCGTGTTTGGAATATATGCAAAACTATGATCTTTTGGTTGCTCTACCATTCATCCTATTCTACCGAGTAAATAATGAGCGCAATCTTTTGTTGCCAGTTCACCGATTTAAATGAGCCCCGGCAATTATATTAACAGGGGTTGGTCACAAGCTCAGTTTTCTTACTATACGCATGTATCTCTCAGCACTCTCCCTTCTAAAAGATGGAAAATTAACAATTGATGAATCTTTAAGCTTTAAAACGTCTACCCGTAAATTTAAGACTATCGCCAGCATGCATTAAACTGCTGCCTTAAATCAAAATTCAAAGGAGTAGCAACTTGCGTATGCACTTTTGTTGAAGTACTCCTTCAGACGCACATGAGAGCGTGTGATTAAAGGATAAAATGTTCCTCATGCCATGAATGAACGTGAGAGGGTGGAAAGCATCACAGTTTCAAGGTTATACATACATTCATATATACGTAGGTACAGGTGTATAAATTATAAAAAAAAAAAAAAATTACGATGGTTGTGTTAAGTGGAGGCATTGTGAAAATAAATTAAATGTTGTAAAATCTGAGAAGAAAAATATTCATGCACAGTAATAAGCAATGAGATTAGTCTTAATGTCTCTATGGCAAACATGAACTAGATAAAAAAAGACATTCACTTTTCGTTAAGAAAAATCAATGTATTTCTCTTGAAGTATTGTCCTGTGTTTCTTACATACTGAATGCCTTCTATAGGGAGTCCAATCCGATAGGAGATCGCACAAAGAACCAATTTGTGGGCATCATTTCGATTTGGTTGACCTGTTTTCTGTTAACCACCTAATAATAGTAGCCTAAACTAGAAAATATTCTCAGCATCTCTGATCTCGACATATTAGATAAGCATAGCACTGACTCGGCGCAATATTGGGATATCTTGAATAAAGTAATTTTGATGAAAAAATTGAAATTGGAGTTTTTCAAATAAAGTGGCATGTTGTGACTAAAACCACAAGAAAAATTTTTAACAGAAAACAAGTGCCAATTAGTAAATAAAGAAATTACATTATTGACTAAAGAATATTGAATGTTTTACTGTTGAAAAAAGCTATATAACAAGGATCGGAAATTACGTCCATTGCTGCTTCTCTTTACGTTATTTGGGAGAGCGTTCCACAGTCTCGCAGATTGTACCAAAAATTGACGTTCAGTTGTTCGATTATTGAAACTGGGCTGAATTAAATTAAGTATTATTGATGATTGTATAAAATTAATTTTATTAAATAAGTAAATGGGCTTCTGGCTATAAATTGTATTCCACAGAAACAGTAGTATTCTTACTCCCAAATACGACTTAAGTGTACATTGAAAGATTGACTCTACATATGGAGAGACATGGTCATAGCGCTTCAAACCAAAAGCAACATTTAACTTTCTCCAGGGGGTAGATTTGAGTGCATAAAATATCTCACATTCATAAGTTATGAGAGCCACTACAAGAGATTTTACTAAAAACATGCGGATATTTTGAGGAGTGTATACTGCAGACGTTGAGAGCTTGCGGAGGGTAGTAAATACTCTGCAAATAACACGGTTAATATAAGCACTACAACTTAAAGTTTGATTGAATACTATACCCAAGTTTCTAACTGATTTGCTAAATGGGATAACCTCATCTTTAATTTTCAAAGCACGGGAAAAAAATATATCAAGCTCAACTTTAAATATAACTATTGATGCAGACTTTGAAGCGTTAAGATTTAGCTTATTCTGCAGTGCCCAAGAATGTATGTGCATAATATCGGTATTGGCACATTGTACTGCATCATCAATTGGTTCCAATGGCTTACAGATATTAAGTTGAAAGTTGTCAGCATACACATGAAATTTACAATGTTTGACTATCAAGGTTAAGTCACTAATGAACATAGTGAACAGTAATGGGCCTAAAATTGATCCTTGTGGAACCCCTGCAAGAATAGGACGAAATTGAGAGGATTTATTTCCAGTAACAACTCGCTGCTGGCGTGCTGGCTGTAAGATGAGGAAAAATTGAAGTGATATACGAGCTTATAAAACAAAAGTATGTGATCCACATTGTCAACATTGCCGTAACTAGGTAGTGGCCAGGGAAGGGGGTGCGCAACGCCCCCCCCCCCCAGAAAATTAAGATAATTCTCAAAAAACATTCGTTAATTCGTACAATCTTAGGCCTAATTAAATTGAATTAGTTCAAATCAGAATCGAAAAGGCTTTAACGAGTTCTTTTCTTCAAGAAAACCTATCTTAAAATCTTTTTAAAATTTTTAAAAACTATTCTGAAATTGCCTTGATTGCACTGAATTTTGAAAAAGGCGTAATCCGTAGGAGAAATCATGAAGAACTATTTTGACAGGTTGTGCGGAAATTTTAATTGATAAGCGTTGTTTGATATTAATGAAATTTTGAAAATTTCGTAAAACTTTGTTTAATTTTCCGAAAAAAAAGCTTTTACGATTCTAATCCCAACGGATTCAGTAATAAGTCTGATTATCTTATAAGGAAGACAATAAATACTTGAAAACCCGAGAAATTCACAGAAATACATTAAATTTGTCTAGAACCAACTCGAGTCTCGAAAAGTAGAAGACAGCCGGAGAAAGTCAATGACTTTCTCATAAAGTCCCCTCTAGGTAAAAGTAATTTAGTAGACTTCCCATCAAATACAAGACCAAGGCCATCCGAATATTGGAAGATACATCCATTTTCAACCAAGTGATGGACAACATTATCACTAACTTCAAAAATGGGTTTGAAAAGCGACCTTTGCTCCGGTACTGGTACTCAAAATACTCGCAAGTGCAAGTCCGATACTGGTACTTGATGCACTTACTACAAATTCCGCCATAACGCGAAGTACTTCAGCTATTGTAAATTATTTTAATATGCCTTCTAATAATAGAGGTTATCTGCATCTCGACGGTGCCTAAAGAAATCTTACCACCTTCAAGAAAATAGAAAGAAAATTAGCGCAATATATGAGTAACTGTAGGACAGAAATTGACATGCTGTATTGTTAAGTCGGCAATCAAGTGCCGCAATCCGCTCTCTTCCTCCGCACATGTGGAGCGTTGATTTTCATTTGCAGGTCTTGTAAATGCTACGCAAAGGTACAAAGGCAATAATACGTCAGATAATACGTGACAATTGTTTTACTAAAGGCAAATTCAATGTACGAACAACTTCCAAAATTATGTAGAAATTAAAACAGCAAAAGCTTATTCAATATTTTATGATATTTCGTAAATGGAAACCTCATTCAGTTATTTAACTGGCTATGGACTTGTACTCAAAAACTTTTAAGTATCAGTATTGGAACTTGTACTTAAAAGATTTGAAGTATGGGTCCTGGTACTAGTACTTGGAGTACTTGGAGTAAATACTGGGCATTGGGCAGGGCGTCACTTTTATATCAGTTTCGTCTATGGAATTTGAGGATTCTGATTTATTTTCCTTAATATGTGAAAGAAGGAAAGGACGGGATGTGGAAAACAAAAGTCTCTGTTAATTAAACGACACTACTTTCTTTTATTTTTCTTTTAAAATTGTGCAAATTTTATTTTATTTTTAAAAGCGACACTACTTCTTTGATATTAATAAAAATTTAAATCGCATAGGATGTTTGGAGTAGACTGTACGGAATAAATGAGTGTCGCTTGGGTTTCAATTCGAGATTTACATTATGTACGAATCTATTCTCACAATAGCTGTGTTCTTTGTGTACCTTGCTCTAGAACTCCCATATCCTGGAGAGAACAAATTTTTCTGTCGATTGAAGCGAACTATTTGTACTGTTCGCTTTATTTATAAATCTTCTATGAAAATGTATGAGAAGTTCTTTGTGTATTTTTTGTTTGACCCTGTTCTGCGGACACAAAAGAGCATAGCTAATAATTTAAATGTCCGACTAAACCATTGGCCGTTGGCCTCGATAAGCAATAAATATCGTCCGATCACCGAATGTTGACTGACTAGCTATCAAAAATTGATGGAATGCTGATGACTTGTACTAACTGGTAAGCGATGTACAATGCTTTTGTCTCTCCGGATGTCAATAATATTCAACGAGAATTATAAAAAAGAATGGGAAACAATTAAAAACTGTTCGTTGTTCTTCTGACCTTAACATCGCAACCTCAACAAAGACTGCCATATTTCAAAAGCTTTTCTTATTAAAATCGCCCCAATGTGTACACGTACTTAAATTTTGCAGTAGATTAAAAGTGCTGATCTAGTTTTTTTTTGCTTTCGGAGTTAAAGTTTCACGTAGGAAGACCACATATTATAAAAATAGTGACGCGATGTCTGCGATTTGTAAATAAGAATTATCTTATGTAGTAATTATGTTCTAGAATTTAGATTATAGCTGTGTTCTTTTTTGTTTCGCATAACAAGGCATAAGAGCAAAAGATGTACAAAATAACGCCTCAAACGTTTTCATAGAAGATTATTAAATGAAGCGAACAGTACAAATAGTTCGACAGAACAATTTGTTCTCTTCAGTATATGGGAGTTCTAGAACAAGATACACAAAAGAACACAGCTTATGTTTCTTGTGAGTTCTGTAACTTATAGAATTGCTCTACTCTCTGTAATTTTAGAAACTTTATAGTTTTGTTTACTCTATGCAATTTCATTGGCTCTAAGCATTATATCAACATCTTATAAGTGCCCAGCGCAATGCATAAAAATGAGCTGGAATACTTCGCAAACAAAATTTTTGTTAAAACCTATGTATGAAAGTTAAGGGACCTGGCCCACCCCAGAAAAAAGTCCTAGTTACGCCAATGATTGTCAAAAGCCTTAGAGAAGTCCAGCAGTACAAATACTGTCGCCATATTAGAATCAATTGAATTACGAATGTCATCGGATATTTTAATTATTTTAATCAAAGCAGTTGGGCAGCTATGCTTAACTCTGAAGCCAGATTGATATTCGGATATCAAATTATTATTTTCAATATAACATAAGATTTGGTTATGCAGTATTTTCTCGAACATCTTAGAGAAGATTGGAAGAATAGAGATAGGACGACGGTATGCTGATGAAGATTTTTTTAGGAATTGGTATTATCTTAGCTAGTTTCCCTGTTTGGAGAAAGCAGGAGGAAGTTATGATAGCGTTTAAGTTGTATGTAAGTTACGGTAGCAAAATAGGTGGAATAATTCTAACGAAACTAGGATGTATGCGATCGAGACCCATTGTGTTCGATCTTATACCAATAACTGCCGCATATACTTCCTGTTCAGTCATATGCACAAAGGAAAATCCCTCAGCAGGAATATTACAAATTAATTCAGCATATCCACTATTAAATGGATATTCATTGCCCGAATTAGATGTTGAAATAAAGCTATAATTCAGTTTATTAAGATCAACATTCACATCAATAGGCTTAGATTTCCCAACGCCAATATCTTTAAGGTTCATCCAAACTTTCTAAGTGGAAACTCTGTCATCAAACTTGGATTTATAGTAAGAGATCTTGGAATGTAAGATTTCTTTACGCAGAAATCGAAAAACATTCCAATATTCATTGGTACGAAATCGTTTACATCTACGGTAGGCAAAGTTACGTTGAGAAATAAAACTTTCAATTCTTCTAGTAAACCATGGACAGCAGGGATTAATTATAGTTCGAGTTTTGAGTGAAACGTATTTATCGAAAAGATATTCAATGAAATTCTCAATACAACTGACTTGATCATCAACTGATGTGAGTGAATAAATAATATCCCAATCAAGCTCTGCACCTTCGATTAATAGTCTAGCGTGATCAACACAACTGAAATCTCGGTATGTAAAAAATTGATTTGTAGGGGAAAAAGGCTTTAAATCGGAAGCAAGAAAAAATAGATAATGTCTAGAAAAACTAGGAACAGAGATTTGATTAAAAAGAATAGCAGCTTCTTTGTTAGCAATGATAAATAAATCAATGTTAGTAGATGTAAAATGTGTTGGGGTAGTAGTGTTAAGGAAATCTAATCCATATGCTTGTATCATGTTAGTCAAGTCAGTAGCTGTAGTACTGCGTCCAAGTAAATCTGCATTAAAGTCTCCAAAGTGGCAGTATTGGAAACATTCGGCGGTTTCTACACAGATCCAATCAAGCATTTAGCAGAGTTAACCTGAATTTCAATATCAGAATAATGATCAGTGATCGTTTAGTGGAGCATGTAGTGAATTCTTAATAAAAACAGCAACTCCACCTCCCATTCTTGCAGTACGATCATTAGGAAATGCGGAAAACTGATGGAGGTCCACCAATTCATCACAACCGTCAACCATATCTCTGAGACACAAATAACATCCAAGGAGCAATTAGAGAAAATATTTTTAAATTCGTCAATTTTGGGAAACAAGCTTTGAGCTTTAAGATGACAAACCTTAAGACCATCTCTTTTGTTATATAGAATATTTATTGGGAGAAAAGGAAACGCATGAACTCACCATTGGATAACTATTTCAGGATTATTTAAGTAAACATGATAAATAGCAGCAACGAACGTAAACGATCTATATAAATACAAATTGGTTATTGAAATTGAGTTAATTAAGTACACAATCATGCAAAATTTTAAAAACATAAATAATAATAAGTAAAAAGTGCATACAAAATTAATTAAAAAAATAATACTTTATATCAAGATCAATTATCATTATACTATGTTCAATTTACAGGCTGATCGCTCCATTTCTCTGCTTTATATACAAAACAAAATTGGCAGCAAAATAAAATAATTAAATAAATAAATAAATGAACAAAATTATATAAATTATGCATAACAAAGAAACCACAGAGTAAGAATGCACGCAATTATGGTCATGAATCAATTCAATTATTTATTGGTAGATATATGAAATTCATTAAATTGAGCGATGCTGGTAATCAAAACGAAATTATCTCCACGATTTTGTTGTACATGAACACGGCCATTAACAGTAAAAACACTCACAGTCTTCTTCAAATGCTTAAGTCGTAACGCTAGAAGCAGAAAGTGAATTAGCGACCAGCTGTAGTCTTCCTAACAGGACCTTGCAGGTCGTGTAATAAGGGGGTTCTGATAACCACAGACCTCTTACTCATAAGTTGCGGCTTGATACGAAGTCTATTGCTATTGATGGTCTAGTGTCAGGTACACCGATGTATAGTTTACTGCCACCAGGAGATCAACTGATATTAGGATGTTAATATGGGCATCCGTTTCATTAGAATTAGGACGCTCGTTCACCCAGGAATGCATTCTAAAAGATTTTAATAATATTATGAGGAGCTGTCCCAATGACAGTCCGCTTGTTGTCTTTATTGTGTGGAGCAGGGCAGAGTATACTCCGCGATACCCAATGTTAGCACTCGATTCGCCTGGAGGCGAGATTACGTAAAACGACAGGTGCCGTCTTCTAATAGACTAAAGTCTGCGATAGCGACTTCACTCCAGGGGCTGGATTCTGATCAGAAAAAAATGACAAATGACAATGACTTCGTGACTTTTTTCCGAAAATGCGATTCTTACACCATGACTTCATCCATAAAAAGTGACATTTAGCGTTAAAATATGACTTATTTTCGAAATGCCGATTCCTAAACAACTGGGTGACATGACAAATGACTTTTTTTCATGACAATTCTTCCAATCAAAGTCACTTAGCCCTTGCCGCTGTGACTTTTGTCATTTTCAAGTAATAGGTAATATCAAAGATGTCAAGTAAGTATAAAAATAATAAACATTTGTATTTATTACATTATTATATATTATTTTATTAAGAAAAAAAACCTCAATCTTAACAGCAAACCGCATATATGGGAAATACCTGTCCTTAACACAAAAGGACACGTTACTTTCATTAATGGAAAGCAATTTGGCACTAGCGAGGAATCAGTAAGTTTTTTTTTTTGTTATAACCTAACGAATAACTAATGTAAATATTTCAATCAGATTTTCATCAGTAGATGGGAAAACTAAATTGAAAGAGGGCTGGGAAGAGATAGCCCAACACCTGAATGCGTTAGGTGGGGCAAAAAAAAACGGCGATCAATGGCGAAAGTGCTGGGACGATATAAAGTAAGTTAACAGTTAACATAAATTATAAATTATTACTTAAAAATGTGTGTATTTATAGAGCAAGAGTCAAGCAGAAATCAACAGCCATTAAAAAAATTATTAATCAAACTGGAATTAACGGCAAGACGGCACCTCCAGAATTTTCCGAATACGAAAAAAGGGTAATTGCGGTGATGTCGATGGATGCTATCAATGGAGATAAGCAAACTAAGGAAATTGGATTTGGTGAAGAGGTATGTAAAATGATTAAATAAATAACAAGTTTTTTGTGAAACGAAACCTTTACCTAATCCTACAATTACAGGCCGTAGATCTTACCGATGTGATTGCACCTTTCATCACTTCATCCCCATCCCCACGGTGCAGCACTCCAGCCAATGGAAATGAAAAAAGGAAGCGAAGACCTGCTCCTACGGAAGCCCTATCGTCTAACGACGAATACAAATATATGGAGGAGTGCTTAAAAATAAAGCGTCAGAGGTTGGCACTGGAGCAAAGAAAAGTGGAGCTACTCGAAGAAGACATTAAGTTGAAGAAGGAGTTATTAGCAGTGCTTCAATCGAGGTTCAGCCCACTAGTCGATTACAATCTAAATGAGTCGGCATATATAATCGAGGAATCTTTATAAAAATGATAACCTTTTTTGCTTAAATTAGGACAAAATGCAATTTATGTCGTGATATTTTTAAGTTTTTTTTATGAATATTTTTATTTTAATTAATTAAACAGTTATTTTTACTTAAGACAGATGGAAAAAGTTATTTATGATATCATTTCTAACCCTTCTCCCCTCATGTAAGAGTTGTGCTGAATCAGTTGAAATGCCATTGCCATCCTCGGTTGCATTTTCTGGCAAGTCGGTATATTCTTCTATTTCTTCTTCGGAGGGAAGAGGATATCCACGCATAATCATTATGTTGTGCAAGGCCGCACAAGCATTAATGATAGAACCAGCTTTTTCTGGAGAATACATTAATATCCGCTGACGACAAATGCATCTAAATCTGCTTTTTAAGACTCCAATGCCTCTCTCTACACCACTTCGAGCCTTTTTGTGAGCAGAGTTGTACATTTCTTCCATGTGGTTACTTGGATCCGCTATGGGAGTCATTAGGAAAGGCTGCAAACCGTAGCCACTGTCACCTGCAAAATGTATATTTTTATTGTAGCAACTTGTATCTTATTTAATTAATAAGGTGCCAACCTAAAAGCCAATATCCTCGTGTTCCAGATGAGTATTCGCGTAGAAATTTCATTTTCACAATTGAATTATTCCATATATAGGAATCGTGAGTAGATCCACCATATTTGGCATTAACCGTAATTATTTTAAGGTCGAAATCAAATATCTAGAAAAATATCTCTATATACATACAGCTTGTTAAAGTATTAAAGCAAAACATAGTACCAATAAAACATTTTTAGTATGAGCAGACTTTCGTACAGCATAGTACACTTGCTCAATCTCAATAGCAGGCCTTTTTATATAAATATGAGTTCCATCGATTAAGCCTATAACTCCCGGAATGCCAAATTTCTGGAAAAATCTAAGAAAAACTTATTTTTCTATACTTCTTTAATTTTATATTTATATTTTATATACTTCTGCTTAATGTTGTTCCGCTCTTCTTCGGAAATTGGAAATTTAATAACATCATGTGCGATTGTACTATTAATAACCCCACAAACTTCTTCTACGCATCTAGAAACAGAAGTCTGCGACATGGCTAACAGAAAATCTTGCCCTACTGGCCGTTGATAAGACCCTAGTAGATATTAAATAATTTTCTTGTAAAGCTTTCAAAGTTTGCTATAGATACCTGTTGCCAAAAAACGCAATGCAGTTAAGATCCTTAGGTTTTTCGGCAGGGAATGGTATGTCCCACGATTTTCCATAAACGGCGTTATTCGGTTTATAAACTCCCAACAAATACATTTTGACAGCCTAAAGAGTTTTATAAACTCCGCTTCCGTTGTGCTATTGAATGGAACGCTCGATAATCGCAGTTGAAGTCTTAAAATTCTCATTCTGTAAAAATTAAAGTTATTATAACATTTCAGCAATTATTTTACATACCTCTGCCTTCTTCTTTGGAAACGTCTTCGCAATACAATGTGTTCCATTATTTTGTTCTTCACATATAATATATTCAATAACCGCGCAATTGTCAAAATGTCACTGCTATAATTTAAGATACATGTCATGTCACCCAACAATCAGAATTCCAAATTATGGCATAGTGACATTGTTCTTCCTTCGAAGTCATTTTGTCATTGTCATTTGTCATTTAAATTTTATCAGAATCCAGCCCCAGAAGCATAAATGATTCCAGTTGGTGTATTCCAGTCTTGTACGCTGGGCGATGACGATGGCACTGTAGCACAGCTAGGATTGCCTGTAATCTTTAGCTAGCTGTCACAATGAAGAATTTTCCCCGTGTTACTTTATCTTGAGCTCGACACGCTGGTGGTATGTATCTAAGCGGAATTCACTGAAAAGGAACATTGGGTATCCTGTGGAAAGCTTCAATGTATTTAAAGGAAATTTGCCATGAACATTGCCGGTAGACTGCTTGAATGAAAAACTATTTATTTTATTTTCTAGCGGTAATTTAATGATTTTATGTGAAACAATCTATATTCGTTTTTGTGTTCGCCCGCTGACATGAGACTAATTTTCCTTATTTTTTATTTTACAATCTCAATATACCGGCCTACTATCGCACACCCTTTTTAGTTCGCAAAGTGGCTTTTTGCTGTACATATCGCAAACCCTACAAATGTGGTGTGGTTGTCCAAGTTAATTCGCAATGGGTCGTCAAGCCGCCACATACCCTTTAAAATAATATTTTTATCGCGCAGTGATCTTATCAAATAGTGGGAACACTCCATTTAAATTCATCCTTCGTTGTTTTCTATTAAGCAGTTTATGAATAATTCTAGTATCATACCGGTTATTTCTTGCAATTATTTTTATAAAATTTAATTCTTTCTTAAAGGAGTCATTTTTTAAGGAGACATTCAATAGACTATTTAGTAAGGAATGAAAAACTGCAATTTTTGTAATCCATAGATGGCAAGAATGACTAGGAATAACCGCGTCCGCATATGTATCTTTTCTAAAGATATCAAAGCTTAAGCTATTGTCATTTTCTATCTTAATGGATTAGTCAAGAAAATTTAAAGTTTTATTGCCAACCTCCACAGTAAATTGAATATTGCTATCAATTTTGTTTAGGAAAGAATTTAAAAACAACGAAAGTTGTCTACCAGAACCAGTCCAGATGCAGAAAATATCGTCAGCATAACGATACCATCTGAAAATGTGTTTAATTTATTGATTATCTGAAGATAGTTCCTCAAAGTAATCAATAAAAAAATCTGCAAAAAAGGGGTGAGAACGCAGAGCCCATTGCCAAACCATCACTCATAAAATTTATCGTCAAATGAAAAATAATTTTGTTTTATACATAAAATTATTAAAAGTATTGAGATGGAGCACAGCATGCAGAAACAACGATGCGGATCGGTATATTTTCTTTACGCAACTTTGATAAGCCATATAAAGCTGATATCGACGGATTAATATTTTTCAATGAAAACTTTTCCCTGGCGTCAAAAACTAGATCAGATACTTCGGTTAAATCTTGCTGTTGGATCAGACTTTATCTCCCTAACCGTCATCGTATCAAGATACTGATAAACATTATCCAAATAGATTTTTTTACTTAAAATGGTAATAGAATTGCCCTTAGCAGCCTTACATAAAATTAATTCTTTATCTTTAAGTTTTTTCTTAATAGTAGAACCTAATGCTTTTTCCTCAACTCTATTCCTACCTAAATTCTTTCTTCCGCTATTAATTGCACTTGAATATTTAAACTATGTGGCTACTTAACTTTCATCTATAGGATCTTCCTGATCAACGCTAGACTTCACTGGACAGCTCAAGGGATCTCTTCTTTACTCTTGTATAATGGTTTTGGGTTGTCTCTTGAGATTCCTGACGAACGTTTATTGATGTGTAATAAAACGCACTCCTAAGCCAAAATCCAGTATTTATTATAAAAATGCTTAGGTTATTACCAGATGTCTAAGGAGCCAGCTCAGCCATCGAAGAGCGAGGAAAACAGATGACAGCTCAATCAATCAAGAATCGCATGACATTTTCATGGCAAGCGAAGTTATCTACCATAACTCTTGGTCCTTCAAAGCCGGATAACTCAGTCGAATCAAATATAAAATTGAATACATTGCTTAATATCACGTGATTCAAGCCTCTCCATTCAAAATGCCTACAGATGACGAACACAGTATATCTGACGCCGGGGACGAAACCATTAGCTCAGTATTAGAGTTGGTTGAGTCTGAAAAAGAGGTCAAAGACTTAATGGAAGACCTCTTTAAAAGGCATCAAAGAGACGGTAAAAAGAAAACTGTCAAATCGACAGAAAAACGCCTACAAACGTTCACCGAATATTGGAAAGAATTCCAAACGCGGCATAGAGTAATTCAAAAGAGAGCGACAAAGGAACATCGCAAATTAGAATATTTCACGAAAGAAACATTTAGTGATGTACAGGAGTATTATATTGTCAACAATCCTCCTCAGACTCAGACGTCACATGCTAGCACAAATTCATGTAATAATGAAAGACTCCCCAGAATTACACTTCCCACCTTCAATGGAGAATAGTCTACGTGGATTTCATTTCACGATCTATTTAATTCGGTTATACACAACAATAATAATTTAAGAGACGTTGACAAGTTGTATTTTTTAAAAACTAATCTAATAGGAGAAGCTGAAAAATTGCTCAGGCATTATGAAATATGCGACGCAAACTATAAACCAGCTTGGCAACTCCTAAAGGAACGCTACTCAAATAAGCGAATCCTAGTCAACGTACAACTAAAAAAATTATTGTCTCTCACAACCACAAATCATGATACTGCCGAAAGTATCAAAAGGCTAGTAGACAATATAACAGAGGCGCTATTAGCATTACAAAATTTAGGTGTAGAAAGAAACAATTGGGATC
Organism: Dioctria linearis; assembly: GCA_963930735.1. NCBI lineage: Eukaryota > Metazoa > Arthropoda > Insecta > Diptera > Asilidae > Dioctria > Dioctria linearis. The sequence continues at coordinate 272,400,460 of OZ005741.1, forward strand.
CTATAATTATATACTTGACTGTACAAAAGTTACACCCAGACACACACCAGTTATGGGAGCAGAGCCTTCACAATAGCACAGAATTACCCAAATTAAAAATATTAACTAAATTCCTAGAGGCTCGCTTCAGAACCTTGGAAATGATAGGAAATAGAAATACATCTTCTAACATGACACAGAGAAAACCATTCTCACCAAAACCAACTTATGGATTCTTTAATAGAAGCAGAAGTTCAACACCAGTTCACCCACCTACAAAAAGGTCCTCTTGCAGCCATTCCAAGGGTGACCACATCATATTTCACTGTCCAACCTTTAGGAATATGAACACCCGACAACGACATGAAGTTGTCACAAATAAGCATTTATGAAAAAATTGCTTATCTCCTAACCACCTAACCTTAAATTGCACAAGCAATAAAAGGTGTTACCACTGTAACAAAAGTCATAACACATTGCTCCACTATGAGCAAAACGATTCGGTGACAGAATCACCTAATCAATGCACCCAAATTTCCAATATGGAAACTGAACCAAGCACACCCTTAGCTTGTAGAAATGACGAACGACAAGTTCAAAGTTTTCTAACCGCCAATATGAAAAGAGCTCTCCTCTCCACAGCTCTGATCAATGTCACTTCACCATCCGGAATCACAATGACATTCCGAGCATTAATAGACTCTGGATCTCAAGTGTCTATTATGACCGAAAAGGCTTGTAAACTCTTACAGCTTAAAGGATCTTCAACCACCCAAGAATTAATTGGACTTGGTTCAACTCCCACTAATACAGCTGTACAGCAAACCACAGCCACAATTAATTCTCTACAAAACAATTTTAAAATAGCGAGCAACATGCTCATAATCCGAAAAATCACCGATCTGCTTCCAACACAGAGAATCGAAGTGTCAAATTGGAAACACATAAACAATCTCCCTCCTGCAGATCCTACGTTCTCAGTTCCAGGAGAAATCGATGTTCTTCTCGGACCAAATATCTATGCCGCCATCATTAAAAATGGAATTAGAAGAGGATCTAGCAATACACCTACAGCCCAAAACACCGAATTGGGCTGGATTCTGGTCGGAGGAGTACCAGACATAAAGAGCATGACAACGACTGTGCTATCCACCTATATGAGGACAAACTCCAAGTCGGATAAGAAACTAAAGAGAGTTTGGGAATACTCCACCATGCCAATATGTTCACCAAAACATCAAGTGCATACAAGAAAACTCCTACTCCCCGCAAATTATGAATATGTGTCCACCAAGAATCATAATACACCTCTACGCCACATTGCTCAGAGAAAAAACTGGAGAAATACACTAAGTAAAGCAAAGAAGCACTACACTTTAACAACTCTTTCCACCATCAACACAAAATGGAAAATGAAACAAAATTGTCGGCATCTCGTTCAGTGTCAGCAACTTTACAATATAATAAAATGAAAACTGAACTAGATCACAGAGAAACTAAACCTCTCACCAATAGATGGCATCATTATCATCCAAAGACTCTCATATTGCATCAATAATGCAAGAGAATAATATTTCCCCAGTAATACGAACTGGAGCGAAACATTTCAGAGCTCTTTCCTCCTCATCCAATAATCAAAATGAATATATTATTTTCACCCATCTTATTTCAAAAAACTATCCTCTCCCTCTCACCAACATTTCCTGACAATCATCAATTATCCCCACCAAAGTCTATTGCTCTCTGGCACTACTAAGTTCCAAAACACCCGTTATATTTGAATATATTCGAATCCACAACTCGCCAAAAATCACTTCAGTTTGAACAGTGACAAGTGCGCGCAATAGTTTCAGTTTCGTTTTTATTTTTATTTTTTTTTAATTTTATTTTCTTTATTCATCATGGAGGAGTTATTAGAAATTTTCAACTCTGAGTCTTTAGACTCAGTAGTTGTAGGCATCACACCTACACCTCCCGAGCTCTTGGCATCTTTCAAGCCAATCAGGCCCATCAGCCCACTGCCACCAACACCGAAAATGGCGCGCAGACCCCGATCAGCAATCGTGCGTCCACCACCCGTACATTCCTCGCCTATTAAGAGAAAGGCAAGGCCATTTGAGGCAAGGCCAGCATCACCAAAAGTCAAAAGGCTGCAAAAGGAGCCTAAGGAAGGTGGTCACTTCAACTTCAAACAGAGACCCAAAGAACACCGTCCTGAAATTCGAGTACCAACTCGGCCAAGACTGCCTACAGCAGCACGCTCTACGCCATTGAGCATGCCAGAATTAGATGCTGAAACTGGCAGCAAACCAAAAGCCAAGGATTGCCTCAAGTGGCCAAGGAGATATAGCCCAGTTAGCACGGTTATCACTCCCACTACAGCGGCAAAAACAATGAGCAATATCAAACTACCACCGCTGGAGAATATCGCTTCACAACCAATGCAATTAATGGATCTCGTAATAGATCCACCAGCACAATTTGCAGATCTACCACCTAAGCCTCAAAAACCAACTCAAAGGCAGTCAGCAATCAGTATGAAACCCACTGAGCTCAATCTGGGAATTCCTAGAGATTTAATAGGAAAAATTGTCACTACACCCATTATAACAAAATTATTGGACGCAACACAAACTCCTTGGGACAAAATCAGAAACGCCAAGGTATATTATAAGTGGGACATCCCGGGAGGAGTGACACTAAAAATGAAAAGAAAAAAGGACAAACTGCACATCATTCATCAACAAAATGTAAGTTTATTACTCAAAACACTACAATTTTTTCTTTCCCTTTTTTGAGGCGGGAGGATGTTCAGTCTACCGACGTGTTGTGATTCCCCCGATGTAAACACATTCCTAAAAAGACAAAATAAAAGAAACACAAAGAACCAAATTCTAAATGAAATCAACAAAAAATACTCATCTGATAGTTGGGAACTTCCTTCCTTTGGTCCAGCAATGTCTAAACACTTTAACAAATACATTCAACACCTAAAACATACAAAATTATTATTATTTATAACAAAATTCTATAAAAATATCATCAACTTACCTAAAGTGTACATCCCTCTCGTATATTTACATTTCGCAATGTCACATAGTGACATTACGTCAATTTATTTGATTTCGCCTCAGTCATCAAATCCAACAAACGTCGCTAGGGCAACACCGAGAGGCGAGAACTCATAACTGGATGCGGCGGCTATAAAAGCCGACGAGCCGCAGCAGAAAATCATTCTTGGTTCAGAGCTCATCTCACACCTAAGCGGAAGATTAATTCTGCGCAGAGATTAATCTGCAATAATCCGTCCCACACCTAAGCAGAAGAATAATTCTGCTGCAGAGAATAATCTGCTACATCTCCTGCTCACATTTACAGAGGAATAACTCTGCTGCAGAGACTAATCTGCATTCTTCGTTATAGTAGCATATTGCTACATTTCTGCGCACGCTCAGAATACTGTCAGAGACTAATCTGACTAGTTGTACTGACAGAAGAATTTTACTGCTCTTGTGCCCTCACGCACTAGCAGCATCAATATTTTCCCCTTTTCTTTGTTTGATGACAGATAATAATTCTGATCTTCTCTCCCTTTTTCAGAACGAGGAGAAAATTGGCAGCGCCTGAGCAGGAGCTCATTGATTTGAATTTTAATTTTAAATTTGTTTATTTCGTTCGGATTTTTATTGAATTTTTTTTATATATTGAATTTTTAGTAGTTTGTAGGTTAGTTTTAGTAAATGAATTTGTGATATTAGTGTAAGCAATTGAATTATATATAATAAAATTTTATATTTGAATTCTTAAAATCTGAGTTGTCTATTAAAAACCGGCACTCCCTCCCACGTCCGAGACTAGCTCTCACATTTACATTACATGATGTCTCCTATGTGACTGGAACTCGATCCCAGAGAAACCCGTATTAATGTATGAAAGTTTATTATGTGACACTGTTTTACATACGGATTTTGATGCCTGATGCTGCTCCGTACTAAGTACAGAAAGAAAAAGAAGAACGCCGACGTCATTTCATGGGTTTGGAATTTATATTTTGCATGGCAATTTAAGGGTGGGTTACTACCAATCAAATCCTCACGATTTCTGTTCTCAAAAGCATAGTGGAACATAAACGCATAAAAGTATGCAATTTGAAAATTGTAAAATACCACTATTGGTACATGCAGAAAATGGACGGCATATATTATCTGAGCATGCAAACTACAGCCCCAGAGCTTTCAAAACAAATGAAAGCTTTTTAAAAGCACACCGTTCCATCTGATGGTGATGAAACGAATTAAAAACGCCAAATTGTATGCAAAATATATAATAGCAAGAAATTTTGGCCGTTAGCATGGATAACATTATTGACTTTATTTCCTTTATCATTACCTTAAACAATTTGAGTTTTTCAAAATAAACAGAAAAAGATTCGATCTTTGTTACAAATTCAACTTTCTTTGAAATAATATCTCAAAATAGCAACTTTCGAATGAATATATATTAGTAACTAAAATATTTTCATTGGTTTTATTTCCGTCTCTTCCACTTCCACCTCAATGGCTTCCATACACAAGTACAAATTTATCTACTTGATGTACGATTATTATGTAATTATGTATCAAATTCTGAAAATGACATATATACAAATCCCCGATATCTTTGTTTTTGAGACGTCATTACCTAAGTTTATCCTTTGATTGGCGCAAAATTGTTTCAGTGGTAACACCCCTTAACGGATAAGATGGTGAACACTATTTATTCGTTTTACCCACTTTAATTTGGAATTATAAAAATTCATCAAATTTAACAAAAAGCAAAAAATTTAACAATATAGGTAGGTACTTCCAAAATAATTCAAGTTTTTTTTTTAACAAATTTCTACTGGTGGCCGGAGACTACGACGATCACTTTGACTCTGCTCTAAGAAAGTTCAAAATCAGTCCTCCTTCCTAAGATTCTTGGATTTCATGGATCCTCAGTCAGATATATTGCTTCGCTTTCTTTATAAGCGTCATAGCGAAAGCATAGGTTTTCAGCAGACTTTTCAAGGATTTTGCAAAAATATTATAACAAAGGATTCAACATCTTTCATTTTTTTGAGTTATGTTTTTTTTTTTTTTAGTTAGAATTCAGAAGAGTCTTTAAGGGTAAATTTTAATAACGAATAACAAAAAATGCAGCAGTCCTATACGATTTTATTGTACTGAAAATTTCTTCAAAATATAAAATCCTATGAAATTCGTTATAATCATTTTTAAGTCCGACGAATTGTTCTAGAAATATATGAGAAAACCCACTTCAAAAATCAAACATGCACAGATCGGTGATCTTACGAATTAGGGTATCATGTGGCTTAGTCTTAGACTAACTCTAGTTCTATTAACGTGCACTTTAACATTTTCCCTTTCATCTTCCTTTAAATTTTTGTATTTTGTGCATAATGAATTGATTGCTTTTAGAACGATAAAAAGCAGCGTTGAATTGTGTATTAAAATGTCCAAATTTTTACATGTTCTATTCTCATTTTTACGAAGAAGTATGATTTGTAAGATGTAGAAGTCAATCCAAATATGTATTCTTCCAAATACTACCGAAAACAAAGACTTAAAGGATGCTTAAGAGTTAGATTACGGAGAGAAGATGAGGGAAACTTAAAAATTGATATCAAATATAGTGTAACCGACTAATTTCAGAAATAAAGACAATTCTTCAGTCAGGTTAAGACGAAGACGAACATTCATTCATTTGATGATGAGAATTGGTATTCATCCAGGTTAAGATGAAGTGGACTATTCATCTATATGAAAACAAAAACGAATATACAGCTACGCAAAAGCAAGTGTACATTCACAATTATGATAAGTTTTCAATCATATGAAAATCATGTGCAACATCTACTAATGATGAGAAACCTGGGCAATCATGCTTCAGGATAGCCGAGCTGTTGAAATCGAATTCATTGAACTTAAAGCTCACAAATAACCAAGTGAAATTGTAGTCGGCATGGGAGCAGCGCATCTATTCATTTTAACAGCAGAGAAGACTAAGATGGTATAGAGAATAGTTTTTCATGACGAAAACCGCCGTTAAAAAACGCACGACCCATCATCATCCACCCAACCCAACCCGCTTCTTCATCTATGAATATTTAGTCTTAGTCCATTCCGTTAATTACGTTTACTCGATTTTTTAACTCAAACGCCCAGAATTTTCTTGATGCTGCAAGATTATAAGAAAACTACTTTGTTTTATCCAACAGACATTTCTTTAAAAATAAAACATTTTCCTAACAATAATTACATTTTCTTGGACTTAGAAATTGCTGAACAACTTGGCTGAAAATACTAAGAAGTTGCATAATTAGTTTCTTAATTCATAGTAGAGCAAAATCTAATTTAAAAGATGTTTTCCTTGAAATCCTTATGTAGCAGCAACAGAAAGAACTTGAAAACAATTGCTTCTACAAATTAACAGTTTCCATAAAATACACGAAGCTGTAAGAGGGCGTTGTAAACTGTAACAGCATAACTATTTCTCATCGCAGCTTACATGCACTTAAGAATATCATAAAACTGTGATTTACCTGTACAGTTCAAATACTCTAAGCTATTTTTCTATACTGCACCTGTCTTTTACAACCCACACCCCTCCAAAACAAGGTAAAAAAAAAAATGTTTAGTAGAGCGCAACATATAGTACCTACATGTGAAATTTACGTTAGTAACTTGGGATTGGGTCATGCAATATATGACCAAACGGTGTGGCACACAAAGTTTTCACTAAGCCCATTAAATCCTGAAATGGTCACATCTGCTCCCAAAATGATTACTAAACTTTCTCTCGGGATGATGTTGTGTCCAAGAACCCGAGAGAATTATATTGTCGGGTTGGTTCCCTTAATGACTTCATCAGGAAAGGTATATACAGAAGCATCACACTACTACCGAAGACCCAAAGTTTTTCCTTCAGTACTTAAGAGTTTTATACGTACGCAGATCGTAACAGTTCATTTGATGTTTGGGCGGATATCACGTACGTGGGTCCCAGAAAGTATTTTTACTTCAATCAGCTGAACTTGGTGGCAGCTTAATGAAGAGGTGGTCGTAAAATGTTTGAGCCCTGTTTCTTTTGATATGGCATACGTGATATATTGTACATGCCTAAGTTATCCCTGTAAATCAAATAACAATCTACGCCCAGAGGAATTCAGGATAGCTAGCTGGCAGGCAGGCATACAAGGTGGGTTAGATTAGAGTAGAGTAGATGGCTTTTTAAAAGCTTCCTTGTCGTCGACCATTTCAGATAATTCCTGAGTTGCTTATAGTAAAAACTTCCAAAATTTTATTATGAATCTTAACCGAAAATTAATCAGTAAAGCTTTGACTTTATGGTGATATCCTTGTTCATTCCAATAAATTTCGAACCTGCCCAGAGAATAAAAGTTTTGACGAAATTGGTTAAATGAGAAAATGGGAAAAAATACTCGAAATTACAGGAAACGTTAGTATCAAGTACTTAATTCGTTATAGAACTGATCGAATCATGTGCTATATTCTTGATACTATAAGTTTTTATATCTCAAATCAAGAACAATAAATTTTCTTGATATGAGGACTTAGAAATGATCTGAAGAAGTATGTTTTTGAATGAACTTCATGCAAAAACAAATTATTGACGGAAAAAAAACTTGATTCAATTTTGATATTCTTAATTAAAAAAATATTTCTTAAATTCTTATTATACATAGAGAATAGTATTTTAAATCTAGAATCTAGGGCAGACCTGTTTTGGCAACCCTTGTCAAGCTCGGTTTACTTAATTCTAGAAAATCTCACTCAATTTGTGAAATGCCATTCATTTTTCTAATTGTATTGAATCTTGGACAATTTCATTTTAACTCGTGGAATTTTGCGGATTAGTCGTTTAAAGTAAGCTAAATATCTTCTAATAAATGCAAGGGGCCCTTTGAAGAATATCACAGGAACTTTAAGACTTTATTTTGGAAAAATTCCAACCAAGCTCCCCAAAAGATTGTTTGAAAAGTCCCCGGAATTCGGTTTTCCACATAACTTTCCACAGCACAAACACGGGTAAAAAAAATAAATTTTTTGCTGGTTTTTGCGAATATCTTTGTTCCTGTTGGTCTCACGGCTATAAGGTATACTTATGAAAAAGAAGGAGCGAGAAATTCTTCACAAAAAAGGTGGAATAAAGATTGTTAATAACACTAATAGTTTTCCTAATTACTCATAATGGAATGCGTTTGTAACGCACAGAAATAATGATGGTAGAGGAAAATGGATTGGACACCCTCGCATAAAATTAAAAGTTATTTTGATTTTTGCATGTCCGTCCGTCCGTCCGTGCGCACGATAACTCGAGAGCGCGTTCACTTAGAAAGCTGAAATTTTGTACACGGACATTAAAAAAAAAGTAAAATTAAGTTCGAAAATGAGACAAATCGGGCAACTCCTTCGTGGGGTTGCCATACAAAAATTTCGTTTTCCACTATATATTTGGACACTACCTGAGAACACGTCGACATAGAAAGCTGAAATTTGGTACATTGTATTTGGATACTAATTGCAAATAAAAGTTCAAAAATGGACTAAATCGGGCAACCCCTTCTTGGTGTTACCATATAAAAATTTTGGTTTTTTGCATATACTTTGAAAACGATCAGTCCTAGACATTTTTATTGTACTAAAAACTTCTTTAGAATAAGAAATCCTATAAAATTGGTTATAATCATTTTTTCTGTCCGACGAGCCGTTCTAGAAATATATGCGAGAAACTAATGCAAAGAATCAAAATTGCTGAAATGGGTGACCATACGAAATTACATACGTGCATTCATCTGGGATATCATAACAATTGGTCTTAGACCAATTCTAGCTTTTCCACTTGTTAAATTTCTTTTTAAATATAAAAAAATATAATTTCGAAGATTATCCCAACAGTTCAATAAACAATATATCCAAGCGCACGTGGCCTGCCGTAAAGACTATATTCGCTTTCAAACGGAGATATGCTATCGAGGATGCTGCTGATTCATCCGGATGTAGTCCACCAAAAAGCAAGTTGCAATTATCCACACCATCTTTCGGCTTTAAGAAACTATGTATTTTTTGCGGAAACGAAGCTGATGAAGAAACCGGTAAAGAGCTCCGTAAAACGATTAAGCACCTTGCAAAAAACAAAATGATCAGACCCAGGCTGTTAAGAAAAGGATCATCTTCGAGGCAGATTTGGTTGCAGCCAAAGTATAATATCACCGCAATTGCTTCACCCATTTTCTTTCATCAGGCATCGGAAAAAAGCAGGTCGCCCTATGGATGGCCGAATTGGGAACATGACAAAATCCAGAAGTGATAAAATTCAGAAACGACAAAATCCAGAAAAAATAAAAAAATTCGGATATGAGAAAATCCAGAAGTGACAAAATTCAGAAACGACAAATTACATAAATGTCATAATCCCGAAATTGTAAAAATTGTTATAAATATAACATTTTGTAAAAAATTTTTAAAATGGCATGAACTTCGCTTCACAATTCTCATATTTATCAAGGTCCAAAATGCATAATAATTCGAATTAAAATAAAAATTTCTAAATTTTGAAAGTCACTATACTTAGGAAAAATTGTTCGTTGAGGTATTATCTTGTTCTGAAATGTAAGAATTAGGCTTATATGGTACATATCTGGATCTGTGCCTAAGTCTCATCTATTAATGAGTGCGTAAATAAATGATTGTGTGTGTTGAAATGGTAGTGTGGGGCGAATAAATGTAAAAAATATATATAAATTGTTTGTTTTTAACGTAAACGAAAAAGTTCCGAGTTCATTCAGAATTCAAACTCAGAGAAAATTCAGAAAATTTCTTCTGAATTTTGTTTGTTTTGGATTTTGTCACTTCTGGATTTTGTCACTTCTGGATTTTGTCTCCTCTGGATTTTGTCACTTCTGGATTTCGTCCCTTCTGGATATTGTCTTTCTGGATTTCGTCACTCTGGATTTTGTCTTTCTGGAACAATTATCGCAGCAATGAAAAGTATTTTCGCCGACATAGAAAATAATAAGAACTGCAAATTTACTTTCACTGAATTGAAAGCAATCCTCGAAGAATTTCAACCAGACGATAAAACTATAAAAACGAATTTTCAGGACCGGTATGGGGACAGAATTGTCATGACGTCGAAAAGTACGGGACCATCCATTATTTATTTTCGGGATACACACTAAAATATTCTCAATAAAACATGGTATAAAGGCATAAAAAACAACCCCGAAGATGAACCCTATCGAATTTTGACAGAAGCTGCAGAAATTCTTCGACAGGATATACGTTCTGTAGCCTGTGAGACTGACTATTATCCTCCCAGCACGCGTATGTTGGATGATGTAAGTAGTGCTGTACCAAAATCTCTTCGTTTTTTCATAGAAGAGATTATTATCAAAAATAAAAAAGGTGAATTGGAGCCACTAAAAAGAAGAGTACCGCCATTAGCAATGCTATCATGTCTGCAGTTCATCCACAATCATTTTTTTCACCTTTGCAGATTTGTCTATCCGTTTGTTTTCACAGGTAATTCACGTCAAAACGACTAGTCGAAATTTTATCGTGCTTTGGATTTCTGCGCATCTTACAAAGAGACAGTTCTGTACGAATCTTCAAGTTTATTCCATCCTGATCTTTTACTTTCTCGTACAGAAAACGGCTATTCTATTCAACAATGTTTGTGACAATGCGGACTACAGAGTAAAGCTTTCACTCCACTTTTTTCTTGCCCGGTTTGATTAAGAAGATCTCTTCATCAATTGGAGTGTGAGCAACCAAAGCTACCAAGAGATCTTTCCCAACAATAGCCAATAGCCATTAAAAAGTCAGAAGATACCACACGGAAACCTCGATTTCGATCATGACATACAATTAAATGTCTATATTGGAGTTTCAATGTCAGATTACGGGAAAACTATTAATGTTATCAACAATCTTTATTCCACCTTTTCTGTAGAGAATATCGAATATAGCCGTAAGACCAACAGGAACAAAGATATTCGCAAAAACAAGAAAAAACGTCAATTTTTACCCGTTTTTGGGCTGTCAAAAGTTATGAGGAGAACGAATTCCGGGGACTTTTCACACCTACTTTTGGGGAGCTGAAAAGTAAGTGTATACCAATTTTCAGCTTGTTGGAATTTTTCCGAAGATGAGCCCATTTTTTGCCTAAAATTCCTGGACAATAAAGAAAAAAAATCCCTCAATATTACAGTGCAGGTTTATTATGGTGCAAATATCCTTCCTCCCAAAATATTAAATATTTTAATATTTTTATAAGTAATAACAAATAAATAAATTTCTATTAATTTTCAAAAAGCATCTTAATATATGTGGGTTCTCTGATTAAACAATTCTTTATAAAGTTCTGACTTATTTTAGAAAGGAGTACATTTATAGCCACAGAAAATATTTAGATACGACTGAATCCTACTTAATATTAATTAGTAATATTTCTAATAAGAAAAAGAAATGTGAAAATTATTTTTAATGCATGCTTTGTTCTTGAATTAATAAAAAAAATTATTTTCACCAAGAAAATATTTCTTGATTTATTCCAAAAATTTTAAAGAGCAAGAAAAAAATCATGAAATGATTTTTTTCAATTTGTGGCATAATGGATTGAATTGATTCCAAATTCACGTGGACGAAAGTCTTATTATATTAATTTTATGTTCTATTCACGGTAGTTTTAGGAAAAACTTTCTTCCCGTCTAGGTAATAAAATCACGATACAATCCAAAGATATTGTCATTAATAAAACACATAGAAGCCAAGGGCTCAATCAGGGGGTCAAAGGGGTCATTACAACCCCCAACCAAACTACCAAGAAATATGACATAAATATTTGTACTTTTGTGATTAGAGTCTCAAAACCTAATCCTTTCCCCATCTCCTTCCTACGATGCTATGGTTTGCATCATAGGGTGTCCCCTAAGATTTTCTTAATAATTCAAAAAAATAACCGTCCAAGTGCGAGTCGGACTCGCGCACGAAGGGTTTTGTACCATCGTACAAAATTTAACACTATGTATTTTTTATTTATTTTTTCAAATTAGAGTAGCCGTCATGTGAAAAAATAATAATAATGTTGTCATTTGGAAAAAATGCCTACTTATGATAATTATAATGAATGAGAATAAAACGAGGAAAAACGCTCCGAAAAAATCACGTTTCTTGTATGGAGGCTCTCCTTTAATTTTTAATGTTATTTTATTTTATTTTTTTTGTTTATTTTTATATCGCCAATAGAAATACACACTCTATGAAAATGTCAACTGTATACCTATTACGGCATCTCCGGGTCAAACACTGACAAGACTGATTTTCAATATGATTAGTCAAACTTTATTTATCACAATATTTGCTCTTATTACTAGCTTCTTTGGTAAAATACTCATAAATAATAACAAAAAAAAATATTAAAATTATAGTTAGTATTCAATGTAAACAAAATCATAACTAAAATAAAAAGTAACTCAAGGCAGAAATATGTAGTTCAATTCAAAAGAAGCCAGAATAAATATTAGTAAAAAATTAAAAGTAAAATAATTCGGCCAAAAAATACCGAGCAAAATAATAAAGGATAATTCAAATAATAAAAAATAATAAGATAATTAAACCAAAAAAGTGTTTTTTATTGTGTATTCATGTAAAGTAAAATTACTTTTAATAGGCATCACTGCAGCCTATGTAAATTTTTGACGGAATTCAAAAGACCTTCTGGCATGAAATAAACTGGAAACAAACAATTTTATTAATATATGACTTCTTGAGCGTCACTGCTACTGATCATCCGTTTTTTCTTAGAATAAATTATTGAAACGCAATAATTTATTTAAGTACTGCGGGTTCAATACGCCCAAGGATTTCCTAAAGTCAGTCAGATTCAAAGGCCTCTGATCCATCTCAGAAGACTGCTAGAAATGCAATGATTTTTAGCTCGAGCCCCCGCCCTATTTATACTGTAAAAATGTAATGTAAAAGTAAATGAGGCGATGAAAAAATTGCGCAGCATTGCATGTGTTATGCTTCAGCTGTGCGTATTACTGCTGTGATCGTGTGAGAACTCTGAATATCTGACTTTAATGACGTACGTCAGATGTCAGTAGAGCTATTATTTTGGGTAAGTTCTAAATTAAATTATTTAATTTGATTTTCTTATTTTCAGCAACATGGGAGATGAATTCTAGGATTTTAGGTGATTTTATTGTTTGAGTTTAATTTTCATGTTTAAGTTTTTGTAATCAAATTTTTTTATTGTTTTTTATTTTAAGGTTTTGAGGAAATATCGAACCCACCCGGCCTGGATTAATGGGGCTATTACATATTTTAATTCACCGTGGGAAAGTATTATTAAGTTTATTACATTATATACACAAAATTTATTTATATTTATTTTGCAATTCGCGGAACATACATAAAATTACTATTCTACCAATCTACCAACCGGTGGCGAACATATTGTTACGTGCAATAGAAAGAGACAACTGGTGACATCTACTGGCAATGTAGAGTAAACGACTTCAGGTTCGGAGAATCGATGATGGAATCTTCTATAAGGTTCAGGAATAGAATGAATAGAATAGTCAAGAAGCTTCTGAAATAGAACAATCCAGAATAATATGGAGGGTTTCTAGGGTAGAAATATAATAGTTTTCAACGGCAGAAAAAAGAGTTCTGTCTTAGACATTGCAGTGTTAAGAAGTGAAAGTAATAAAGAAGCGAAAGCGTTATAATTGGATTGCGATAATTAAAAGTACAGTATTAGCTATAATTAAAGTTAAGTTGATTAATTGAAGGTTTGTGAATTATATAAAATTAGAGTAATATAAAGAACTTGCATATGTATTATTTAATATTGTGTTTTGAATAACGAACCAAAGGCGACGCTCGCAACAATATGTTTAGAAAAAGGCATGTTTTACTCGATTTGAATATGTATTCATTATATTGCGTTCTTATTTTATAACAAAACTTTAAAATAATGCAATATTATTTATTAAAAAAAAAACAATATAAAACGAGAAAAACCTATGTAGATAAATTATAATATGTACCCGCGTGGCTGTTTTTCGTTATTCAAACGCAATATTTCACATTTAATGTACAAGTCCTCTGAATTATACTCAACTGTTTACTTTTATTAAATTCACTTTTAATTATCGCTAATACTGTACTTCAACATATCATAATCCAACACTTTCTTCTATTTATGCGCTTCCACTTGTACTCACTGCACCATCCAAGATAAGACTCGCTTCCTAGATGTGACAGGAGCCGCATTTATACTATACACATTCTCCTAGAACCTTCCGAAATATTCCGTTCTGAAAACATCGATATTCCGAAGCTAAAGTTGCTTATGTCCGTACTTTATAGATGTCGTTTTCTGTGATACGATTCTCCGAAAGTTGTTTATATCTGAACTTTATTAGTCATTACAATTCGCATAGAAGAGGACTGTTAATTACTTCAAAGAGATATTCTTACCTTAGAAAATTGGAGCAAAGATATTTTTTTGCAGTTGAATATCTCCAAATGTAAACTTATAACCTTTTCCAGAAAAGCCAATACCTTTTATTATGACAACATAATGGGTGATTTATCTCTTAACCGCTTTACCGAAATTAAATATTTAGGGGTAATTTTTGACCAGAAATTGTTATTTCAGTCACATATTAACTGGATTACCTCCATGGTTTTTAAACTGTTGGGTTTTGTATTCCCAATTTGTAAATCATTCAAGTCTACTACGTCACTAATAACACTTTATAATTCCCTAATATATAGTCATCTAGAGTACGCATGTACTATATGGAACCCTTTTTATGGTGTGTATGTGCAGAAAATTGAAACAGTTCAGAGAAAATTCACCAGATTTTTTTATATAAAACTATTTTACTTCGCCTCGACAAATTTCGTATTCGTTCTCTGGAAAAACGTCGTCATTTCTTAGATGAAATGCTTTTATTTAAAATTATACATAACCTTATAAATTGCCTAGAATTATCCCATAATATTAGCTTCCTTGCTCCATCTAGAGTCTCCCGCTGCCCATAAACTTTTCAAATTACTACTGCCAGGTCCAATTTACGGTATAAGTCCCCTTGTTACAGAATCCAAAAAGATCATAACGACCTATTTAACGAAATCGACATGCTCGGTCTTAGTCTCTGCACCTTTTGAAAAATCATTAGTAATTAGATTCAAACTCTCCTCTCTGAATAATCACTGCACTATCCATTAAATGTATTTTTTTCCTCCATTCTTCTCGTATCATTTTTACTTTTTAATATATTTCTTTTTTTTCAATTCCTCTCTTGTTTAAAACTTCTCTTGCTCTAGTTTTAAGTTATTCTTATACTGTTGCACATAACTAGTCTATAGTCATAATTAGTAATTAGTATTATAAATGAATTCTTATTATTAATATTTTTTCTTTATTCTTTATTCTAGCAGAAAGTCTGTAGCTACTCTTTTTGTTTTAACTCGCGTTTTTTTTGTTTCATGTTCTTGTGAAATTTTCTTGTTGTTCTTTCGCTGCCTTCACATTTGACAAGTTAATTTACGAAAGACTATCTTCGATTTAGGGGAACAGTGATATTTGAGATTGTAGTTTCCTCGGCATTCTTCAGTAGGCCTTCGAGAATTTGTTCTCGAAAATTTATCATTGATCTCTTGTTTATTCATTGCATAAAGATAACCCACACGACTTGACGATACTAGAACCAAGGAGAGGCTCAAATCCAACCTTTTTATATCACTTAATAATCTTGCATAATGGCAAATAACAATGTGTCATTTGGTCCGAATAGTCCACATATTTCTTTTCTTGTTATAAGCTATGTTTGCTGGAGGCTTCATTATATCTTCTCTGAACCTACTGTTTTTTCGATTGGTACTAAGTTAATAGTGTGATCTGAGTTGCTAGAAGTCATAAGTACCTACTAACCTTATATCAGTCCATTTTAAAAGACGTATTCCATTTCTATTTTCTTTGCCAAATACTTCTCCTTTTTTGAACTATTTGCATGCATAGATCTGTGGCATTGCCACGTCGATTTATCCTGAAAGTACAGCAAATATATATAATGTTCTGTCTTGGTCCAAAAGGTCATGAAGCAATTATATTGTAACATCTTATAAATTACCATAACCGGAAGAACTGCCGGCTCTTTCAGCATAAACATTCTCGTACGACACGATCGGTGTTGCATAGCTTATACAATTTCACTACGTATTTATGGAACTTACCTGCGATATATTACTTTTCGCCCTCCCATAATGCTTGAATATTCTAAAGAATAAATTTCCAGTAAATTTCTAAGAAAAACTTGAGGCTTTTTCTACATCAGATTGAGGCATCGTTAATTTTATATTTTAGCGAGGCACTGTCTTTGTATGATATTAGTTTGTCTATGCTGTTACGGCTTCTCCCTTGAACCCCTTGTCCACTTGCAGAGAAAAACTATTCAAAATGATACAAGTGGAACCATCTGATATTATAACAAGGAAGCATTTTCGCAATCACTAGACAGTTTATACACAAGGCTTTATATGCTCTTTTGGGCAATGCATCCTGAATAGTTCCGAAATTAGGTTAGTTATCGCAATTACAACTTGTCTGGATAGTTTGCACAACGGAAATACTCAGTACTTTCCAGATCAATGCGTTCTCAAGAGTTTCGAGCTCATATTGTCCCCATTACAACCTGTCTGGATATCTTTTACAAAGCGGATAAGCTGTACATCTATTAACACGAACAGTTAACAGCGACACAGCGTATTTCCGTAAAACTAAGTAAAAAAATAAGTCAACGTATTCCAAAAATGTTGCTTAATTACGACTATAAAGTCGACGTAGACATAGCCTTGGAAAACCTATCATATATGTACTGCCCGTAGTCAGAGCGTACATGCAATAAATAAAAGTTGTAGTGAAATTTATTCCACTGGTATAAAGCTAGTGGTTTTTATTTGTTTATTCACTGCACTAAATGTTTCGAGCTCAATAAATACTAAAGCTTGAGAACTGCAAGATATATATATATATATTATAATATAAAAAGCTGAAACCAATGTTTATTAAATGATTAATATATAAATTTGATTTACACAACTGTAGCAATTGACTTGTACTCACCTGATCGATATATAGCAGCTGATTTACTTGACCTTTTGTTTGACTGAGGTGTGGGATGGGGATATTCTTTATTGCAGTCGATACCCGCAATAAAGTGGATTTGTTAGGAATTGTCTTATTACAGTCGAAACCCGCAATAAGACTCTTTATTACAGTCGATACCCGCAATAAAGTGTTTTGTGTTAGTGATTTTCTTACTACAGTCGAGACCCGCAGCAAGAATCTTTATTACAGTCGAGGCCCGCAATAAAGTGGTTTTGTTAGTAATTGTCTTATTACAGTCGAGACCCGCAATAAGCAACTTTATTACAGTCGAGACCCGCAATAAAGTTATTTGTTAGTAATATATTATCTCAGTCGAGACCCGAGATAATATTCTTTAAGTCAGTCGAGACCCGACTTAAAGTGAATGTTAGTATATATCTTAACTTCAGTCGAGACCCGAAGAAAGATTCTTTATTTTCGTCGAGACCAGAAATAAAGTGTATTGTTAGTAATATTTTTAAATGCAGTCGCTACCCACAATAAAAAACCTTTAATTTAATCGCTATCTAAAACAAACTCCTTAATCCAGTCGGTACCCAGAATAAGAATATTTTATTTTAGCTGTCAATCAAACCAAGTATTTAATTTAGTAATAAAATACACACTAGAAAAAATCACTAGGAAAGAACACAAAGGAACAAAATCGCCAAGTTAATCACTGCACTGCTAAATCACAAAAGAGATCGAATCAAGTCAAACTGCTGTTTATATAGCCCTTGCTTGCACACGACACCAATGATGGAGTAGCAGAGGCGCATGATCACAAGAATTGGCCGGGCATCTGTAATTTTATGGTACTAGAGATAAAATATGCATAGCAACGAACAAAAATGCATAGTAACAAGAAATTTAAAGCAACCCATGCTGCTGTGTTAAATTGAATTCTGTATATTTGCAAAAAATGTTATCTCTATCACGTATAGAAGAAATTCCCGTTCGATAATACTTATAATGATGATAGAGTTGCAAATTGATCTGCTTGATCTGATTGTATTTGTGCCAAGCATTGTATGCTACATGACAACACATGCTTTGGTTAGATGCTGTACCTAGTTTTGGGAAAACTAGTAATTAGATTGAATTTGTTTTGCTTTTAGAACTCAATTTTAGCATGGTATTTTTGCATATATGTTCTTTTTTCAGCAATTGCTTTTAGCACGAATCTAATTGCTTCAATCATATGACAAGAATTTTAATTTGATCTGCTCAATGAGGCTATATTGTTGTATTGTATTTGTACAATATGTAGATGACAAATACATGGCTTTGTTAGGTTGTGTACCTGTTTTTTTGATTAGGAGTAATCAAATTAGATTTAATTTTCCTAAAAATTTGATTCTTTGTTTTCAGGATGTTTTCCTTTTAAAGTAATCGGTAAAACCAAAATATATTCGAACCGATTTGGTTCGAACATATATCTAACTGCCTAAACGTGATTAAACTTAATTTAAAACTTGCTTATTTTTGCCCAATAAAAATATCTTTAAATTCAAATAACCTTTGAAGATGTTGCGAAACTCAAAAATAGGATACTATGGCCTATAGCCATTCCAAATTAACTTTAAGACATGTCTATAATAAATCACTTTAGAACTAGTTTGATGAATCTGGCTTTTTGAGCTGGCACACTTTTCTATACTCTGTAGGGGCTGTTAAAAATTGTAAATAAATTTTTTTGTATTTATATTATTCTTATTATTATTTTATTTATATATCTAGAAAATATCTTATTTTTAAAAAATATAATTGGGCCTTGTTTTTACACCTACTGATATTGACTTCTATCTGTTTTTCAGTATATACACAGTTAGAGGGAATCATTGTCGTACATATATGCGGGAAGATTTTTCACTCTTTGCTGAAAGGAAATGTAATAGCTGTCAGTAAAATTGCTTTAAAAATATCCAGGTAAAAACAATAGGGATAATTAAAAACACATAAATTATATGAAATCAATAAAAATCTAATAAAGTGAATAACTGCACTTGTCACTTGCCCGAACATCAACGGATCAGTATTTGAACATTTTCATCACTTTCAAGTGCATTAAACCAGCCCGGAGGCAAACAATTAAATTGACCGCATTTTTATTTTTCAATTAAACATTATACCCTTTACCTTAACCAGCTAATTATAATGAAATCAATTGTGTCTGTGCACCATTGTTATGATTAATCAGTTATGCACACATTAATGAACATATTCATAACAGAGACAGCTTTTGTGCCATTCCACTTAGTTAAATGGATTCTTTCAGGCAGCGTTGTAAGCACTCTCTCTCTAAAATGCCATTAAATTCCCTTCAACTGCATCCGTTTTTCATTCAAAATTAATTAATTAGTGAACTCGCCCGCCGTGCCGTGTTATTGTTTACAGTAAATATTCCCTGACAGCAGAAAAATTCCCAACAAATAATAATATATGTATTGTCGGCTTGGTGCGTAATTTTGCATAATTCATTGGACCTTGTCAGATTATGCTAGTATCATCATAAATTATTTAACATGTTAAGGGTAATTAGTCTTTGGATTGGATGAAAACGATATAAATACAATTTTCGAGATTGAATTATTTTCTAACGATTTTCTTGTGGTCAGAGATTTTCTATACACGTCCATACATAGTATGAAATTTTGTAGTTTTAATTTATGATTCCTTAAACTTAAACAAAACAGACGACTCGATCTAGGTTAAGAAAAGTGCAAGTCCTTTGCATTCTAGAAGTAACTAATAGAAATCATGAAAAGAAGTAAATTGTATTTGCACATAAAACTATTAAATACCTTACCACTTATTGCAGCGTGTTCCTTCTAAGGACTGTCCACAAAAGTGGTGCACGGCTTGCAAATTTTAATAAGAGTATTATTTGAAAATTTTATTTTATTTTTACTTATTTAAATGTATAACATTTAATTATATACCCTTATAGTATATGTTAGTCTTTTCTGATAAATGCTCGACCTTCCGTTTTACTGATGCCATTATTTTTTCCAGAGTACTGTCCTCGACTTTTTTGCTGACCGCTGTCCACATTTTTGCAAAAATTTGAAGCGAAGTGGCACTTTATCTCCTTTTTGTAGAATATTTTTTACAAGAGCCCAACAACGGTGGATTGGTCAATTTTTGAGCAATATTTATTTCGTTATGTTGATGCTAAGTTTTGTCCTTCTGGCTAAATCTAGGCAAAATAATATAGGCACATTGTGTGATTGTATAAAAGGCAGCAAACCTTTTTTAAACAATCATTGATATAAATCATGATACAAAAATAACTAGATATGGCCGATTCGAGAGGAGCTTTTTATGTTGCTACGCCTTGGAGAGACAAATGTCATTCCAATAATGGGAATTATGGCCAATTCCAATTATTTTTCAAAACATCAAAACATTTCTGTCTGTCAGTTAACGGGAAAAAAGCGAATAGTGTGGTTTGTTTGTTCATTACCTTGTTTGGAAATTTGGCTCAAACTTTACATATATATAAAACCATATTGTCAATTAACTAAATTAACTTTCAATTAGTTGTAGAGGAAACGATAAACGATTTTATCAACGTACAAAGAGCAAATCTAAAAACACTGTGCTCGCAGTAGTCCTAGCCAGCGTTGTCACCTTGGTAGTAAAGTACCAAATTTGGTACTTTTTTATTGAATAAAATATACGGTACGGTCCTTTTTAATTTGATACTTTTTCGGAGTCAGCCCCCATATTCCATAAAAGAAGTTACAAATAATTTCCGCCGCCTATGAGTTGTATACGAATGTGAAAGCGAATAGGAAACATAATGCGAAAGATGAAACAGTTTTTTCTAATTTTATTTTTTGTTCTTCGTGTAATTGCTGCTGGCTGGCTGCATTGTTATTGCGTATTCCATTTCACCTCTTCTTTCACAATATATAAATATTTCTGAGCATTTTGTTACATTGGATTGGCTCGGTGATTGGTGCAGGAAGGGTGCATGCAAGCAGAATTCATAGAAATTTTTTGTTTTTAGTAATTTTCACTTCATTCATAACACCCGTAATTCCGTTCAGTTTAGGAATTTCAATTCGGCAGACACATCGTAATTAACAGTGATAAAGTGATGGATATTAGAAGGTGTGAACAACATTTTTGGGCTTAGGCTTAGTTTTATTTCTAATTTGTTATATTATATTAGATTCCTGGTAAAAGGAAATCGTGGAAGTGAAGACGATAAACACGAACAATCGTCCGAAAATTATTTGAGTGGAGAAAAGTCCAAACCGCAGTTATCAGGTAATATATTAGTTTCACAGGAAACACGGTAAGGCATTTTGAGGAAACTATTAAACATAGGAAAAATTTAAATATTTATTGTTTTCAGTAGAAATAATCTAGTTGGTGAATTTGATTCACATTCAGATTATGAATGCGAAGAAATTGAAAATAACAAATTTAGTAATATGAGGAAATACAAGGCAAAATGGCAAAGTATTTACAGCTGGTTGTTAATTAAAATAGATGACAATGCATTTTGCAAACTATGTTTTCAAAAATTATAAATAACAAAAAACATATTCATCGTCATCAGGAAACAATTAAACATAAAAGAAGATTAACTGAAAAAACATCTTTTGCGGCCATTGATTACTTTTGCCTACAGGATTACAAATCAGACAATTTTAATATTAAGAGTGAAAAAATTCGAGCAGAATTGACATGCGTCATGTATTGTGTTCAACACTCTCTACCATTTTCCCTTATGGACTCTATTCCAAGCTTGCTTCGGACTGTATTTAAGGATTCAAAGCTACCAGCTAATTTGAAGTGCAGCAGAACAAAGGCTACTGCTTTAGTTAATGATGTTATTGGACCATTTTCAAAATAACTAATTTCGAATATATTAAAAACTACGTTTGTCACATTAATAATCGACGAAACTACTGATGTATCCAGCTACAAACGAATGATATTAGTTACTCGCTTTTTTTAATAAAACCACTAGTAGCATTAAAAACGTATTTTTTCGATTAGTTAAACTTAAACGTTCAACTTCAGAAGAAATTACTGAAGTAATTGTCAAACGTTTTCACGAAAATAATATTCCCATTAAAAATATGATAGGGTTTGTTTCGGATAATTGCTCTGTCATGACAGGTAAGAATAATGGAGTGCAAGCTAAATTAAAAAATC
Source organism: Dioctria linearis (assembly GCA_963930735.1). NCBI lineage: Eukaryota > Metazoa > Arthropoda > Insecta > Diptera > Asilidae > Dioctria > Dioctria linearis. Next base: position 272,422,843 of record OZ005741.1, read on the forward strand.
TAAATTATTCGTTATTTTCAATTGGATGCACCTGCCACTTGATACACTTATGCATTTCAAATGTAGTTAAGTTACTTCCGAAATGTTTGGAACAATCTGATAGAAAAATTTATATACATTTCGCACATAGTCCTAAACGGCAAACTGAATTCCGAGATTTCCAAAAAAGCTTTAACGTTAAAAACCATATAATTCTTAAATTGTATAGTACACGTTGGCTCTCCTTCGAAAATGTAATTAACAGGCTCTTGGAACAGTGGTCAGCACTTCTTCATTATTTTAATTTGCTTTCTTTTGAACGCCAGTCTAATTAAACCCGAAGAAATGGGAATATATGTATGTGGTTTTTAACAAACCCGAGGTGTATCTAAATTTAACATCTATTTATTTTGGATATAAATTTGAGGAACACAGTGTTACAATGGGTTTATTAAAAGATCTTAAATTAAATATGCTTAAATATCTCGATCCATTTGAAATCCAATTAGGCAAAATACCAACTATTTTACCCTTATTAAATTTTTTTCCATACCATCAGCAAGGAAGTCAATAAACTTTAAACACGGAATGGAGGGATTTAATTGGTGAACAGGAATTAATTTCAAAGCACTACGACGAAAATATTTCGCGATTTCGGTTCAACTTGAAGAGCATCAAAAGTATTCATGGTTGCTATATATTTATGAATTTAACAGAATATATGTTAAATCTTTCTGCTCTCCCACACAGTACTGCTTCTGCTGAAAGGGAGTTTTCCCCATTGAACGTTATTAAAAAAATATCGACAAATAGATAAGAATCCAACACAATAGGAAATATTATGTTCGCAAAACAGCTATTAATTGGATTTGAAAGAATGACATTTGGCAGCCAGATAATAATTTAATTACACATGTATTACGAAATAAGTTTCATGCTGGTTCATTCGAAAGAGCATAAATCAAATATTTGTACTTATTATATGTTTCCTTACACATTATTCTGTGGATAAATACATTATTGTTTTTTTTTTTTTTGGAAAATTTTAATTTTTTTTTTTTTGCAAAACAGTATACTATTGTTTTTTGTGAAAATCCTAATTTTTTTCATACATGTACATACTAATTAAATTTGATACTAAATCATCAATCTTCGTACTTTATTTTTCTTCACCGGGTACTCTTGTCGCCTGTTTGGGTGGCAACGCTGGTCCTAGCTGATGTTGACAGTCAAGTTGCTTCTGGGCATTTCAGAATATCACGCCCATTCTACAGCTCAGAAAAATTAAATATAATTATCAGCGGAAAAGTGCTGCCAGACTTTAAGAAGAAAACATTTTAGCAAAGGTAAAAACAAAGCATATTTAACAAAAAAAACTTAATCGAGCTAACAAAAAATGTTTAGCCGAAAAACAAACCCTTTACTTGCCTTTGGCAAACGGCTGTAACTCCTTTAGAAGAATCCAAAGACATAAAAATAATGGAGAATTCAAAATATGCACATCAGTTTCAACTTAACACTCACATATATTTCAATTATAATTCACAGGTGTTATAACCGTCGAACGAGGATAACTGTGGTTTAGTATATGTAGGTTAAAGATGTCACAATAGTGTTAAACACTACTCAGTTTTTGTGATATTTATCCGATCTGTAAGCCCCTTCAAAGTGAATTTGTGGAAATTGAAGATCCCTACACAATTTACTTACAATTAAAAATCGTACATTGAATATTTGAAAACGTACCAATTGCTTAAATGGAATACATGTATTATAAATTACAACTGATTTTAATATAATAGAAAAAGGAGTCTTTCAAAAGCTCAAATTCATCCAGGTTGTATTGTCTTATAAAGGGAATCCTGATAACACTGTCGCGAAAAACCAACATCTTCACGTTTTTCAGCCTTGTCGTTGCATAATTCTTATAAGTCACATTTCAGGAAATTCTTCCTAAAAAAATCTCAAAGACAATACAATTCGAGAGGACCGGACGTGTTATTTAGAATTGAATTGATTGTGATTATTTTAAGTGATATTGACTGAAAATTGTTCGCTGTGCGGTGGATAAGTGCTTGTGAAAGAACAAATAACTTTTCAGCTGATTCAGCTAGAATATGCTATTTGCATTTTACTGAAATCGATTGGTGAGTGCCGGATAGATTTCATTTAACAATCTATTCTGCAATCGCCAATCGTTTCCATGTTACGAAAAAAATTTGGACCAATAAGGAAGCAATCCCTTCCAAAAATTTACTCCATTCTGAAACATCGTCTTAGGATAATACTCATCATTATGCCTAAGTATCAATCGCGAAGCTTTAATAGCATCATACAGGTCATTCCTTAAGATCGTTGAATCCAGTTTTGTATCCTTCACTGCTACTTAATTAAAGGTATTAATTCAATAACAGGACAAAAGGCATGTATTATAATCAAAAACCAATCAAAAGAACCTACCCATTACATTTATTTCAATTAAAGGGTTTCTCCTGCTGCCCTTGCTCTCAAGGTTCTCAGGACGAGGTACCATTGTCAAACAGGATGCCGGTAAACTTTTAGGCATCAGGCTACTGTTTAAATATTCAGAATTAAGAAGTTAAACGATTGTTCGTCGTTTTCGGGATTAGACTACAATATTGCAATTATCATATCAACTTGACATAATGACAGATCTCACGGAATGAAAATTGTCCCCACATGACGTAAGCACGCAATTGACAGAAAGTTCGGCCATACCTTGTTACTCCTGCATCATGGATAGAATCAAGAGAATCTTTTTGTAGTATTTTTCTACGAATACGAATCTCTCAGAATCAGGCACCTCTTATTTGTTTTTTGCACCATTATATTAAGCTCAGGGTAAGGTCGAAAAACCATACAGTAAGTACGATTCGTCCAAAATGAAACATGCACAATTTTCTTCGCCAACATCGCGCATAGTTTTCTTGTGCATGTTTTTGTGGTATTTTCCTGTTTCTTTGTCCGTTTTGCAGGGAGGGAGTGCGGGTTTCTAAAGGACAACACAGTTTTAAAATCCAAATATAAAATCTATTCAAAAAAAATCAATTTCACTTGCAAAGTTATGTCTTTTCATAATTCTGTGCACAATTGATATCGAAACATTAAATTTTTCAGTTTTATCTGTTGTCCCCTTTCGGCCTACCATATTTTGGTTTTCCCGCAAATGCCTTTGTATCCAAGAATGTTTCAATTGCTCTGCCTGCTAATTGTCCAACGCGTTGATTTAATTTCTCTTGGAATCTACGAAAATTATTTTTCTTTATTTTCCAACCACTTTTAGAAACTGGCGCGGTGCACGTCTTCACATTTCGAACTCATTTTGAATACTTATCGATGCTTTTATTAAGAGAAGTAGGTAGCTCATTTACTACCCTGATCTTACAAGGAGAGGATCCCTACTCGGCATCACCGATTTCGTCCAAATTTACAGTATAAGTAGAGCTGGACTAGAAATGAAAGTGACGTAAATAGAAGCTCCCGATGATCAAACGAATCCGAAATAATGCATAATATAGGGGAGCGCGGGTTTTTGTTGGCTTAACCCTTGGAAAATGCTCAAATTTCAGAACTTGAACGAAAGTGCCAAATTCATTCGGGTGAAATGCCAACTACAGAAGTGGTACGTAGATATCCGAATCTGTAAGTGGAATTTCCGTGCGTTTTCAAAGATCTCTGGTAGATGGCGAAAAGTGGGTATGCAAAATTTGTATAGCTTTAATTTTTTTTAAATAGGTAAATGACATTCCTGAAATTTTGTACAGTTAATCTCTTAGTAAAAGCGTATAAAAAAAATGGAATAATCGATAAGTTTTAGAAAAACATTTCGAAATAAATTTTTCAGACAGAATTTTGGCCGTCGAAAAATAAATTTCGCAACTTAATCAGAAAGGGAAGGAAAACATGTTCAAAAAATCAGGAAAAAAAATCACAAAATACTAGCAAAAGGAATTTTGCAAATCGTATAATATTTACCTCACCTCGCTCAGAACACCCGAGTTTGGGAAATGAGGAATTTTTTTAATGATCTTTTGACATTGAATTTTTTGTCCGAATTTGATGAGATTGTGTACGAATATCCTACACAGATGATAGAATATAAAATAAATACCACCACCCTGGAATATAATTTATTTTATTTTAATAATATATTAGTAACCCGCCACGGGTTACCACTCTGTAACCCGCTGCTGTACGAATATCTTAATAGTTTCAAAAAATCATAAAAAACCCACAATGAACTTAGCAAAAAGAATTTGGATATTCGGTTGAGATTTGACCGAGAAACAAAGGTTTCAGTTTTACAGTATAACCTGCTAATTAACGTAATTTGAAAGTAATGGAGAACAATCTTACTACAAGATATTAAAAATTTATATATCAGATCAAAAGCAGTATACATTTCTGAGTATATTTCTTTTTGAATGACTCAAATCCGTCAATAAATTACAAAGTTATTGAAGTTTAAAAAAACCGGAGATTGTAGAGGGCCACGGCCCGCGAATCTGGTGATGACCTCACGGTACACAACACGCACGATGCCAGTCTGCACAACATAATATTTATAAGACGATATTTTATGAAATAAATCCAAAACAAATCTAATCGAATTGTGTTGTGTATCGTGACGTCATCAGGTTAGAGCGCATTTTTGAGAATGCGGCACTAAATTCGCTATAGCCTCGTAATTTTTTATTCGATTTCAATAATTCTTTCACTGAATTAATTGTTTTTTTTTGTGACTATGATTCTGCATAATTTACTAAAATAGTCGTTGTTCCTCATTGGCAAGCCTCGCAGTCTTATTTTGGAAAATGCTCCTAAACTAATTAGGGTAATGACTTCTAGTTTTCTGTATATGAAACATAACAAAATAACAGATTATAGATAATTGTAACGAAAAGAAAGTAGCTTAAATTTTGCGAATATACCTGCAAGATGGTAATTATAAAAGTATTCATAAAAGTGTGTTAATTTTAACCCGGGTTCACCTACATTATACATTATTTCGGTTTCGCTTGGTCATCTGGAGCTCCCACTTGCGTCACTTTCATTTCTAGTCAAGCCCAACATATACTATGAATTTGAACGAAATCGGTGATGACGAGTAGGGACCCTCTCCTTGTTAGTTTCGAGGATTCATAAATAACAGATAAGTGTTAACTGCGTTTCATTCTCGTTACTCCTTAACAGAGTTTCATGTCTTCCTAGGACATACCTTAGATTAAGCAGGATTTCCATTATTATGGCATGCAAATTTTACAGAAATTGTGAGGGAGATAGTACATCGTATACGGAAATTTATTTATAAGTGACGTGAGAAGCAAACACGTCCTGCATTTCTTCCAGATCTCGATTTTTCACTGTGTGCGTGTCCGGAACCATAAAAAGACCTCAAGCATTGGGAGTTTTTATAGTGACTGAAACTAAAACATTGTTATTGGCAACCCACTACTCGTTACTATAATTTTATGGCATATCTATACATACATATATATCTGTCAAGTCAAATTATTTGTTGAAGTAAATAAAAGTAAGTTTTGAGTTTGTAATTAAATATTGCGAAATTGAAAGTTAATAAATATTTCTTTATAAAAAATATTGAAGTTGTTTCTGAGATAGTTTTCTGTCCACAAGCAGGGTGCAGTGCGCCCACAGATTCACTGCAGTGGTCCTTTTTCTTTATAATTAGTATAGAATAGAATAGAAAAAGCATTTATTAAAGAACCACAGCCTAACCTATGTTACAGCGTTAGGTACTTAGAGTATAAAACAGATAATAGCATTATAAGTTGAGTACAAAGTGAAGAAAAACAACAAAAACACAACGGACAAACTCACTGCAACAGAAACTATCAAGTAATAGATTTATAAACGAGGGGGTACAATTAGAGAACTTATAGTAATTTTTAAAATGAAATTAAAATTAATTAAAATGGAATTGAAATGAAATTGAAGTTGACATTAAGATTAAAACAAAGTAAAGGAAAACAAAATACAAAGAGAATGAAATAAGTTAACATATAAAATTAACTGAATAAATGAATGACTAAATGAATGGAATGAACAGTGAAAATTCTCTGTAGTGGACTGTATTATAATGTGTTTGTGACGGGGTGCCGGTTTTGATAGATAACTCAGTTTTTTGTTCAAAGTATAAATTTTTAATTATTAGTCAGTGCTATTTCAGTTTTCTTACAAATATATATCAAAATTCATTTAATTCAAACTTAATACTACTTAAAAATTCAATAAAACTTAACAAATAATTCAGTAAAACTTCAAAAATAAAATTCAATGCTTTACCCGTAGGTCCAAGCTGTGGGCTGATGTGTATTTTTCCCTTTTACCCCTGAAATGAAGAAGAAGAGTATGATGAGTGAGTGGGCACGAGACAGTTGATCTGTGAGAAAAATCAATTTTGTCTGATCTCGAAATTAGAATGTTTCTTCCGTCCTTCCCTTCTTGCTCGAACTACTACGTGAGGGCGGTCGAGGTGTACTATGGAGTGTATTGATTCACGAATATAACAACTTTTAGAGCTGCTATAAGTAATGTTGATTCTGCTTCTATTGTGCAGTTTTTTGGCATGCTAGTACATGAGGTTATGAAGGCAGCACGGATGACGTTTATCGTATGCGAAAATTGCAGCAAACCGGAATATTGCTGCGTCTGTGATAGTAATGATGGCACTTGTGACGTTTAGTCTTGTGCGCTTTTATGAGTGCAGCGATCTGAGTACTGCTACGTGTGGGATGGAAGCTCCTCCCACTCTGATCAGAATTAACTTCTGAATGTATTTATTGCAAAGTTAACCTCTGGAAATAGAGCTTCTGATTTAGGATTGAGTCAACCTCAAATATTTGTGACGGCCAGAATTAACTTCTGTTTTTAGGATTGAGTCAACCTCAATTTGTTGGTGTAGAATTAACTTCTATGGGATCTCAGAATTAACTTCTGGTTTGCATAAGGATTTAGCTCAGAATAGACTCCAGGGCTTAGGACTTGATCAGATCAACTCTGATTTGGAAATGGGTGATCGTCGCCGCCTTTTTATAGCTGCTGAAGTTGGTCATGTGATGCACTCCTCATGGCGTTGTCATAGCGACGTTTATACCAGTTGCTGCTACGATCTGGTTGACGTAATGTCAGTTGACTGACATGTTAATTTGTGTACACACGAAGAAATGTGTATTTTAGGTAAGTTTTGTTTAATTATGTTGATTTTAATCATTTTTTTAAATAGGAGATGATAGTATTGCACATGAATTTTTATTATCAGATAAGTACTGAATTTTCTTCAACTTGAGACTTGATTCTTTGTGTGCTTTTGTTTTATTTGTTAGGAATTCAATAGGGAATGTATATATATATATAGGAAGTCAACGAGGGAATTATGGTTCGGTGGTGGACCGAACAAAAAGAAGCAAACAAGTAAAATAAGATAAATAATATGAACATAGATGAGCAAGATAGACTAAAATAACATTACATAACATACAATAAAATAAAGTAATATAAAATAGTGTAACATAATGTAGTGACCAGAATCATTTGCTAGAATTATTCCGGCTTTGAGATAATCTGTCATGTGAACACGAATAGTGTTCGGTAGTGGAATGGAATTATTTTCATGTAACCACTTGAGTGGATGAAGTGGATTGACGTTTACATATTACCAGAGTAGTTACTGAATTTTTTGTTTACTATACGAAATAAATAATAAATAAAAATTTCGTTATCGTACAAAATGATGATTGTAGAACTGAATTACAGTACCACCTGATATTTTGCGAGAAATTTTATCGATATAATCTCATCCGTTGATTCGAAATCCTTCGTGCTTTTATGCAATATTTTAGAAATTGTAAAATTATACTTCTTTCCATGACCCGTCAATATCTACGAAAACACGATTAAAAACTTGACAATTTCCAATTAGATAGTTTGACAGTTTGTGATTTTCACTATAAAAACTAGAGGGGAGCGTACGTGTGAGATATTACAATGATTGCTTCTGCAGCATTTAAATTTCTATTAACTATCTCCTTCACAATTTCTGTAAAAAAAGCATGTCATCATAATGTAAATCCTGCTTAATATGTGTCCTCAATTCGAACATGTGATTATTTCTCTCAACTACAATTCTCCTCATAGACGATTATCCCGTCTTCCTGGTCAGGATATCAGTTTCCTCCACAGCTCACTACGACAATACTGGACTAGGCGTGATCTAATGGCGTACGAGTCCCAAGCTTTAATTGCAGCTCGTCAATACGAATACTGATATCTCTAAGTAGATACGTTATAAACTTTTTCCAGCAGAGTTTTCTGCGTTAATTTTAGCTAGAACTTCCACTTGGAAACACTACAGTAGTTTGGTTATCGGTAGAATTATCTTAGTTGAACATACCGCTCCCACTCATACCTAAATATATTTTTAAACCATCTGCAAGGACTCATATATCAAAGCCGTCTGCCGCGCGTTTATTCCCGCACTATTAAAATAATTCCTAGTTGAGAAATCTTTCTCAAAGTCAAGGCATAGTATGCATGGGACGGAAGGGGAGGAGGCCCTCTAAACGGGTGATCTATAATTGAAGGTTATTGAGGTATCTGCGACATAAAGTTTATAATTGTATCTCCGGCGATCCGTATTCTTTCAACTTGAAACTGTAAAAATGTGACACGTGCATATCCTTTCACATTTGCAACGCCGAAAACTCAAGTATAGCATTATTACCATATGTGTAGACCCTACTAGTCTTATCTGTGTTTTTCATTTGCATAACGATTTCATACAAAAATTTCGTAGAAGTTTTGTGAGCAGTTTTTTTTAATTTTGTGCGAGTATAGGCGCAATTGGTGTGCCATTTAAAAGAAGATACTTTGTAATGGCACACATTTATTGCACCTATACTTATGCAAAATTCAAAAAATATTCAAAGAAATTTTTGTACGAAATCGTTAGGCAAATGAAAAACACAGATAAGAGTACAACAACAATTTAATTGCGCTACGTATTTTTAACGGACTATGTATTTCAAAATTGTTAAATATGTCCGTCATTATTATTAATGCACTCCACTGACTTTCGTCTTAACCCTCTTGATATTTGTCGACCTTTCCGCATTCCTAAATTTATTTGCGGCATCGCAGATGGTGTTCTCCACCGAACAAGTAATAGGTTTACATGCCTCTTAAAAACATGGATTATGTAAGAATGAGCTACGTCTGACCTATGGCAATAAGTCAAAAAAAATCCATATACCTATCGCTGGACGGATAGATTAGTGAACAGCTAAGGACAAGTGCATACAAGTACTTCGTTCTCAAAATTATGAAACATATTTATAAACAGGAAGTAAGAGACTCCATTCCTAGAAGCAGGTTGTCACACCATCACCACGGATACTAATCCTCTCTAGAAATCTACTTTTTCCGTTTTTACCAATGGAGTAGTAGGTGCTTTCAATAATGTCGTTATGCACTTAAAACGTTATCTTACGAGTATCTCCCTTACAATCTGTAGCTGTACGGACAATTTTTGGTTACCATTCACTTTGAAGTTATATTAGGTTATGCTATGGTGTGTGGAGGAACTATTAAGTTTACTATCAATTAGCTCTTCATAGTGGAAAGATAAACTTAGGTAAAATGGCAGATGGATCTGATAGGAAGATGAGGTTAGGCTAGATAGGAGGCGTGGCGTTAGAAGTACCTGGCCTGCTTCACTTAGACCACCAGTGGGTTCATTATGCCCCTTATCCTCATATGATAACCTCTATGGTTACCCAACATCCATCCTGCTTCCCTTAGGAAATTCAGGATGATATCTGAACTCTTCTTTTTGCATCTCTTTAGACTTAAAAAGAAGTAGGTACCTAATATCATACCCCTGTTATTCATCAGAGCGGAGCACTCACAGAGTAGTGTTGGATGGATTCGTTTTCCGCCGAATCTTTACAGCTCCTGCAGAAATCGTTCACTTCTATACCCAGTCCATTAGCATAGTCTCATATGGCCCAACTTAAAAATTTTCTCACTGTACAATGCGATTTTTGACTTTTCTCTCGCAATTATTCTAAAATTTATAGCTCCTAAGCATTATGACATAGGTCGACGCAAGAATAATCGACTTTAACTCGATTATCTCACACTCAGAACATTGAAAGGATTGTGAGGGAACCTCAACGCAAACAGAAAGGTGAATCTAAGCAAGTCCATCTAAAAAATGCTTGTGTCCATTATGGATACTAGATATTCCTGTCCCAGAGAAGATATGCCCTTGAATTGATTGGGAGCCCACAGAAAGTCTAGGATGAAACGCCCTAAATATCTTGACTCCTAAATATTCAATCTACAGGCAAGAATAAATGGTTTGAAAATCTTTCATAAGAGTATCGTATTAGCGGCTCCTGAGGGTCAACCTCTTTTCAATGCATGCAGTCCTGGTGAATGAAATGGTGGGAGCCAAGATGACAGCAAACAGTCAAACGCACTGCTAAGATGGACTTGTAATCCGATATACTTCAGATGCAAACTTAAGTCTAACTTTTCAGCTATACTTTTGTTGGTCGATAAGAGGCGCCTTTTTACTGGTCAAAGACTTTCTTCGATCGCATGTGTAATATTTCGATAGTGTCCGCTTTTTTCTTAAAACTGACTTTTGAAAGGATTTTTAAAAATTCACAAACAGTTTTTTTTTTTTTTCTTAAAAAGCTCTAAGGTTAAAAATTTGCAAGAAAGCATAACTCCACTAATTAATGAACAACTTCAAAAGTCCGCACAAAATTCATAAACAGAATTAAGTCTTCCATTCATCCGGAATGTAATTAGTAACGAAATCGAATTTTTCTATATTTTCCCATCCATTTACCAATTTCATCTTATTTTTATGGGTTTTCATCGATCTGGATCAAAAGATTTTACTGACCTCATCGAGCGCGTTTCTCATTCCATTGTATACGCTCGAAACCAATACAAAAGATTGGTCATAAATCTGGGCGCTTTATAACTGAATCAAAATCCTCGTTTTATATCCCTGCTTCGGAACTAATTAAAAAGTTGAGCACACAACAACAAATTGACCGGATCTATTCCAAGCATAGGCTTATATGGCGGCGGAACAACAAGGGCAGGGCAATAGAAACTCTAGGTCATTTGATAACATAATTACAAGTAGAAGCTTATTCAGGGTGGGCTGTTTTCATTAATAATTGTCAATTTAGAGTTGACCCAATTGAAAGGGATTATAGAAAAAGGATAATCGAATACGAATTCTGTGGGTTTGTGTGTATGGATGTGTATACATTTCTGGTCACGTCACAATTCACACCCGATAACTACAAAATAAATTCCTGTTCCTGTCGAATTTATTTGTATAATTCAACAATCCGCTCGTAAATTCACCGAAATATTTTAATTTTTAGTTTGGAAAGTTGATGACTAATGCCGAGATGTATCCACGAGATTATGTTTGTTATGCGGCCTCCCTCGCATTGGCGCACAATTGATTGGATGAATTTGATTAATTGACGAACTTTAGCAGTTGATGCCAAACAGAATTTCGCTGCTATTGCAATGAGGGGAGGTATGGAACTAATTAAACTCGCACTTCAATAAATCAAGAGCTGCTCCGTTGTACGTTAATTTCCAGGACATTATCTGAACAAAATTAATGTGAAAAATTCATTCAAGTTCGCCATCCACCCGACTCCTCCTTTACTTAATTGTTGCGCTGTCGTTATCTTTACGGAAGCGGAATTCGAGGTATTTCATTAATAAAACTTCCTTTAAGGAAATGCTTTCACGGGAATTGAGTTGAATTTTTGCAATTATATTGTATCCTTGCAAAGTGGCTTCAGTATGCGATAGAAAAAAAATTGTTTGAAATATTCTAAACTTCTTTTTACGAATACGCGAATATTATGTACTGAAAGTAGCCAAATAAATCGCTCTTCATCTTTACTTAATTTAAATCCTCCTGAAAGCTCAATATGTGCAATTTGTTTTAGTGTTTAAGGGCCTTCTCTGTAAAATTCTTAGATCTATCAACTTTCTAATGATATCTTTGTGATTAGCCGTTAAAAGATATTACTTTCTCGAAAAAAGATGCTATTTGAACAGTGGATTATTACAACTGTACGCGAACTAAACAGTAAAAAATTTGGGCTGCATTTAAATACGGACACAACAAATGTGTCAGTCACTGTAGCCATTAGAGTTTCATTTATGGTAGGTAGAGATAAAAATATTTAGTCAATGGGGCTTATCCTCTTTCCAATTACTGATCCATTGGGTTGTGGAGAATAGAAGAATTTTAATTTTAAGAACTTTTTTTTCTTTTCTTTTTGCAGTCGCCCGGAAAGCGGAAGGTCCTGGCTTCAAACCCCGGACGAGGTGGTTGTTTTTTCCTCTTGTATTTATGATTTGATTTAGAATCGTTAGCAATAAAAGTTCTTAAAATTCTACTATTCTCCATCTTTGACCGATTCTAACAACTGTGGATTCGATTCCCGTCCGGGAAAAATTAAAAAAAATTTAGGTTAGATGAAAGCGTTTTTCAAAAATAATGGTTAGCCTGCTTCACTTAAACCACTGACGAATCCATTATTCCTCATAAATTCATGGAATCTAATCTCTGAGGATATCCCCCTAAAAAGTAACTACCAAATAGTCTGCCTCTTTTGATAGCAAGAGCTAGACACTTGTTGAGCCCATGTTGAACTGATTCGTTTTACTCAGGAACTTTTCAGCTTATACAGAAATCGATTGACTCTAGCCACGTTCTCCTAGCATAATTATCTATTTCACATTTTGCCATTACCAGTCCGACTCTCACATACGGTATTGTATCTGAACCCTTTTAAGCTGCCTCATCTTATTGCACTCGATATTTCTATGCGAAGTACCCAGTACAGGGTTTGTTTGGGCCGTATGAAAATCCCTTATAGACTATGTTGGCATTAACTGCTTCAACTTTAATTTTACCACCACAGCATCCAATGCACGAATGCCCGTGTGATTGTCAATATATATACAAGATCAATCGATCAAAATTATGAATTTTCAAATCGAACCCCCTCCGATATCGATGAAACTCTCAGAATTAGTTACGTATTACATAATATTGGACCCGTATTTTTTTGTTTAGCCGGAATCGGGTGATAGACCAAATCATAATGCTTACCAGAAAAATATAAAAAAAAAAACTAAGTCATGTATTTTTTAATTATAGGCACTTCTTTCTGTTCGAGAAAATGTTCACCCTGTGATGATTTTTTTTAGCTCCTGTTGCCACAAATCTTTACTTTTTTGAGGCCAGCCAATTCCTTTAACTCGTGCACGAATTTGTCTATTTCTTTACTCTCGTAGACCCACTTTTCGTCATCACAGCGAGCTGAAATTCGGCACACAGGTTCATGTCGCGTGACAATTGAATCTATCAAAACCGGAAATTTCCATGGAAAACCCGAAAAATCGGGAAAAGTCATTTGAAAAGTTGGTACAAATTTGATTAGTGATAAATCTGTTTCAGGAAAAATGCAGAGTTTTCCGATTTTTCCGAAAAATTTTCCGGAATAATCCGACTTTTGCGGAAAATTGTCCGACTTTTCCGGAAAATTTTCCGGTAAAAAGTTTTCTACATTATGCAAGATCAAGTTCCCTATCAACTGGCATCATTACTTTCTCTCCGACAATGGTGAAAACTTACAGAAAAAAATCGAGGAAAATTCATGTAAAACGCTTTTCCGGAGTTTTTCCGACCAAGGAAGTGCTTGAGCGTTTTGCAACCTAAGACAAAGTTGTAGAGCGAAATGAGTTGCATAAAGTTGCTTTTGTGGAAAATTCCATGGAAAATCCGGAAAATTTTCTGACAAAAAAGTTTTATAAGCTATGCGGAATCATTTTTTTCCGTCCTACTGGCATCAATACTTTCTGTTCAACAATCATGAAAGCTTGCATGAAAAATCGAGGAAAATTCATGTAAATTTTTAAAAAAAAATCATAGTAATAGGAAAAGTATGTGGAAAACATGGAAAATCGGGAAAATTCATGTGTCTTTTCAGCCGTCATAAATTGTTTTAAAATATCTCCATGCAGCACGTAATAACAATTTAGTTAACGTAAAAAAGGCAGCAAATAAAATAAGTAAAAAACGAGTTTTCAAACAAAACTGAGGCCAACCCGCATGAAAAGTAGAAAATAAACGTTTCTTCACACACAGAGGTAGACTCAAATTTTATTCGCTGCCAATCACCGATATATTTCAGTATGATCAATCACAGGTAATAAGTGATTTGATTCATGAAGAGAAAGAATATTCAAGAGAAATGTACCAATCAAAAAATCTGAGTCCACCTCTGTGTGTGAAGAAAAGTTTATTTTCTACTTTTTCATGCGGCTTGGCCTCAGTTTTGTTTGAAAACTCGTTTTTTTTACTTATTTTATTTCAATTTTATTTTTCTTATGTAAACCCAAATAGTGCTTATGTAACCTGTTGCTTTAAATTCCAAGCCAACTGCTCCTGTATATAGCAATTAAAATCTTTGTTATAAAATCCAATATATAAAAATGTTGTTAGTAAATTTTATTTCTCTAAATTCCCTAGTATACCCTACCGTGAATGATTGGTGTAGCTGATCCCTGTGCCCCTGAACCCATGAAAATGTCCCAAAAGGTTCAATGCCGATCTATTTGTCCTACTCAATCCTAGAATCTAACCAAATCAACTGGTAATATCCCAAAATGTTGTACTGCTAACTTATCTCAGAGTTCGACTGGATTTCTATATAGCATGGAAATCACCCAATTCTATTTGTGTCCTGATTGACGTGATGGTTCAATAGAGTTCCCTACAATATTTCACCTGAATATGCCCCGAAATGAAATATTATGTGAAACCTTATTTTGACGTTACTTACTTGGCTATTTACCAAATTAATTTTGTTGAACAAAAAACAAAAAAATTAACTAAAACTTAAAATTATACTTGGCAATATCCCACAACATCGAATTTTATTCTTAAATCTCTCAGTGTAGTGTATAATGTAATAACGTGAAAATAATATTTTCGTAATATCCCAAAGTATTTCTCTTGCTTAAGATGATGAGAAAAAAACGACCTGAAATTGTAGAATCGTTATCTCGGTTTGGTAATAATCCAAAAGCTTCGAGTTTATTTCAAAATTTCAGAAAATATTAAATTGTAAGTACAAGAGAGTTTTTGACCGATTTTGGCGCCGTAACCAGAGTCGGGAATAATTCAACTTTTGTCGTCGTTGTCGTCGTAATTTGATTTTGATAGCTGAGAGTAATAAGCAAAAAATTACTTTAGAGGAGCAAATAATTAATTTAGTGAGGGAAATGAAGTATTTTTATGCCAAAAGAAATCCTCAATATCGAAATACATATTTAAAAGAAAAAAAAAATTGGAGAAAAGTTGAAAATAAGTGGTAGATGATATTTTGTAATCCACATAAATTCGGCGTTAATCATTGTTTATTAGACCTTTACAATTTTTTTTTTCATATCTTTCTCATTTTGTTAATTTCAACAAATAATTTTACCACCTACATATTTTGATATGCCAACGAACATATAAGAATGTCGGTGTCATTGTGTTAATTCGGCGACATTTACGACGACAGTGTCGCTACCATTGTGTTTCGGCCTTAACTCACCACGGCGCTACATTTTCAAACTAAGGGGGCGCCACTATTCATATTATATTCGTTTCGTTCTGACAGTTGTTAGCAAATAAATTCAATTCGTAATGAGTTTGCTTGTTTTTATTTATTATTTCGGTTTACATAATTTAGAAAATAGTTTCCTGCATTTTGGCTTAATTTATAAGCGAGATACTTATGCTGCATTGTTTATATTTATACTGTGCAGTGCAACAAAAAAGTGTCCATAATTGCAAATTACTTGGCAGATTTACATCCCCTAGCACACAAATCTATGCTTTTTTGGTATACTGGGTCAAGAAAAGGACTATGACGAGATCTTTTTTCTCATCTCCGTTTACAGGAGTTTAAACGAGATATGGTGTCCTATATATCAATAGGATGTAAAATGCCCTTATTTTTACCAGTGTTGGTCAAGTTTTAAAACTTTGGCTGCATTCGTGCATGCTACTTTAAGGCAAGATACAATAAGAATTGGAACGCTACCGCGACTGCTGAGGGAAGCAACTAGCTGAAATATGCAATTTAAATACTTCCTTACAAGAAATGTTAAAAAATTTGGACAAAGATTCTGTCTAGCAGAGTTATATTTGATTATATTTATATATATCTATAATATATTTATAAAATGTACATATATACTGGGTGGCGCAAAAGTAATGACCCTATTTGGTTCAGCTACAACTTCTTTTCTCAATTAGAAAACTAGAATTAGTTTTTTATATATGTATTTTTGTGCCATGAAATTACGTCGCATTACGATTTGAAGATGATATCCCTTAAATGGTGACCTCCAGAGTTGATGCACAACTAGGGTTTTCCAAGCCGGATATCCGGATATCAAATTATTCGGATTATCCGACCCATTTTGACTATTCGGTAATCCGGATATTTTTCCTTAATTATCCGATAATCCGGATAGTTTTTGAAATTTTTTTTTTCAGGAAATACTGTTTTCTTTCTAACTGTTCAGCTATGTTCAAAAGATTATACAAATACTTTCTCAAGTGGCAGTTTTATTTATTATTATTATTTATTTATTAAAGTTTCTTTGAATAAACAAATAAGTTTGTCTTGTGGATTTTCTTTTATCCAAATTTTAAATAAAACAATTAAGAAAGCTAGAATTGGTCCAAGCAGGGGCGGTTTCTCATTGGAAGCAAAGGAAGCACTGCTTCCCTTGACAAAATAAAAAAATCCAAACATAACATTTTGCTTTAAAATATTCTTATGTCGATTTCGATGGGACTTTGGTGCAACACCAGTAGTGCACTTTTTCCAGCAGTTCAACACTGAAAATGTTCGATGGGACAATTTTTATAGCAGAAGTGCAACACAAGTTTTGCACACACTTCCCCTACTTTGCACCAGATATTTTCTCGGTGTTACAAATACATACTGAGGTCGAATTGTCATCTGCTCTGTCAAAGTGCACTGTCGCGATTATACGTGAAATTTTGGAGTTGAATGAATTAAATATTTTTATTTGGGTAATTGGCTTTAAGTTAAAAAAAAATTGTTTCTATATATCAATAAACAACATTTATTACGTTTGACAGTTCCGTGTATATAATACGTGTGCCCACAAATACAAGGAATATGACAAAAATATGTTCGATGGACTTCAGTTCTGCCAGTTCTCCGCTGCCAGAAAAAGTGCAAAACTGAAATGGTCCCATCGAAATCGACATTAGAATATTTAAAAAAATGTATAAAATCCAAAGAAGTTTACTCCTCTGGCATCACTAGATACAACTTGAAATATTTTATAAGTAACGCCCAATTTTCTCCTACAAACTAAGAACATACCGCCCAGCCCAAAGTCATTATATCGCTACTAACATTCTGTATGGTACGCTGTCCAAAATGTAGCGTATGACCCACCCACCATCATTCCACCCAGCACCAGATCCACCCCGATTTGTCTTGTCAAGCAAGCTACATAATATTCACGTAATATGGATGGAACGGCATTAGAATCAAACACCGTTGCCACTGGCATCGCAGTGACGCTGAAATCCATACAGCGTTTTTACAACAACAAAGCCAATGTAAAAAGTTAAACAAATTTAACTTTTTAGACTCATATTCACTCAAGAGTTTGCATGCGTACATTGCTATGGTACGCTGGCCGCAGCGTAGCGTTTGGCAATTGATTTACACCCCGTGATAGTAACTTTCATTGATAAATTCAGAAGTATATGCTGGTGCAGGTGCTCAGGATTTATTTAAATGCTGCCAGATGTTAATAATAAATTCATAGCTTTTTTTAAATACCATTTATCCGAACTTCGTGACGAATATTGTGAAATTTTAGGAATAGTTTTAGAATAGTAAACGTGGATGGATTTACATGGGATTTTTTGTTTTAGAATTAGTCAGTGGGCTTAATTGTTTACGTTTTTTGGGGTTTTGCGGGGAGGGTGGCACCTACACTCTTGCCGTTGTCCAATTTTGGCCTTGCGTAATACCAAATTGATGCTTTTGCTGATGTTTATTAAATGACAAATTTTCTTTTGCTCTATAAAAAACTTTATAACCGACTTTTTTCACCCGAATACATTTAAAATGCGTGATTTTCGAATTTATGTACAAAGGAGGTACGTTCTTCCGGGGGCTGATTTTCTTTTAAACGCTTCCGCATAATATTTTACATATCTCATGTGAACATTTAAATTTTATATGTTTAACCGATGGGTTTTGATGTGAAATCAATTTTCCAGTTTTTTCATGTAAAACTTTTTACATGGAAGTACTTACATTAAAGTGCGATAATCTTCTAAACTATACTTACCGCAGAGGTAAAAAATTACATCACAACATTCGCAAAAGAACGTAGATGCGAGGTAATATGCATATATTAGATAGATTATCAGTACGTTTACATGAATACTTGAAGCATACTTGAAGTATGCTTGAAGTAATCAAAATATCATGAAAACGCTCATTCAATCCGTAAATTTCAACTTAAGTAATTGGAAAATTAAATTCAAGAAAAATTCAACTCAAGTAATTGGAATTAATTCAATCAACCGCCCTACCTGAGCTTCAAGTGGAATTCAAGCCAAGTATATATGTAAACGTGCTGAATGTCCTGTTTTATGAGTTTTTAGCAAAAATGTAATGATTAGAAAATAAAATACATATATTAAAAAAACTTTTATAAATAAATTATAGATACGAAGTAAAGAATAATTTTTTCTATCTACAAAAAAAAAATCATTGCAAAACTGAATCTATCCAATAACAATATTTTAAAATTATATTATCTGGTTTGACTTTAATTGTTTGAATGTTTTTTATTATAAAAATTTTTTAAACATATTTTATTCATATTGTGCAAAAATAAGATATTGACTATCTATAATATTGCGTACGTTTCTGTTCAATTGCGAGAGAAAGTAGAATGCGTGGTTTTATTTGAGTATTCCGGCGAACTAGTATACTTAAGTATAATAATAATGGTAATTGAATTGAAAAGAATGAATTAGATGATTAGATTTTTTGCGTACGCTGTGAAAGAGGATATTAAGTGAAATTTTTCTATTTGCTTAATTATGGGGCAGGGCAGTATTTGCTGTGAATGGATTAAATGAAAGATACTTATGATTGCATCGCTGATTTATTTAACGATGATAATGGCTTCCTTCTCTTTCAAGAGCAAGAATAAATATGAATATTTATATTGTGTATTATTGACATCATTGACTTTGATACATATATAATTACTTATAGTAGCAATGAAAAGCGGAGCTATAATTTACATAAAATGTATTTGCTTCCCATCTTCTGAATCCCACAAACCGCCACTGGGTCCAAGAGTAATTCTTATGATACCCTAGTTGAATGCCCGCATGACCTGTTTAGTTAAGTTTGATTTTCTAAGTGGTTTTTCGCATATAAGTATTTCTAGAATGATTTGTCGGACAGTAAAAATTACTATAACTAGTTTCATAGCATTTCATATTCTGTTTTGAGTACACAAAAAAAGTCTAGGAGTGATTGTTTTCACAGATCACCTACGTAAAAGATCAACATTTTTATATGGCCCAATTTAGCTCACTTATGAAATTATTTTTACTATTTTTATGAAAACGTCGCGTAGAAAATGTCAGCTCTCTACGCTGATGCCTTGTAAAGCAATGTCCAAATATGTAGTGAAAAATGAAAGTTTTGCATGGCAACTGCTTGAAGGAGTTACCCGATTTGTCCCATTTTCGAGCTTAAATTTACTTTTCTTTTTTTTAAAAGCATATGCAAAATTTCAGTTCTCCAAGTACACGCGTTCTCGAGTTATCGTGCGGACACACAGACAGATAGACAGACGGATATGCAAAAATCAAAATAACTTCTATTATTATACATGGGTGTTCAATCCATTTTGCTCTATCATAATTATTTCTATGCGTTCCAAACGGAAGGGCAAACTTAGTATACCCTACAGATTTCATCTAGGGTATAACAAAACCTACTAAGCACTCAAATTATATGTTAACAGTGTGGTTAAAAATTAAATATATTTATAAATAAAATATTGAGTTAATCGCCCAAAAAGGTAGTATATACATTGATTATGGAGTAAATAGATGTCTCCAGATTCGGGTGTAGGAGTTTTCTGTTACCCGTATGGCGTTATCCATATATGACGTGATTATCTATATAAAATCGACGATGGTTCGACTTGTTGACGTAACCAACGAGTAAGCCAGCAGTCAACGATGCGACATTTAATTTTTAACCATTTAAGAGCAATCAAGCTTAAAAGCATTGTTAGATGTCCTATTACCACTAGGAACTGCAGCAAAGGAATTAAATAAAAATTCAGCGACAGTTTTGACCGCTGAATGTGCTTATAAATTTCTATTTGAAAGCTTAGATGAGTTTAGAACGAACTTAGGTTAAACTTTATCGAAACAGAACAAAAAACGAATGGATGAACGTCTAGATAAAATGCTTATGAAAGTAAATCTTCTTAGAAACAGGCAATATACCACATTCCATAAATATTTTGATTATAATTGAAGGATGCTCCCATAACTGGAAGTGGCAATTTCTTCTATTGATGAGCAGAGGAACACAAAAAAACATATTATTCAATGCATTTCTTACAATAAAGACTAAGACAAAATTTAGAACTCGTCTGAATTTTGAAATTTTCAATGCAGTAACTTTTTAAAATATTCTTTTTTAAAAACAAAATAAATTTAAATCATATAATGTTTTTTTACCATTTATTAATTATTAATGTACATATACATATTTAAAATATTTGAATAAAAAAATTATAAAACAGCATGAAATATTGGATTCAAGCTATTTATTTATTTTGTTTTTTATTATCCGGATATCCGGATTATCCGGATATTTTGAGTTTACAGTAGGTATTCGATATCCGGATAATCATTAATGTCGGATAATTGAAAACCCTATGCACAACCGGTGCCGGATGGCGGGGAAATCGTCGACGAAATTCACGTTGTGTTTTTATCACTGATGAATTATTCCGTAAAAACATTGACACGATTATTTGACGTTCTTGGGGAGTATAACGGTCCATGTTTATTTTTAGTAATTTTACATTTATTTACTACACAATTTTCAATATCAGTATGACAGGAGATGACATATAAAAAAAAATATAAGTAATTTCTATATTGCCAGTACTTTTGCGCCACCTGTTATATAGTGGCATTTTTCAAACAATATATATTTATAACATATCTGAAACATGAGCTAATATTCTAAACATAATTTTTCGTTGCCAGTTGCAACAGATATATAACATTATATTTATATAACAAATCATCTATATGTTAATCAATCTCGGTTTCTGATTGCAACAGTGCAGGAATTTGACTATGCCTGGAAAGCTTGTAGTTAGTCGCGATTGAAGAACATAGTAGAGGCAAGCTATACTGCCGACATTTTCCTTAAATGGCCGGAATATAAAAAAACCCTCCGGATATGGCCTGGTAATACTACCAACCTGCTTATTTACATATATAAGGCGAACCGAAAATTGAAATGGAGAACACACGGCATTCCTTGAGGTGTACCGATTATCGTGTTTACACATTCCCCCTCTCAAATAATTTTTTACTCGACAAAAGGCTAAAAAAATTTCTTTCTTTGAAGATAGGTGTAGTGATGCATGTCCTTATAATTCATTATTAAAAATATCCGTAAAAACTATGATTAGAACACCTCAAGGAATAACCCTGTGCTATCCATTTCAATTTCCGGTTTATTCTGTACATATTATCTTATATTATTGCCATTTTTTTTTCCTATAGATTTACGTGGACTTCAAAAAGCTGTTTAAGAACGCGCCTTCCATTCTGGATAAGTCGGATGTTATATCAGAAAGATTGCTACAGATCATGAAACCTCAAATTTCAAATAAACAAATCAAACATGTTTTGGAAAAACTTTCAGATTCTGATATTTCTAAAAGTAAGTTTAATTTCAGTAGCAATGATAAATTTATTCTTTTTTCACTTAATATACATGGAGAGGACACAGTACTCCTATGCGCGATGCACGAATATTTTATTCCATATCAAACAATGGTTTCAAAGGACACAAAAGACAAGGAAAACGTAACCAGATTTTCTATTTTGCATTGCGGTAAGTCCTGTGTCGAATTAGAGGAAGAAATCCGTCATTTGAAATAGAAAAGTGAGAAAATTCAGCCATTTATTTATGCGATCGGGCAGGAAATCACCACTGTAATAATTGATTTCATCTTAATAACATATTACGTGCTGTAGAGTGGAAATATCTGTATAAAAATATTTTTTCTATTTGATTTGAAATACCCATATCCTGCAAAAATATTTTGAGCATTTATTTCCATATTTTTTTTCAGTTTGAAATCTCCAAGCACCATCAAAGTTTCTCTTCTAATGGATAAATTATTGCAAGTATAATTCATAATATTTGTATATGTATGTATGAGTTAGTTAATACAACGAAATAATAACGTGTATGTTAACTATTATGTTCGGAATCAGTTAAGATTTGTAAACTAAGAAGATATAGAGTAAGTTTGTAAGAAATAGAAATTGAAGAAAGTGCAACAAACTTATAGACTTCTAAAATCATAAATAATTGCTTCAGTTACGCTTACGACAGGTTGGGAAAGAGGAAACGGCAACAAGGAGAGAGGGGAAACGGAAGATGGGAGATGTCGTCTGTGAAATAATTTACTTATATCGTGAATAAGTTCAAAGGATCAAATGTGATCAAATTCATAGGTTGAAAAACTGGAAAAATTCATTGTATTTTCGAACATTTTCATAAATATTGTGTACCTGTTTCGTTCAGTGTACTGGATAACTATTATTGTACATCCACTAAAGGTTAGGTTAGGTCAGAAACACATCACCATCATACAAATCTGTACTCCGAAGGATATTCGAATTACCACACTCTCCCTTCGTTCACAAATCTCTTGATTTAAGGCTGACTACGCTGGCAGTTACTATACATCTTCAGCATACATAGGTCCATCATCAAAAGACTGGGCATTACCGCCAAGAAACTAGAGTATAATGATCTTATCACCTATCGACAATACGGCTTCCGAGCTTGGCGCTTATCTGGAGACTTGCCTACTTTTCTTACGGAACATTGGAACCGTAGTCTTCACAATTTTGGGTGAGTCCTAAATCGTTGCTCTAGATATTTCAAAGGCTTTTGATAAAGTCTGGCATCCAGCCCTTTTAGACAAACTTAAAGCATTTGGTTTTCTTCATCCTCTTCTATTATGGATTGAAAGTTTCTTATCCGGTCTATTGATACCAGTTGTCTTAGATGGCATTTCATCTGAACCTCACCCAATATATGCCGGTGTACCCCAGTGCTCTGTTATCTCTTCATCTCTCTTCTTAATTTTCATTAATCATCTGTTTTCTCTTACTTTAAATCCCATCCAACTTACGCCGATGACAGTACCCTTGATTTCGCTTACTCCTTTGACACTCTTGAGGACTCCAGAATGCCGCATGTGTTAAACGAAATTGCATGATTAGATCATTGAAAAACGATCTTGCCAATATTCTCGCTTGGGGAAAAGCGAATTGTGTCGAATTCAAAGTATCTAAGTCCCAAAGCTGTATTATTTCATTAAAACAAGATCATAATTTGTCCACTCCCATTTCTTTTGATGGAGCACTGATTTACGATACACCATCTTTATGCATTCTTGGTAATATTTTCAGTAAGTTAAGTTGGACAGATCACATCTTCTCTGTTGCCAAAGAAGCATCGGAATTGTCTCGAATTTCTGAAAAGGTTTAAGAAATATTTCAGCCCGTCAAATCTAGCTCTTCTCTACAAGTCTTATATCAGACCTAGAATGGAATACAATTCCTCAATTCTTATTGGATATTGTCTAAAAGAGAGCCTTCAAGCTCATTGGCGATTGGCAATAACTTGTCATATCGACTCACTCGAGCACCGCCGCAATGTTGGATGCTGATGATTTTTGCACGCAATACTCGTACTGCAAACCGCGAATACATCCTTTTACCCTTAAAATTACCTTCGGCCTTACAGTAAAATTCCGTGAAGCTGTTTTTTCCAAACTGTGCGAATGTGGAATAGTCTACCATCTTATGTCTTTCCTCCCGCATACAATCTGCGAAAGTGTAAGAGTAACATACATCAGCACCTCCGCCACTCTCCTCACATCCTCTCATTCCTTTCCCGATTTCCTTCCAACCATGCTGTGCTTTGCATCATAGGGTATCCCCTCAGATTTTATTAATAATAAAAAAAAACTGCAATCGTAAACGTAGTACACCCAGTTACATCCAGATATTCCGCTCTCTGGATTATATTTCCTCTTAAATGCCTTAACACAAGACTGATTTTAGCATTTCTGTGTACACTATACGATTTTGAGTTCAGGTAAAGCTCAAGCTAACACAGTAGATTTTCGTACACGTCCAAAAACGCCGCGCTACACTAAAAAATTGTTGCCACAAAACTGGTATAAATCCTTAAAATGTAAGCCATCTTTTTTCCTTTGTAGTATTTCAAGGTGTTTCGAGCAACCTCTGTAACTGGCTGGGTTTATGCATCTGGGTTCAGTGTCTTCTTAGTTTGCAGTTCTTTTTGAATATTCTCTAAAATATAGGGAGAAAAAACCTACATTTTAGGTAACATTCCCTAATCTTATCAAAAAACATCGAAGCTTTTTAATGTGTAGCTTCTCTCAATCGGCAGCTTGATTCTAGGAAGTCTTTCGCTATTGCATGACATTGGGCTAGCAAATGTTGTCTGTGTATGGGGAGGATTATTGACAGATGGTGTTAGCTTGACTATGTCCTCTTCCATGCTTGCTGCCTTTTCAATGTAGTATTCCTGAACATCACTAAATATTTCATTGGTGAAATATTCTTGGTGAAGATCTTCTTTTGTTACTCTCCTTTGTATAGACCTATGTTGAGTTTGGAATTCTCTAGAATACTCAGTGAGCACTTGTAAGCGTTTCTCTGTCGATTTGATAGTCTTCGTTTTACCTACTCTTTGAGCCTTTTGTATAGGTCTACCATCAGCTATTGGACTTCGAGTTGGGAGTCAATCAACTCTGACACAGAGTCAATAGTTTCATCACCAACGTCAGATGAGATGGATTCTCCATATTTCGCCATTTTGTATGGAGCAGCTTGAATCACGTGATAGTGTTAAGCAATGTATTCAATTTTATATTTGACTAACTGAGCTATCTGGCTTTGAAGGACCAATGTGAGATCTACTCTCGAGCGTGAGGGAGGAGAGCTGGAATAAAGGGCAACTCAGTTTCTTTTTAATAGTTCAAATATAAAATTTTATTAGTAATTTCAATAATTCAATTTTCTTAACCTTATATTACAAAATTCAATTCGAAACAAATACTTAAGACTACTAACAACATCTCAATAAAATTCCAATGAAACCAATTTCTGGTCTTGTTGACGTCAACACGTTCGAGGTTTCGCGTTTCACTTCTGAAAAGAAGAAGAAAAATAGAATAAATCTACTACGGAATAAATAAATTTTGTGGCATAAAATATTGATGCTCAAGCATGAGTGCACGAAGGCAGCAAATTGCTTCTATAAAAACCTAATTCAGATTAGTCTCTGAATATAGACTTATTGTACGCAAAGTGGTATTAATATGCTTCTATAAAGAAATCGCTTTTTGCTAGTGCGTGAAGGCACAAGGGCAGCAAAATACACTTGCTCGTGCGTGAGGGCACGAGGGTAGCAAAATGCTTGTATACAAAAACTGGGACACTCAGATTATCTCTGATCAGAATTATCTTCTGTATAAAAGAAAACTCAGGTTAGCCCTGATCATACTTATCCTCTGTAAAACGGGTAGGAAATACAATTCCTTAAACTCAGATCAGATCTGACACAGATCAAGTCTGCCAAAAAAATGGTGCCATCAACGTAGTTGTCGTAGTTTTCCTCAATGTTCTTTCTATTTGTCCTCATTTGTTCGTTGGGAGATGATCCCCAGTTCGGTATGATGTCGTCTTTAGTCCTCTTGTTGACAGGTGTCCTTTGTGACTTTCTAACTTTCCGTTTTATTGTCGTCTTTTGATTTACAGCTGATGCGCGCCATATCAGTCGTACTTCATGTCGTTCTCCTTTTGGAGTTAGCTATTAGTAGGATGGTGGGGGAAGGAGATATGAGAGGATAGGATGTGGATTTTTAGGAAGGTGCTATCTACTGAATTTTGTCGGCTTTATATAGCGGCTGTAACCAGTTATGTCTGCTTTGCCTTTTGGTGTTGCCCTAGCGACGATTGCTTGAATTTTATTTGAGGCGAAAACAGCTGGCTGACGTAATGTCACTGGTTGTCATCACAAATTTGTAAATATACGGAGGGAAGTATAATGTGGTATATTTTATCGAGTTGTGTTGTTTGATTACTGATTTTTATATATATTTTTTAGATAAATGGTAAAGGAGGAACAGCAGGTTTTTACTCAGTGAATAAGCATCCCAGATGGGAATTTTAAATAAGAACTGATGTGCTGGAGGACTTGATAATTTGATTAGATAAGTATTCTTTTTATATATTTTAGTTTTGAATGATACTTTATGTCTTCCTTTTTTTCGAATTTTTAGGTAGATTAAGCATCGAGGGAGTATTGATCAGCTTACTTCCTTAAGAAGTTATTTGCAGGATATTCATCATGGGATTTTCAACGTATTCATGTGAGGACTGTACAGATTTAGAGCATACACAGTGTACCACCTTTCTTATTTAGTACGTAAAAAAGATTGCCAGAAAATATATTATTATTATTATTATTATTATATATTTTGAAATAGTAACGTTCGGTATAAAGCTTTAAATTATGTCTCATGTCGTACTCATTCCCGGCGAACTCAGCACTTTTCTAAACACATTCACATAATATGCATTTTGTAATTATTTCCGTTTTCATTAAGAATAAGCTTCCCACGATTTCATTTGCAAAATCGTGAAAAACAAATATCTCGAGTTACAAATTCAACGTCGGCACGTTTAGCTGAATTAGTGTAAATGAAAATTTCTAAATTAAGAATTAGGAAAGATATTTTTTAAGGTAGTTAGTTCTAAATCGTGTTTTAAGTAGAACAAATCGAAGGTTAGGGTTTAATCCATCTAAAGGAATCAGTATTTAATTTATGAAATACAGAGAAATATTTATAAGTTTGAATATTTAAAAACAAATTATTTTTGGAAACTTAGAGTTTAACTCTTCACCCATAAACACAGATTTAGCTATTCTTTTGATGTAGTGTTCAATGAACACGAAAATGAAAGACATGTGCCTAAATCAAAGATTACATTAAAACGTATCCAGATTAAGGCAACTACGAAGTCAATCTCTAAACTGAAGGCAGAAAATTAAATTTTCCACTTGAAAGAAAAATTATTAAAACAAATAAAGGAAACCAGTTGAGCTGAATAATGGTATTATGAAAGGGCCCTCACAGGACACATGCACACCAAAATGAATGTCTCGCAGAGCATTTAGACTAGCCAGAGAGTACAAGTTGTAAGAGCTTATCTCTGTGTGCTAAGTGGTGGTTATTATGCCATTAACTGAGGGAGACTTTCCAAAACTTCATGCACAGATTTACATAAAAGGATGTCTGTTCCACTCCTTTCACTCATTCTCTGATGACGAGGATAAAACGTCACTTACAACATATTATCATAATTTCGAAGTTTTTGAATGCATACGACGGATAGGATAGGATAGAGCGGTGAAAGTTGTCTAGTTTGTGCCTTATGGAAATTCGGCAAGTATAGTAGGTAGACGGTACCTATAGTGGGAAAAAAATCATTCGCAACAGCTCCAAAAGTTTACCAGGCAAAAATGCATTATCTGTCTACGTTTGCTTGATGCCCCGCTGCTATTTTCATGTCTAGTGCGGTTCTGAACTTAAACAATTTACATGAGGAAACTTTTTGCATGTCGTAATATGGCACAGGGAAGTATCACCGTAAATTCCTGTACACAAGCGAAAACGTGACTTTTCGTGATGCAAGTTGCTTGCTAGTTGCCTATATAATTTATGTGCGCTGCAAAATGAAAGATTATCAACTTACATTGAATAAATTTTGTTTTACTTCCTTACGTATAATCCGACCTATAATGCGAATATTTTCAGTGAATAAGGATGAATCCGGTGAAGATATATTTTACTTAAGTGTATAATCCAAATTTGTTAGAAGCTTTAAATAAGAAATTTTTTAATTGCTCGGGAAAAATACACGCATATACACAACATTAGGAATATTATTATTGCAGGCGATTTCAATCTTAATTTTACTCTACTCCCTCTGGAATGACCAACTGGTTTTCCTTTACTTTTGGGCGCTTTATTTGTACACTTATTATTTATGTCACTAACTCTCACTTCTTAATATTTTCTTACTGCCGACATGTCAAACTATTATTATACCCTACACGGAGAGAGACATAAAATTCTCAACAAACGCACGTCACGTTTAAAATACATATTCAATTGTATTCGTTACATTCAACTACTTTTCTATCAAATCAAACGAAAACATATTTAAATTGAGAGATTTGCCAAAAACCCGTAGACGTCTGCGAATTTAAAATAGGCTTTCAATTTAACAATTTGCTTTGAAATGAGAAAATAATTCATATTGAATAGTTTGACGTTCAGTGTGATGGCTAAATGCATTTAGATTTTCATCAACCGGTTTGTTGTTCCCCAGCGGGAAATATGTACAGCGCTTATAAAAGGAAGCACTTTCACACCATAGCCAGAAAATATCTTCTTTGAACCGCTCTCTCACCATAGCCAAAGGATTTCTTGCGGAAGCAGATCTCTTCTCTGAGTTTAGGCTTACTCGTTTTTTGTTGTGAAAAGATGACTCATACACAGCAGAATTTTCATTAATTGAAATTTAATTTAATTTAAAATAAATCGGAGCACACTCAAAATAAAATTGAAATTATTCATAAATCCCTTATCCTGATTCTCTCTGTATTCCCCAAAAGCGCTCCAAGACTGCTACGGCTACCCTACAAGCGCTCCAAGCATGCTACCCTGCCAGCGCTCCAAGAATGCCACCCTACAAGCGCTCCAAAAGCTCTTCCCAATAATATGCAACCGCGCGCTTTCCTCTGCGGACATGCTCACGTTAAAAGGACATGAACAAGAATACGGTGAGGAAGCACTGTAAGCTTCCAAAGAAGCGCTCTTGCATTCGCCTTCACCTGGATCGTCAGCAGAGCTAAATTTAGGATTATTTTTGTAGCTTTGTTTCAGTTCCTTCATTTCCAGTCTGAAGCCTGAATTTCGCAACTTAAAAGTTTTCCTTTAATTTTGGAATTTCGCCTATGTTCACTTATTTGAATACCCTTCTAGAAGCTGAAATTGGAATAGAGGTGGTAGAGTACATTAATGAGGCGCACACTGTCGAGCTTTTTCCCGATTATAACTTAATAAGAATTGTAGCAAAATTTCAGACAAAATTGAAATTGTGGCAGAAACAAAATTTGGTTCAGTTGTGAATATGTGACTTCTTGGAACTTAGTTAGTTTAATCAGTTACCATCAACTCCTTCGTCATAAAGATATTATCTATGAAAGACTTATACCGAAGTATAGATTGTACAAAAGTTTGATAATTGAAATTTTATCATAAATAAGCATGTTTTCAATTAGAACTGGAAAGTTTTCAATTGTTGTTAAGAATTTATATGGTTGAAATGAACGTTTTTTCATGTGAATAATTTTACAATCAGAGTACATGCGTTTAATATGAACGTTTTCTAATTGTTAAAACAAATGTTTAGCGCCACTAGCGCCGTTTTAAACTGGAAATCGTTTGGTCTAGACTAGAGCTGAAAATTGGATCCGGATTTACTAATATCCGGATAACCGGATATGCGGATCTGCGAACTATCCAATTCCTGAGATGCGGATCCCAACTATCCGGATCCGGATCCAAACTAACAAAAAAGCTTCAAAATTGTGTTGTTTCATTGAAAAAATGAAAATATCATGAAATTTATATATTCCCAATGAATCAATGCAATCTGAAGGAAATTTTGAACTTTTTTTGCTTAGTCTGGATCCGGATAGTTCGGATTCGGATCCGGATAGTTGGGATTCGGATCCGGATAGTTGGGATCCGAGTAGTAGTATCCGGATTATCCGGATACCCGGATTTGAGGAATCGGAACCTAATTATCTCTGATAATCCGGATAGTAAATTATCCGGATACTTTCAGCTCTAGTCTAAACAATGATTTCGTTCAATTTTGATATATTAATTTTTCTCCGTGTAGATGAAATCACAGGATATACTAAGTGTGTCATTCCGTTTGTAACGCACAGAATTAATACTAGTAGAGAGCAATGGGTTGGACACCCATGCATAATATTGAAAGTTATTTTGATTTTTCCATGTCCGTCTGTCTGTCCGCCGTCCCGATAACTCGAGAGCGCGATCACTTTAGGAGCACACGGGCTTTTTAGAAAAACATAAAAATTTAACTTCGAAAATGGGACGAATCGGGTAACTCCTTCGTAGGGTTGCCATACAAAAATTTTGTTTTTCACTATATATTTGAACACTGCATAAAAGGGCGTCGACGTAGTGAGCTGAAATTTTGTACACAGTACTTTTAGATTAATGGTAAATAAAGCATTAAAAATGAACTAAATCGGGTACCCCCTTCTTGGTGTTGCCATATAAGAATTTAGATTTTTTACGTATACTGTAAAACCGATCAATTCTAGACGCTTTTAGTTCAGTGACAAAAAAAAATTTCCAAAAGATATGACAAGATAGATACCTACATAATGATTAAAAAAAAATAGCAAAATTTTTGGATTGATTTTAACGGTGATGACTCAAAAGAAGCGGAAGGATTCAAGGATCATAAATATAAAATATTTTCCAAATGGACTCTCACTCTACCACATCTGAAAAAATTTTCGAGTAGGATCCACGTTTTCCCGACAAAATGGCAAAAGTCGATCCTTGGAAATTTAATTAATTATCCTATCGCCTTTTGACTTGCCCTGAATTGCCCTGAGCTGCCCTGACTTGCCCTTACATGCTTCGGCTTCTATTTCTACAGCTTGCTCTGATAGCAGCAATTCTGATATATCTGCGATATTCTTAGTAAATTAAACTATCGCCGTTTTGCGTTTCTTTTGGAAATAGGGAGAGTCCTTTTGGAAATTATTTTATACTTATGATCCTTGAATCCTTCCGCTTCTTTTGAGCCATCTCCCTTTAAAATCAATTCAAAAATTTAGCTAATTTTTTTTTAATCTTTATGTAGGTATCTATCTTGTCATATCTTTTGGAAAAACGATTTTTACTGAACTAAACGGAGCAGGATTCTTTTGACGCGGGACCTTCAAATTAAAAGGATCCACGTTTTCCCGACAAAATGGCAGAAGACGATCCTTGAAAATTTAGTTAATTATGCTATCGCCTTTTGACTTACCCTGAATTGCCCTGAACTACCCTGACTTGCCCTGACATGCCTTTTGACTTGCCCTTAAATGACCTGAATTGCCCTGAACTGCACTGACTTGCCCTGACATGCCTTTTGATTTGCCCTTAATTGACCTGAATTGCCCTGACTAGCCCTGAACTGCTCTGACAAGTTCTTCGGCTTCTATTTCTACAGCTTGTTCTGATAGCAGCAATTCTGATATCTCTGCGATATTCTTCCTCTCTATTAACCCTATTTCAGACGTTTTTCTAAACAGTTGATAAGAACTGAATAAATAAAAACAAATTTCAAAATTCAAGTTTTAAAGTGAATGCAATTCAAATTAATGTCATAGCAACAGTAATAATTGGTGGATAGACTTTTAATTTCAAGATACATGTTGTGTTTCGAAAAAAAAAAGTTTCAAAACTTTCAATCCCTCCCAAATAAGTTCTTTGCAAAACTTAATAAGAAAAATCTCCTGCCAAAAGGATGACATAGTCTGCATTACCTAAACATACATGGATACAGATATATGTATAGATAAAATTCCTAGTAGTGCATCATAATTATTTCAGTCCCATGTACTATAAACGATTAGTATGTACGAACCACAAACCAAACATATCCTCAAATCTATCTAAATTCTAAACGTATAAAAAAAAATCTACCAATTAACACCTGGTTAATTTGAATTCTATAGGTACATCTCTCAGTATAAAATATTAAATGCCTCGTAAGCCCACATACCTACAGTTTTAAACTATAGAGTAAGGAAATTTTAATATGAAAATTAACACTTTGAACTTAAAATGGTTTTCTTGGATGGAAATTCATCAAAGTTTTGCACAGCCACAAAATAGCTCACAAAACACAACACATCGAACGGGTGACACTTGTTGTATTCTCACTCAGGCACTCTCTCTCTCTGTTGCTACAGGATGTGGAAATTGTTTTTCGTGCACTCTACCTGCTACCGTATGAACAGCATGAAATTTCAATGAGTTGAGATAAAGCTGAAAGCAGTTGGTACCTGCTAAGAATTTTATGAGACCAACTTGCAAAGCAAAACATAAAGGAAACTTTAGCAGGTGCCACATTTAATGCTTCTGTGGCAACTTCTAAAGTAAATAATACTGAAATTTTCATGGTTCAGTGTATCCATTGAGGCTCCCATAAAAGGCATATTGCTTTTGCGAAATATGACGAAAAGATTTCAAGGGAAGAGATGTAGCTAATTTTGTTTATCGTCAATGTATGTATATAATTCCATTTCCATATATTATACTCGACAAATACTTACTGGCCACCAGTTTCTAACTATTACTGCTGACGACCATCCATATGTAATTTATCTCGTTCAGATTAATTAAAAATAAATAAGGAGAAAAATCCAGGTGGGAACATCAGATTCGAAAATGTAGACTGAAAAAATAACATCCAAATATTGAATAAAAAATGTGGAAATTGAACATCAGCATGGTCTGACTGAAAAGTAAAAAGTGGCAAAAATACGAAAATGCAAAAATCTGTTGAAGAGGCACACAGGATATTAGCGATATAAAATTCGTTTAAGTGACTCCAAAACACCTTCGAAATAACTCGAGTAGGTAATAATGAAGGACGAAAAATACAGAGCAAATAAGATGCAAGCACACACAATAAACAAGTAAAAAGTCAGATTATAGATGATAAATGAATGGCAGGTTGTAGAAAGATCAATAAATTTGCACTCTTATTAAAATAGCTTGACCACTTCGTCATGAATTCTACCAGCTGTTTATACTTGCTCAGTGCTCTCAGTCTAGAAAACTTGAGCTCAACACAAATTTTGCTCCTGATTCACTTAATTTAACTAGATTATATGCGGCTAAAATGCCTGATGCCATCAAAGATAAAAAAAACAATGTGCTACAGTTTCAAAATGTTTCATCGAAGATGACTTGGGGAGCAGTTTCCAAGAAAGTACGACAACTATCGAAAAAAGCATCAAGATAAAACCAAGAATATTATCGTCATCGTGTTTTAATTACGAGTGCGTCACCTGCTATTGAAAACATTTACCGAAATGGAAATAACAATAGGATTCGTGCATGCCCACAAATCAAACCGTGTTCAGGATTGGTGCCAAAAACAGGATTTCCAAATTTATCAGCCTACAACTAACCCGGATTTTATGTACTGGATATTTGCATATGGGGTTATATGCTGGGAAAGTTGACGGATATAAAATGCAAAAACATAAAAAGATTTAACATACTTTAAAAAAGAAGACTAAGATGAAATACCTCAAGATATTATCTGTGCCAGCACTTGGTAACATTTTCAAAAACCGTAATAAAGGAAAAGCGAGATAGATTTGAACTGAACTAAGAAATTATATTAAATTATAAATTATATAAATATTATAATTCTTTCCATTTTGCCATTGTTTTAATTGCAAAAATTTTATAGAAAAGTTATTCTATGTAGGCTGGTGCCAAAACGGATTATGAAGGCTAAAACGGAAAAAATTAATAACAGGCAAGGACCAACCGGTTAAGGTTATAATTAAGAAAAAAAACAAAAATTGAACACGAGATAAGGTGAAACTGCAAGGGGGGGGGGGGGGGGTTAAGGGGTTGAAAGTGATTATTTACGATTTTCGGTGAAATGTGACTTCCTAGCGGAAAATATTCTTCGCAAAAGTTATAGATAATACAAATATTTAAAAGTTTCATATAAGGCATTTTTCACCATAACCCCAAATTTTTCGAGAAAATGGCAGAAAATCGATTTCTCAATTTTCTTGTGAGAATATATTTGTTTACTTTCATTGTAAATGTCTAATACCAGCTGAAAACAAATGTAGCTTAATAGGCTAGACAAATTAACAAATTCAAGAGGTAAATACATCTATTGTCCGGAAAGCGGAAAGTCCCGGCTTCAAACTCCGGACGAGGCGGTTGTTTTTCTATTGTATTTATTAATTTAACTTAGAATCGTAATAATAAAAATAAAAAGTTTTCTATTCTTCTATTCGATCTGTCACCGTATCTAAAAATTGTGAGTTCGAATCTCATATGACGCAAGATAAAAATAAAAATATTATAGTAAATAAAAATTATAATTACCTGCCAGCTTAATAAAGAAAAGTATTCCTGTTTGCAAGCGATCAGGTAAGATATTACAGAAATTTTAATCCGTGCATAATATTATAATACTATACAGGGTGTCCCGAAAGGATACCGCCGTACTGCACCCGTAGAATCTTGACATAAAAAGGAACAGAAAAATCCAAAAGGACATGTATCTTATCTTATGTAGTTTTGGAGTTATTAAGTGAAAACTGATTTTTCTTAGAATCTGCTCCGTAACTTACAGTTTACCCTATAATTCGGTAAGTACTGTGCGGAAATAGATCGCAGAAGTTAATTCTTATTTCTGACAAGCCATAAAAGTGTCATATCGTGACTGCCATTAGAATATTTTCATGATGCCATATTTTTCTTTTGAGAAATACACATGTGAGAAGGTTCCCAATAGGAGGCAGCTAGATAGCTCGGTTTTCACCAAAGTACATCAACATCTAAGAGAAGCGGGAGCATTTTTACATCATGAAGGCAGATATCGTATGGCATCAAGCTTAAACAGAGTGAAAGAAGTTCATCGAATCAGAGAGGAGGATCTAACGACTAGTATTCGGGGAATAATTAAAAGTGAACATTTCCATCCTTACCACTACCAAAGGGTCCATCAGGGTTAATCAACATAATCGTCACATTTGGAGTGCCGAAAATCCTCCTAGAGCAGTACTAGAGATTGCGTTTCAATCCAATACGATTTCAGGATAAATCTCTGAGCATGAGTCGTCGGAATTTATTTTATTTGACCTTATCTCTTACCTATCACACTTAATTCGGACATATACGTAGATTTTCTACAAAATGAACTACCGGTTCTTCTGAAAGAAGTTTCTTTGAGTAGGTACTCAAGTCTACATGTGACTTCAACATGATGGTGCTCCTCAGGACTGAACGTACGCGAATATCTACACCAGACATTCCCCCGCAGATGGATTGGACGCTTTGGATAAGTTCCGTGGCCACTCAGTTCAGCGGATTTAAATCCTATGGATTTCTATTTCTGGGGTTGCTTAAAAGAAAAGGTTTACTCCACGCCATTGTCAAGGTCGGTAGAGCTTCAGCAAAATGTATTAAAAATTTCTAACGACATAAAAAAAGACACTTCTGTATTAAATTTTGTTTGCAAATCATTTTTACGTACGTGTAGGATGTGTCTTCAAGCGAATCAGGGACATTTCGAACACTTCATCGTGAAAAGTAAATAAGCTATGCTAGATTTAATTATTCAAAGGATATCATTTAAGATTAATAAATTAATGTATTGGATACGAATAACGTTAATAAATTAAAATAAATTGTTTATTTATAATAATCATTGAATTTTAATAAACCTTTAATAGGTTTATATAATAATTAATTTTACTTAAAATAATATATTTAAATCAGATTTTACATGATTCTAAGAAAAAATTTACTACAGGGTATAAGTAGTTTCAGAGGAATAAAACAACATTTTTTGTATTTATATTTGTATTATGAGTTCTTAAAGCCACGGTACTGTAGTTGTTGGAAAAACCCCGTGCGGTTATGAACTTGCATGATAGTCAGTCCCCATCCATCCCATAATATCCTGCCCTGGGTCAGATGTCCGACCTCTATTTGAGCTGAACAGGAACCGAGATAAAAATTTACAGGGTCCTGGTGGTTTTAGTCCATCGACATACTAAAAAATGGCCGCCATTAGGACTAAACAACTCTTTTGTCTGATCGCTGAGTCTCCTGTATGATTTTGCTTTTCTTTTCTGCAGTTGACCGCCGTTTCTTCTGTTTAATGAAATGCATCAGTTTTTCTAGAATTTCAGTTTTGTACTTCTCGGGAAGGAAACTATTAAACAAATAAATGACTATTCCATTTTAATTTTATTGATAATTGGTCTATGATATGAAAAGTAGGATGCGGGTATGTCAAGGTACATCAAGATTTCTGGTGATCGTTAAATAAATACAAGTAATGTCTAGAGTTGGTTAAATATAAGATCGATTGAGTTGGTTAAGCATGAAGTCGAACAATGAGTGATCATGCGAGACATTAATATTAGAGTCACCGGTGATTGATTATGGTAGTTCTAGCAAGAACTAGTTCGTAGTCGGATATGATTTTAATGACAGTTTTTGTGTAGTTTAGCACCGATCAACACGTTTAGTTGCGATAACAATTTGGATATTTTGTGTCAAGTGTCAAATTGCACAATTTAAAGTAAGCCAGTGCCATTCTTGGGAATGTATTAATAAGCAGCGTTAAGTACGATACTTTGCTTTCGGTGGCTTAAACGATCACAGAAACTATCCACTGAGAAAAAGAGCGCTCTAAGAGCCCTCCTGGAAGCTCGTAAGACCGTAGAAGTTTTTTGAATGTGTCTTTTCGAAAGTTTTTTGGATAATCATCGGAGAGCTTCTTCCTTAATCTCATAAGAGGCCTTCAAGACAAAGAACAGTAGTAAGGCGCTAATGTTTGCTCATGATTATTTGTGGCATTAAATCTTATGAAGTTGATTAAATAAGCCAATATTCTCCTTTGCATTCTCACTTATAATAACCAAAACTTCAGATTATATACTTCTAACCACTCTGAACATCACATTGAAAATGAGAGATGCGTTACTTCATCAATAGTGGGAAAATCCCCAGAAGATCATCAAATAATCTTCTATAGACCTTCTAAGCGATGGCTCTGGAAGCACTTGAGTAACTTATTTTCGCCTTTGCTTATTTTCCATGATAGATCAGATTAGCGCTTTTAAAGAGCTGCCAAATGGTGGCTTGAGAAGCGCTTAAGTTTTACTCCTTTCAGAGCGCTGGTTTTACGTCCCAATGGGTATGACCCGGATAGGATACAACTATTTCTAAAATTTAGGGTTTTATTCAGGCTTTCGGCAGTAAGGTTTTCCATCAATTTGTGGCATCCTTTAATACCGTGATTTCCCTTACTTTTATGCATATTGACAGAAAAACATATAAGTATGTCAGTTGCATATATCCAGTTTATCAAACTTCTCAAGGTGGGTGCTGTTTTTTATTAGTCACATGAATAAAATTTTATGGACATGAACTTAAGACTTTGTTTGCAAGCGCCTTATTCCCTTACTGCCACATCGAAAACTAATCGTTTTCGCATAAGCAAATAACAGTTTCTATACGAAGAGGATCCTCTATATTCTAAAATATACTAAATATGGTTACTATTTCTACTCTATCTAAAGGTGCCCGTTCTTAGAACGGGATTCTCTCTAAGTTTGTCAATTTTTTTTTAATTTTTTTTAGGAAAGTTATTTTTTGGATTCTTTGGATTCTCCGGCACAACAGCAAAATTGAAAAAAAAATTATTTGTTATTTCATCACAAAACTCATTTAATTTTTAATTTTTTGTGGAAATCTTATAGTCTTGTTTTGACTCATCAGCAGGTATCAAATAGCGAAATTAAGAGAATCGAAAAAAAAATGAAAAATAGAAGAATGGAAAGATATAAAACAAATAAAAAATTAAGAAAAATAGAAATAAAATAACCTTCTTGAACAAGAATAAAATTATACCCAGTAATAATTCATAGTAATTATAATTATTCCTCCTTGGTGAGATATATGGTAGACATGCCTCATATAATTCTCACCCAGAATTTATTCTGAATTTATAGGAAGTGGGATCAGTTTGATCTTTTTCAAGCGTTTACGGCTGGCAGAAATCAAACCGTACTGAAGAGTATAAAATCTCTGCCGATACGAAATGCTTATTGTTCTTCTTCTTTTTTCTTTTTTCATGCGTCTGCGGGAATACACAGGTTCGGTTCGCTTCGAATTATTCTGATTTTTTCAATTTTAAAAATACATTTTTTTTTATTTTTCCCAATTTTTTCATTTTTTTATTTTTTTTTATTTATTTTTTTTTCGAGTCACTCAATTTCGCTATTTGGGACCTGCTGATAAGTCAAACCAAGACTTGAAATTTTTCACCCAAAATTAAAAATTAAATGAATAAGATTTTTTTAGTTTCTGCTGTCGTCCCGGAGAATCCAAAGAATCCAAAAAAATAACCTTCTTGAACAAGAAACAAATTATACTCGTAATCATAGTAATCTTTTTAATTTTTTATTTATTCTTATTTTTTAATTTTTTTTTATTTTTTTTTTATTTTTTATTAATGTTTTATTTTTTAAATATAATTTTCATTAAATTCATTCCAAGTCGTTACAGACAGAGATATACTTAAGTATTATGACTCAGTACAATCAGGCAGACCTTTTGAGTGGTGTATTTGCGATAAACTGGTCCATACTATATCCCTTCCGCCATCCAGTCGAAATTGTGTGA
This sequence comes from Dioctria linearis, assembly GCA_963930735.1. Classification (NCBI taxonomy): domain Eukaryota; kingdom Metazoa; phylum Arthropoda; class Insecta; order Diptera; family Asilidae; genus Dioctria; species Dioctria linearis. Next base: position 272,461,954 of record OZ005741.1, read on the forward strand.
TTTTTTCTAATAATGAGGATTGAAAGCTATGTATATTGGAAATGGAAGGAAAAGGACTGGGAAAACGTAAAAACATGCTACATACTACTTTTGAAATTAATTGCTCCTACCCTTTTCAAAAACAAAAACTAACCAGAAACAATTTCCAAATGTTAAATTAAACATTTTGTGGTCAAAAAAACTCTTCAGTTATTGATAGTAACGAAAAAGCTGTGGTAAATGTTTATCCATGGTACATGAACTATGATAGGCATACATAGATATATTCAACCCCCTTAACAAACCTAACTATCGACGGAAGCAGCTAGAGCTATATAGTATACATAAAGGTACTCTACCCATATCGGGGGCTCACCAATGATTGCCAATTAATGCAAACCACCGATTAACCACAATACATTGCTTGATGCTTTCCCTCTTCCCGCTACATCACTCACCGGGAAGAGAGAGAACAAATTTTTATTTTTCATTTAAATCCTGGCAGACATCGCCACGCTTTTAACACTGCTTTCTTTTAGCACATTTTAAGTTGTGGCTATCAGTTTTTACCATTTTGCACAATTGATTGCTGGAAAGTTCTGTACACAGTGAACCCATAAAATGCCGTAATTTAGCTTCTAACAACGGCAAAGCCATTTATTTGCGCCTCTTTTACTGCCACCGCAAGCTTCTAGTACTCAAATACTCACGTATCCCCATCTGGAGCGTTACGTTACCATTTTTATCGCTACAATTGCACTCTCCGAACCTTCGCATAACAATTTTGCTTACCCCCTGTTTTCATTTGTATTTTTCCAGCCCTCGATTCGGGAACACAAATTCAATTCCAGAATAAGCTTTCAAGAGCCATGCAAATAGTTTAAAATTTATAAGCGGGCTTTATAGCCTTCCATTATGCATACGGGACCATGAATTGCCCGCAATTGATGGTCTAATTATTCTAGGAACAGTTTGGGAGTGCTACCAACTTCAAATAGCTCTCACTTGTTTTTGGCAATGTATGTATGTATGTTGCTTTTGCTTGGCTTTGTTTTATTCTCGAAACAGTTGCATTTTCTTTTTTTATTTTTCTCATTTCATTGTACTGAACAAGTCCCGTGAATAACTGTCGCGCAATGAATATTGAAGCAGAATCCTCGGCAATTTGTGAGCTGTTGAGATTAATTATACCTGGAGAGACTGGAGAATGATAGCATTCTGCTTTTTAAATTTAATTCTTTCTTCGGGAGAGTAGAGTTTTTGTTTTTTTTTTTCTTCTTTTTTTTAGTAAGTAGTTTGCTTTCATACACACAGAGTGCGCTGAAAATTTGACCGAGAAAATGTTTTCTTGGAAAAATGTTGTAGGGTAGGGATAGGGATCTAGCTCCATTCAAATGTTTGGGTTTAAAAAATGATCGCAGCAAATGCTTAAACATCAAGAGAAAACTTTTAACTGGTATAAGACCATTTATATTATACCCCCCTAGATTAAAATGAAGGTTAAGATAGTGTCCAAATATATAGTTAAAAGCCAAAGTTTTATATGGCAACCCCAAGAAAGGGTTGTCCGATTTGGATCATTTTTGAACGCGCAATTTTTATGAAAATGCCATGTACAAAATTTAAGCTTTCCACGTCGACCGTTCTCTTTTCAGGCAGTCTCCAAATATTTAATGAAAAACCATGTATGGCAACACAAAGAAGGAGTTGCCCGATTGGTCCCATTTTTGAATATAAATTTACTTTTTGTTTTGAAAAACGGAAAGACAGACATGCAAAAATCAAAGTAACTTTTAATACTTTAGAAATTTTGTAACTCTCATGTGAACCATACATGGATAATGTCTCCTTGTTTATTACCAGGAAGAGTAAAGCTGCTGATTGAGCTTTTTATTTAGGCAAAAGATAATCGTTTTATTTATAGGAACACGAAAATGGAGAGTAGGTACAGGGGACTGGAAGAGAAGTCAAGTCAATTGTGTTTTGCTCCTTTTTGCTCCTTTTGTTGTTCTGTTCATTGACTTTATTTGATCGTTGGGGCTCATCTTTAGCCCTCAGTTCAGTTTAATGTCATCTCTTGTCCTCTTGTTTATATTTGTCCTTTGGTAATTTGGTAACTTTCCATTTCACTGTCGTCTTTAACTTTACAGATGGCCCGCCCTATCATCCGTACTGCATGTCGTTCTCCTTTTGGAGTTAGTTGTTAGAAGGAGGCTAGGTAAGGAGACTTGAGAAGATACGATGTCGAATTTTGGGACAGTTTGGGAATCGATGGCTCCTAAGGTAGTGGTTTATTTCATGGCTGAAATGTGATTATCAGCGGTAGTAATCACCTTTATGGTCGTAGAAACTTGTTCTACCATCATGTCGATGGTAGATGTTTCTAGCCTCGGGTTTTGTTAAAAGCAGGGGTGCGAGGTAATTAAAGTTTGCCGGTATAAGAAAGTCCGGCAGGTTGTTTATAAGTGGGTTTGGGTGGTTTGGTATATTTTGAACTTGCTTGTTCACAAGTTCAAATAGATACTCCTGAATTGGAGTGATGTTGGCTGCCTCGTAGACTAATCTGTTGGAAAACTATTTTCCATTGGCTCGTCTATGGAGTCCCCGGCAATCTCTAAGTATCTTTGTTTGAAGCTTGCTGATTCTTTCCATATAGGTGGAAGAAATAGTATGCCTGAAAGGGAAGCAGTAAGTAATAACAGGTCTTATGAGTTGTTTGTATAACAGAAGTTTGGTCTGAGTTGAGAGGCCGTCCTTGAAGTTTATTATTGGACTAAGTAAGCTGTATGCGAAATTGTCTTTGCTAATGGTCGCTTTAGCGTGGTCGTTGAATCTGAAAAGTTCATGGAATTTGATACCCAGGTATTTCACACTTTGGTTTTATTTTTCCCCCGTTTTACATAGCCTGAATGGTCTTGGCTTTTTAAGCTTAACGGTTTCGCCCAGTGCTAGGTTTCCAAATTCAAATGAATTCAGATTTTTGAACATTTATTTTGATACCCCAGTTCTGTGGTAAGAGTCTAACTTTTGAAGGTTCAGGTTGACTTTATTTGGAGCCAAATTTGGGCAGCAAGATTGGGAATACGTGATGGAGTCATCAGCATGTAAGAGAGTTGTCCCATTCTCGTTTCAAATTTAGTCTGAAGTTTAGAGATTGAAAAGGATTGGTCCTAAGATGGAGCCTTGGGGAACACCGGCTTCTATTGCCTTAAGTGGTGATTTGTGTTCTTCGAGTTCCGCATAGAATTTCCTAGAAGTTAGGAAACTGTGAATTAACATATTCAGGTGTGGGGGAAATCGAGCTGATTTAACTTAAAAACAAGTCCTGCTGTCCATACTGAATCGAATGCTTTTCGACATCAAGGAAGCAGCCCACGATGCATTCGTTCCTATTTAGGGCTCTGGTTGCATTCGTATGAAACTTTAGTAGCGGATGAAAGATGGAGTGTTGTAGTTTGAAACCAAATTGGGAGTCTTGGCAGATATTTTTTTCTTCACAGTTGGTTATAACCTGTTGCTTAATGACTTTCTCAAACAGCTTTCCTAGGTTTAAGATTAAGGAGATGGGCCTGAACTCCTTGATGTCTTGTGACGAAGTCTTTTTGGGGATGGGGAAGATGCGTGAAATTTTCCCATTTTTCTGTGAAGTAGCAATTATTGATGCAATTATTGAAGACGCTTGCTAGGAAGTTTTTAATAACTGCATTTGAAATTTTTTCGGGACTACTTGATTTTTGGAGTTTATTGTCTTGGTTAAGACGAAAAGTTGCAAGGGGTTTGTGAAAATATTTTGCTCTTCAGGATAGTTTGCTGGGTTATGCACGCAAAAGAAGGTTTGTGGTGTGAAGTCATTTGCATTCAGGAAAGTATTCACACTGCTTTTCATTTCCAAGAAGAAGGCTGGAGTACTGAGGATTGAGTTATCCTAGAAAGTATCTTGAAAATATGATGCGAATATGTCATATTTTTCCTTTTTCTAGAATGTGAAAAGTTGCAGATATGACAAAAGGAAGAAGCAGAAAACTATTTTTTGCAGACAACTGTGCAAATTAATAATTAGAAAAAAAACGATGTTATACGCGGAGCTTACACGATGAACTATAATGTCATTACTTTAACAGAATGACATTAGTAATGATCGTATAAGGTTTTCAGCAGAGCTGGGCACAAGACGGTTAATCCGTTAATCGTTAATTAACAAAGTTAAATTTTCGAGTAACGGATTAACGTTTAAGAATATTAACGGACTCTTTAAGTTCCGTTAACTTTCCATAAGTCCGTTAACCGTTAATTGGGTACTTACTATTTAACGTTAAGAATATTAACGGACTCTTTAAGTTCCGTTAACTTTCCATAAGTCCGTTTACCGTTAATTGGGTACTTACTATTTAACGTTAAGAATATTAACGGACTCTTTAAGTTCCGTTAACTTTCCATAAGTCCGTTAACCGTTAATTGGGTACTTACTATTTGTAAGTACTTACTATTTGTAAGTACCCAATTAACGGTTAACGGACTTATGGAAAGTTAACGGAACTTAAAGAGTCCGTTAATATTCTTAAACGTTAATCCGTTACTCGAAATATCATAAATATGACGAGACTGGCATCACGCCGCGGAAATCATGCTCTGACTAGTTTGGGTCGTACATGCGTGTGGCTACAAGCAGGTTCCGTCCATAGAAGCCATCACGCTTCAAGCTCAAGCGTATCTCGGATCACTCCTACCGAAAATTGCAGCAACTGTATTTAAATTAAAGAATATCAAGGCTAGGGGTATTGTGAATTGCACAGCTTTAGCCAATGCCTTATTAAAGGGCAGTGATCTCCAGTATTTTGATTCTCCCGTAATTTTAATTTGATTTCGAAATTATTATTATAACAAACTAAGATTGGTATACTGTTTTCTTATTTATCTTCCATGTCCTACCTAAACTTTCCCAGCCAAAATATTTTTTTTATAAGCAAGGGTATTATACCCGACGCACATGACGCACCAGAATGATCAGTGATCCAATTACGTAATTAGTTGAATGATCATTGCTTGGTAAGGCAAGCACAAGATATCTTGTGGGTAATTCGATTTGACAGATGACAGTTCTCAATTTTGTAAATTAAGAGCTGTGAATTGTAAAGTAATTTGCGAAAAATTGAATCGAGCCTTGTATTTGATATATAATGGGACAAAGTATTTCAATAATTCACTTTGAAAAATATTCAAAATTTACCTTGAAAAATGTATCAGTAAATTTCACAAATGACATCTGACAGTGATGGCTTGAAAATCAGCTGATTTTTCCAATAACTTGCAGTTCCTCACCACTGAAAGCGCACTTATCGACAAAAGGAATGACAAGTAATGCTTAATTGCAAACGAATGAGCTTGTGGAGGCGTAATTGGTGCAATGACGAAACGAATGATCGTTGCGCCAATGATGCAATAGCACACGAGGTATGTAATGGTCATAGCTCCGCCAATGATCGTTGATATGTTCCGTGTGTCTAGGGTATTCGTTTAATATACTTGCTCAGCTCACTAGTCAATATTAAAATTACTATTAGGAGTTAACGATTAACGATTTTCCATAAAGGAACACTTTAACGTTTAACGAAGTTAATTTTTTTATTAACGGTGCCCAGCACTGGTTTTCAGAAACTATAATGATAGTCAGTAATGATGGTATCCGGATTTTCTGATATTCAGGCATCATTACTGGGACGTAATGGGGATACCGTCATTTATAATGATAGTGCATGGTACGCACTTCATTACTCACTTCTTTTCTCCATTCGTTGCCAATTTTTGGAGAAGTGTGATATATGGTACGTAAGTAGAAGACATAAAATAATGGCGGGAAAGTTGTTAAAACTAAAACAAATCTAATTTTTTTACTTGGACGTCCTATAACTAGCAATTTGAAGGGGATGAAGTAATGGTTCGACATTAGAAAGCTTATAAGGTTTACAACCATCTGAGCACCTTGGAAGATCGTATTCCAAGGAAGTTATGGGGTGTTTTATGAAAAATTAGGACATTTTCTTAATCTACGCAAAGCTTGAGATTGCCCTCTATCCCACCGTGTGATATAAATGTTTTTTTTAACACTTCAACCTATCTTTTGTTTCATTTATGACCGCTAATTCAAAAACATCCTGAATACTCTCGTTGGACATCGAGGCAATATTTTTAAAATTTTAAAATTCCCGAGGTTTTATTTCGAATAGCCGGCTCTAAATAACTTTGTTAAATTGGTTGATTCGTAGTCGTAATAACAAGAATCGGCAGTGAATATTCCCAGATTTTTTTACTACTTATTTATTCGTAGAAATTCTTCATTTTTACTGTATTTAAGTTGTGACACAACAATTATTACCGGTGTTCCATGTTAAAGTTTTTGAAAAAATACAGAAATATTCGCAATAATTATTAAGGATCTCGCACAAATTTCACTTACCATGTTGTAATTCAAATAGTCTCTGTATAATTTAATTAATAGTAAACAAAAATGTAGAAATATTTATTGCTGATTCAGCAAAAATACCAAGTCATATACAGACTGCAATTTCAAATAAGACTTTCCAAATGAATATTGCGAAGTATCCTTAGCAGAAATGTTTCCACCATTTCCAGTAATTTATTAAATGCTATTTAAATTCATGAGAAAAGAGTTTTTTTAATCTCCCGCTTTCATAAAACTAATTTCTTTTAGCAGAACTACATCGGAATAGTTTTCCCGTTTAACTCTTCGCTTTATGCTTAATGCTAAAATTATAGCAATGCAAGCTTTTCTGTGAGGATCCATTAAAAAATTTACACAAGATAAATAAACTTTTCGCTCAATGAATTGATAAGTAGGTACTGAAAGAAATACTTTAACTTTTAATAATAGTGTAAGGTTTAAAAAAATTGATAGAGTAATGAAAGAGGGCTTTCCGAAGTATTGGCATTACTAGTAATGTGATTATTAATTACCGTGTAAAGTCAGCAATAGGCACCCCAGCGGGAAATGGATGCAACACCACATCAGAGCCGTATTGCACCTTTGGCATGCATCATCGAGCCATTTCTGCACCGAGCTTTCGATGAATTTTACACACGATATCCTATGGAGGGTGTAATACCTTTCTGCAGGAGTAAATGTCGATGAAAGTGTCGGTGAATAATCTTCGATGAAAACGTCACTGAAATGTCCTCGGCGAAAACTTGAAAGAATAATGATTGATGAAAACGTCAATGAATAATCCCCGATGAAAATATTGACGACGAAACAATTTTTTCAGATCTACTGGTGGTACTTGAATCGAGTAAAGTCGAAACGACTATAGCTAATAAGATTTTTTTATGTAATCCACCTATTAAAAGTTGTTTCGATTTTATTCGATTCAGGTTATCTATTTCTTAGTAACTCCACAGCAGAAAGGAATGGATTTTGAATAGAAAAGGTCTTTTACGAGGAAAATAGTATTTGGAAATTTGGAAAATAAAAAAAAAACTTTCAAAGAATTAAACGTATATTTCACATGATCTGAAGATAATTTGCAAAAAAAAAATAAAGCAACAAATATATTATCTAATAGGATATTCAATGTAGTACTTTATTAAAAAATAATAATACATAGTGTAAGAGCATAGCACACGAACCAGTAACCGAATATTTCTATTACTAAAAAAAATCCCTTTTTGAGGCCATTCCCTTTAACTCGTATACGAATTTGTCTATTTATATATTTCTTTTTTACTATTTTCGACACTCTCGTAGACCCACTTCTCGTCTTCACAGCGAGCTGAAATTTTGCACACAGGTTCATGTTTCGTGATAATTGAATCTATCAAAATTAGAACCGGAATTTCCATGGAAAACCCGGAAAACCGGGAAAAATCATTTGAGAATTTGGTACAAATTTGATTAGAGATAAATCCGTTTCAGGAAAAATGCAGAGTTTTCCGAAAAAAATTACCGGAATTTTCCGACTTTTCCGGAAAATTTTCCGGTAAAAAAGTTTTCTACATTATGCAAGATCAAGTTCCCTATCAACTGGCATCATTACTTTCTCTCCGACAATGGTGAAAACTTGCAGAAAAAATCAAGGAAAATTCATGTAAGACGCTTTTCCGGAGTTTTTCAGACCAAACAAGCGTTTGAGCGTTTTGCAACCTAAGACAAAGTTGTAGACCGAAATGAGTTGCATAAAGTTGCTTTTGTGGAAAACTCCGTGGAAAACCCAGAAAAGTGGGAAAATCATCGGACAAATTTTCATCGATATGATTAGTGATAAATCTGTTTCAGGAAAAATGCAGAATTTTCCAATTTTTCTGGAAAATTTTCCAAAAATTTCCGGAATTTCCTGACTTTTCTGGAAAATTTTCCGACAAAAAAGTTTTATAAGCTATGCGGAATCATTTTTTTTTCATCCTACTGGCATCAATACTTTCTCTTCAACAATCATGAAAACTTGCATGAAAAATCGAGGAAAATTCATGTAAATTTTTAAAAAAAATTCATAGTAATAGGAAAAGTCTGTGGAAAACATGGAAAATCGGGAAAATTCATATTTTATGGGATCGAGTTGGAATGCACCTAAAAAACGTTGTTTAAAACATAATTTGAATTTCAGAAAATCGTTGCAGTACTTCAACGATTTGATACTCGAAAAATTTTTGTTTTCGGATCGGCACCAAACATGACTTAAAAATTGTTTTAAAATATCTCCATGCAGCACGTAATAACAACTAAGTTAACGTGAAAAAAGAAGTTTTCAAACAAAACTGAGGCCAAGCCGCATGAAAAAGTAGAAAATAAACTTTTCTTCACACACAGAGCTGGGCTTCGTTCATTTTCTGCAGGAAATGTACACATATTTTTCATTGATACTGATTTCCTCGACAAATTCCTGTATACCTACTTTCATTCAGGATCAGTTTCCCGCTAGGACATCCTTTTTTTTCTAATCTATAGTCCTTCTCTTTCTATCCCATCTCTTTGAATTTCCATTATACTATATTTATCTAGCTTTACTTAAAAGTGTCTGTTGAGGTGCCTACATGCATAAAGTATTGCAAATACCTTGAGATTCTATCGATGTAGATAAATATCAAGATTAATTGAAACATTTATGTACCTACTGTGTATGTCTCTAATTATAATATGCAAATAGAGATAAGTGGGTCAATTGCTAGAGAGAGCCGCAGCCGTAAAATGTACTTTAGTTTTGTTAGTCATAAGCAATTAAGAAGTTCACTTAAAAGCCTGTTGGATTTAATTGTTTGTCATTTTAGTGCAAATTAAAATAAAAAAATTACCCCGAATTTGTTTTTTAAAATGGCTATTTTTGTTTTGAAAATATTATTAAAAACTTTTTTTTATCCGCCATATTTTATTTTTATGAAAAAATCGTTGGGCTTAAGTGTGAAAAGTCCATCCGAACACTCGTAAATTTCTTATCCCACGAAAAAATAAGTGTTAGAGTCAATGGTTTCCTTTCACCACTTTTTCCATCAGATAACGGAGCTATAAGTATTTTTAAAATAAATTTACATATATAAACACAGTATATTCAGTTTATTAGAAGATACTTATACCTTCGGTTCATTGCATGATTTATGCGAAAATATTCTCTTTTCAAGTCACAGTTCAAGTAGAGCAGAAACCAGTTCATGGGTGATAAGTGCCTTTAACAAAGTTTGCAATGAGCATAATGGAGCAAGCTCCCAATCAATTAATTGCTGCATGTCTGTCGTATACAACAAAACAGAACATGATGATCCTAGGAATTCACTTTACCTGAAAGAAAACTACGTTGAAATTGTCAAGTTCCAAGAACACTCAGCACTTCGAAAAAATCAATAACTTAGCAAAGGTCTTAGCATCTAGGGATAGGATAGTTCACTCAAGCAGCTTCTACCGTATAAAACAAAGGTCTGCCATACGGTAAGGTAGGCTCCTGCATCACTATTTACGGACATACAATGAGCGCCAGAATTCAGAAAATTCAAGGAAGGCTAAATCAAATTATCCGAATGGCATCAGGGTTTTTCAGAACATTCAATGTGGATGCCCTACTCATTTAAGGTGGGTTCATAAATATGCGCCAAAGAAATTTAAAGAGAGCTTTGAACATGACTGCAAAAATACTTCTATGCAGGACTTAAGAAAGTACCAGAAAAACCCTGACGGGCAGACAAAAGAGCTGACAGAATCAAAAGAATAGAGAGAATTTTGATACACATATGCTAGCTGGCACAAAATATCCAACCATTAGAATCCACACCCACACAACTCCGATCGGCTTATGGAATTATTTCCTATCAAAGAAGCTATCAAAATTGCCGAGGCCCGGATTAAAAAAATCATAGTTTGCACCGGCTCTAGGTCCTCTCGTAGACACACTGAACAATAATAGAAATGACTCGCCCCACTCATTGAGCTAATAAGGAACCAGCTATACCATCACACCTGGAACCCTGGCCATGCTAATATCCTTGGTATCATTAGAAAGCGAATATGCTGGTCAAGTGAATGGCTAGGAATAACAACTGACATTTTGTAATACCAGGTTAGGAACATGCAAAAGAACAAAGAAGAAGAGTAGAAGGAGACGATAAACTGGATGGGACCAAACTAACATCTTCCTAATTACATTGTGACTGGCAAAACCTTCGTGAATACTTCACAAGCCATGAAACAGACTCCCTCACTACCACATGAGAGCCCCAGCGAAGTCCTAAAATTCTAAAATATTTGCAGTGTTCCTATGTAAAACGGACAAACGTTTGATTTGAATAGCTCCTTCGCCCTAAACTACTAATCATACAGAAAAATGATAATCTTAAACTTGCTTCCTTATCTCCCGAACCGAAATAACATTTTTATACCTTTCCTAACAAAATTATTTAAAAACATTTATCTGAACCAAATGACTACGATTTGTCATACAAATAGCACATATAAAGTCAATGTTCAGCACTTTTCCATAAGTATCAATATAAAATATTTTACAGAACGGACTCCCAACGCACACATATAGATTACTGTTTCATGGCTTTGGAAGTATTTCCGAGGGTTTCACCACTGACCAACAATCGAATAACCAAAATACAATACAGTATTCCAAAGGATACAGACAAGTAGGTACTCTGAATAGACTTAGACTAGGGTATACGAAATTTACTTATACGTCATATACGGTAATAACATTGGAAGATCTCTTAGACCCCTAAGTCAGCATTGCGACACACCCATGATATTCCGAAAATACAGATAAAAGACTTAAGAATCATCCTTAATCCCTACCTTTTCCAATTAAATAGTGACTTTTAGGCTATAATTTTAGGCTAGGTTAATAAATTAGATAGACTTCTATTTTAATTATATTTAGTTAACTAACTCCGTGCTTAGGATATTTCGTGCCCTCTCTGTAAAATTAACAAGTAAAAAAGCTAGAATAGGTTTAAGACCAATTCTTATGATACCCTAGTTGAATGCCCGTACGAAATTTCGTATGGGCACCCATTTAGTTTTGATTTTTACAGTGTTTTTTTGTACATATTTCTAGAATGGTTCGTCGAACAGAAGAAATGATTATAACCAATTTTATAGGATTTCGTATTTTGAAGAAGTTTTTAGTACAATAAAAATGTCTAGGAATAAACGTTTTCACAGTATCCATAAAAAACCTACATTTTTATCTGTCAACACCAAGAATGGGTTGCCCGACTTATTCCATTTTTTAAATTTTATTTGCTATTATGTACTATGAAAACAAAATGTACCAATTTCAACTCTCTATGTCAACGCGTTCTCAAACAGTGTCCAAATATATAGTGGAAAACGAAATTTTTCTATGGCAACCCCAAGAAGGAGTTGCCCGATTTGTCTCATTTTCGAACTTAATTTTACTTTTTTTTTTTAAAGTCGGTATACAAAATTTCAGCCCTCTAAGTTTACGCATTCTCGAGTTATTGTGTGCACGGACGGACATCCAAAAATCAAAATAACTTTAAATTTTATGCGTGGATGTCCAATTCATTTTTCTCTACTAGCATTATTTCTGTGCGTTACAAACGGAATGACAAACTTAGTATACATTTAATTCAGGTTATAAAAAATGTCTAGGACTTCACTGTAGTTGGTATACGTAAAAAACCTAAATTTTTATATGACGACATCCAGATAGGGTTGCCCAATTTAGCCCACTTTTGAAACTATATTTACTATTTCTATGAAAATACCGTGTAAAAAATTTCAGCTCTCTGCGTTGACGTGCTCTTAGGCGGTGTCTAAATATATAGTGAAAAACGAAATTTTTGTATGGCAACCCCATGACGGAGTTACCCGATTTGACCCATTTTTGCAATTTAATTATCTTTTTTTTAAAGACCGTGTACAAAATTTCAGTGCTCAAGTTATCGTGAAGACAGACAGACGGTCGGACGAGCGGACAAACGGACGGACGGACGGACAAACGGACGAGCGGACGGACAAACGGACGAGCGGACGGACAAACGGACGAGCGGATGGACGGACAGATAAGCATTCAAATATCAAAATAACTTTTAATATTATATCCAACCCATTTTTCTCTAGCACCATTATTTCTATGCGTTACAAACGGAATGACAAACTTACTTTAGACTTCAAGTTAGGATAGTTAGGGCGCAATATGGTCCTCGTAATGTCTACTTATAACCACAAAATATAACTAAATATTTCACCAGCTTCAAGTAAGTATTAAGGATATGTTTTCAATTCGAATCCAGGAACGTGTATAATTTTAATGAGGACTAACAATCAGTTGCAAAGAAAATATCTTCTTCCCCATTAATATTGCTATCTTCTTCGGTTTACATTCGCCTCCACTGAAAACAAGTATATGACTGAAATTAAAAACCAAAAGTAGTTCCATTGAGTGAGCTTAAAAGTTTCATAACCCGCAATGCTGTTGCCCTACACCTCATCCTCCTACACCTGTCAGCTTTTTTCATCGCGCGTATTTTAAAATATCTTTTTCACAATTGATTTTCCGATTTTAAGCTCATATTGCAGTTATCGGTTTAGCCTGCTTTCATTTGTATTGCACGGCGGGCATTCAATTAAAACGTGAAAGATTTTGCTCAAATGATTTTCATCAAGTGTGCATCTCTATGGAATTTAATCCGCTCGTTCAATGTTAACGAGTGCTAGAGTGCTGACCGCTTGGAAACTGTGTCTGTACCCATTATATCTATGTAGATCTACTACGTTGCTGTCGACCTATAAATATACAGTTACTTGCTTGGCAATTGTCATTCAGTTCGAATCAATAAAATCGACAGTTGTTGTTCTGATGGATCTACAGTGGGAAAATAAAGTGGCCGTTGTGACTGGTGCTAGTGTCGGTATAGGAGCAAGTATAGCAATTCATCTAGCGGATGCTGGAATGATTGTAATTGGTCTAGCCCGTCGACTAGAACTCATCAAAGTACCTAAATTTGATGTGAATTTTTCTATAGATTTTGATCAAAATTATACCATCGAATTGCAGGAACTTCAAGGTAGTGTAACAGGAGCCGGAAGAATTCATGGTAGGAAATGTGATGTGACAAATGAGGGAGACGTCGTGGATGCAATGCAATGGATTAAAGAGAATTTCGGTGAAATTCATGTGTTTGTAAACAATGCTGGAATTATAAAAGCTGCTTTTATGCTAGGTAATAAGTGCGATTTTTTTCTCTTCTATCAATAAGCATCTTTTTTTCTTCTAAATTTAGACAGTCCAACGGAGGATTTAAAAGAACTTTTCAATGTTAATGTTGTTGCTGCTTGCATATGTGTTAGAGAGGCGGCGAAAATTATGAGAGAAAATCAGACCAAGGGTCACATAATCGTTATAAACAGGTAAATAATATTAGCGCTTTCTTCTTCTTCTTTTTTTATATGAATTTAACACTTGACTTGACCTACAATTTAGTCGTATATCTGTCGGAATTTTTGAAAGATGAACTCTTGTTTATTTCCCTATTACAATAGAGGTGAATTTAGGAAAATTTATAAGTATATGTAAGAAGCTGGGGAAAAAAATCGCTTTATTTTCAGTTATCCAGGCCACTCTAACAGCACTACATGCCACCCAGATAAACTCTATATCTACAGTTGGTCAACTGCAGTGAGGTGTTATAGTTAGTTAGAGATTCTGTGTTAACTGAACGGAAATTGAAAAACTCACCCCTACCATACACTATCATAAGCATGGTCACTTCGTGAATTGTCTTTGCTATAGTTAAGGGGAGGTTACCGTCGAGAGGCATGAAAAATGCATGAATTTTGAACATTTTTTTTTACATAAAATGAATACTTTTGGTAATGGCTTTTTACGTATTTTATTCTTCTATCAATGGAGAGTAAATTCTAATTTTATTTATAAAAAAAAAATCAAAATGGCGGCTTCAGCTCTCATCAAACAAAGCTGTGCACGGCGTGTTTTGGTTTGCGCGGGGCGCTCCAGAGCTCTGCATGTTCATCTGAAACAAATAGCGTTGACAATAATTAAACTAAATGAAATTTAGGGGGCCTTACCGGTTTTCGTTTTTACACAAACTTCTGAATAACGAAATACGAGCCGTTTGAAGTAAAAACAATTTTTTGCACAATTTTGTTTTTTGCTTCAACGGACAAAAAGTATTTATAAATTAATTTTTGACAAAAATCGTTTTCGTATGGCCCCGCAAATTGAGTTTCCTTTCCATTACGCAGAGATTCATGTGAATTGGTTCATCCGTTGAAGCTGTAGAGCGCCCCGCGCGCTGAAAAATGTTATTCCCAGAAAAACGCATTTAAAGTTTAAGGGAGTCACCCCGTGTGAGTGATTAAAGAAAAAACACAGGTTTTTTTTTGCATAAATTGCATCCAAATATAGTGCAGAATATATGGGTAAAGCGATTTTCCGATATTCGGAGTCGTTCGGAAATTACAGCTTTGCACAGTGGAGATCGCGTGTCAGCATTGGACCACTTCTCTTGCGCTACGGTTTCTTACATGAGCCCTTTTAATACAAACTCAGGTATAAATGGACAATAGAGAGGCCGTTATATCTCTAAACTCTTTTCCTATTTCTAATATAAAACGTTAGTTCCACCCAGAGTGTTCGAATTTTATTGGTGA
The DNA here is from genome assembly GCA_963930735.1 of Dioctria linearis. Taxonomy (NCBI): domain Eukaryota; kingdom Metazoa; phylum Arthropoda; class Insecta; order Diptera; family Asilidae; genus Dioctria; species Dioctria linearis. The sequence goes on from OZ005741.1 coordinate 272,477,069, forward strand.
TCATCGTAAATGAACTTAAAACGCGTTTTTCTGAAAACTACGTTTTTCTAACTGGTCTCCACGATATCTCAAAAACAGTTTGACCGATTGCTTTGAAATTTTAATGGTAGATTCGGCACAGGTATAGTCATAGAGTAAACTGAAATAACGCAAAAATACCGAACAAAATAATCGAAAAAATCACGAAATTTGAAAATTAATTTTCAAACAAATTTTCTGTATTAAATTTTCAATATTTTCGAATGATTCTAGTTCATTCGATAGCCACAGTTTTATAGATTAAAACGCCGTGGTTTTTCGATTTCAAATCATGGAGAACGTCATCAAACTTTTTTTCAACATGGGTGCTTTTGTATTGGTGTAACACACATTCTGATAAAGATTTAGATCTGAAATTATGCTGACTTACTTTCCATACGCACATGTTGAAGCACTCATTGTCATTTTGTGTGTTTCCACCGGTGCATCCTTGCAATAAATCTTCACTGGAAAGAGCCACGTACAGTGGTCGAATGTCTTCTTGAACTATTTCATGAAGGGCAATGTTCGTGGTGGAAGTCAGTGAGTTGATCTGTAGCTTCTGCGACTCGTCAACTGTTTCCTCCTGGCGGGCAGTTTTCATGATGAGGTTTGTCATCCGTCGAACATTTATGGTGGAAAGTTGCCCACACAGCCATTTTCATTTCGTCTACCGAGTTAGAGTGCCTTCTGGTAGCTAGTCCATAATATAATGTGATGTCTTTTATCAATTTGTCGGTCAACTTGCCTCTCCCCTTGCCTACGACCCCCTTTTTTTTGTTTGACATCGCGTAGTCGAGTGCCCGTCCGCTTTCGCACATGACCTATACACTCTTTCTTCTGTACAGTGAGGTCACTATATGGATCTCCATCGGCAGTGTACGTAGCATATTTAACGCCCAGCAGCTTCCTGGATCCGTCACCAGATGCACTCAAATGCGTTTCTTCATTTCCTGCCTCCATGTTTTCTGCTTCTCTTCGTGGACTGCCTTTCGTTGAATGATTTCGTTGAATGATTTCGATGCCTGATGTAGGTTGCTGATAAATGTGTAATACGTGCTATGTCCAAAGCTGGTAGATAATTCCATCAACGAACAGAAAAGGTTCATTGAACGTAACCGAGTTCCTAAAATCCGCATCACAAACATGTGAATCGACGATTTATTTCGTAGGTAGTATTCACTAACGGGCTAGAAGAGACATGGCGTTGCTGCTTGCACTTGCACGTGAGAAGTAATGTAAAACCAAGTCCACGTTCACACATGCGGGGAAATTTTACATTCCCGTCACATTCTTAGCACTTCAGACACAGAGACAAGAAGTTGAACACAGTTAGAAAATCGATAATAACGTTATTATGGCCAACGTCAACTTCGAAGTCATCATAATTCGCTTCCTTCATTTTCGCAGCTGAAGTGCTAGCAAAAGCATTCTCGTTCTCCATTTTCTCTGCATCGTATGTTAATTTCGTCTTCCGTGGACGATTTGGATGGACACCATCCTGTGATTTCCGAGTGTTCGGTATTTTTGAGACACTGTTACTGTTTACAATCATCGCACAACTGAGAACACGTAGTATGTCAATCTTTCCGACCGACCGAATTTGTTTTGAGAATTCCCGAATTCTCTATTCCACTTATTAATTCTTCGGTATTTCGCAAGTGGAAAAGTAAGAGGAAAAATCCTCAACTGACAGTATTGTCAGCTTTTGTTGTGTTTTGCAAAGGTACATAGATACCTAAGAATGTTCAAATTATCCGCATATCGCATATCTTGGCTATATTTACAAAAACAATATATGGAAATTCATCCAATGCTTACAGGGAAATATGAATATAGGTGTCTCAAGGTACATACTCGCTAAAAATTGAAAATAAGGCGAAAATGGTCAATTTGGTCGTCTTACAGTACAGAAGAGATCCTATATATATTTAAATTAAAGCTTGTATGTAGGATGAAGTCGGATTTACATGTTATCCCCTAATTAGATATGTAATTAGTTTTTATGTCCGGTAAATGGTTTCGGAGATAACTGTAAAAGAAGGCATTTCAAGGTTAAAAGTGGCCGTTTTTTAGACAAAAATGGGCATATTTTCAACTCATCATTGTAAAGAACTCGTAAGTCGTGGAAATTCACTTCCCATGAGAAAAATGTTCACGACAAAGTACCCATGGATGGGAAAGAAAGAACAGAATATATGCATGCCAAATACAGGAAGTGGGGTGTATATGACCCACGTGTAAAAAATCCGTTTTTGGGCGGTAAAAATTTCCCGCCCAACTTACCTCTATCATATTTGCCCCGAACTCTAATTTTTTCTGATACCTCATACATTTCTCTCCTTTCTCTACTACCCCTTACATCCCTCAAAGCCTAGCCTACTAAGAAAAAATTTCAATTTGTACCATGACTAAAAAGAAAAAACAACCCTCTACACCAACAACTGATACCCTCTATCGTCTCTGGCGATTCGCACTTTTTCACACTTCTTAAGTTTAATCGCAGAAAACGAAAATTTTCATTTTCTAGCCGGTGGACGGTTCCGCTCTCAACAGACTGTGAATTCTAAAAAACTTTATATATCAGAAAGTCCTTTTACCCACGTGCTCTAAACACTTTAGGGATGAAAATTATGTAAAAAAAAAATTTTAATATTTTTCATCGGCATGAACGGTAACCTCCCCTTAAGGTCGCATCAAGCTTGAATAGTATCACGTTAGCTCAGAGGAGCTTGCAGAGAATCCAATAACTTAAGTTTGGTAATATGTTTCATAACAGTGACACCCAATAGAATATTGTGTCCAGGGTTACGTACGGTTAAATAAAAATATCGGTAGCATCGTCTTAATGTATTTTATCCACAACCGCCAAAATTTTTAACGATTTTAAAAGAGTTTCCGGAATATAACCATAACTCGACTGTGGTTGGTGAACGCGATTGAAATTTACGTAATTATGATTGCGCAAGCTAATAGTTCCCTTACCGCTCCTCTGTCATCGTTTTGTTGGCTCTAAAGCTTATGGGGAAGATGTTTCTATCCACTAACCACAGAGGCCGTGCTATAAATTCTTCTGCAAGATTCATAACAAAAAACCTTTCTAACATAATCGCGTAACTAATATCTCATTTTCTGTTAGAGTATTGTAGCTAAAAAAGATATCTTCAAATTACTTTTAACAAAAACCTGCAATGAGTTTTGCGCACAGTTTTGCGCAACCATTTTTGTGGACTCGACCATTCCGATTTGGGTGAAACTTTAGAGTTGGTAGGAAATACGAAAATAGCACACTCCTATTTCCTTATTTCCTTCTCCTACGTCACACGCACTCCAAAGGAGGGTTAGAAATTTCGTGATATTACGATGGAACGTCATTTTCAAAAAATCATATATCGAGAATGGAGCAATAGATTAAAATTGAAGATGATCGGGCTCCCAAGAGATTGGTGATACCAGCCATTCCACAGCCTTTTAAGCTGGGGCACGTGACAACTGACAAGTCAACTCAAAATATCTATACACGGCAGAAAATAACTTTATATGGAGAGCATAGCTTTCGTTTCTTTTCTTTTAATTTAGTTCTTTTCTTATTACAAAGACAAAATTATTACTACTGAACTCTAGGATAAGACGAGAAACGTCTTATTTTGAGATTAGAGTCATAAGATTTACAAAACAAGTTGTAGTCTCCTAACTACATTACCATTAATTTCAAAATTTAAATTTGCTACTCAATTCAGTTACGTGGTTATGATATTGCCAGTTTCGCGAGTATGAAGTATAACCGACGATAGATGGGAATAAGTCTTAAATTGAGGTATATTACATCCAATGTACAATACGGGTTTTTTCCTAAATGTTTTCCTGTAAGCATAGAAAAAAGGAGGCCTTTTGTAACAAGCTTTTGCAAATTTATTTAAAGTCTAGTATTACTGCGAGATATTTGCCTATTTTTCTTAATTCCAGAGTGATAAATTTTTCAGTTTTTGCGGAATCATAAGTTGGAATTTTCTCGGTAGAAAGAGTTGTTGTTTGATCTTTCAAGAGTTCAGTCCCTGGCTGGCCACAACTGTTTTCACAGTTGAGATGCCTTGGAAAATGGGTTAGATCCCCAATAATTGGTAAAAAACATTTCAAATATAAGAAAGTTTCAGTCATATGCTAATGCTTTTGTGTAGAGATATAGATTCTATTGAAAACTTATAAGTAGAGTCTGCGTGATTGTAGCCATCCCTGAGGAACTCCTCAACACTGAATATGATGATGATAAACTCACTGCGTTTATTTCTGAAATTTCATTTAATAGTGGGATTCAATTCTAAGAGTCCTTCAGGTCGTTACATTTTTATATTATTATTAATAACTTTTGTATATGCATGTTGTGACCTAGAAACTTCACTTCCATCGACTAATCAAATCAAACAATGTTTCAATAAGCCTTTTTATAATCTTTAAAAGAAATAAAGGAGGTTGCTAGGTCTGAATTTCATGACTCCGTCTTGCTTCAGAATACACTACAATACTTTATTATGGCAGAGAACAACAAGACCTTGCGAAAACGATCTTTTCAGTTTGTACAATAACAATAAATTACAAAATTTGGAAAATAAATACAACTACATATTAATTAGTAAACTTAAAATTAAATTAATAAATAATAACTATAAAATGAAATAGAATAAAAAAAAACATAGCTACCAGAAAATAAAAAAAAAAAGAAATAATAATGAATAAGAAACAAGATTCTGTAGAACCTAGATCAAAAAACAGAAAAGATAAGAAAAAAAAGTTACGGAGCACACATGCCTACGAAGAAAGATTACAGGTTAAATAGTGAAAGAAACGCCTCCTGAATACGCCAACCGAGCTCATACGCTGAAAATCAGCTGACACTGAATTCCATAGAAGAAAGGCTTGAACAAAGAAGGAACGTTCGCCAATTAGACTAGTGAATCGTGAATTAGTAAATCAAGACGTCTTATTGAGCGCAAGGACAAGTGAAATGTGTTAAGTAGGTAGGCTCCTTAATCCCTATTAATTTATGAAGGAAACATAATGATCTACAGCTAAGATAATGGACAACCTAGTAATGAGCAGCGATACGGAGTGATATGATCATACCGACTCAAGCCGTTATTGAACGCGACATTAATTTTGTTAGAACAAGAGAAATCCATGGAAGGGTATATAAAGTTACCGAACATGAAAAATGGTATGATGAGGGCTTTTGTTAGTCTAAGCCTAGTCTAGATCGGGAGGAGTGCAGCAAATAGCCAAAGCCTTCTAAGCGTACCATAAACATTTTGTAAGGCAGCGTTGTGTGGGATCACAATAAGACATGCCACTGTTAAGCAAAAATTCCCAATTTTTAGTTTTGTATACACGAACCAGAGGGTTATTATTTATAGCGATAGTGGGAAAATCACGTGTATCCACTCCAGTTCGTGCAACAAACATGTAATTTAATTTGGTCGCATTTGAATCAAGATGGTTACTTATAGCCCAATGGTAAACGCGTATAACTCGTCATTTAGTCTAGAAGCGCAGTCCTCAACGAGACTGACAGGCCTAGATTATATACAATTGGACGTCATGTGCATACATCTGAATGCTCGAGCTTTGAATAACTTCCGCCAAGTCATTGATAAATGCGCAAAATAATAGTAGTCCCAATATAGAGCCCTGAGGAACACCGGAATTTACAGTTGTAGATTAAGAGCTCAGCACTTTAACCTGTTGCGTGCGTTCCGATAGGAAACTGTAAATGAATTTAATGCCAATCCTACTGAGTTTGAATCTGTCAGAGAATTTATCCAAAAGTAGTTTATACTGAAGGGCTATCGAAAGCCTTCGAAAAATCCAACAGAGACAAGTAGAAAATTTCGTGTCTATCAAGTGCCAGCCGGAGTCCATTGCAATCCTTTAGAGGGCGGTCTCACAACTGAAGTTTTCCGATATCCGGATTGCTATTGCGTGAGAAGCGAATGGCTTATGAAGTACTGTTCTAATTAATCACACATTAGACTTTCTAGCGCCTTAGAGAGATATCACAGTATACTAATAGGCCAGAAATCTGAAGGAGTACTGGGAGAGGAAGATTTTGCAACAGGTAATACTACAGCATGTTTCCAGGCACGTGGAAATACGGACGTCGTCAGGGAGGTGTTAAAGATGTGTGTTATGATATACAAAAATTGATGGTAAAAGAATCTTTATAAATTTTTAAGGTATATCGTCTGATCCTGTGGGCCTCATATCTTATACAATAAAGTTGCCTTGCACACCTCCTCTTGACCAACAGTATAGAAACTAAATCCATCAAGAGTGTAACGATCACTTGCTATGGAAGAAGAGCTGTTCAAGGAGCTCACATAGCCAAATTGTGCATTCAGGATATTAGGATCCAGATCCAGAATGAATATGTATTACGTTGTTTCAAAGATCAGTAAATTTATAGGCAGATTTTAGAACAGTATCATGAGCACTAGAATAACTGTTTCCGGTGTGTCTATGATGGAAAAAAAAATGAATGAGCTACTCCATTTAAAACCTTTGTAATAATGTTGCGTCTGTATACTAAAGAAAATGGATATTCATAAGCAGTTCTAAAATTTCCTGCTTATTTTGGTCCATGTACTGTCATTCCTTATGAGAAAGACAGAACATTATGACTATTTTATAGAACCTCTCGAAACAATTGTACTACATATATGTAGGTTGGCAGTACTACACCCATGAGGTATGTTTTGTGTCATTAAAAACGTATTTGTATTGCATTTGTAGACACCTGCCTTATAATGAATCCAATTTTCCCAAAACCTATTCATTTACCTTTGTTGAGTATTTTCCGTGCGCTACCTAAAGTTACTCAAGTCCCAACTTTCCTATGCGTTTTCGACGCGCTTTACCGTGGTATTGAATTGAGCTATAAATACTTTATCAGGAGGGCCACCAGGAATGAATTTCTCTCTACCAACTTCTATCGCACGAAGGAGATTTTCTTTTTATGTTGCCCGTGTCAAGCAACTTTCAGAAGCACCTGAACGGCAAATGTTTAGCCGCTTCCTTGAATCCATTAGATTTAAACATAAAGACGTTACGGTACTACCTAAATTTTTTACCAACTTTGTTTCTTCCTCTATGGATCGCATTCCCGGGCTTACCGGAAAAGTGTTCTTGGAACACAAATCAGAAGGCAGGGGTGGATCCAGCTATTTGGCGCGGCGGCCCCTGAAGATCACTGAAAAAATTTCAGTAGATCTTCTGCATTTTTCCGAACAAAATGATTCACTGCGCAAAAAATCTATTCTACTACACTTTTTATACTTTTTATAAAAATCATAAAAATTTCTAAGCGCTTCCATCTTCAATTTAATATGTTTAACAAGAATGCAGCAGACTCTAGGTTGTGGTTGTTATAGAGAAAACAAAAAGTGCTGATAACTGTAAGATATATATACATGAACGTGGATTTTCTCGTGATTTACTCGAAATTAGAGAAATACATCGAAACCACACAACGGCCAATAAATCATTGTGTATTGTTGTAGTAAGTTATAACGTCTAAAGCAATAGATTTATTTATTTTTTACACTTATAAATTGCATGCATGCCCAGAACTGAAACAAGTCTACCTGCAGGTCCATTATCCATATAGAGAAGATAGTTTTGACCAGGGACCAGAGACCTTTGCTGTTTCTTCATCTTGCCAAGATTCTTTTTTGACCAAAATGTTAGCCAAAGAATCTTGCAAGACGAAAAGGTTTCTGGTACCATCAAAACCATCAGGAACAACTTCAGCAGTTCCTCTATACCTTCACTACTTAACAATTGTGAAGTGGTTGTTAACTCTCTGGATAAAGCTAATATTTTGGCTACTATATTCGCTTCAAATTTTCGTCTTCCAATCACTTCATAGACAACTGTTTTGCACCTCCCGTGTGGATGGGTACAATAACGAATACACATCTGTACGATAGACGTGCTCAAGGTCCTTAGGAAGATAAATATTTCAAAAGCCGTATGTCGCCCCTGTTAATTAAAAGCTGAACCTCATCCTTGGCTAAAAGTCTACGCAAACTATTCTACTTGTCTTATTCGACAGGAAAATTTCCAAGTGCTGGAAACTAGCTGACATTTGGGATATTCCCAGGAAAGTAGATAGTAGCGATCTGTCAAATTATCGACCAGTTGCAATTCTTTCAAAGGTTTTTAGTGTCTGTCAACTCTTTAACGATTGTCAATTTGGCTCCCGGACTGGCGGCTCATCTGGAAACTTGTTGACTTTTCTTACGGAACGTTGGAAGTTGGTAAGACCAAGAATTGTTGCCCTACATATTTCAAAGGACTTTGACAAAGCTGGCATCCAACCTTTAGCCAAACTTAAAGCACTTGGTCGCTCCCTCACGTTCTATTATGAATTGAAATTATTTCAGCCCTATAAGAAATTTTCTTTGCGAGAAATTTTTCAGCCCATCGGATCTAGCGCTCCTCTACAAGTCCTACATCAAACGCAGATGGAATACAAATCCTATATCTTGGCCAGGGCTGGTCGAACAGATTTAGCTTAATTGGATATTGTCCAAAAGAGAGTCTTTAACCTCATTGGCGAAGTGGCTCAAACTTATTATATCGACTCACTCGAACACCACCGCAATGTTGGATGTTTTACGCTCCTTCATCGTTACATGCATGGTCAATATTCTAATAAAATATATATAGTCGGATCCCTTGTAGAATGATTCCTCATGTTGCAAACCGCGCATATCCATTTACCCTTCAAATTACATTCGGCCATACACCAAAATTCCGTGATGAGTTTTTGTTCCGAACTGTGCGAATGCGGAACAGTCTACCACCTTCTGTCTTTCTTGGCTTGGCTTGATAAAACATTGATATAAAAGAAAAATCAACCTTTCGAAACTTTTCCATGAAGTTATACACGTATAAGGTGTGTACTGCATCTGTTCTGTGATTGCTATTTTAAATAGACATAAAGTACATAGAGCTTCAATTCCTGTATTCAAAGTTACAATATAATAAATTCGTGAAAAAATATATTCGTCCATATTTATGTACTAACTAAAATGACAGATTTGGAAATTTTACACTTCCACCATTTACAAATCCAAACAAAATAAACAATTTAAAACATCGTTTGAATTTCGCGAGTGACAAACGTTGAGATACTTTCTTCTTTGCGAGTGGTGGTTACTAGCTTTTCTATTAGCCTTTTATGTATGTATGATAATGGTCCTGAATCAAGACATTTCTTTCGTATTTAATTGTTCCCTTTTCCCTATTAATCAGAGTCGTTGCGTTCCGACTTTGTACTGTTTTCCGGTGTTTTTTTCTTTTTCTATCCAGGACTGCATTTCTTGTGAGATTTATTTCGGCCGGTTACGATACTTTATTTTCTTTCTTTATCGTTGCTAACCAGAGATCCAAGAAGTTTCCCTTTCTCCTTCCTTCCTCACCTTCTCCTGTACTCAATTGGCAGTCACCGTCTGACAACTGTAATAAGTTCCAGCTGATTTTTGATTGAACAGCGGATTGAGGTTCGCCTCTGACCAAATCGGCAACACCTCCGTAGATTTTGCCGTAAAAACTTTCTTGGGTAAAGTACCTGCGGCAAAGAAGGCCCACCTAATGTGAAAATGCAATAAATCGAGTATTTGATGATATAGAACTACAAGACCAAGCTTTCCGTGAAGTTTATTTATTTGCACAGCTAAAAAAATAGAAAAATTATAACAAAAGTGGGTATTTGATAAAATAATTCAGTTTTGTAAAACCTTTTCCAAGGGCCTTATTAAACTACTACAGTATAATAAGGCCCAAAGAAAAAATTAACTTTTCAAAATCTAATCAGCGCAATGATTCCCTTTAAACTTGTTAAAACTAAGAAAATCAACAAAATTCGGTTATTGACAATAATAATACAATAATTTCCAATAAAAATGAAAATGGGCCTTTTTAACCCCCAGTAAGGTCCACCAACAACTTTAGTTATAAATCTCTTAACCAACAACAGAGTAAATGGAACAGTCTTAATTCTTTGAAACAAAAATAATGTCACATTCATAATCCTATATATAGTGATATTAGTTTCATTGAGAATATAGGTTAGGTATGGTAATAAGACTCACGGTCTACTCCAGTGGGCCTTATTAGACCAATGCCAAGATTTTACAAAATTACTCATTTATCAAATGAGCACAATGTCTTGGTGAAAATAAAGACCGAAATCATTAACTTCATTACCTAACGTTCAAACTAAACAAGTTATTACAAGTGGATATAGTAATTAAACAACAAAACTAATTATTTTGTCTAGGCGAAAATTATAATTCCAAGCAGTGAAGTACCGTTCATTACTGTCAAGATGGCGGCGCGAACTGCAGGACACCCCCTCGACGGCATTCGTGTCGACTTAATGCATGTGTCCATGGAGTATAAGGTTGCTGCGATTCATTTTTGTAGGAAGTTTTAAATTTGGGCCTTATTACCCTCCCGACCTTATTTGCCGCAGGTAACTTATATGTTTTTTGTTTTAAATCAAATAATGAAGAAATTAACAGTTACCCATATCAGAGATCCGCATTGTCACGGGAATATGAATTTATTGAAATCAAAAGTCTGCTGGGTATCCGAAGATCACATAGTAGCGACCCTCTAGCATTTATGTATGTTTCCACCTTATGTTGCGGTTATGATGAGTACGATAAAATATAAGAAACCGAATTCAATTACATTATCTTAACTAAACTAATTTTCAAATATCATAGGATGTAATTTAACGAATGACGTAATATAATATTGTTACGAGCGTGGCCTTAGTTCGGTATTTAAAACACAATATTTCAGATATAATTCAAAAGTTCTTTCTTTATTTAACTTTACTGTTTACTCTCACAAATTCACAAATAATTATCAAATCAACTCTTTATTTATCGCTAGTAGTGTACTTCTAATTGTCGCAATCCAAATAGTTTACTTCGTTCACTTCGCTGTCTGAAATAATACTCCGCCTCCTAGCTGTCAGAGCGCCATATTTTATACTCTACGAATTATCCTAGAACCTTCCTGAATATTCCGTTCTCCGAACATAAAGTTTAATAATATGACACTAACCTAAAGTTGCTTCCATTCCCAACAGATGTCGCTTGATTCACTTTGTGGCACGTAACAATATTATAGAAGCCGTGCGATTTTTATATCATAATCCCTACCTACAGATAGGAATTATAACTACATACATAAACTCTGTACATACATGAATACATAAATCAATTTATTTCCAACTAATAATGGAAGATATGTGATCCATTTAAAAATTTTCCATTAGAGGGAATCCATTGCACGTAGAATACAAAAAAAAAAAAAAACTCTATAAATATTCGTTCCGGTTATATCTCTAGGCCATCTATATGTGAAATTCACGAAATTCGCACGCCACCAAATACATTCTACCATATTAACAGTTTCATATTTCTCGTTTTTCTTTGCTTTGCTAGAAATAAAAATAACAAAACTAACAACAACAAAAATCTACCTAGTTAGGTGCCTTCAGTCTACTCAAATTCCGCGCATTTGGCCACTATTGTTTCAAATTTGTGTTTAATTTATTGATCTCTCCCGCGTCGTTTCCTGTAGAAATAAAATTCCATAGCCCCTACATCCATGTATATAAATGTATGTTTGTATGGTGGGGGAGTATAAAGGGATTTCTCTGATAAACCTAACCAAATAAATAAATATTTTTCACCTATTTTTTTGTGTATTTGTATTTGTGTTGAAGAGTACACGCCAAAGGGTGCTGAGAGATAGGTAAAAAAAAAAAAAAAAAAAACAGATGCTAGTGGACGACTTTTTAATTACATTCCGCCCTTGTGTGTACATATCGAGCCGCATTTTATATAAATGGAAACAGGAATTAAATTAACATTACGAGAATGTTTCAACATAGAATTGGACGAAATTAAAACTTAATTAATTAAAATGTGTTCTGCAGCATATTAGGACATCGAGTACCAGATGTGCCGGTGCCGCTGTTCAGCGTATATCCATCGACGAAACATGCCATTTCGGCCCTCTGCCAGACAGTTCGCCAGGAAATTCATTTCCACAAATTAAATATTAAATTGACGGTATGTATCGTGTCCTGCGATTATCCTTTAAGATTCGTCCTTTGTCACATGCTGTGCGATTTTTTTCGCATATTTTTTTCCTTTTTTTTTCCTTTTTTTTTCCTTTTTCAACACAAATTGAGTTTCGTTTATTCAATATTGCAGAGCATCAGCCCGGGAATGGTAGATACTGAGTTTTTGGGCGTTTTTGATTCATCCGCGTACTCTCAATTACCAAAACTGAAGGCGAAAGATGTGGCCGAAGCAGTGATGTATGCACTGAATACTCCCAGCTACGTGCAAGTATGAAAATAGATTTTGCCCTATTTTCCATTTGCTTAAAAGATGGCAATAAATTTGTTCTCTCTTTCAGATTGAAGACATTATTCTGCAAGCCATGTTCCGTCATGAATAATAAAAATCTCTTTGATTTCAATCATGTTCTTTTTTTTTCTTTTTTTTTAACTGCACATCCCAAGTAACTTATTCCTTGCAGCGTGCTGGCTCTTATGAAAAGGATTTTATAATATTTTATACTCAAAGAAGATTGATGGTACACACCTTTGCTGAACTGGTTGATTTCCGCCACAAAATTAAATCCCCAAATGTGATAAATGTGTTGGACTTCTTGCATTGTATATGCAATGTGAAATAAATGCATAATAAAAGATCGATGTATTCAAGCCTGTAGGGAGTGAGGAAAAAATTCAAAAGCTGTTTTTTTTTTGCGAACTCCATAAAGATACTAAATAATTCATCAATCATATATGGATAGAGATATGTGTGTATATAGTGGAAGTTTGCGATAAAAAAAAAGTGAATATCCAATAAGAAGATAAAGTATGAACTAACTATGTATGTGATACCTTCTGAGAGTACGATAAAATATACGTTAAATTTAAGGAGTCGATTTTGAAAATTATGATGTGTTGTGATCGGCGAGCGTATACTACCAAGAGAAAACTCTTCCTACCAGGCAATGAAAAACTGCTGTTGACCTTGAAATGGGTACCATTACTTTGAATAATAATGACAAAACAACAAAATGAAAGCAATATTATCTGCCATTAAAAGAGAGCTAGATAAAAATTCTTGAATAACAGGGTGGATCACAAATAATATACCTGTATGAAAATTCAATATATTCTTACATTAATATTTTTAATAAAAAGTGTAGGTATATATCGTGGGATTATTGTATTATTACGTAAAAACAGTTTTCCATCTTATTAAAAAAAAAACCGAAATCTAAAAATAACGAAATAAAAATATTTTAATTTAATCTATAAATACATAATTTATTTATGGCCCACCCTGTAGAATTATGAAACTCTTTACAGTGTTCTGAATAAATCTACGACACAAAGATAGCAAGATTAAAACAATGATAAAGAGTGAAATGAATTATAGTTAATACCCACTTTCTTTCATTTCACTCTGAAATTTTCTATTAAGAGGAAATGGATTTGACAGCTCTCATTTCACAATTAAAAAATCTTGTAGTATTTTGCCGTCGTGGCGTGGATAAAAATGAAAAATTGTTTTCTGAAATTTGTGTTTATCGTTAAATGTTTTCTGTTAATTAAATCAAAATGCCATTCTGAATATTTCCTGTGGTAACTATCATTAGTTTTTTAGCAAAAAGTCATTCCACCACAGTATGTAAAATGACCCACTGCACCGTTATTCGTCAGTGTGTAATAAGCAACGTGCTTGGTTATTGAAAAATGTAAACATTTCCTCTTCAGAAAAAAACCAAGGATATTTCTCTCTGTCACACACATGCTCAATTTCTGTAAAGCTACATGCAATTCTTTCTTTTAAATTTTCATATATTTTTATTTTATTTTTTCAATTGACGTCCTACTCTGGTTGGGTAATCTATTTCTATAGAACAGCTATTCAAAGGATTTCTCTTAAATAGTATACGCTCGCTGGTTATGATCAGTAACACTTGAATTACAAGCTTCAGCAGAAGTGCAGTTTCAGAATTTTATAAGCAATGTATCATTTTGGGTCCTTTAATTTTTCACATTTACATTAATAACTTACCTCAAATCTTGCAATCTGAAGGTTTATTGTATGCAGATGATGCTAAAGTTTTCAGGGCTATAAAAAATGTTTGCCATTGCATTTTACTCAATTCCCTCCCACTAGAAGCTAACTCCAAATACAGAACGATATCCAGTCGCCTATTTTACAAGTTTACAAGTTATTTTAAACGAAAATTGTAGAAAAATTGATATGTTTGGTTTCACAAAATTTCTGTGATACAAAATTGTAGTTGTAATTTACAAGCGACAAATTTGTAGAAATAGAACTTTCTTGCAGATTTCTGTTTCACTAAAGAGATTGGAGTTACAAAATTTGTACAGTATACAAGAATGTTTCACAAGTGACAGATGCTGTGTAATTTTATAAAACGTTGTTCTACTTAAATTGGTAACATTCATTTCAATAAGAAAATGTCCTAGATGTATCGAAGAAATAGCAGCAGTGAAAAATATATCGGGTGTATAGTTTTAACTAATATTTCGGGGCAAGCAACAGACTGTAATTTTTAATTACTTTCTACCACAAAAGAGGAGGAAAACTTGGAAGATTGTGATGATTAGAATTCCCAAAAATTTGTATTGAATTCATAATTTTTCGTAAAGAAAACAAAAATAAATAAATAAATAATGAAAAGTTTTATGAATAATATGTTCTTAAAGATTTTTTCTTTCAATGCATACGTTATATCTCTCAAATTCCGCGCTTTTTTAATTACGTCGAGTTGCAGATTTTAATTTTTAATTGCATTCTGTTCTTTTTTTTAAGAAAGAATTTTACCATCTTTACACCTTTCCGTCCTCTTGGCACCCGCCTTTTTTTTGTGCAGTTAAAGTGTTAAAAGAACAATATATTTAAAATATAATATTGAAAGTAAAAACATATCTTTCGTACCTTGTTTCTTTATTTTCAAAGCTGTAGGGCATTGATTGACAGGAGGTTCCTCAATAATACCTTACAATGTTGGAGACTCTTTGCCAGTAATATCACTAAAGATGTTATCGAGGTTTGTCAAAACACACTTAGTGCTACCTGCTGAACCTGTTTTCTTTGAATTATTTACTTTTATCTAAAGTTAATTATAGTTAGCTATTGTTATTAAAGAAAAAAACTTACCATTGTTCCCCACTTCATATTTTGTCGCACAACATCACATCTTTTTCTTTAAGGGGGTATTCTAGTCTAGAAATTCGAAAAAATCGATTTTTTTTTGTTTTCATATTTTCAAAGTTTAACTATTCAAGAATATGCCTACAAGTGGATTTTTCAAATCTGTATCTTTATATTTAGTGTTTACTTGCATCCAGCTGCTAACAGTTGAACTCTAACTTCCAAACCACGTGGACGTATGGACTTTAAGGGGTAACGCCTCTGTAACGGCTAAAAAAAAAAGATTTTTCACGAATTTTTTTCTCGCAAAATTGAAGGTGTTTGAAAAAAACCTTTTAAGGGACCTTTTTTTTCTTATCCTAGAGGGTTTAAACTATTTTCTAAGCCAATAAAAAAAAACATTTTTCAAAAAATTTACAGTGGTGTTACACCTTAAACGCGTTTTTTCTCGAAACTGCCTTTTTCAAGACGATGCCCACGATTTCTCAAGTTCTACTGGACCGATTTACTTGAAATTTTTTTGAGAGTGTTCTTCATAGACTTGTCTATGTCCGGAACTAGCCGCATCCCAAAATTTCAATTTTTACTATTTTTAAAAAATTCGGAAATGTCACTTTTTTGACAAAAATTGCTTTTTTTTAGGCAGCGGCCATTTTGTGAAAAAAAAATGTCAACTTTTCCCTAGTTCCAGATATAGCGACATTACTCTAGACTAATAATCTTTTTTATTTATTTTTTTTCGGATTGCTAGGCGGGTTGGAATCGTGGGCATGATCACGCGCCAATTTTTTGAGGCCCCCCACTACATCAGCTGCTAATTTTTTGAATTTTTGACTTTTTTAATTTTTTTCTGTATTCTTGCAATGTTAATAAATAACTCATAAAAAAATGGATAGAGGAATATTGATTGCCTTTTTTTTACGGCACTTCAAAAATCACCTAAAATTCGGGCCTCTAGACTAGAATACCCCCTTAAGAAGGTCCGGAGAGTTCAAGGGATTCCACTTGCTTATTTTTCTTATTTCTCTTATTAGAGAAGCAAGCAGCATTTTATTTAGTTTGTTGATTTTGTTTTGATATTTACAAATTTTCGAAAAAAACACTTGAAGTTTATAACTTAGCTACAAATTTTTTGAAACCGCACTTCTACAAAAATGTGACAAACATAGTTGTTTATCTACAATTTTTCTGCTTCTTATCACAAATTTGTAAAATAGATTTTTGTACCTGGTGAAACTGAAATTCGTATTACAAACTTTTAATTGTGATCTACAAGTACAAATCATTTGTAAGTTTGTGAAATGGTCCACATATGGCGTATCATCCGCAGAGGCAAAGACGACAACAAAACGGAAAGTTGCAAGGAAGAAGAAGTACAACTACCAACAAGAGGACAAGAGAAGACATAGAACTGAATTGAGGGCTAAAGATTAGATCCAAGGAACAAAAAGGATAATAATGCGAACATCGAGAAAAATCACAACTGTTAGAGAAAAATGGCGGAAACGCTCTTAACTTGAGTTGACTTGCATTTTACTATTCGTCTAAAAGAATGGTGTACTGAAAATTTATTGGAAATTAATATTTATTAGCAAATGTAATAATATAACATTCACCAGTGAGGGTGAACCGATAGCTTTCGATTACACAATAAGGAATAACTCCATTCATTGAGTGCATGAGATCCAAGATTTAGGCATTTTATTTGTGTGTAAGCTACTATTTGCGTCACCTATAGTGGAGGAAATAGCTATAAAGCCACCAAACTATTTACTCAGAAAAATCAATTTAATCGTTCTGCGAATCCGAACTTTTGTTAACAGCTTGTGAAACATGTTTGCACTCGTTTCTGATAATTCGTCATATGACTCATTACATATAATAAACTGTAAAAGTTGAAGGAAAAATTCAGTTTAGTGTGCAATTCGAGGGAAATAGTAATAAAGCCAGTGCTGAATTTTCAGATTAGTGAGTAAAATTGTAACAGAAATTGTTTTAACATGTTATTAATAATAATTTCAGTAAAAGTAATAACAAAAACCATTATGCCTAGAGGATCGAAAGTTTCAGAAAGAGAAATTGCAAAAATTGAAGTACTGTCCAAATTTCGAATGTCAAACCGAAAAATTGCGAGTGAAATTGGAAGGTCACGTTCCGTGGTAAATAACTTCATCAAATTGGAAAGTCAATATGGGCAAAAAAAGCATCCAGGACCAAAACCTAAGATAACTAAAAGGTTAAAAAATACGATCGTTCAAAAAGTGGCCAAGGAAAAACTGGTTGTGTCGAAAATTAAAAATGAATTAGGTTTGCTTGTAACCACTAGACGAGCTCGCCAAATTCTACATGATTCACAATATCTTAAGTGGACAGAGCAAAGGAAGGAGCCAAATCTCCATTTATTGGCCCTGAGCCTCGCTTTGGACACCCAAAAAGTCACCTCTCAGCTCAGATCAGACTTTGGGAGGACAGACTAAGAAGGAATACTGGGAAAATTCCCTGAGGCTGAGACAAGCGAAGAAGTTTATAAAGTATTTGCAACAGAGGACAAAAAAACTCCTCACACTCAGCAGGAAGGAACTAAAGCTCATAACGGGCCCACTTACCGGGCATTGCCCACTTAGATACCATCTTAAGAAAATGGGTAAGGTCAATGATGAGACCTGTCGATTCTGTATGGAAGATGATGAATCCGCTGAACATGCCCTATGTGACTGTGAAGCTCTGTACCGCATAAGGCTAAGACATCTAGAAAAGGCATTTCCACTGCCAGAGGATGTCGAAAAAATGGCTCTAAAGAATATTATAAGCTTCATCAAAGACCTTAAGTTCGAATGGGCGCTCTAGGGCATCCAGGGGTAATGTCACAATAGATCTTATAGGTCGGAGTGACAAGATGAGAGGCAGAAGTCCTGTCTGCATCCCCCGTAATTAGTAATAAATAAAGTAAATAATCGTAAGTGGACAAAAAGATTGGTCAAACCAAGGCTAACTGAAAGGCATAAGCAAGCACGCTTAATGTTGCCTAGAAAATACATGTCATGGAAGGAGGAATGGCGTAATTTAGCTTTTAGCGATGAAAAAAAAATGTAATTCGGACGGTCCAGACGGCTTCCAGTTTTATTAAAATGACTTGAGACGAAATAAGGAAGTTAGCTTAAGTAGGAATGTCGGTGGCGGTACAGTAATGACGTCGGTAGGATTTTATTATAAAGGGAAAACCCCAATTTGTAGCATTTCATCGAAGATGAACTCCGAAAACTACATTGATCTCCTGGAAGAAGGGTTAATTACCTTTTCCGAAGACGTTATGGAAGAACAGTTCATCTTCCAACAGGATAATGCGCCAATTCAGCGATCGCATCACACCTTAGACTAGCCAAAGGATCGAAACATTAAGGTTATAGAATGGCCTGCTTGCAGTCCTAACTTAAACCCGATCGAGAATCTGTGGGGAATTCTCACGCGTCAAGTTTACAAGCAGTGTCGTCAATTCAACAACGTTTTAGAATTAAGAGCAGCAATTCAAGAAGCTTGGAGCGCCATTTCCATCGAAACCCTTCAGGGCTTGATAAATTCCATGCCGGACCGCATTTTTGCAGTCATTTCCAACAAAGGTGGCAGTACCAAGTATTAAACTAAAAAAAAATTACATTCAGACTGATACACATAATTTATTAATTAATTAATTAGAATGGCTTTGTAAACATTTCTTTTAAAAGTGAACTGATTTTTATTGTTTTTCTTTTTCTTGATAGTTAAGGTAAATTTTTTTTATTTTTGAATGGAAATATATTTGTTACTGAAATAAAAAATTATTATACGACACAGGAAGTTTAAATTTTTTTTTTCTTTAAGAGTTGATATGAAATTCTGACGGCTTTATAGCTATTTTCTCCGCTGTACTCGTAAATACGGTTACTGATAGCCTCACATCTTATTGGTTTTATTTTTCGTACATGTAAATCATTTTAATTGGCTTCTTCTTATGTACTTCTCTAGTACGCGAGTCAAGTATGTAACCCATTCTACTTTTCTTATTCTCAAGAAGTTGAAGTCATCCAAAGGAGATTTACTAGAATTATATTGTTTAGAGTAGAGAGTTTACGTAAGTTTAATTAATCTTTTATCTGTAGAAAATCGAAGAACCTATTTAGATAATTTATTCTTGTATAAACTGTTACATGTCTCAATATACTGCCCTGACTTGCATTGCTTGCATTGTAATGTAGCTCTTAATGTACCAACCCGCCCATCCAGACCAATCTTAGGGAAAGTCGCCACTTTTTGTTGAAACATGCAATACCTAATAAATTTGCACATTGCACATATCTTTAGTGCTAGTCCTCGAGCGTTCAAATATATGGTTTTGAGTGATATTGGGCATTCTTGAATAAGTGTATAATACCATTATTATGTCATCATCGTCTTCCTTACGTTACTTTTCTTTATTGTTTAGTATTGCAATACCATGGCCGGCTTTAGCCACGTGGGGGCCCAGTGCACTTTAGGATGTAGGAGCGCTCTAACAGAAATTGTTTTCTTAAACTATGTACTTTGAGTTAATAACAAGAATAATAACGTAAAATACTATCGCAAACATAACACGCACGGGAAACTTATGGGCATACTGATTTTCATTTCGAGAAAAACAATATCGTAAATTAGCGCTAAGGGAAATCCACGCCCGAATATAGTTTTTAAAGTAAAGAGAAAGTCCTGATCATGCGAGATGGTTTAATCGTTTTGTATTAATCTTACCCAGACAGAGCTGCCAATATTATGTTAACATGACCGAACAATATGAAAATTTTCACGGATTACCAAATAGAGTTTGGCTAATGGGAGATTGCCAAGAAAAAATTCCGGAAATTTAACAAAAACAGCGGCTGCAAACACTGACACCACGCAATGACAATAACACTTTTTACACCCTAGCTGTAATCTATAGGGCAGATTAAGTTTGTCATTGTCATTCCGTTTGTAACGCACAGAAATAATGATTGCAGAGAAAAATGGATCAATTCAATTTCAAACTTTTGAGTACACTTTACACGAGAGGACAACTGAAATTTACTCAACAACATCTCTTGCTTTGATAAGATCTGAACTCTGAATAGGTTTATTAGTAAATGCCTTGAAGCAAATTAATTATACTACATTAAGGTAAACAACCATAAAAAATAATAATGTAATGAATAATTTCATATTTTATAAGATTGATATTTAACAACAAAAAAAAATCCTATTTCAGATAATATCGTTCTCAATATACGGGGAGAAAAAAACCATCCCGAATAAATCCCTTTATATGTATTTTCCTGATACTTTAATGGTGCCATTATTTCCAAAGTGGCTTTATATGAGATTATTATCACAAAAATAATTTCTCATCACTCCGAATATATATGTATATACACACGCTCCATAAACCGTTGAACCGGCCCTCTGGCTCTATATACAATATATCCAAATTTTTATGGTCTTCAAAACAAATTTTTTCCCGGACATACGGCAGTCAAATTTTACACAATATACTGCAAAGCATCTTCACTTCCTATTTTGCCTGAGCTCCAAAGTCCTTTTTTAAACATTTTTAATCCCAAATGCTCCATAAAATGCTAAAGCTTGGCAATAAGCGTCGAAACTTCTTTGGACTGTTTTATGTGAAAACTTTATTTGCGAAACATAAAAAAAAAAAAAAAAAATCTTACCCAGGATCTCTGAGTGGAAAAAGTTAACCTTTCTATATCGATGGGACACACACGTCCTCTGTGTTCCTGTCCCACTCTAAACCTGCCTTATTCCGTAAATGTTTTATTGCTCGATCAAATGATATATGCCCATAAAAGCGTTTGTTTTGTTCCTCTTTTCAGGTATTAAAATGAGCTCCCGAAGGATACATTGATTCCCATCTTAAATCAACTTGTCGCCTGGAAGAAAATTCCAAAATAAATTGATTACATGATTCTAGATTTATTCAAAAGGCCCTGCAACAATAGCCCTTCCCACAGGCAAATTTAATTTACTCGAGCATTTTAAAGCTGATGGTAGTAGAGGCAGAGGTGGAAGTGTTCAAATCTTAATGTTCCCATTTGACTTGGGAATTCTACTTTGAATGATGTTTTATTACAAGAAGCAGCTACGAAATTTCACTTTGGAGCTTAATTAAATTAACTCAATTAACGTGAGATGAAGTGGAAAATTGAGAAACTTGATGTTGGCAAGCACACAATGCCTATAGACTTGACATAACTTTGAACCCAGTATTTTCTAATTTCTAGGACTTTTTTAACATAGTGATAATGCGTAATTTTGGTTTCTAATTTGAAACTTAATATTTTCAAATCAGAATCAAAACCTTTTCTAATAAAAAAAAAGAAATCTTCTTTAAATTTTAACGGAAGGAAATCCAGTGACCGAAAATTCATTTTCTTAGAGTTGAAAGATTTTGTTGATTTATTTTTTTCTTACACATGGTGCTCGGAAAGTACAGCACACGACTTTTAAGAATTATGATAGCTAATCAGTAAAAAATCTATCCACGTGTAAAGCGTAGCTGTGATATAAGAGATTTTGTGTTTTGAAATCAATGCTGCTCTTTCTGCTTCAAAGATGCGTTTCTTTTGTACCTTGATAAACTCCGATTCGAAGAATCGCGTGAAATACAAGTAATACAATACGTTTATTGATGGAAAAGTACACAATATTTTGCAATCTTTTATGAGTACAAGTTACTACAATTGGCACCAGATAAAACGTATTTAACAAGTTTAATCTACAGCAGTAAATTAACAAGCACATATGTATCCAATCAGATTAATTGATATGAATGTAAAACTTTTATCAAAAACTAAAAAGGATCAAATGCACTAAAACTACAGAAATTACAAAAATTATAAAGTTACGAAGTTATATGTGGTTTCAAAAGGGGATATGAAGGAATCAAAACGAGAAGAGAAAATATAAAAGCAATTGATACGAGATAACTAGGCCAGATCAGATTTAATAAGTGTCTTAAATGCACCATACTCGCTTATTTAATATAAAGCATTCCATAAACGAATGGTATAAACCAAATAAGAACTGTCCATAATAGATTTCCGAAAATGAGGTATCATTAGGTTCTGATTTCTCTAAGATGTTGTAAATTCGAAAAATAATCTCATAAAATCGGATTTGGCCGTCTTAAGTAGATTATAAAAAAATATTGACACGCTTTGGTTTATATAAACATTAAACGAGTAACCCAGTTCCCGGATTCGTACATGTGAAACATGGTCGAACTTGCGCACCCCAAACACGAAACGAACACAATCATTGAATGCGACATCTACCTTGCGGTCACAGACACTACATATCTAGTTTGGGAAAAATGATGTTCAGTTGACAAAATATAAGCTGAAAGTCATAATCTTCGCAAGCCATTATAGACTTTTCCTAGCAGAGAACTGATATAGTTGCAGCAATTCATCTTCCCATTTAATTAAATAATACCGCCTGAAAATCAATGGAATCTCGATTGTTACAGTTGCAATAGAAAAAATATGCATTGTAACTAAACTGGAATTAAGTCTAATTTAATATATTGGGCCCACGCATTTATTCGAACTAGATCACCCTTTGGTCGGGCCACGCAATCCTCAAGAAGACCGATGGGCCTGCTAATATACAGATGTACGTCGTCAGCGTACATATGGATCCTTACAACTTCTAGTGCATTGGGTAGATCATTTATATAAGTACTAAAGAGCAGTGGGACGAGGATTGATCGTTGTTTGTAGAGAGGATGAGATATAGTCATTTATTTTTACACACTGGCTGCACCCCATCAAGAAAATGCGTATCATATTGTATCATATTGTATCATACTGTAACAAAAACTATTTGAGATCTTCTGAAGGAGATTAATATGGTCGACACTATCAAATCAAGAACGACGAGGACAGTGTAGTCTTCCAGTTCCATAGCACGTGTAATATCGGTGGTAACTTTTAAGACTGGGGTCTCACAGCTGTGTAAAGAGCGAGATTATTTTTCTCGGTGTATTCAAGCATCTGACCATACATAAGTAACTATTCCACGTGGATATCATGTAATTATTCCACATCAACTTATACAGACAAAGATCGGTGTGTAAAATTCCAGATACGTGCCATTTCCACGCGGAATCTATATGAAATCCACGTGATATCTTTTTTTTTGTTTGGAATGGTCAAGATACTTATGTAAAAATTTTATAGTGAAAATTGAAGGGTGCCGGGTAGTCTGTAGCTTTTGTTATTATATACCCTATAAAAGTAAGTAAAAAATTATAAGACGCCAAATTAGAAATTGTTTCATAATTTATCCAAGATTCAGAAATCTCAGAATGTTACCTTTAGTTTTGCAGTGATATCTAGCTATATGCAACAAATCACAAATTTCACAAATCTTGCTAGCACTACATGTAACCAGAATAATCCTTACAAGTCTAAAAAGAGCATCAGTGACTGCGAAGGATTTCGCATTCCTGAATATATTCTCGAAATAACTGTGTCAATATAAGAACTAGACTGCATACAGTTTTCACGTAGGAAATCGTATCTGTGACTATCATTACTGGAGCGAAATAAGATGTATCAAGCTCTGACTTATATGTACTTATGTGGTCTGGCACACGAAGGCTACGGATAGGTCATGCTTAGACAAACAAAGAAATTTATGGGTGGGTGGGGGGTTATCGTAACGTGTTTCGGCAGTTATACGAAACACTTGCTCAGGAGGTTATGTATTGTGTCAGCGTTTGTGGCCGTCACTAACCTCCCGAATCAGTTTATAGGGCTGATTCAAATGAATTTAAAAATGTTTAATAATTAAGAAATACCGATGCTTTTAATGTTCAACTTTATATTATTATTCTTCAATTCTTCTTCTTCCATCAACAATTCAAAAATGGTAAACTTTAATTGAATAAACTATGAAATGTTGATGCTCCGTTAATTAATCAACTAGATTCTGATACCTTTACTAAAGAAAGATGATAAACAAAACAAAAACCTTTTTGGGTGTTTCAGTAGATGATTTCTGTCCATAAAATTCGTGAAGATGCTTCTTGTTGTTGATGCTGATGTCAAAGTTGATATTTATTCACAGCCTCTTCACTGGCACTCAACAAAATAAGCTAAACTAAAAAAACCTCTGGTAAATCCCATTGGCCAAGCTAACCCTATGAGGATGGTAAATCCCAACCTCTAATTATACTTTGAATATTCCCACTTCTGGCGATCCACATGTTCCAGACATCCAAGAAAAAATCTATAGAAAAAAGGGAGAAAAGAAAAAATAATTAGTTGTTTCTGTTTACCAATTATTTTCTGTGGCAAATTCCACTTTGTTCTGATCTGGCGATAAAAGTATGGCAAACTCCACGTTGGAAGGCTTATACCAGTCTGACAAAAAACAAGCTCCTGTGGCTTGCTTTATAGCGGTTCGCCCACCACAGAATCCATTCGAAATCGAAATCAATGCCAACTTAACTTGCGGGCGTTTACGAAATTGTAATGTTCACGCCGTCTGTGTTGACTCACAGATGTTTATTGTTAGCTAAGTTCGGCACCAAGTTTTATTAACGCTGTTGAGCATTCGCTTATTTAGCTAGTTTCTTAATTTAGTATGCAGATAAAGGCTGCAACATAACGGTTTCCGAGATAACGGGACTTTAAAATATGTGGTTATGTTTTTTACACCCTATGATGATGATTTAAACTTAAGTAGATAGATAATCCTATGGTCCATAAATTTCGGAATTTTTACTCGTTTTTTTTTGGGTAGAGAGTGTGATAGGTCATTTTAAAGCCAAGCTTTTGGGGTTCTTAAATCCAATATGAAAAATTGATATTGATGACGTGTTTTTTTTTTATAAAAATAGTTGGTTAGTTAAATAAAAAAAAAACGAGTAAAAATTCCGAAATTTATAGACCATCGGAACAGCCCAACGATTATCTATCTACTTAAGTTTAAATCATCATCATAAGATGTCAAAAACATACCCAAATATTTTAAAGTCCCGTTATCTCGGAAACCGTTACGATGCCCCGTTTGATTAAGTATGACGTATCCATACCCTTCGGGTGCCAGGCAACATACGGGACACCCTGTATACTCAACGAACAATTCAACTTTTGTAAGAGCTGCAAGAGTATTCTCACAGCTTTTAATAAAACTTTACGTTTTATAACATTAGTGTTGATAACGTTCTTGCAGTTTCTATAAATCCTCTATAAAGCCAATTTGGGCACGCTGTATAAAGGCAATGGGAACCACTTTATAGAACCATAATACGATACTTAAGTTCCTCCGGGGAACGCTCTAGGAGCACATATAAAACATCTTATAAAACGAGTTTTTTGTAAAAGCACGTTGTGTAAACATTCTAGCAGCGTTTATAAAACTGCTTTATTATTGCTGTGAGACCGTTCTCCGTATTTACATACACATATATTTCTAGTTTTAAATGTATCTGTTAGACGTGGTTATTGTTCTTTTAACAATATATGTGATTCCTTTCTCCTGATGTAAAATATTGTTACGAGCGTGGCCTTAGTTCGTTATTTAAAACACAATATTTCAGATATAATTCAAAAGTTCTTTCTTTATTTAACTTTACTGTTTACTCTCACAAATTCACAAATAATTATCAAATCAACTCTTTATTTATCGCTAGTACTGTACTTCTAATTATCGCAATCCAAATAGTTTACTTCGTTCACTTCGCTGTCTGAAATAATACTCGCCTCCTGGATGTGAGCAGCGCCGTATTTATACTCTACGAATTATCCTAGAACCTTCCTGAATATTCCATTCTCCAAACCCAGTTTACTAGGATGTCACTAACCTAAAGTTGTTTCCATTCCCAATAGATGTCGGTTGTATCACTTTGTGGCGCGTAACAATATGTATACAAATAATTTTGCTGGTATGCGATATCATCCTATAAATGATCAAGTATTTATCTTTACAAGTTTAATCGTATATGCCAAATATATTAGCAAGTATTGAAATTGTCTACTTTAAAGTAAAATAAAGTTTACGCCAAATATATTCAATTAAATTTATTGCCAATCAAATTTTTCCGTAAAAGTTTTAAATATAGCTCGAAATAGTACAAAGCGCCTGTGAATTTGTGAAAATTTATAACATTGCTCTAAGGTCCGGTATAATTTGGATTATTAGATAATTTGATATTTTACTCTAAAAGTATTTTTTAAATTGTCAGAATAGACCGTTAATTTCTTTTTTTAGCATAAAATTCATATATGCACCAAATATATAGATTAAGCAAATACTAAATTTGTGCTTTCGCAAAATGGCGGCATTCGCAGCTTTATAATTTTTGAAACAAATGGCAGATGTTAAAACAACAATTTAGCTCTTTTCAGAGCAATAATAAAACAAAATAGTTTTTTCTAAAATTTCTATAAAACCATTAAATCAGATTTTCGCGCTTGAGAACTAATTAGTTACTCTGAGAACCTTAATAAAACCATGCAGCTCTTTTGCCTTTTTAGAATCCTTATAAAATACTTCAGCTTCCTTCATAACCTCTATAAAACGATAGAGCTATTTGGTTTCTTGTCGAACTATTATAGAACTCCTAAAAAACATACTTATCCCTACCGGTAATATCCAAGTTAGACGTTTACCTTCTACGATCATATTGAATAACTATGTCGTTTAAAATTGTGCAAACAATCGAAAAAGGGTACTCAAACCCATGTCTCTGTATAGTCCCTGCAGCTTGGGAGTCTGATAATCTGTTGCATTGGCCTAATAAATGCTCAAGCAATATTAACAAGCTAATCAGAGATAAGTACTCGCAGCTTCAGACTGACTGGTCGCAACAGGCTTACATAAAAAACGATGCAATTTTCATACTTATGAAGATGCGACAGAGGAGCTAAATAAAATGACCGAAATTTCTGTGCAAAATCTGCAGTAAATAAAAAAATATTTTTGAGACAACAAATAGGGCGAACTCCACAAGTCAACTTTAATGAAGTTTTAAAAGCGGTAGATATTATTTCAAAAAAATTTGCTACAAATAACTAAATTATATTTCTCATATAGCAACAGTATCAAAAGCAGCCCGCATGCAGTACCATCAATACATGTGATAGTTCTCCGTCAAGTATTGCAATATCGCATCACTTGAACAGCTTGAACAGCTTGAGGAATTGCAGAAAAAACTATCCAATGAAGACTGTATGACGAAAATGGGGAAGATGTAAAAAAAAAGAAGGATTATTATTTTCGTTTTTATAATGTATATTTTCATGATTACAAATAATATAATAATAATACGTAAGTAAGTACATTAAGCTGTAGTCCCAAACCCAACCAGCAGAAGATTGGGGTTCAAATAAATGGATAAGAAAATTATTTTCTTGTTTATGTTAAATTAAGATGTTATCCCATGTGGATAAAGAATTATAATTTTAAGATAATATATAGGAATATATTAGTTTTGTTTTCTAAATAAACTGAAGATTTTTCATATTAAAATTGTTTTATAACGTATGAAGTAATGGTATAAATACAGTTTCTTCGTCATTGTATTGTACTGCTACTAATTTACACTTGATGCTATTTACAGCATATTCCACTTCGCAAAATCCATTATCCACAAAAATTTCACTTTATAGCGTGAACGCGATAGGAAGAATATGACAGCATCCGAAATAGTTTTATATGTATTGCTATGGTTTTATAAAAGTCTTCTCAGAAACTGTTTGAAACAAAATAGCTCCCAAGTTTTAAAAAGGTTCCAAGAATGCTTCAGGATAGCTAAATTGTTTTATAACTGCCACTTCTGCTACTGATTTGCTGTCGACAATAAACTGTTTTATAATTCAATGCAGTTTTCGGAGGCTTGATGAAAGCTTTATACAACTTAATAGCATCCAGAGCCAAAGTGTTTTAATAGGGTTCAGATAAATGGCATTGCAGACAAATATAAAACCATTATATAATGAAGTAGCTCTCGAAGCCAAACAGCTTTATACCTAGATCGGAAAACATTCCTAACACTGCATTATAAAACATTTTAGTGTCAAAAACCAAAAAGCAAATCTTGTAACTTTTACAAAACAATTCAGCCATGTGAATCCATTAGAAAGCCCTTTTAAAACACAGATCCAATTTTCGCAACCATATAGCTGCTAAAATTGTTCCTTGGGTATAACGATGCTCAGCTATTTAAATGGATTTAATCTGAGACCACTAGATGGTACCTATAGACTGACTTGAAGTAGATCATCATTAATCTGTACAACTGCATCTTCAATTAAATCAAGATTTTCTGAAATATACACCTAAACATCATCTACATATATCAGGGGCGCACCGAGAGGGGGGACGAACGGGACCGGTCCCCCTCCAGAATGTCAGTTGTCTGAACATAATTTACAAATTACGTATAAAATGTGGGTGGTCTGTATATTATTACAAAGTCCGATAAAATAAAATAAAACCTTTTAATCTACAATAGCTGTTAGGACTTGGGACACCTATGGTCCACCCCCAAAGCCAAATCCTGTGTGCATTACTGGCATATATGTAGATGAATCCTGCAATTCTTGAAATGATATAGTTAATAAAAATCGCAAACAAAAAATGGTGACCCAACGTGGATCTCTGAGATACGCCACTGTAAACGTCAAGAAAATCAGACAGTTTTCCATCACATTCAATATATACTGTGTACGATTACTAAGACAGTTTTTAATTAGATTAATAGCTGCCGAACTAAAAATAAAATAGTAGCTAAATTTCTTTAGTAAGATGTGATGATTGAGTTTATCTAACGTTTCACTAAAATCATGTAAAGTAAGGATGGTCAGTTTACTTTGATCAATGCAGCTATGAAGGTCTTCGGATAGCAAACGATGAGCAATTAATTCTGAATTGATAAGCAGCATAGGACACGAATCCATCTATATTCCAGCAAATCCAACGAAGAATTTTTTTCTCAATATAATTTTTGCTCTTTCCAGTTCATCAGAAATAAGTTCTAAATAGAAACTTATTCCTATTGCTAACGATCTCCAACAACAAATACTATAGACCTTCTCCTTCCGATCGAGAAACAACTTCTGTAGACAATTAATTTTTAATATCTATATATATCAACTCGACATACACGAGGACAACCACGGTCAGCCATAAGCAACCTAAACCTAAACCTGGACATATTCACCAAATCATTTTTGAGGCCATTCCCTTTAGCTCGTACACGAATTTGTCTGTCTATTTATTTATATATTTCTTTTTTACTATTTTCGACACTCTGATAGACCCACTTTTCATCATCACAGCAAGCTGAAATTTCGCACACAGGTTCATGTCGCGTGACAATTGAATCTATCAAAATTTGAACCGGAAATTTCCATGGAAAACCCGGAAAATCGGGAAAAATCATTTGAAAATTTGATACAAATTTGATTAGTGGTAAATCCGTTTCAGGAAAAATGCAGAGTTTCCGATTTTTCCGAAAAAAATTTCCGGAATTTTCCGACTTTTCCTAAAAAATTTCCGGTAAAAAGCTTTCTAAATTTAGAGGATCAAGTTCCCTATCAACTGTCATCATCACTTTCTCTCCGGCTATGGTGAAAACTTGCAGAAAAAATCGAGGAAAATTCATGTAAAACGCTTTTCCGGAGTTTTTCAGACCAAGAAAGCGCTTGAGCGTTTTGCAACCTAAGACAAAGTTGTAGAGCGAAATGAGTTGCATAAAGTTGCTTTTGTGGAAAACTCCGTGGAAAACCCGGAAAAGCGGGAAAATCGTCGGACAAATTTTCATCGATATGATTAGTGATAAATCTGTTTCAGGAAAAATTTTCCGAAAAACAAGTTTTATAATCTATGCGGAATCATTTTTTTCCATCCTACTGGCATCAATACTTTCTCTTCAACAATCATGAAAATTTGCATGAAAAATCGAGGAAAATTCATGCATGTAGATTTTTAAAAAAAAATCATAATAATAGGAAAAGTCTGTGGAAAACATGGAAAATCGGGAAAATTCATGTTATATGGGATCAAGTTGGAATACAGCTAAAAAGCGCTGTTTAAAACATAATTTGAATTTCAGAAAATCGTTGCAGTACTTCAATGATTTGATACTCGAAAAATGTTTATTTTCGGATCGGCACCAAACATGACTTAAAAATTGTTTTAAAATATCTCCATGCAACACGTAATAACAATTTAGTTAACGTGAAAAAGGCAGAAAATAAAATAAGTAAAAAACGAGTTTTCAAACAAAACTGAGGCCAAGCCGCATGAAAAAGTAGAAAATAAACTTTTCTTCACATACAGAGGTGGACTCAGATTTTATTCGCTGACAATCACCGATATATTTCAGTATGATCAATAAGAGGTAATAAGTGATTTGATTCATGAAGAGAAAGAATATTCAAGAGAAATGTCCCAATCAAAAAAATCTGAGTCCACCTCTGTGTGTGAAGAAAACTTTATTTTCTAATTTTTCATGCGGCTTGGCCTCAGTTTTGTTTGAAAACTCGTTTTTTACTTATTTTATTAATATGAGACTTTACTATATGCATTGGATGATGTCAAGAGACGTGTCTGGGAAAATATGTCTGAATTCGTCCATAGGTATTTAACTATAAATATTAATATGATATAGTTTAAGTGTATTTTATATTTTCTAACAGATAATATGTATTTATTAAAATTGTAATCACACTTCCTCAATCCGAAATCCCAGATTCATCACCCATCACTCATGACCAGTAGTCAAATCTAAAAACGCCAGCATACATGCCTAATGACCAGAAACCATACCTAGATAGTACAAGAAAATACATGAAGCGAAATAAAATTAGAATAAATTGCTTGAGAAAAATTAATGAGAAATAAAAAAATAAATTAAGTAAAGACAGTTCAGTAAGCCAACGATATTTGGCAATCTAAGATGCCAAAACTGAAATATCTGAAGTAATCAAATTACTTACCTGTAAAATAGCATTTCAAATGGTTCTATTCCAATATAAACATTAAAATTCTAGAAAACACTGACGATATTGATTAATGAAATTTATAATAGCTTTCATGATGGTGGACTGCAATTTAAAAATGCAAAAATTAAGGTTTGTTGATGTTTGCATTAAGAACAAGTTTTTTTGCATTATTTCTAAATTGCTTATAATGGAATATATCTACAATCTTTGAACGTTAATTGAGTCTACCGTCTTATAATCCCTAGCAATCTAATAAAATCCATAGCACTTCCTATGTACCACCGTATCTAATTTAAAACTTTACTTCATCAACAAAACACCCCTAAACTATGCTGTAATAGCTTTCTTAGAGCAAACAGCTCCACACCTTTTTACATTTCCTAGAAATATCACCAACCATGCATACACATACATATATCCTGTTTTTAACCTTCGTAATAAATGCTCAAGGACTAAAATATTTTTTCGCATAAATATTTTGTGTACATTTGTTAATTAAAAACACACAAGTCGGAGTAAAAAAAAAATTTATCTCTCGCGAAACAAGGGCACAGAAAACCCTTAAGAATTGCATTATCATTGGCGTAATTAATATCACCTTCCCTGCTCGGAGCAGTTTTATGGAATTCATAAATAATAATGACTCATAAAACTTAAAGACCTCTGAGTACCAGGAAGGGAAAATTACTGCATGGGAAACGAGCAACTGTTGCACGATAAAAATGCATTCAGACTTCCCAAAACGATGCCGAGGAACTGGTGTTAGCTCTACTAGCTCTTATCGAAATTTATGTCCTTCTTGCATAGCTAAGAGTATATATACTTCGCTTACTTAGTATGTGTCGTTAGGTTTTTTACGGCGACGTAATTCACTTGCTTGAGGATATTAAAAGTAAGATTAGCGCTAATTTAAATTAATATGAATTTTTCGTTTTTTAATATATTAAGTATACCTACTCCAAGGATTAAGGAAATTGAAGTTTTGGAATTATCTGTTTCAATTAAAACGAGTTGATTGTGTGTATATGGTGGAAATTACTAAAGATTTCATAATATTTTCGTCCAGAATTGAATACCTATAAAGAGATACTTACATATGTGCTCTTCCTATACGTGACTACCAAGACTGAAATCAGAAGGATCTATGCGAATAGTCGAACCTTTCATAACTCCCAGTTAGCGTCAAGTCAAGACATCTTAGAGATGTGTCCGGTTCGGAACGAATGGCTCCATTCTAAGCGGGTCCATACAAGTAAGAAACGGAACGGATCCAGTGGAGCTTTTGTTTACTCGTTCCAATATTTAAACCAATTTATGCAAAAAAACCTTATTTATCTGAACACATTACATTTCGACTCTAATTTCACTTGTACACCCCTTAGAAAATATAGGAATCATAGGAATGCGTTGCGTGTGTCATCTAAAATTTGTGTAGATATATAAAGCCAAAAGATAAGACAGGTAGTCTGAAAAGGTAGTAATGCAAGACTCAAAATGAAGAGAAAAATTAGATGAATGCAAAACAAAACCAGGTAGGGAAATTTAAGTGATGATGAATGGCAACGTGTAGAGATGTCCATAGATTTGAACTCTTAGAATAAATGGACTGATCTTTCATGAAGTCTGCTGTTTATACCTGCAGGCTGCAATGTGCTTTTATACTAGCAGCAAACTTAAGCCCAACACAAATGTTGGTTCGAACTTACTTAATTTAGCTTATGTCCATATTTGAACGTAAAAGTACGCATCGCCTCTATCAATCATCACCTTTATCAATTGTGTAAAACCAAATCGCAGAATCACGCCGACTGACTTCGTTTTTTTTTGTGGGGAAACTGAGGAGCGTTGTTTTTATATTGAATTTCTATAATAATTGGTACAACTGAGGCTTTGTAATCAGAGACTTCAGTTCCACGTGAAAAAGGTTTTGTCCTAAGCTTGTCCAAGTACTTACCGATAAAAGGAATTGACAATTCTATATGCCAGGCGCGTATACAGGGGGGGGGGGGGGGGGGTCACAGGGGGTCATGACCCCCCCCCCCCCCCCCCAAGCGCAACCTAACCTTCGCGGTGAATTGAATGTGGCGCTGTACTGTAGAGCGAGCTGTTAAAGTTTAACAGGAAGATTTTAGTATGATACGCTTTGTTTGTCTTTTTTATAAATAGTAATAGTGGATTGGGTATAATAGTCATTCTCTCGTAGCTCTTCGTGTTTTAAAGGTGTACAAATTTTTTAGAATTTTCTTGCGTTTTAATATATCTAGTGTCGAAAAGTCATCTATCGTAACTAGCACAGGATAGTAAAGTACTTTTGGAATGCATATTTATTTTAGTATTTGATTTTTTAGAAAATGGCACGTAATGCTTAGCAGCCCACCTATGAAGATGCTTTTATATTTTTGTTGCGCCAATTAAAAAGTTTAGAAAGTGTTATTGTTTCTACAAAATTGGTTAGAGATCATAATTTTTTTTACCTATCTGATTTTCCGATGGTGGACAGCAGCGGGAAATTCGCTATCAAAAAAGGTAGACGATAAATTGGGAGTACAATCGCAATGACAGGCAGTGAGCGGCGATTGTGAAAGAAAAAGATACTGAAATTTCATTTATTATTAGTTTTGAGCGTTTTGAAACAAATTTTATCGAAAATATTTTATATTATTTTGAAAGAATTGCAATGGACCAAAGTGCGGAAAGGAAAAATTTAAAATAGAGAAATTAACTAAATGCCAAAAATATCACAATTTTACCATTTGTATTTGAGTGCCTCGAAATATCCATCCATACCACGTCTTTTTTGTCAACTCGTCTATACTGGTTGTCTTGTATATTATAAATTATTTTATGACTTCACAATTCCTCAATCAATTTTTCATCAAAATTCATTATTTTAAAATTGCCGCGATATCCTACAACCTTGACAAAAATAAATGCTACAACAAGTTCATTCGTTTGATGCAGCGACGCGACGACGGAAAAATTAGAAATTGATCAATCCCAACGGCAACTTCGTCGACCGCTGACCGTCGCCCGTCGTAATTTTGGCATTCGCATAAGACGATATGCTTTTAGAAGTTCGACAGCAGCATTTTTTCGTCATTTGCCGTTGCCCATCGCAATTGTATTTTAGCCTTGACTTAACAAATTTTTGTTTTACGGTTCTTCCAGTAGAACCCGAGTTATGGAATCAACGTCTTGCCGCCCATTGATTTTTCATAGCGACACTGATTCAAGCCTGAGTTGTTCAAAATATTTACATTCGTAGGGAAGCTTTAAATTTTTCTTGGGGTTCGTGCACAACAAGGCGAGGCGAGGCGAGGCGATGCGTGGCTAGGCAGTTTGGCGAGGCGAGGTGAAGATATATCTCGAGGTGTATTGTTTACAACAAGGCGTTCAGTTTCTTGGTAAATTGTGAAGTGAGAGTATAAATTATGTCATCAGATTCAGAAGTAGAAATTTTGTGTTTGTCAAGTAGTGCAGCTATATGGAATTTTTGACCTAAGTGTACTTTCTGCTCTTTTGCTTGCCACCCGATAAAGACCAAACGTCTGGAATTTGGCGAATTCATCATTCATGTGAAGATTTTCGGACTGATCCTGATAGATTCTTCCAATATATGAGAATGAATAAAGACCCCTTCGAGTATATCAAAGAAAAAAACCTATAAAAATATGCCATCTATCAAAATTAGTGCGCTGCACCTCGCGAAAAAATTCTCGAGCGTTTTACATCGAGGTGTCTCCGCACATCGCACGCTGCCACAGCATTTTCATGAATTCTCTCATAGTACATCGTGCAATCATTTTATTTTTTTAACTCTTGATATAGCCTCGCCACACTTCGCCATGTTGTGCACGTACCTTTAGAAATATAGTTGCAAATTGTTCTTAAGAATTTGAATGATTAACTATTCACCGACAAAAGTCCAAACGAATTGGTGGATTGATTCTGGTGGTTCTCTCTTTCGGCAGGGGCACAAGCATTCAGTTTTCTTAGAAAGATCTGAAAATTTTTCTTTAGATTTTTCATGGCGGCGGACAATGATTTCAAAGAGTTATATTGATTCAGGTGCCTTGGCTGGTATTGGTCGCTAGAGATATTTATGAGCGATGGCAACCATACATTTTGTTCTTAAAAATGTTATTGAACATTTTTCTTTCGAATTTTTATACACTATTGGTTGCTGAAAACGATCAGTTGGATTGATGCCACTAAAATTAATTTTACAATTTTTCTTCACAATTTTTACGGCAAGACTATAAAAATAAAAACCATTCGCTTTCCTCTGCCTGCTGTCGTTGCTTTTGCTTATACTTTCGTATGAATTCAAGTAGTGTTGGTTAATTTAACTTCACGTTTACTTTTAATTTATAGTTAGCGATGGAGGTAGTAGAAATAGTTGCGAAAGTGGAAGCAGAGGACTGATAAGCATATTGATAACTTTTTTCAGAAGAAAGCAAGATCAATTAAGTTCCCATCAAAAGAAATAGTCAGTGACATATCATGCACTTCTATTCCTATTCCTCTGAATGTGAATCAAGGTGCAAGCTCTCACTCTCTGTCATTTACTTCAGCCTTGACAGAATAGGTTGCATCAAATCAATGTCTACAATCTTTGCACGAGAAAGAGTATCTGGATATTAGTCCGTAATGTCTGTCCACTCTGAGATCGACATTGATGTGGATAATATTATGGACAGGTTTTCCAAATCAAACCAAAAATTGAATTTTGTGATATCTAACTTAAATATGATAAAAAAAAATTTAAAAGTGACTACTTCCGACTTTTTCCTCCCACCTCGAACATTTTAGTTGTGACCCCCCCCAAGCTGCAGGTCTGGATACGCGCCTGCTATATGCATATTTTCTTTAATTGGAAGCATCTTCTTACGCCATAGCGTCTTAGAGTTTGATTTGAAACCGGAGTTTGAACTCGGAAAAAAAAATATTTGAAATCAGTCGTTAAATCCATGCTGAACTGATCGTGATTCTTATTTATGAATTCATCATGACGCTTATAAATATATTTGCTTATAAGCTCATCGTGACATTCATTGACGTGCTCATTAATAAACTCATCGTGACACTCATTATGTTCTCATCGAAGTGCTCATCTAATATTGTAAAATGCACAAAAGGGAAGCAAGGTATACATTTCTAAATAACGGAAAGAGTTGCAATATCTCATGTACACTATCTGTGAATGAGTACGTAAATGATTTTTTTCCAAGTTTTGATTCAAATGCGAATAATTTTCATCAGGACGTTCATTTCATTACTCATGAGGTGCTCATTAATGAGCTCATCATGATTTGTCTACCAGGAACATGCATAGATTCATGAAACATTTCGATTCTTGCATGTCTGTCGGTCTGTCCGTTTGCAAATTTCTCATGTATGCTGGGAAAACAGTCAATCCCAAACATTTGTAATGTACCGCAGAGTTCCTCGGAAAATCTCATAAAAATCTATGAAATTCGTTATAATCATTTTTACAGTCCGACAAACTGTTCTATAAAGGTACCACTTTAACGATCTAACTTGGATATTTTCAAAACAGAAGTGAAGCTATTTTTACGGGCATTCATCTAGGTAGGGTATAGCCAAACTTGGTCTTGTATTATATTATAAATTCTTTCCTAAATTCACTTAATTTTAGCTTAATTTTAATATTTAATTTTCCAGTATCCAGTATCAAATAGTTTCAATAATATTTGCAATTTCCCTGAATTGGTGCCCTTGATAGAAAACACGTAGTGATTACCGCTTTAGACAATACAGGAAGTCAGTTTTTCAACTAACAATCTACATTCAGCATTGTTTTACTTACAATTGTAGGTGCTGAATACTAACAATATCGGTTGCCGAGGATGAATTTCAGACGGTGAATGAATGAGTTTGGTATTCTGATAAGTATTTTTCGAATATTAAAAAAAACTTTCGATTTTGAATCCAACAAAAGCCACGATCGTTACTTTATGCTGTCTGTACTTATACAATTTTTTAAGAAAAACTTATAAAACTTCTCATATACCTATATATTCCAATCGGAGGTGTAGACTACGAAGATAATATAAATCATAAAGTCACGGAAGGTATTTGGGGAAATAGCAAACAAACACAAACGAATTGACTTTCGCTAGAACGAATTCCAACAAGATTATTCAATAAAACAAATTTTCGAGAAATTTGCTGATTAGTTCGTTTCAGAACAAGAGTGTGTATCATGGCAGCAGAAAATAGCTTAGTTCAGCAATAAAAGGGGAATACCCACTTTTCATACAACTTTAAGCCCGACAACAACAGACATGAGAGATGTCTTAAACGATGCAGTATGATACTCTGAACATATTTTATTAACAATTTTTTAGCAGTCTAATCCCTAATCTTATCCCTTGTAGAATGATTCCCGCACGCAATACTCGCGCTGCAACATCCTCTAACCCTTCAAATTACTTTCGGCCGTACAGTAAAATTCCGTGATGCTTTTTTATCCCGAACAGTGCGAATGTGGAACAGCTTACCATCTTCTGTTTTTCCTCCGGCATACAATCTGCTGAAGTTTAAGGGCGACATACATCGGCACCTCCGCCACTCTCCTCATATCCCCTAATCCTTTCCCTATCTCCTTCCTGCCATGCTGTGCTTTGCATCATAGGGTGTCCCCTGAGCTTGGCTTAATAATATAAAAAAAAAAAAGGGAAAGGGAAAGGGAAAGGGAAAGGGAAAGGGGAAAGGGAAAGGGAAAGGGAAAGGGAAAGGGAAAGGGAAAGGGAAAGGGAAAGGGAAAGGGAAAGGGAAAGGGAAAGGGAAAGGGAAAGGGAAAGGGAAAGTTTTGGCTATCGGATTTAGCTTGAGAGACTTTCTTGGGTGAAAGAGTAGACTTTTCTACTTCTCGTGATTGCACGGAATTTGTGCGTCGTTGAAAATGACTTCCTATGAGAAAAATTTTCTGACAGCACTATCAATTTCAATTTACTATCAATTTTAATTTTATTATAGATATAACTGAAGCACAAGTGAGTTATAAATACTCTTAAATATGTGCCTACTCTAACTAATTAGACAGAATAAAAAAATAAAATAAGTCTCTTACATTCTAAGCGAGAGTATTAATTTAAGGAAGAAAATACAACTTTCATTAAAAGAAGCGAGAAAAAAAGCATATGTAGGTATATGTATAAAAAAGATATAAGAATGCAGAAAAAAATAGCTAAGTAAGTATTATAATATTAAAGATACAGAAAATAAGTACAAGAACAAGAAAGCATTGTTACTAAAAAAAATAATAATAAAAAAAATAAATTACTTAATTTGTTAAACTACAAAAATGTTTAAAACATTCTGACTTGAATCTCCCAATGACTCGAAGTGAACGTATGGTTAGAGGAAGTGAGTTCCAAAGTCTGACACCATAACGAAGAAAGATCGAGAACTAATCGAGAGTCTATGATGCAACAAAAGCGTTCTTTCAGAATGCAAAAACTTAAGTCGACTGCCAAGGTAATCCGGGTACTGCAAGTTAAGAATCTTAAATATCACAAAGGAAATACGGAATTTCAGATAGTTATCCAAAGTGCAACCAAGAATTTTCCTCGAGTACCTACTGCGAAATATGTTCATATCTTCTAATGCTAAAGACATACCGAGCACATCAGTTAAATGCGACATTTAATTTTCTACGACTCGAGTAATCTATGTAATTGACTATATACAACGTCAGCATTAGCATAGTTGATAATCGGTAGTATTAAGCATTTCACAACTCGAACACGTATAGTTTGTGGCGTATGTGCTGAGTGACGCCATAATGCCTTTATGCCACCATAGATCTGACCTACAACAACATCGATATGGTCACTTCAAGATAATCGATTATTGAAGATCAAGCGGAGATTCCGAGCATTAGTTGAAAACGGTATAATCATATTATTTATAATAACTGGTGAAATGTGATTATAGTTAAATTGAGATAATAAATGAGCATAGCCTAAGATTTGGATGGGTTGAGTTTGAGCTTGTTAAGTTCAGCCCACCTACGTATGCATTGGAGATCTTTGTTTAGCTCAGTAATTGCGCGTGGGATGTCATTGATGGTGAGCAGATGTATAAATTGTACATCATCAGCATATAACTGCAGTGAACATTTATTTATGTTATTTTCCAGATCATTTACGTACAGACTGAAGATAAGAGGACCTAAGATAGATCCTGGGTGGCACTCCTGAATAGAGAGAACAGAGCTTGGAAGATTTCGAGTTACAAACAACGAATTGCTTCCTATTAGTTAAGTAATCATAGATGAGTTTAGCCGCAGGACCAGCAAAACCAAATTCTACAAACAGCTTATTATATAATAATTTAAAATCCACAGAGTCAAACGCTTTCGAAAAATCAAGTAGGGTAAGGAGAGTTACTTCTTTTTTTTTCCATACTACATCCTGAGGTTGAGCCCTAGGTAAAGTATTCATTAAGCAAGTCAGGATCAGCTACACATTTCCCGCTGCCTCTAATGATATTAAGCTTACGAATGTTATTCCAAAGTTCGCGAGGAGGTAAACTGGGATCAAGCCTTTCAGAGTAGAAATTAATTTTAGCCTTCCTAATTAAAGCACAAGTCTTATTTCTAAGGGTCCGATAATTATTCCATATAAATTCACCATGGAACCTTTTCCATAGCTTAGAGGCAAAATTTCGTTCACGAATAGAAGTTTATATTTCATCATTGATCCAATTGCCCTCAGAACGGCATTTTATCCTTTTCAGCGGAACAAACACGTTGAACAATCTCATACATGTTCTATTAAAGAAAGCTACTTGATTTTCGATATGACTTGTAGCATAAAGACATGACCAATCAATCAGAGAGGCAGCAGACGTTAAATCATCTAAGTCAATGGCATTATATGCTCGGTAAAAAAAATTTTAAGGACCCCTATATCTAACAACATCGGTATTAAAAGAAACAATAACTCCAAACTGATCCGAAATTCCGGGGACGTCGACAGTTAGTTGATCACGCACAAGATCGCTTCTATCGGTGATGAAAAGATCCAGAAGGGATTCACCACTACGAGAAACACGAGTTGGAAAAGAATTTACTACACTGAGATTAAGAGCTTCTAGAAAAGTTACAAAGTTGCGCCTTGAACAACTATCTGACAACATATTAATATTAAAGTCACCCGATATTACATTAATAGAATAAGATCCACTGAATTGGATTATAGCATCATAAAGACTATCAAGCGAGCTAACCGAAGGAGGTTTATATACACAACCTAATAGTACTTTAGCACTTGCCGTTTTAACCTCAATAAACAGGCATTCGATGCCTAGTGATTTTTGGTAGTCTCTAAGATTACTCTGGCATTGTATTTGCTATTTAAGTAGATCGCCACTCCATCACCAGTAGAATACTTTCTGTCGCTTCGGAACAGTGAACAGCCGGGAATCATAACTTCATCATTATGAATACAAGGATGAAGCCATGACTCCGATATGCATATTACGTCTAATTTACAATTATTAAAAATGTACCTCAGTTCAGTTCAGTGAAGACTGCTGCAATTTTACCACTGCGTTTAATTTCCATCGCTGACTTAAAAATCTAAAAATGATTTTTAGCTGTTAAGCTTTCATGTACAAAAATTCCGCTGCTTCCAGATAGACCAACATCTTTTAACTTTTTTTTTACGGATAGCGCCAATAAATCGAAACTTGTCAAAAGTACTCCGGAATTTAATCACTATAGCTGCAGGCTTAACAGATTTAGATGACGATTATTAATTTTTTACCCTAGGTGCCGGCAAATCAGAAACATTAGCGAGTCTGTGGATAATTTCATTGACGTTTTCCTGAGGCAAAACTGGAACACCCAAAAGAAATGCATCGGCAGACCTTGTTGATTGTTCAATTTTATCGACATGAGCCTCGAGTGACAGAATTCTGTCTTGAAGCGAAGAGACTTCAGCATTCAATTCCTTTAAACTGGTAGAAAAACTGAGTTTTAATTCATTGATTTCACCAATAAATCTCTGCTCCATCTCTGTAAATTTGTTATCCAAATACTGCTTTATGGATTCAATGCACTTATCCAATTATTCACAGGTAACGGGATTATCAGATGCAGAATTACGCGTTGCTCGAGACATAATCTCAGCTTAATTTAGTTAATAGCTTTTGTGTAAATGGAAAAAATAGCAATTTGCAATATAACTGCGGTAACACGATATGAACTATTAACAAAGGAAATTACAGCACGTTTAGGAAAACAAGAACTGTTCTTCTTCTAGCAAAAATTTCACGGAGCTAAATGAAACACGTCTACTCGACTGAAAGACTCATCACAAAGCAGAGAACTGCAAAAATATATGCGAAATGTACATAGTAATTGGGGTGTATTTTACCTAGGTGCATAAAAATGGGTTTTCCAGCTGCAAAAAAGTCCCGAGAATGTTTTCTGAATCGGAAGCAAAGTACACCACCCGATAATTTCATTTTATATACAACATGCCGTAATGGAACCACCCCCTCCCGCTTCCTTCCGCGTTAGGATCTACCCTCACACTAAAAGTATGCAGAGACACAATTTTCTTCTACGAATTGGTAATGAGGAGGCGAAAGTGAAACCCATTTTCCAATCGGATATAACCCTACCGAGTTAGAGCTGATCTAAAAGTACGAAAAATCTAGTACCGCGGTTCGAATAAAACAGAGGGAAATACCTACAAAAACGTGAGTATGGGAATCGCTATTTAAGTCTCCGAGTATAGGAGTGTGGGTACTCAAACTTCTTCTCAGAACCTAAGGAATTCGGTTCTGTACTAGATTTTCCAAAATGTACTAGATAAAACATTACCCTCCCCCCCCCCAGGCTTCACCCGCTTAATTGAAATGAACAATGTTAATAAAATATGTTCAGAGTATCAGAATGCATCGTTTAAGATATCTCTCATGTCTGTATATCTATTAATAAAGAAACAAACAAAAAGCTGACCTGATCTTCCAATGGCTTTGTTGTATTAAATGTTTTTCCTGGGTGTATAAGTTTTTTGCAGAAATCCCAAAAATTGAAAAATTAACTATTTATGGATTTAAGTATTTCTCCTGATGCAAATCCAAAAATATTTGCTCGTCTAATTTTTTTTTTCCGATCTATATCGTCCCCGAATCACTTTTCAATTTCTTTCGATTTGACCACTTAATATTTAACCAATTTCAGAGTAATTTTTTTTCTTTTATTAGTATTTTTATATTCTTCATGATTAGCATCCCGTATCCATATGGTTTCATTTGTACTTCATTTAAAAATTTTAAAATATCTTGATTGCTCCAGTCCATTTTAGCGACGAATCTACTCACGTGCTGTGCGTTGTTTTGAATTTATAAAGAAAAGCAGAAATAGTAACTACATTATTTTTACTAGCTTCCATAAAAAGTTTGCATGTGTGCACCTCTTTTTGTATCTCTGCGAGTGTGCTGGAAAGCAAAAGGTCCGTGAAGTGTTCGTATGCAAAATCTGCATGAAGCCCGTGGAAGCAGCGTGCAATGCACGTAAATCATTTTGATAGAAACAGTTGCCACGAGCAAACTTCGATGGAAACATACCATTCCAAAAAAACAAACGATCTCTCCAAATCTCAAGATCACTTCAAACTTCGTGAGATTTTCATCTTCAACGTTTCACAAACCTTAAATAAAAAAATGCCTGCACACCTTTAAGTTCGTCACACAACTTCATAACTTTTTGAAAAAATCCACGGAAATTAGTAAACCTTCCATCTAGCAATACTGTGCTATTTAACTTGAATGCATCATTATAACATCGGGGTTAACTAGAAATCAAACTATTGGTCTGACCACATTACCCGGTAATAATACTCAACACTAAGCCTATGTCAGACATACAAGCATTACGAGCTCAATCAGAATAGAGGCATTAGGAGTCGTGAATTTTGTAAAACTAAATACCTCAAATCTTCAAAGATAGTTCGTTTATAGCGAAAACACACAAAGCCCTAAGTTGCATGTAAATTACTTTAAATCCTATAAACTTCGAACATTTCAAATAGGGTATTTGCAGTCGTGCATGTAAAAAAGTTCATTTGATGTTATAAAATGCTGCCATGCTTGCTTGATTTATCCTAGGCCTTATATGCCCAAAATCTCTTACATCACTAATAGAATAGAATATTAACACTGCACATACTTCTT
Source organism: Dioctria linearis (assembly GCA_963930735.1). Taxonomy (NCBI): domain Eukaryota; kingdom Metazoa; phylum Arthropoda; class Insecta; order Diptera; family Asilidae; genus Dioctria; species Dioctria linearis. Next base: position 272,520,615 of record OZ005741.1, read on the forward strand.
AAGAGATTTAAAAAAATGTTTTTTATTAAAGTAATATTAATTCTGATACCCTTGTGATTTCAAAATATCCTCCCACATTTTCTACCTACCACCAGTTGAGTGTGTATGTATGTTACATATGACAATTAATATACTTCAAATCAAATAATTTTACATGGAAAATATGCTGTTTGCGATAATTTCAGATACTTCAACAACAGATAAATTTTAAAGTTTCATCATCAACACAAGCATATAAGTATTATCACATACCTCTGTTTTATGTATTCGCAACTAAGAGAAATCAAATCAGAAATGTTGAAGATTTGTAGAAAATGAAATCCAGTCCTCTATAGATAGCCACAAAGTACACATCGGTTACGCCTGACCCCGATCTTGATAGACAGCCTGTGCAATATGAAACAATAAATCTCTATGATTTAAACTTTTCATCTCACGGGAATACATTTACGGAACATTCCTGGACCATTGTGCTGTAATACCAAGAGGACAGTGCCACTATATAGTACTAGAATAAATGAGACATGCGAGCAAAGTTCTATTTTAAATCAAACTTTAAGCGGGCTATATTATCCTGACAGAAACAAACAGTTTTGTTTGAGACTTGCATAGTAAGTAATGGGAGGTTTTGATGGGCAAAAAACAACAGAAACCAAACTAAGTGCAATGGAGACAAATCCCTTCATTCCTGTCACAAGTTTTAATTAAATCGGGCTGACAATCTTGAACAGGCACAAAGTTTCGAAATAGTCTCTGGTGACGAAGTTCCTTAAGAAATGCAAATGAGCTTTTCTGATAGCATCATTAGGAAAAATTTCGTTCTTTTTTTTTATTTCTTGTTTCTGATGTTTAACTTTTGTACCTTTTACTTGCTGTTTGTTCTGAGAAGTTAAAAAATCAAAAGTTTTTCGGGAAGAAAACCTACAAGGCTACAAAACAGTTTAATCAGTTTAATAGCTGTAAAACAAACTAAAGATTTTAACAATCGTATAGAAATTACATAGTATGTTGTATGAATTTTATTGTATCTTCCCATTAAATGCTATTGTAAGATTATGGAAATCATAATATACCAGAAAATAGCTTGTATGACTTACTTGGGTGAAAACGTGGACTTTTCTACTTCTTATGGTGAGTCGCGGAAAATGACTTCTAATGACAAAATGTTCAAAACAGAGCACTAATAGCCATGGAAGAAAGATCTGCGAAAATATATGCGAAATATAGTAGCTGCGGTGTATGTGACCCAAGTACATGAAAGTTGGTTTTTCGGCGGCAAAAACCAAAAACGTCCCGAGGAAGTTTTCTGAATCGGGAAAAAGTACACCGCCCTATAGTACTCGGCGGAGCCTCCTTTCCAACTAACCACCCTAAAAGTACGCTGAGCAATTTTGTTCTACAAATTGTAGCTGGTAATGAGCTGAGGCGAGCAGTGAAACCCGTCTTCGGATCGGACAAATCCCTACCGAGTTAGAACCGATCTAAACCGATCTAAGGTGCGAGAAATCTAGTTCGAATAAAAAGAGACAAAAGTGAGTATGGAGATGTTAGCTAAATCTCCGAGGGAGTGTGGGTACTCAAACTTCTTGTCAGAACCTAAGGAATTTAATTCTGTACTAGATTTTCTAAAATGTACTATATTATGCTTTGGCCCCCACCCCAAGGCTTCCTTCACTAAATTGAAATAAACATTGAGTCGAAAAAAGCTCTTTATGCAAACGAAAAATCTTTGAAAAAAGAAATTTCATTGCAAAAAGAGGGCGTTTCATATAAGCAGGAACCGTATAATCGTCAGTACGGCTTGGTTGCTGTCTGCCGTATACCCCAAAGCAAGTTCAAGTTCAAGTTTTTTATTTGCGCTGAATAAATTTTTTACACTTAACCTAACAATATTTTTCTTATCTAAACCTATTCCCTGATTATAATTCCTACGGGCTTTTCTTTGGCCCTGAGTTCAATTTATCTAGCTGAGTTTTCTTATTTTCTAAATACATGAATTACTAACTAACATATGACTTACTTCTAAACTACGGCTAGCGCTACCTAGTTATAATTAACTAACAATATTTCGTAATTCTAATACTTAACTAACTTAAGTACTAGCTACATAACTTAGATATTACATCAGGTTGCTACTGTCTTCACTTCCTGGTACTGTTTGTAGTCTCCCTATTTCGGGTCTTGTCTGAAGCAGGGCGCATATATCCTGTCCTGCAGGCTGCAGTCCTCCTTCCGTCATCCTCTCCTAGCCTCTGTAGATGTCTCCTTTTTCCCTGAAAAAAGTAAAAATTCCTTTGCGGTAGTATTTTCTATGACAATTTAATATACAAAAAGGCGATAAATATTTTTTAGTGGGTAAGTGGGGAAAATTTGTTAGTTCCTGTACAATTGGGTTTGGATGATTGGGGATTTTGGCTACCTGCTTCTTCATTACCTCAACCAGATAGTCCTGTATCGGAGAAATACTAGCTTTCTCGTACAGGACCTGATTGCGATAATGCTTTCCACAGGGCTTTCGGTAGATTCCAGTGCAGATTCGGAGCGTTTTCCTCTCGAATCTCGCAAGGATATCCATATAGGTTGACGAAATGCATTATCGCAATCAGGTCCTGTAAAAAAGGCCCTGTGGAAAGCATACCCCAAAGCAAACAGTCAAGCTGACCTCATATATAGATTTAAAATAAATTTTAAGTGTGAATTATATGAGGCGAAATACTTCAAACTTAAAATTTATTTTTAGTCTATATATGAGGTCAGCTTGGCTGTTTGCTTTGGGGTATACGGCAGGCAGGAACCAAGCCGTACTGACGATTATACGGTTCGTGCTTAAATGAAACGCCCTCTTTTTGCAATGAAATTTCTTTTTTCAAAAACTTTTCGTTTGCATAAAGAGTTTTTTTCCACTCAATTCTCGAGCTGCAGACTTAGCAGCAAACTAAGTCAATTTCAGATTAACTTATTTCGCTATGAATTTTCATAGCAAAACTCTCTATGAAATAAACATTGTAAATAAAAAAAATATCTCAATGCATCGTTTAAGACATCTCTGATGTCTGGAGGTGTCGATCCTAAAATGGGCATTCCCCTTTTATATCGAAAGCAGCAACCTAATAATATAATCTGCTTATTTTAGTCTAGATCTGATCAGATAGTAATGTGTGAGTAATTATATAAATGTTAAAACGAGTGTTTTTTGTGATAAGACTGATTGTCGCAGTATTTTTTTTTTGCAGAAAATTTGAAATCCATTGGGCTCATTTATATGAATAATAGGAGCTTGTCGAAACACTTTGATGAATTCATTATACTCATGAATGACTTAAATCTAGACTTCGACATAATTGTTCTGACGGAATCTTGGTTAAATGAAACTGATTGTTGTAATATAAATGGATACCAAGTGATTAACAAACCAAATTTTTTAAACAAATTTGATGGCATAGCTGTCCATTTGCAAATACTCCTACCTGCTGTAATTCTATCAAATTTACAGATTCGTTGAAAGAACTTTTGAAGGCGAACATAAATTTAGATAACCATTTGATGTTGGGTGACATTAACATAAATATTTTAGCAAATTGATTATCCGCTAATGCAAATGAATATCTTGATATGGACTTAATGAATATTTAGAAGGAATAACAAGACATATGTTCTTAAAATCAGCCGGTTATAGTCTTCGTTCGGCTATATATCAAAGGAGTATCACTGATCATTACTATACGATGGCGAATATGTAACTCAAACTGCTCCCTAAATATAAGATCTACAGAAAGTCTCAGCTCAAATTTTATTTATAAGACAATGAACTACCAACGACTAATAGAAAATATCACGATCGTAGATTGAGCTCTCGTCTGTAATTCCCAAGAAACAGAAGAAGCCACTGACAATCTGTTTGGTGTTATTGATAACGTCTTTAAGAGCTCATATAACGATAAAATTTAAAAACATAATTCAAAGTTCCAATGCATCATCAAAAGGTGGACAACAATTTGAAAAATAACCTCCATTCGGGACACAGATAAAATGGCTAGGAAACAGGAAACCTTTAATGAAATACTCCATGTTAAACATAAATCCCATCGGAACAATTTAAGTAATATAATTCGAGCTGCAAAGTTTTCATTCTACAAAGAAGATCATTAGAAAATCTGTAATAATTCAAAAAAGATATGGAAAAAAATTAAAATTAAATATAACATTTAAAAATAAGCCGGACAAATCTATAAAGCAAAACCTTAGCAAAAATAATACAATACTTACGGAATCGTTCGAAATTGCAACTGAACTAAATGAAAACTTTCTTAATATAGGTGAAACGATCCCTAATTCCGTAGTATCTCCCTTTCTTGATGGACACTGAAAGGTTTAAATTATTAATGTAAAAAATAATAAATCCCCCGGTGTAGATGTATACTTGACTAAATTACTTAAAACAGTTGCTTATTATATAGCGAGTCAAATTACGTACTTTAATTTTAAATTTACCATTCGAGCAAGGTATATTTCCTATTTTTTTTTTCTAAACGATAAAAAGATCCTTAACAATTATAGACCCATCTCGCTATCATCTAACATAACTAAAATGTTTGAAAAATGTATTAAAAATAGACTAATTAAATATTTTGAAGGTAAAAATAAAAATCAGTACGGCTTTAAAAGTGGATTTTTTTTTTTGAAAAAAAAACATGCACTTTATGAACTGACTGAGTCCATAAATTCCGCAATTGATAATAATAAAAAAGTTATAACTGTGTTTTTGGATCTAAACAAAGATACTGTTGACCAAGAACTCCTTCTTGATAACATTGGAATTAAGAATAATGTTCTATTGCTCTTTCGGTCTTATCTCTCTGATAGGATATAGGCTGTGAAAATTGATCATTTATTAAGCACTAAACGGACCGTAAGATGTGGACTCCCGCAAGGAACTGTATTAGGTCCTATCCTATCTGTTATTTACAGAAATGATCTATGCAGATTTAGTGAATTTAGCTTAAGGGAAGAAGTGGTAGCCCTTACTGATGTTAAAGTTCTGTTATTTAAAAGTACAATTCCTGATCAACTGTATCTGGAAATTCAAACAAGGGATTAAATTTGATTTATACTTAGTTATGTAGACATAAGTTAGCACTAAATCTTGATAAGACAAACTACATGATATTTGCGATCACCACTAGCATAAATGAGGATAACTTTGGACTGAAAAAAGTTAACGAACTAAAGTACTTGGGAGTAATAATAGACTGATAGCTAAAATGGGTGGTCAAGAATATACTTTTTGTCGCTAAGACGATGAGGAGAACTATTTACAAAATCTTAATGCTCCGTCGTATTCTCGACTTTAGCTTTATGAAGATGATTTACTTTGTTATAGTTTATTCCATTTTACACAGCAACAATTATGCCACTTCATAGTTTGCAAGCTAAAATCATAAAACTGTGTTTAAGAAAGTCAAAGTACTTTTCAACCACGCAACCTTTCAGAGATTTCGATGTAATGTTTATTCGACAGATCTCCTGGTTTACGCTACTAAAGTTTTTTTTTTATCATATTTCCCAGTACATCACACAAATTACACCACACGTAGGAAAGCAACATTACCTTTGGCAATTAAGCCATGTTCAAAAGCCTTAACAAAAAGACGTGACAGTATAATAGGATCCAAATTTTATAATAGTTGGTAAAGAGGAGGTCAAAGAAAATATGAATTAGCTAGCTATAAAAAATTAACTAAAATCTATGTCAAAAATCATTCAAATGTCTTTCAGGAAAATACCTAACTACTTTATGTAAACATAGACATTATATTTATACAAGCATACTTAAACCTTCAAAATTTTCTTAAAATTTCGTAAATAGCTTATAGTTCAAGGCTGCACTGTGCTCATACACAAGGCTAGCTTAAGGGAGTCATTAGCTTAAACTTACTTACAAAATTTTATATTTGAATTGTTGTTGTAGAATAATTAAGCTTTAATAAACTTTAACTTAATTGCAAAAACCAAATCTTTTGAATTCAATATCGAAGACTATTATTTCCTACTGCAACATACTTTTAGGGCGATAACTATAATCAAAATGGTGACATTTTTTCGACTGCAAGCTTAGAACATATAACTAAAAGGAAGCGCAATAAGCCCGAAATATTGCCGCATTTCCCGCTATGTAGTAGAGTTCTGTTCATGTTAGGGCGGTCCAAAAATGTATGGATTTGCAAATATGTTAAAATCTCTAAATGCTCATTCAAAATTTGTTAGCTAATGTAATTTTAAGCTTCTATGCAAAATTTCAGTCAAATTCATTAATGTTTAGAAGTCGCTCAAATCGAAAATATTGTTTTTTTTTTGGCTTTTTTGGACTTTCAGGAAAACTGTTTCAACATTTTCTGTTATAACTTTTTAATTTGATAATATTTTTTCTTGACTCTTTTTTTAATTAAAGGGAACTTAGTTATGAGCTTATTGCAGTAAAAGTCGTTTTAAAAAATTAAATTCTTCTATTTTTTATAAATTTTTCAAAACGAAAACTCGGACCCGGATCCCCAATTTTTTGATTTCACGTCAGTTTTTTTGTAAGGAAAAGTGGCACGCGGATGTACTTTTTCTACTATAATATAATTTACAATTGATTATCTTCCAAAAACTACAACTTAAGGGGGTCATGTTGTGCATGAACTGTTCTCAAAATGCGATTTTCGAAGGTAAAGCATTTTTGGAAATTACAAAGATGTGCCCATCCATAAATGTAGCGACTTTGTACTAATGACATCTTCTTTTTAATTATTGAATTGGGCACCCACATATAATATTAAAAGTTATTTTGATTTTTGCATGTCCGCCTGTCCGTTTGTAGACAGCATTTTCGTAAAAACGGTAAATAAAATTTCAAAACTGAACTAAATCGGGTAAACCCCTTCTTGGTGTTGCCATAGAGAACTTTTAGTTTTCACTTTGCTTAACTTTTCTGTTCATCTAGGGTACAATTTTATTGGTCTTAAGACCAGTTGTAACTTGATCTCTTGTTTTTTCTTTTTCTATAAATAATTCTCTTACAGTAAAAACATCTATACTTTTATGAACCGAACATATTCTTTGTAATTTGTAAAAATGCTTCACCTTCAAAGATCGCATTTTGAGAACACTTCTTACACTACATTACCCGTTGAAGCTGTAGTTATTTGGAAGATAATCAATTGTAGATTATATTATAGTAGAAAAATTACACCATCGTGCCATTTTTCCTTACAAAAAACTGACGCGAAATCAAAAACTTTGAGTTCCGAGTCCGAATTTTCGTTTTGAAAAATTTGTAAAATGTAGAAGAATATCATTTTCTAAACGATAAGAAACACTATTATCAAATTAAAAAGTTATAACAGAAAATATTGAAACAGTTTTCCTGAAAGTCCAAAACAGCCAAAAAACACTATTTTCGATTATATGAGCGACCTATAAACTTTAATGAATTTCACTGAAATTTTGCATAGAAGCTTAAAATTACATTAGCTAACAAATTCTGAATGAGCATTTAAAGATTTTAACACTTTTGTGTTTTGAGCCACCCTCTAATGGAAGTAATAAATCTGAAATATTTTTGAAGGTGGGGTTTGTTTGTGAGCTACCACTGACACAACAACAAAAAAAACTTGGGAACAGAAAAACGTAAATAAAGAAATATTTTCAATAATTATCTTGACATTTTTGTTTACATATCCTTTACAGTTTAATATCAGATCTACAAGTTTTCTTAAAAACGCCTTTCTGGGACTATTTCGACGATTATTGCACCAGCACTGCACAACACAATTCATTATTAAAATGTTCACACATTTATTAATTTAAATTCAAGTCTTAACAACAAAATTGTCAATACAAATGTTTTTAATCAACATTAATTACTGAACAATTTAAAGATTTTTTCTTTAAAAGAAATTCACAAAATACAAACACCCAAAAAAAAACGAATCTGACGTTTACTTCTAATTGATCCGCGCAAACGTATTTCCATCGTGCCATCCGACTCATTCTCTTAAGAACCGTAGCTTATTATTGAGAGGAACAAAAATTGCTAACGATAACTCTTATTTCATAACCATAAAGAATATAGGGGAGCCCGGGGCATAATGAAGAACGATTTTTCTTTTGATTTTTCTTAAATACCTGAATCGATTTCTTGAAGATTCAATAAAAAATGTGATATAGATAATTACCGTCTAGCATCCTTATGAGGTGCGCTGTTGAACAAATTGGAGTGATGACCAGCTTGTCACTATGGCACACATATGGAGCATAATAACGAATTATATTTAATACCTATCTTTTTTTATCAAAACATATTATTATTAATTAATGGCCATAATAAGTCTTGCAGTAATATGGTTTTACAATAAGATTATACCTTCTAAAATGAGAAGCACCTCGAGCTTCGAATTCGAAAAATGCAAACTGAAAACGACTGATATTTTACCTTTAATTTCTAGTTTTCGGAAGTTTTAGGATAAATAGGTTGACATTACAAAATGTCATTTATATTCATAGAACTCGAGAAAATATTGTTTTTACAAGATGACGTTTTCTTGGTGTTTGAGCAACCAACGTCCAAAAAACAGAAATATTCACAGTTTGCGAAATACACTAATTGTTGGAGTAATTTTCCTTGCCAAAGACTTTTCTTCTAATTTAAAATTATATCTTCTAGATCCGCTCTTCGTTGAGTCTAAGAGAATGTGAAAATCGTAAAATGATTATGCCCGTCAAAAGCTGGTTATTATGCCCAGTAAAAAGCTCATCATTATGCCCCATAAAAGTTAGTCATTATGTCCCGTAAAGAACTTATCATTATGCACGGCTTAAAATTCGTCAATATGCCCCCCCCCCCCCCGCCCCCACCCCACTCCCAACCCCACATTAGTCTTTTCCCTCATGTTATGCAAGATTTATCGAAAACTAATAAAACTAATATGAAATTATCCCGACGAACTGCGCACCATAAATATACTAGACTTACTCACCATTCAAATCAAAACGCCTAAGATATTTCTTCAAACATAATCTTTGGAAAAGCTAAAGCTTTTGCGTGTTCCAATTGCAAGATTCGTCTGCTCCATTTGAGGCCACCCCGTCCGTTCCTTTAACTCGTACACGAATTTGTCTGTCTATTTATTTATATATTTCTTTTTTAATATTTCCAACACTCTCGTAGACCCACTTTTCGTCATCACAGCAAGCTGAAATTTGGCACACAAGTTCATGTCGCGTGACAATTGAATCTATCAAAATTGGAACCGGAAATTTCCATGGAAAACCCGAAAAATCAGGAAAAATCATTTGAAAATTTGGTACAAATTTGATTAGTGATAAATCCGTTTCATTTCAAATTTTCCGGAATTTTCCGACTTATCCGGAAAATTTACCGATTAAAAAGTTTTCTGAATTCTGCAGGATCAAGTTCCCTATCAACTGGCATCATTACTTTCTCTCCGACAATGGTGAAAAATTGCAGAAAAAATCGAGGAAAATTCATGTAAAACGCTTTTCCGGAGTTTTTGCAACCTAAGACAAAGTTGTGGAGCGAAATGAGTTGCATAAAGTTGCTTTTGTAGAAAATTCCATGGAAAACCCGGAAAGGCGGAAAAATCATCGGAAAAATTTTCATCGATATGATTAGTGATAAATCTGTTTCAGGAAATGTGCAGAATTTTACAATTTTTCTGGAATTTCCGGAATTTTCCGACTTTTCCGGAAAATTTTCCGACAAACAAGTTTTATAAGCCATGCGGAATCATTTTTTTTCCTTCTTACTGGCATCAATACTTTCTCTTCAGCAATCATGAAAACTGGCATGACAAATCGAGGAAAATTCATGTAAATTTTCAAAAAAAAAATTCATAGTAATAGGAAAAGTCTGTGGAAAACATGGAAAATCGGGAAAATTCAGTAAATCAGTGTCTTTTCAGCCGTCATAAAATTGTTTTAAAATAGCTCCATGCAGCACGTAATAACAATTTAGTTAACATGAAAAAGGCAGAAAATAAAATAAGTAAAAAAAGGAGTTTTCAAACAAAACTGAGGTCAAGCCGCATGAAAAAGTAGAAAATAAACTTTTCTGCACACACAGAGGTGGACTCAGATTTTATTCGCTGACAATCACAGGTAATAAGTGATTTAATTCATGAAGAGAAAGAATATTCAAGAGAAATGTCCTAATCAAAAAATCTGTTTGTGAAGAAAAGTTTATTTTCTACTTTTTCATGCGGCTTGGCCTCAGTTTTGTTTGAAAACTCATTTTTTACTTATTTTTTGTACAACTAATATGGACTAGTAGGAAAAAATGTTGATCATATGCTGGATATATGTACTTATAACCCTGCATTCTGGGTATCATAACGAGAGTTTAGAATAAGGCTGATTACAGATAATATTCATTCATCACTATGTCCCATTCGTCATTATACCCGGGATCCCCTATTGTGATAGAATGGTTAAGGATAACCAAAAAAAAAACAGTCGAAAGTCGTAGATCTTATAACCATTACGTTCCCTGGTTCAAAGTAGTTAATCTAACCATCTACATTCGTATATTTTTAATAAAAATTCGCATACGATACAGACACATACAAGCTCTGAGCAGGACTGAATTAATTTTGATTCAACATTAAGTTGCTCATATATTACGATTTCATCTTTCTACTTCTTTATGAATTTTATGAATTAATAGATTTTCTCCTGGGGTCTTAATATGTATTTCTAAAGGACCGAAAGAGTTAAGCCATATTCTGGAATTTCATCTTGTATTTTCATCGCATATATCTAATACTGTATCAGCACATACATATATAGTCAAACCGAACAACTCAGTGGACTGTTTAGTGATATAGGCAGGAAATTAACTCATATTTACAATAACAAGAAAAATACTTGAAATCTTTCAAAAATCTCCATTTGAGTTAAAATTCATAAAACTGCTTTATTTTGTCACATACCAACAAAATTAAATAGAAGTAACAAAACAACTACAGCAAATGCTTTAAAAGTCCCATCCAAGACCAGCATTGCCGAAATAATAGGAAAATTTCCTGATTAGTATTCATGGTGGCCACAAAACTTTATTCTTTTATTATTTTAATATTCTCTAAAGCTTTCGCATTAAGTTTCTCATTTCCACATTTGCATGACTTACAGGGAAAGTGCAACTTTGGCGAACTTTAAAGAGCTGATTAATATTTATAAAGGACGTGCATGGAAAGCACAGCAGCCCGAAACAAATTTCCTGCTTATGGAAAATTTTAAGCGGAGCTCATTGCTCTTATTAATTTTTCCCCCTTTTCTCTTTTTGTATGATTTGACTTTTAAATCGTTCGTGCAGGCAGAGTATATTCTTTGCTTTTCTGAACATTTTTAGATAGTAGAGGACAGTTGATGATAATTATTTTCTTTTTTACCATTTTATATTCGACTTTCAGATTGCGGAAAGGAACCGCAGAAACAGAAAACTTAAAATTTCCTTTTAAAATACGGTCACAACCACTAGTTTTAAATAAAAAATGCTGAGAAATAATAATATATTTAGGGTCACATGCATAATTTCATTTCATTCTTGACTAAAACTAAGGTTTTTTTATTTTTAGACATTGATATATGTAAATGCAGTACAAACGGCCATATACTCAAACATCCATCAGAGGGCGGCAGCACGTACTGAAGGAACATCTCGGGACAGCGCCACCTTACCGCTGGAACAAAATGCAACGTAGAGTTAACGTAGTACTTCGCAGCTAACTATTAAAAAACGCAAAAAATAAAGCGCTACCCAGAACGAAATTCCCGTGATAATTCAATGCAATTTTCATATTTTCAATATTGCGCTTATGGATTTTTTATATTGTTAAAACTTGTGTGAATAATAAGAGTAACATTTCAAATATCCCGCAACTCAGTAATATTAATTTTATATAACAAATTTCATTAGAAACAAATGTTTTCTTCAGCTGTCAAAAATCTTCTCTTCGGCACTTGCGTACAAGTTGGAAGCTGACCAACTTTCTTGTGGCAACTGCAGAAACTGCGCTCATTGTGTGCAAACTAATGTATTTCAAATTCATTGAGCTCTTGCCGATGCAGATAGGTGCGGGGAGGCACTCACGACGATTATGCTCTTCATAATACTGAGGGAACGAAGGAGCCACACCGACATTTGTTTGAAGCTCCAGAGGACACCAGAAGGACGTTAAGGACGTTCATAAGTTGTTAAGAGATTACCAACACCACTGCTTGTTATTGTCGTAGCATAAAGGAAGCAACGGTATGCTACACAAACCCGCATGGCGAATGTGCTGCCATCCTCGCAAGTTACACGTTTGACAGCTGCCGGCGCGGCGGGCCACTCGCTAGAAGTTGGATAAAAATAAGAAGAAGCATCTGAGAGGGCGGAAGAAATTCTTTGCTAAAAGACCGCCACAGTCTAAAGTGCGAGACCTCCACAAAGAGACTCACAAAGTGTGCTTAAATAGTGAAATAAATAGCCAAAGAGTAGGAACAAGCTGCTGAAACATGTATAAAAACGAGATCTAAAATTGCAAAAGGAAAAGGCGATCACGTGAAAATTTATAGTGGAATACACGGTTGCTCAGGCAGGATAAGAAATCCAAAAGAATATAAAAGGTCTATCGCGACATCTGAAAAGAATTTGGGAGGAGAAGCTGCAGAAGTGTTGTACTACAGATCAAGGTCCAAGCATTAGCGTGACAGAGATCTGTTTTTCCTTGTGGAAAATTATTGATGGAAATGGTGAAAGAGCCGGAGTGACTGGCGCTCCGCTGACAAATTAGAAGCACCATTCCGTTTTTGTATGGTCAGCTCTTGATGCTTATTTTTGCTACGTTTCGTAAATCCCAAGAAATTGTGTTCCCAGGACGGGTAGCCGCCAAGATTAGGGATTGTACGTTGCATTCTGTTCCAGCCATTAAGCTTTTCATGGTGATTCTGCCTGTGAAATGGGTAAAGGAACTTCTAAAAATCTCTTTATCGATAATTTTTCTTACACATTAACTGTTTTCGAAAATCAGCGTACATTGATGCCAACACATAGTCTTAATGACATTTTTTGAAACTCCTAATGAGAATTACGCTGAAACTCTATCGACTCTTACAGAAAGAGACCAAGCCTCATAAAGCATGTTAGTGCAGCCCCCTTCAAGATTTTGCTTTTAAAGCAGGAGATCAAGAGACTCTTAAAATGATTTAAAATTTACGGACACATTACGAAAATGTGATTATATATGTGTATGTATATATAATATCTATGAATGTATATATGATATCTATATATGCACATAACTGTTGGTGTTTTTATTTTGAATCAATCAATAATGAACAATATTTCTTGGCCCCGTACCTATCCGCCTTAGAGAGGTTTCAAAATTATGTTGGAAATTTTCTTGGGAATAGCATTGCACTAGAAGAGGATATAAAATAAGAAAAAACTTTGATAAAAATTTTAATCTATTGATTCTGTTGAAGCAGAAATCATGTCTGAGACAGATGTGTTAAAAATGAAGGTTGTTGACCTAAGGAGGGAGTTAAAAATTCGTGGCTTATTCACAGTCGGGAATAAAGCTGAATTACAGGAGCGGCTGCAAACAGCTCTTCTTGAAGATGAAACAATGTCCGACGAAGAGGTCCTGACAGATGATGATGAATTAGTTGCTTTAGAATCATCACTTGAAGATGATATATGTTTGTTTGAGGAAAAAAAGAATGAAGAACACACATCATCTAACGAAACTACTAAACAACATAAGAAAAAGTTATTTTAAAATGAAAAAAATTTACTTAAGGCTAAAGCCAAGGCTGTTCCCGGCCTTAGTGATTTTTGTTGTGGTGTATGCGCTGAGGTTGAGCCAATTTAGGTTGGCAATGAGAAGACTGTCGCCTGGATAACCTGTGATGCTTGTTCGAGCATGTTTCACTCGGTCTGTGTCCATATCTCTCTGTTTGGGTATGTAACTGTTTATCAAAACAAGAGTGTCAACTGGATTTGCACGGTCTGCCTTAATACGGTTAAATCTCACCTAAATTGTGACTCTGTGACCCCGGTTGCCCCGGCCAAGAAAAGCAAGACTGGTGTTTTCTCACAGACATCACTTGTCGAGCTAAATACAAAGATTGATTCGCTGTCAAGTGGTATCCTTTCACTCCACTCTAAAATCATGAAGCTTAGCAAAGATCTTGATCACATCAAATCACACGCTATCTTGAGGATTAGTAAATATGTTGAAATACTCAAATCTTATTCGCGGATTAGTACTAAGAAGCGCACATTAATTCTCAGTAATATTCCTGAAGCTAGTTTTAGCACTTGTGAGCATCTGCTGCCAGCTTTATGCACCAGTGTGAGTCTTCACCAGAGCTCCCACCAAACCATTGAGAAGGCGGAGCCCTTCAGACGCCCCCCATCCTCCTTGCAACCCCAACTCAGGAAACCTAAAGGCTTTATTCGTTTCTTCAAGGAAGAAGACTATGCCGCGTTCTTTGAGGCTTACATCAAGCAACTTCGTTCGCAGCCAAGTACACTTAACTCCTTTATTCCCGGCAGCTCTGAAGCAAGAGTCTTTTTTAAGGAAGATTTGGACACGGATGAGCTTGAAATTCTTCACCTAGCCCTGAAACTTAAACGAGGCAACTTTATTCTGCGTATCTCAACCAGACACAGGAAAACACATACATGCAGGCAGTCTGCGAACGTCTCTTCCAATTTCCAATACGATCGATTCACGCTCGCTTTAGGGCAACAACTTTTGACACAAGCTTCTCAACAAAACCTGTATGGTTCATCACCTGCTTCCCGGGCAGGTTGCTCTTCTCAATCTTCTCCCCCCTGGTAAACTCACTATTAACCCACAACGCTCGTTCTTAAAAGGAGAAGAAATCATGATGGAGAGAAGAGAAGAGGAAAAAAGGTAAAACGTATAAGAGATGGATGGGGTAAAAGAGGAGAAGTATAGAAGTTTATTGGGACACGCTGCTCTGATTTATCGTTTTTTTATAGCTCTATAATCTATTATATAATACCTTTGTATTTAACGTTTCATACATTATTTAGTTGCTGTAATAATTGTTTATACTTTAATGTTACTTTATATAATCTGATTTTGTTATCTCGTTATTACCTCTATTAATTGATAATTTCTACTGCAATGAGTTTGTTCGCTGCACTTTTGTTGTTTTTCTAAGCTTTTGTTCTCATTCGATATAATACTGTTATCTATTTCAAACTCGATGTACCTAACGTTTGTGACGTAGCGTAAGCTGAGGTTTTTTAATAAATGCTCTTCTATTCTATTCTATTCTATTCTAAAAATCGAGTATCAAGGCCGGTCATTTGAAACGCTATAGCTGCGTTAGTTTTACTGTGATTGACTTGAAATTTGTTCACAATACTCTCGAAGTATTGTACATTCAGAAAAAAAAACTAAAAAAAAAAGCAAAAAAAAAGTTTTAAAACCTTACCCCGCCTTAATGCCCCTACTACCCTCTATCACTGGAAAAGAGAACCGCATGTATCAGTTTTAGCACTGGAGGTTTAATGGCACCTTCAAGCCGGATTATAAAATTGCAATTTTGCGCGGGGAGGGGAGTATGCGGAACAGTTTTTTGATTAGCTTACCTCAAGGAATCGCGTGATATACTGGAAGGTATCTTGATCTAAATCACCCCGTATACATATGTATATATATATCGTTCTCAGTTTGTTAAAGAGTGGATTGTTTTCGGTTGCGAATTTTCCAGGTTTTGTTTGATGTTCCGCAGGGAAGCCACTTGAGTCCTTTGTTATTTGTTATATTTATTAATGATATTGTTACGCGCCACAAAGTGATACAAGCTACATCTATTGGAAATGGAAACAACGGCGAGTCATTCCGAATGCAGATAGTCGTGCCAGCATCCCAGGTCAAAGATGTTCTAGAAGAAATGCACAGTGGATCATCTGGAGGACATTTGGGGGTGAATAAAACAATTTCCAAAATACGTGAAAGGTTTTATTGGTTACATATGTGCTTCTTGTAAAGGACCACCACACAGAAGTAGAGGAGAAATGCATAAGTATAATGTAGGAGCCCCATTTGAAAGGATAGCCGTAGACATCGCTGGACCTTTTCCAGAAACAGATAACGGTCGGTAAACGTTATATATTAGTTGCTATTGACTATTTCAGTAAATGGCCTGAAGCTTATGCAATCCCTAATTAAGAGTCTACCACAGTAGCGGATCAAGTAGTAATGAATTGGGTCAGTAGATTTGGTGTTCCTCATGAACTTCATTCGGACCAAGGACGGAACTTCGAATCACGGACTTTCCAAGAGATGTGTAAAATTCTGGGAATAAGAAAAACCAGAACAACTCCTCTGCATCCACAATCTGATGGAATGGTAGAGCGCTTCAACAGAACATTGGTCGAGCATCTAAAGAAAGTAGTCGACTATCACCAACGCGATTGGGATCGACATATTCCCATGTTCTTAATGGCCTATCGATCAGCTGTACACAACACGACCGGACAAACTCCAGCAAAAGTGATATTCGGAAAGGAGATGCGTTTACCTAGCGATCTCAAGTTTGGTACACCCAGAGGTGAACAAAAGTTACCAGACGATTATGTATCGGAACTTAGACAACGATTAGCTGATGTACACGAAGTCACGAGAGCAAAATTAGCAATAAATACCGATCGGATGAAGACCCGCTATGACTTACGTGCTAACTCAGCAGGATTTAATGAAGGTGACCTTGTTTGGCTGTACAACCCGAAGCGACGTAAGGGACGTTCTCCCAAATTACAACAACACTGGGAAGGACCGTATTCAGTAGTGACTAGAATAAATGACGTAGTATATAGGATTCAGCGGGGTACAAGAGGCAAACAGAAAATCGTTCATCTAGATCGTTTATGTCAATACTGCGAGCATCAAGACCGTGGATCACCTGTTGTTGGGGACGAACAATTTTAAGAAGGGGGCACAGTGTTACGCGCCACAAAGTGATACAAGCGACATCTATTGGAAATGGAAACAACTTTAGGTTAGTGACATCCTAGTAAACTGGGTTTGGAGAATGGAATATTCAGGAAGGTTCTAGGATAATTCGTAGAGTATAAATACGGCGCTGCTCACATCCAGGAGGCGAGTATTATTTCAGACAGCGAAGTGAACGAAGTAAACTATTGGGATTGCGATAATTAGAAGTACAGTACTAGCGATAAATAAAGAGTTGATTTGATAATTATTTGTGAATTTGTGAAAGTAAACAGTAAAGTTAAATAAAGAAAGAACTTTTGAATTATATTTGAAATATTGTGTTTTAAATAACGCACTACGGCCACGCTCGTAACAATATGATAAATATTTTTCGTTCCGCCCAACCATTGCTATATGCTGACGATCTTAAGATTATATTGCCAATTAAAAATTCATCTGACACTTGCCTTCTTCAGTCTGATCTTGCTCGTTTACAGAAATGGTGCTTTTCAACTTAGTGACAGTTAATTTAGAAAATCCAAAAAAAAAACTTTACTCGCTATGCTTTAAGAAGATTGCATTGGTTGCATGATTTACCCAATTATAAATCAAGATGTATGCTTTTGGAGCAACAACTCTTAGATACTAGGAGAAGTATTGCATTTATATTGTTTGTAAGAGATACTCTTTGCTATAAAATTTGCTCACTAAATTTACTAATCTTATTGAATATTTATGTGCCTGGTTTTGCTCTTAGAACTAGATGTTTGCTACATGTGCCTTATCCCCGAACCTCTTATGGTCAATATGAACCTATTTACTACTGCTCTCGTCTTAATGAAATTTATGACAATGACGTGGATTTAACTCTTGAACGTACCAAGTTTAAAGATATTGTATTTTCTAAGTGCTTGTAGTCTTGCTTATTTAATTTATTTTAGCTATATTTACGTAGTCTAGTGATACTACGTATTACTTCGTTTTAGTTGCATTTTATTTTCAATTTAATTGAGTGCAATTTGTATTCGTATTTGTTTGAATTTCTTATGTAAATATTTATTGCTATTAGTTAAGTTATATTATAGTCTGTAGAGGTAATCTTTCTAGACCGAATTACATAAATAAATAACTTCCCAGAATTTTTCACTTTTTGACACCTTCTATCGTTTTCGATTGCGCTCTCTGGAATGATGTCATCGACAATTCTCTCTCTCAAATGTTTATTCCCTGAGATATCGAATGCGTGATTTGTTTTATGCACCGAAAATTGTTCACGTTGTCCACTCTGATTTGTTCTTTATAAATTACGCTTTCTTTTTCTATCATGTAGAACAATAGTATTAGAAGATTTACTTTTTAATTAAGTCATGCATTATTTGTTCTATATCCCATAACTGTGCTTAATTGTTTTTTATCCAATTGGTAAATTTAAGTTGAACCCGAAATCAGCGAATTGTGAAAGAATCTTACGAAGAGATTAAGGAAATCTCATAAAGAATACTTGGACATGAAAGGTTATAAGCTTGAATCAAGCTGGCTTGTGTTTCTCATTGCGATGTTATATTCTAAGATGATGACCGAAAAGAGGCACACGATGCATTTTGAATATTAAATGAATGCGAAAAAAACATTTTTATTCTAAATTTGCGAAGAGAATTCCTGCTAACGAAAACGTACATCGCGTAAACTGACCCGGGTACACTAGTGGCAGAAAGAAAGGGGAAAACATGTGGAGAGAATCACTTCAACGCAGCAGATTGCAGAAGTAAAGCAACACATTCAAAATTTTCCATGCATGAATTCGGATTACTACCGTGACAAAACTTCTAATCAGTATTTGGCGCCAGTTTTAAATATTACAAAAATGCACAAGCTCTACATTCAAGAATATTCAAATCCTGTTAAACTCCATTAATACTCAGCATACACTTCAACTTGTCTTTCTTTAAGAGGGAATACCAATGAAAATTTAAAATTGACCTTCGACTTGCAGTCGATATCTCGAGAACAGGCGTGTTTTTTTAATCCAAAGTAATACCCAAAGTAAAAACACCAGCATCAAAAATTTACTAATGTTAGTCCGATTGCACATTATCTTATTAAATTGTAAATAACCAGTAATTATTGGATAATTTTCAGGTAGTGTGAACAGGAAAATTAGCCTGAATATGATGACGAATGGTGTCCCTAAATATATATAAATTACAGACGTTATCAATTGAATATTTATTGAAATATTGAAAATATATTAAATATACGATATTACATAAGGGCATTCATTTAGAGTATCATAAGAATTGATCTAACTGTTAGACCAAATCGATTTTTTTTAATTGTTTCAATTTAATTTTACAGAGAAAAGGAAGAAAATGCGATAAATTTGTAAAATTCAATATATTTTAACATTTCAATGTAAGTCGAGTTTATGGAAACTGCGAAGTTGTAGGCTGAAGTCTAGGATAGGTTGTTATTAAATTCAACTTACACTGTAACGTGTGCTGGAAGAAATAAAGAAGAATCCTTCCTTATGTTTGTCTAATTAAATATTTATTCAAAATCGAAGATTGGCTTCTTTCACAGGTTGCTGTTGGTTTTCCTACAAGTCCCTAACACGACCATCCTGCTACCAACAGCTTTATTCAGCTAAGTGTTAGTAATATGTTTTTACTTTCTTATAATTCTTTAATCAATTTCTTTTATGGTTAGTATTTTTTTTTTTTATTAGCAATTTGAATATATGTAATTTTTTTTTTACTTATCGAGCCGAGATTTCTGTTTTTTCTTTGACTTTGTCGTCCGCGTGCTCCAATTTTATCTCCGGAATCCTACGGCTCTTTTTTTCCAATTCTAGTTGACTTCGATGTCCTCGGCAGTGATGCCAGATTGGGCGCTTTTCCGCAAATTGGGCTATCTTTTTACAAAAACTGCGCTTCGATTTTCAGGAAAAGTGCCCAATGCCCAATTAGACGCGACACTGTTTTTTCTGCGCTTTTTGGGCTCTATTTAAAGATATAAAATAGAATGGAAAATGGGTTTTATTCACATTAAATGATTCTTGGATATCTCATTCTAACTAAATAGAAGAGGATGGGGCTAAGTAGTTCGAGACCCTTATAATACTCGTGTACAATTATACAGGCAATTTTCCATCTACTGGGGCAATGTTTAAAAGACAAGTACCGAGGTATTGTTCAGTTACTGGCTTTGTAGCCGAAAAACAAAATTTCATAAAGAAATTTTGAGAGTGTATGTTGCGATTAGCAGTGCAGGACGATCTCATGAGTACAGTAATGAAGCTCTGAACTGCCTGCTGTCTATACTATAGTGCACTCAGATGTCCAAAAGCTGGTGGTGGATATATAAATATTTATTTCAAAATCTAAATATGACAAATATGAAAAATGGGTTTTATTCACATTAAATGATTCCTGAACATGTCATTCTAACTAAAAAGAAAAAAGTTTGGAATTTAATTTAGGTAATAGAAATAGAAATAGAATAGAAAATGTTGAGTTCACAGCAAAAACAAAAGCATATGCATTAGGTAAGGGCGCCCGAGTATGTATGGATTTGCAAAAGTGTTAAAATGTTCTTTAGAATTTGTTAGATAATGTAATTTCAAACTTCTATGCAAAATTTCAGTGAGATTCAATAATGTTTACAGCCGCTCAAATCGAAAATAGTGATTTTTGGCTGTTGGTGCGGTGTTGGGTGGACTGTCACTAAAACCGTTTCAATATTTCTTTCCTAACTTTTTTTACATTGACAATATTTTTTCTTTATTTTTCCCGCGGACGGGAATCGAACCTACACTTGTTAGAATCGGTCAATGATATGAATTTTATTTAAATAAAATTGAATTTACAATTTATTTGTGCGCTTTCATCGTTACTGGTTAATGCCAGCTGAAAGCAAAACGTGGCTTAGTAGGCTAGTTACAAATTTGATAAATGCAAGAAGGAAAATCATCTGTCTCGTTAGCTCAGTGGTAAGAGCAGTCGCCCGGCAAGCGGAAGGTCCCGGTTTCAAATCCCGGACGAGGCGGTTGTTTTTTCTTCTTGTATTTATAAATTTGATTTAGAATCATTAAAAATAAAAGTTCTTAAAATTCTTATTTCTCCATCAATATTTTTTCTTTTTCATCTTAAGGGGCATAGTTATCAACTTATTGCAGTGAACGCAGTTTTAAAAAATTTAATATTTCTATTTTTTATAAATTTTTGAAAACGAAAATTCGGACATGGGCGTCCATTTTGTGATTTGGCGGGACTTTTTTTTTGTAAAGAAAAGTATCGCGCGGATATACTTTTTCTAGTATTATGCAATCTACAATCGATTAAATCATTAAAAACTAATCAAATGGCAGCCTCTTTATCAGAAATTCACCCTTATTAAAAAAAATACATTTCGGCGCCTTTTGGCCGATCTTTTTTCTTCATTTGGGCGGTTAGTCCATGGCATAATCTGGCATCACTGGTCCTCGGTCTTGTCTACTACATACTCTTTTTAATTTTCTTATTTTTTCGGGTGTCCCTGTCCCGTAAGTCGACGTCAAGCCAGAATCGGGTGATAGACCAAATCATAACAGTTACCAAAAAAATATAAAAACAAATCTAACTCATGTATTTTTCAAATTATAGGCATTTCTTTTGTTTTCGAGAAAATGTACACCCTGTGATGGTTTTTTAGCTCCTGTTCCTACAAATCTTTACTTTTTTTCAATTTTATTTTTCTTATGTAATTCCATTCCAAATAGTGCTTGTATAACCTGTTGCTTTAAATTCTAAGCCAACCGTTCCAGGAAGAAAATGTCACATTTTGCCGAACCAAGAAAATTAATATTTCACCCAACTTTAACTGACTGTAATGAAAAAAAATGTACTACGCCAGTTTGGCAAGTAACTCTCAAATTTTTAAAGATTTATTTAATAATGAGTGTTGCCACCGCTTTTATTTTTAAGTTCAAATATTCTTTTTGGTAAGGTGTTATACAAATCGTGTATGATTTCGATCCGTGTATTTCATTCCAAGCTGAAATTATAGCTGTTTTTAAGGCTGATACGCTATCAAGTAGACTCTCCTAGTAAGCCATCTATATAAATTCTCTATAATATTGATGTCGGGAGATATTGATGGCCATTCCAGGACCCTTACGTCTTCTTCCGTGAACCATTGATTAACCACCCTGGCTGTGTGTATGGCTGCGAGGTCGTGTTGAAATATCCAATCCTTACCGTCCATCTTTACTATTATTTGATTATCGAAAGACTCTCCAAATCTACAGCGTCGTGATCTCAAAAAGAAGCCAGTACTGACCAAGAGGCATAAGGAAAGTAGACTTGCATTTGCTCGGAATGACGTGACGTGAAGGAACGAGTGGAAACAGATCATATTTTCTGATGAAAATCGCTTTTCGTTCTATAATTTTAATTTTCGCGTTAGTGAGAAGAGCTTTGTAGTCATTAGCCGTTTGTCGGCCACTAATAAAAACGAGATCAACTGGTTTATTGTAGGAAATGGCTCCCCAAATCATTACGCCTAGTTCCCTTCTATGACGGCGGGACAAAAACTTTTCCTCTTTTCTCAGATCATGGTAGTAGAATGTGTATCCATCATATTCAACGTATTATTATTCCAGGGAAAAACTGTCACTGAAAAGATCCATCTGCGAGATGATACCTTAGCGATCCCATCATATTCATCTTATTTCTGCCAGAAGTCTTTTAAGCCGTTATAAACAGCTTTTATCTGTACATCGTCGGGTATTTGCTGGACCGTACGCTGAAGAAGCACTTAATATAACCAAATTACATTTTCAATTGTCTCGTACAACAAGCCTGTTATTCTATTCTCCATATATGTATAGATTCTTAATTAATTAACTATCGCTAGTCTAATGGATTACAGAGACTCCTGTTTTTATGGATCAGGATCTAAGCCCAGGTACTCTGTAATATGCTATTTCACTTAATTGTTCGCAGCTCACCTAATATTGTAAAATACTTACTACTGTTGATAAAAGAATTGAGTTATGTCATTCCTTAAAAAAATCCTCACAAAATATTATATTTGTATGAGTTTGTGTCGTCCTTATCAAGATAAAAATCTTTATTTTTACTTCAAAACTTCATTTCATATCGTACCGTCTACCATTTCAAAAGAACTTCTGGAGAATCAGTTTGATTTAATTTCAACACATTTCATAGTTAGAGCACAAATGGATAAATTTTCTTCACCGCAATAGATGTATGTGCTTTCCCACATGAATCACATACATACATACATACATACGTACGAAACGGGGACAATTTCAAGTGTTAAAAGCTCTCAGGGAACAAAAGAACTTCTATTTGATTTCAGAAGCTTTTCAATTTACTGCACATAAAATACCTTTTGTCAGGACTCCAAGTTAAGCGATCGCATCGCTTCCTTAAATCACTGGAAAATTGCACAAATCCCGCAGTTTGCCAACCACTTGGAAAATTTCTTGGAAACTCAATCTTCTTCTGGTTTCTATTTCCGTCAAGAAAGAACTAAATCTGGTGGCAGGAATTGGCACTGATTCAAAACATAATAATCCTGTTGTTTAACCAGGAACAATACGTGATGTCCTGATTCTCAAACCTTAAGATAACACAAGCATTTCAAGAGCGTCTGGTTCACATTTGATTTATGAAAAGTTCGAAATCTTCTTCTACTGTGGATTTGTTTTCAGTTTTGGTTGTTTATGTTTCACGATGCATAATAACTTTGCATTATTTTGTTAGGTGTTTCTCTTTTTTGGGTATAAAATCGAAGCGGGAGTTAGATTGAAAATTTTAAACGCATAGCACGTCACCACCGAACCCGTACTCTAAAATTAGGCGAATTTCTACTTTTCATACCAAACGCGTTCTATTTAACCTCAAGTTTAGAAAAACGATGAAAGTTGTTTGAGAGATTGTTCTGTTTTCGGTTTCCTTTTAGTGATTGTTTTTAATTTCCGAATGCAGAAATGAAATTTGATGAAAAGTTTGTTGAGAAAGTGCCATAATATGAACTAATCTATAACAAAACTTTTAAAATAAAGACAAATGACAGCGTATTTCCTCGACAGATTCTAGCCTCGCATCTAAGTTATGTAAGTACACAAGTGTTGCCGCTTTGCGTTATTTAATGAAAGCCTGGTGCAAGGGTTTCAAATTTTGTTTTAATGTGGTTTCGATTTGTTTAATGACAGAATTGTTGAAATGTTCGAAATACTCTAGAAAAAGTTACAGAAAATAAACTGATATCTGCAATTTTTATTAGCTGATTAAATTTCCGTTCATCATAGAATTGAAGTTTATAATTACTTTTTAACCCTAATCAGCCCAGGTAAATTTTCTCCCTAATCAGCCCAGGTAAATTTTCTCCCTAATCCACCCAGGTGGTGACTCAAAGTCACCATGTTAGAAAATTGTTAATCATTACCCGACTGCGAACGCAAAGGATTCTTAAAAGAATAACACATGAAATAAAAGAATTTTAATTAGATTATTTAATATATTTGTTGTTTATATGAGTGACAAAAAATGTATTTTTCGGAATGTTCGTTGCAGACATTCTTCTTGCATTTGTAACATATTTGTTTCGAAGCGCGACCTTTGTCATGAGGGCACATGTAGCATCGTTTTCTTTTCCGGGAAGTATTTGCGCTATTTTCCCCAGAATCCTGAACTGCAGATGATACTATATCAGCAACAACATTTTTTATGGGCCGTGATAAATATCTGGTTTACCGGCGTAAAATGTGCGGAGTTACTAATCCCATTGCTAAGTCTCTTAAATACAATGATCTTGTTTTATTCTTTTTAGATGCTTTCCAAGCTGGATATGTTTTCATCCAAATGACATATGCATCGATACCCGCAACATCGATGAGGTTGTGGAAAATAACAACGGGCCACTTGTTTGACTTACGTTTTGCTGAAAATGCATGGCACATCTGATCCAAAGAGTCGACCGCACCTTTAGTTGAATTGTAACATAGGTTAACTTCTGGTTTGTTCTTATTGTTGGTATCGATTGTTTTGGTATGATGCTGAGTAGATAAAAATAAAACTGATTGGTTTTTTTTTGGAACATAACTCACTAACGTCATGTGTTTCCTGAATCTAAACAAACTTGATTCTGGAGCTCTGCGTTTATTTGGTAGAAATTCTTGCGGAATGCATGTTTTGTTTTTCCTCAAAGTTCCAACACTGGTAAGACCTCTGCTCAATAATTGATTTGCAAGATTAAATGATGTAAAAAAATTATCAAACGTTAAATTCCTTTTCGTCTCGGAGTAAACCTCGGAGATCATCAACACTACATTTTCTCCTAGATTACATTGTCTTTTGTCTCCTTCTTTTCCAAGGTAAGGAATACCAAACAAAGGATAGGATGTAGCTGTATCACATATCCACCAAATCTTCATGCCATATTTATCTGGCTTTGGAGGTATGTACTGCTTGAATGACACTCTGCCTCGGAAAGGAACCAGTTGCTCGTCAATTATCAGATTGACACCAGGTACATAAGTTTTTCTCAAATTTACCATAACAGAGTTCCAGAGGTCTCTTATTGGTGCAAATTTATCTTTCTGCCTTCTTTCGGTTCTAGTTGATATGTCATCGAAACGCAAATGTTGCGAAATTTTGGCAAATCTATTTTTCGACATTGTTTTTAGTGCCCGCGTAAATAAGTAGTCCTATAAAAGGTCTAATTTCGATGCTGTCAGTAAACGTCCATTTTTGACCACCCTTCTCCGCCCCATGGTTATTCGTATAAACTTGACTATAAGGTCAATAATTCTGCTATCGAAAAAAAGTTCGAACGCAACCTCGACGTCGTCAATACTCATTCCAGGTGGTAAAACAACTTTATCTAATTGGCATCTTAGGACGTTGTGACTAGCAGCTCTTCCTTGACCAAACGGCTCAGCGTTCCACTCAGTTCAATCCTTACCATAATATTTCTCAGCTATAAATTCAGCATCATTATTATCTGATGACAACTCAATTCCATCGGGCACTTCCTCAAAAGTTTCTGTGACATCTTCCTCACTATCATCACTATCCAGATAGTCAAAATCGCTCTCGTCACTTGCTTCAAAATCACTATCATTGTCCGAGTCAGCTTCTATCGCCCTTCTCATTTCCTCTTCGGTAACTATTTGTCTTCGTGCCATTTCTGAAGGTATTTCAATTATATTGCTAAATAAGAAAATGTAGGAAAAAGGTCAAAAAGTTAAAAAAAAATTATAATAATTTATTACTTGAACTTACAAAAACTGTGCTTCTCTTTTGACAATCAGACACAGAATGAGAATAAATTCTTAAAACTATCCAATATTTATGTAAGGGAAATGTCCAACGGTGTCCTCGCAAAGCCTGGGAATTACCGCTACAATTGTAAATGAATGCTGCAGGTGCACTCCTTGGTTATAGGCATGTAAGCTCCGAACGGCAAGCGAGTATGGCACAGAAGCGTGGGAATAGTGGCGAGCTACAAGCGAGCATGAATGTTGAGTTATAGAAGCTTGGGAATCCTAGGCGTTAGGATGACGGCGTATGTAGGCGTATGATGTCGTGGGAATCCTTAGGCGTTAGAATGATGGCGTGCTACAAAAACTTATTTTTTATACTTTTTACATAACTTGAAAAAAAAGTTGATAGGTACCTGCGTTGTTATTCTATAAAATATGACGTCATCCACTACAAATCCATACAATTTCCTTGAATTACAAAAAACCGTCAACTGAATTGTGAAATTAGTACGTTCCTAACCAGTACATTTGAAATTAAGCGATAGCAAATTAACGGCTTCTGAGAAATATTTCGTGTTATTTACATGTCATTCCAGAAAGGTGACTATGAGTCACCGCCTGGGTAGATTAGGTATGAAACGAAGAATAGCGGTATATTTTTCTTATAATAATATTTTGTTAAATATTTTTTTCATTTCTAAATTGTATTTCCTAAGGAAAAGAAAGTCAACGAATGAGAAGGCGCTACCTTTTAAAAAATTCTTAAAAATTACTGTTAAAACTGAAACGGTGACTCGGAGTCACCGGGTGGGCGGATTAGGTTTAAACTTATTACGATGAATACACTTTTATTGAATTCGATTAATTAACAAATCTTTACAGCCAAATTTTGCAACAAGAAGAATACTGAAAATAAGCGCGGTTCCATTTGCTAATATGTATTGATTAAAAAAAAATGTTTTACTGATAAATGCATCCATTTTATAAAAATCTTCAAGCTTGTATGAATAATACTAGAAAATCATAAGATTATTTTAAAATTACTTATTTTTCCTCTCTTAGTTGATAGATAATATTCGCATGTATTGAACTGTATAGAGATAAGCCAGCGTTTCTAGACTGCAACATATAGATTCTCGTACCAACTGTTATGGTAGCAGGACCACATGATGCAGTATGCCACATCGTGTGGCTCTGTCTTCTAGCAACAACTAGGTCGAACCCACACGGCTAATGCGTTGCCACTTTTTACACGACTACATGAGTAAGCTCTGGCGGGCGAATAAATATTGAGGAAGAAGAAGAAGCATAAAACAAGACGGAAGGAAGCCTGAGAGACCCGTAGTTGATAAGACGTCAAATAAATCGCAAAAAGATAAGACCTACTAAAGGTTAAAGTAAACTGCTCAAAACTAGCGTGAAGAAAGAAATCAATGAGAATAATACCGTCAATGCCCCATTGCCGTGGAAGCCAGGCCATACATTCCCGAGTCATATATATGAGTGATTGTGACTACGTACAAACACTTGCGGTAGCCAAGGAAAGTCAGCAAACATTCTCACAACTAGAGAGCGGCCATACTACAGCACCACCATTAGCACCATTCGTCGTTAGAGTCGTTAAAGCCTGAAAATTCTAATAATAATAAAACCAAGATCATCTTCAATACTGCTACTAAATCCGGTATTTTGTTAGATTATGTAGGATAAGTCTTAAGCAAGTATTCTTTCACTTTTAACGATATACGCCTATCTAAGAACTTATCTGTAGCAGTTAGATAACAGTTTGTCTTACCATAAATTCTGTTTTTTTTTCTAATCATTAATATTTATTAAATAATGGATTCCGTTGGCACAAAGAAAATTTTAGACGCAAATATCAACGAACTTCTAACAGATAATATTCAACATCGGCACTAAGGGCCTGTCCGGATCCAGGTCTTCGTCTTCGTCTTCTTATTTCAGCTAGTGACGTAACTCAACAATCTCAGCTAGTATAATCGTTAGACGAAGACGAAGCCAACCTGTACGAATTCGTTCGTTTGCTCAGCTGGATTTCGCAGACAGCAAACAAACATAACCTCACAATACTGTGTATATTTTAATAACTGAACTCGAACCTTGACTTGATCAAGCTAACCAGATGTCTGAACAGTTATACAAAATAGCAAAGCTCGGTGGCATAGACCTGGATTCGAATAGAGCTTGATTCGATGTTACGTCACTAGCTGTAATAACAAGATGAAGATGAAGACTTGGATCCGGACAGGCCCTAAGTGTCTTAACTTTTATATATCAAGGCTATAAATTGTCATACCTGACTCCAAAATATTTACACATAAATTTTTGTATTCAAGTTAATGATTGCGTAGGTTGTCCAAGCTTTTCATACCACCAAATAGCTACAGAGCAGTGAATGAATGTTTTTTACAGCAGGACATCTTGGATGCGCCTCTGAGGTGGATGCTGACGACAAAAGACACAAGTAAGTCAAGGACCTCGGGCATTTAAGTTTTCCTGGATCTTATAATACAAATTCACCTTTCTATATCATATATAGCATATATTTTTTTTATTCACAATTTTTTTAATATTTAGTAATGTAAGTTGTACTAGGTCCTTAAGGCATTACTGTGCCCTATGCGCAGATTTGACATTGAAATAATAATTGGTATCTCGCGATAGATATTAAAGGGTTTATCAGGTGACTATTGAAACTTTTCTCATTCAGTAAACTCAGCCATATCGGATGGGCAAGATATTCGCTATTAGAAGCTTCGGTCTCAGTTCAAACCTCTGCGGGAATTTAGTAATTCATAAGAAATAACAATTATGAGTATATGTGATTAGTCTCTCTATAGATATATCCTATTAAGTTTAGTTTTAGTTACGCTATTTTCGAAAGTAATTCTTTTATGAGAAATAACACTAAAATAGGCTTGTTTTTTATAATGGCAGGTGCATCTTGAAATGCTTAAAGCACATTTTATTCGTTTTATAGTCGCGCTATGCCAATATTTATTTATGTCTGTAATAAATCCCGGATAGTGTGCTATTGTGCTGGTCGAATTTTAGAACATTTTGAAGCCAGATCGGCTATCTCATCAATACAATTACCGAAAATAACGTGAATGAAGCTGTAAAATTTTAATTTTTCTTCCGCTCTCCTAGAGCCCTCTTTCACTTATAGTAATGGTCGAATAGGTTCACTTCTCCACTCACTTTCAGAGTCAAAGATACACTGCAAAAATGGTGCCCGCAGTCTCATTGGGTGGATGCGACACGGTTAAGAAGACATTCCATCTGCGTCTTCAAAGTGAATCAAGGTAAGTGATGTAAGGTCCTTTCAGGACCGGATGTGTCGCTACGTTTTTCTCGCGATAAAGCACGTTTTTTTGTTAATGGTGTTGTGACAGCGGCAGGATTGGGTTACCTACCCCACAAACTCACCCGCAATAGCGATCTTATCAGGATAGCAATGAAAACCTGAACTGTCTGCTGTCTAAAGTAAAAAGTATAAAAAGTAAATTTAAGATCGAATATGGGATCGATCGGGCAACTCCTTCATAGGGTTCCCATACAAAAATTTCGTTTTTCACTATATCTGCGGTTTTTTCAAATAACTCGTTATCTACTAAATTTACGATTTTAAACTAAATATATATTATATATATATATAGATATATATATACATTTTATTTTTAATAATCCTGCGTGCTCTGTTATAGCAATTATACTATTAGTAATAAAAGAATAAGTACCCAAAAATCGCAAATTATTTTTTCAAAAAACAGAACAAGTAGTAGTGTATAGGTAAGTGTTGTTATTTTAAAATAAAATTCCGACTTTTTTTTTATTTTCATTATTTTGTTTGATTTTTTTCTCAATTTTTATTTGTGTATGTATTAACAACTATAATAAAGGATGCCGTGCATTGATTTTCATTTTCAGTCATTTTTCCTGATAAAATTTCATGGATTTCGCAATTTTTCTTATTTTTCAATAAACTGCATAAGTGAAATTCTCGAGTAAACCGTAAATCGATGTGTAACGATTACTGATTTCAAATAACTATTCTTCATCAATTGAGTCGTTTGTTCGCACACAGTATATCGAAAAAAGTGTTATAATTGAGAGCGAAAAACATTGTATGTGCAACTTCTTTGCTATAATTAACATTTTTGAAAAATAGTATCACTAGTGTTAATAAAATTTATTCCAAAACATCTTGTGAGAAAAAGAAAATAGAATTCCACAAATTGATGATTTCGCAAAACTTTTTCTCATTTTTTTCCACTTTTCTCTAGTTTTCTCAAAATTGGCTTTTTGCAGATAACGAGTTATTTGACAAAACCACAAATATATTCGAACACTGCTTGAGAACTCGTCGAAATAGCGAGGTGAAATTTGATACACGGTGTATTATAATAGCAATAGTAAATAAAGTTTCAAAAATGTACTAAATCTGACAACCCCTTCTTGGTGTTACCATACAATAATTTATGTGTTTTGCGTATACTGTAAAAACTATCAGTCCTAAACGTTTTTATTGTACTGAAAACTTCTTTAGAATATGAAATCCGATGAAATTGGTTATAATCAATTTTACTGTCCGACGAACCGTTCTAGAAATATATGCGAAGAACCACTTCAAAAATCAAACTTGCACAGATCGGTGACCATACGAAATCACATAAGGTCATTCATCTCTACGGTACCACAAGTATTGTTCTTATAATGACTATCAGAACCAGCTTAACACAAGCTCGCAGCATGGACACGTTTAATAAATAAACGTCTCAACAATACATGCGATTCATCACTTAGTCGGTGTTAGTATTAGTATGTTATACTAAACATAAACTAAACACCAGATGAAATTACATGCAAAAAACATTAAACAAAATAGATTAAATATTATATAGACGTTTTTTTAAAACATGCTTAGAAACATCTATAACAAAATTCTCAGCCATATTATTGACAGTAATGCACATGCGATTGATAGGTTCGTACATGCTATAGTTAGACCTTGAGGGGTTAACATACAACAGAGGTAGCCTTCTCAAATTGTGCCTGCTATCGCGAAAAGAGATTTTATTAAATAACAGAGGAGAGTCAATATTCGCGTTTAAGAGTTGGTGCACAAAAGTTACATCGGCAACCATGCGACGTTTCACAAGCGAGTGCATATTTAGAAGCTTCAACCGATCCTCATAGGGTGGAAGAATTAATGAGTTATTCCAAGGTAGGTGCCTGAGAGCAAATCGTAGGAAGTTCCGCTGAACAGACTCGATACGGTCAATGTGTGTACCGTAAAATGGAGACCAGACCTGGCTAGCGTATTCAAGCAGTGGTCTCACAAAGCAAGTGTACAAACGCAGAGTTACGGTGGGATTCGAAAACTCTCGGGACCAACGTTTTATAAAACCCAGCATAGAACTACTCTTTGATACCATGTAGTTTATATGGGAGATAAAATTCAATCTTTGATCACATTTGACACCCAAGTCACAGACAGAGCCAACACGGCGAATCGAGGAATGCGAGAACTCGTAATCATAAGTGATTGGTTTCTGATTTCTGTGGAAAGTCATAACCTTACATTTGTCTATATTGAGTACCAAATTATTACTTTTGCACCAGTCGTAAAATTTGTGAAGGTCAGCCTGTACCTGTTCACAATCGCTAACAGATTTAATCTGAGCGAAAAACTTAATGTCGTCAGCATATATCAAGACTTTACAGTGCCTCACAACAGAGACAATGTCGTCAATAGATAAAATAAAGAACAACGGGCCCAAGTGACTACCTTGAGGCACGCCAGACGAAGCCATCAAGATTTTAGAGATGGAATGGCGGAATAAGATTTGGTATGTTCTGTTATCTAAATAAGACTCCGTCCATTTTAGAAATGTTGGGCGAAACCCATACTTTTCCATTTTAAAGAGTATCACGGAGTGAGATAACTTGTCGAACGCTTTACTAAAGTCTGTATAAATACAATCCGTCTGGTAGCCTTTTGCAAATCCGCCAATGGTATCCGAGACAAATTCCAACAAGTTAGTGGTTGTAGATCTGCCGGAAATAAACCCATGTTGGTAAGAAGAAAGCAAATTCTTGCAGGAAACTGACAGCTGAGAGTAAATGATGGATTCGAATAATTTAGGCATACAAGATAATTTTGCAATAGGCCTATAGTTAGAAATTTCATTTTTACTACCTTTTTTGTGGATAGGTATGATAAAGGAATTTTTCCATAGCTGCGGGAAACAACCGGTATCGAGCGATTTTTGGAAAATAATTCTTAGCGGAGCTGCCAGGACAAGGCAGCAAGACTTAAAAAAGGCTGGAGGGATCCCATCTGGACCCGTTGTGAAGTCATTAGGAAGCTCATAAATGTGATCGAGTATATCCTCATGTGAAATGGAAGGGACAGTGAACAAAACGTTATGGGAGTCGTTCATATGATTGAAGTTGCTATTTAGAGGTTGAAAATTTGACGAGGCAAATGCGTTGTCAAAAAATGAAGCAAACATATTACAAATTTCAGACGAATCATCACTAGCAGTATCTTTGTACTTCATGGTATTGGGGTAGTTGTCGGTTTTTTTCTTCATATTAATAAACTTGAAAAAGATGCGTGGGTCACTAAATAATTTCGTTCGCATGCTTAGGACGTATTCATCATAAAGTGTAGAAGAAAGTTCTTTGAACTCATTATAGGATGCGAGGAAGTTGTTATGACTTATAATATCTTTGTCCCTCATATAACTTATTCACATTTTATTCTTTCTATTTTTAAGACGTTTCAGTTCTTTATTGAACCAGGGCGGTGATGTTTTATGCAACCGCTGGCGCTCGCGGGGAACATGAGAAGAGAATAGATCAAAAAGAATTATGTAAAACTTAGAAACATCTTCATCAACACTATCGCAAGATAGTAATGTGTTGAAATCAATAACGGTAAGTCTACTAGAAAGTTCCGCGAAGTCAGCTTTTCTAAAATTGAGAAAGTATTGTGTTTCGTCGCAATTTGTCAAGTTTTCGGTTTCATGTGAATACGTAATTAGTATAGGGGGGTGGTATTTGTCAAGAGTAGAAATTAAAACGGGGCTAGCTTCAACTAAAAAGTTATCCGCGTCAGTAGAAAATACCAGGTCTAACTGCCTATCCATGTCATTCTTAACGTTACTGATCTGGCTGAGACCAAGAGATGAAATAGTGTCAAGGAAAAGTGATTCTCTTGCTGTCAAGTTGTTAAGTGGAAGATAGTCATCGTCTTCTTCATTAAGTACCCATTGTATATTGGGTAAGTTAAAATCACCAATTAGTAGTAATTCGTCAAGAGGTTCCATCTTACCATGGATAAAATTGGATGTTGAAATGAGCAGGTCGTAAATATTCTGTCCTTTGTCATCTATATTATTAATGGAGTCTGGAGGAATATAGCAACAAAGTATGTATAAGTCATATTTTAAGAGAGACAACTTAAGAGCTATAAGTTCGATGTCAAGAGTGTTGGAGAAACTGGGAAGCTGAATTTGGCTGCAATTGAAGTGGTTTTTACAAGCGAGGAGTACGCCACCGCCACGTGCTTCAGAATCAGTGTATCTATCTCTTCTAAAAATTTGATACGAATTGTCAAAGATTTCGGCATCGCGGAAACCATGATGCAGCCATGTTTCAGTGAAAGCAACTATATCGAAATCAGTTGCAACAGAGGATTTGAAGATTTGTGAAGTTTTTGTACGAATCCCCCTTACATTTTGGTAGTAGAGGGAAATAGATTTGAGTTTTTTGGAATATCGCTGCTTATTTTAGCTGTATTACGACCTTGGCGCCCGGAAGGTACGAATAATTTAGTAAAAGCGCCAGAGGGCCAAAATGCTGTATCCAATAACTTGTCTTGCAGATCCGCTGAGACAGTTAAAATAAAGGATGCAACCGGTTTAGAGCATTTACTAATTTTTCGGCAAGAAATACCATCTGTTGTGATATTTTTGGACTTCAGATACCTTAATATGTCCTCACACAACGTTTCTGGAGAGAAACGGGTGATGAAAACACACGTAGGCTTTGGTACCGTTCTCAAAGAGGCGCCAATACCAATTCCCACAGGCGAAGTATCATTGGTGGGGGCACTATCCACAACCGAAACAGACCGTAATACACCGACATCCGAAACGGAAAACTCCGTCCCCCTGTCAGACGACCCGTCCACTAACGAAGATAACACATTATCTTCACCCGTAGACAAAGCGCTGCCAATGGGGGCTAAACCACTAACCAGAGAAACCTCATGTCGACTTGAGGCAGTCGGAATGTTATTTGGGCGGTTGCGTTGGTTCCTTTGTCTCCGGCGACGGCCTAACTTCTCTGACGAAATATTCACAGAGGAGGGAGGAGTTGAAACATACAAGTCCTGCTGAGTATGAGAAGACTGTTGGGGTTCAGGCAGTAAATTTTCAGATCTGCAAGACTCTTTTAAAGCTAAGTTACCAATATCATGAGACAATGAACCCAGAAGCGCAGAATTCTTCAAAACGGCTGATGAACAGGAACCAATATCGCCCTTGACCTGCTTAATAGTGCGCCTGATATCCTCAATGATAGGTGTAACTAGCCCGCTATTAGCACTTGAGGTTAAAGGCGCGTCACATGTTATTACTACAGAGTGAAGATCGTCTAAGCTGCTCGATACAAGAGAAATTTTTGATGATTTTTTGATGCTAATTCTAGCTTTTTTATTTGTTTTGAAATTATCTTTGACTGTTTTTTCTTCGTAGTATTGCCACAAAATTCTGTTTGAAAAATATTTGACCCCGAAATTTCGAAATTCTAGTATATCGTTTCTGAGTAGAACTTCGCGTATATGTACTGGAATTATCGTACATCTAGCAACACTGTAGAATACAGTTTTTAACACAACTAGAATTTGACCACGCTTTTTTTGGTTTAGAAACAAAAGAAAAAGAAAACGATAAGAACAAGAAGCAAGCAAAAGTAATATTACTGTGTTACATATTGATGAAATGTGGTGCTCTTAAAATCTTTCTGGAAAATATAATTGTAAGATTAGCAGGGACCGAATAATTTTGAAATAATAGTTAAAATGTAACTTTTTTTTTTTAGTTCTATATAGCTGTTATAAAAGACTTCTATAATTTTAGATCATAAGATAATAGTTAATGGTTTTGCACAGTCATAATTATTGTTATATAAAACATTTATTTATTTAACTCTTTTGATTTACAATGATTTCTTTCATTCTTTTAATTCTTCAAAAACTCTAACAAAACTTCTAATTTCTTAATCTCATGTTAACTATCTTAACAGACTTTTAATAAGAGTCTTTAATATAACACAAAAAACACAAAAAAATTAAAGCCTTTTGGGATAAGATTTAATTAAATAAATGTCTTAAATAACAATTATCAGGATGTTTCACAAGTGGTGGATAATAATGAAGGAGGCGATACGTCATGTCGAGAAATGAAGAGAATTGTATGGCAGAGGGGGGGGGGGGGTGCATTCTCAACCCTTTAAGAGATAATCGGGGTTAAAGGACTAAGGGTACGTGAAACGTAGGTTGGTTTCATTTTCTACCTTTCACCGTTTGTGAGGTTATGACACAAAAATTATTCCAATGCATGAAAAGTCTACCTTGCAAGAAAATATGAAATAATATTAAAACCGTAAACAACATTTTTATATTTATTTATTATGATCGAGATAGGAACAATTAATAACATTAACTATTTAAAATATTTTCAAAATACCCCCCGTAATTTTGAATACAAAGTAAAGCTCTACGCTTAATAGATCTTTTAAGATCAGTTGCTTGCAATTCCTCTTTAATTTTGTTGGAAGTTTCTTGGAGTCTGTGTATAAGTTCGTCTCTTAATGTTAT
Organism: Dioctria linearis; assembly: GCA_963930735.1. Lineage (NCBI taxonomy): Eukaryota > Metazoa > Arthropoda > Insecta > Diptera > Asilidae > Dioctria > Dioctria linearis. The sequence goes on from OZ005741.1 coordinate 272,556,817, forward strand.
TTCCGACGCGTAAACAATCTCCTTCAGAGTTCCCCAGAGCTAAAAGTCTAAGGGTTTTAAATCAGGAGACCGTGGTGGCCAAGGAAAAGGACCGTGCCATCCAATTCACTTATTTCGGTAATTGGTGTTCATCCACTGCAGTATATTTCGCCCGGTGTGTCCAGGTGCTCCATTCTGCTGGTAAATGATATCTCTTCTTATTGATAGAGGTAGATCGTCCATAAGATCTCGAAGATCATTTTCCAAAAAGTCCAAGTAATTTTCGGTATTTAATCTACTTGGTAGAATTTGTGGAGCAAGAAACTTTCCGCCGACAATACCTGCCCACACATTGATGGAAAATCTATATTGCGATGATGCCTTCCGAGATACGTGTGGATGATTTTCTGTAGCCCAGTCGTGTAAATTGTGTAAATTTGTTGTCCCAGTTTTTGTAAATTTGGATTCATCGGTCCACAGGATATTGTCCAAAAACGTGTAGTCGTTAAAATCTCTCTCTAAGAGCCAACTGCAAAATTCGGTGCGTAACGGCTTATCTCCTGGTAGTAGCTCCTGCACAGGAGTAACGTGGTAAGGATACATGCCTTCCTTTTTTAGAATTCTCCAAACAGTTGACACAGACATTCCTAAGCGAAAAGCTAAGCGCCTAGTTCCTATAGCAGAATCATTCCTTGCCATTTCTAGAACCCTCTCCTCTGCTTCAACTGTAGTCGTTAAAGGATTGAAGGTTTCTCTCGACACATTTCCAAAGTTGAGAGTTTCTTTGATTCTTTGGTAGGTTCTTTGAAAGACACGTACGGATGGAAGCCATCTCGCCGGAAATCTTCGATGATATTCGCGTTGAGCCTCAAGGGAATTTCCGTCGCTGTAATCGTAACAGTAAACTATGTCCGCGTATTCGTCATTGGAAAATGAAGCCATCGTTACTTTAAAGTTTTTCTTCTTAGTTTTGAATTACGAATAATGAAATCTTTACTTGCATTGGTATTTATAGTAGAATAATTTACCTGCACATGAAGTTAGTGAAATTAGTGATAGTTATTGCTTACAATTAGAAATTAACTCCATTTTCTCAGAGATCGAATTAGTTATGACTTTTTACGAAAAAGCCTACTTTACTTGTTATTCTTGGCCGATAATAGTTTGAAGCTAAAAAAACTGAGCTGGAAAGGCTTATAATTTGTCTGTCAAAAATAAAAAGCCAGCTTGTCTTTTTCTGTCATAACTCATAAACGGTGAAAGGTACAAAATGAAAACAAAGTGCGTTTTAAAGAAAACAATCTTAGCTTCTAACAGGAGTAAGACAGAAAAAAAAATTATAAGTTTTTTATTTTAGTTTGGCTTCTTCTAAACTACATACTGTAGAAGAAGCACTGACACATTGAATCAAAGGGCAGGAGGTTCTCTATAAATTAGCACCTCGACCATCTTTCTACTGTTTGTCGTTCATTATTATCCACCACTTGTGAAACACCCTGTATAAAATAAAAAAAATCTATTGAAATTCTTCTGATGAGACTTAAAAGTTGTTTAGCAAATTACTCTTTGCCCTTATTTCCGAAGTATATTACCTTTTCTTATTTAGCTGATATCCATAAATACCAGTAATTTTTGGTCCGTGACAATGAGAACAATGTAAAATAATTTTTCATTGAAGACTGCCTAAAAATGAAATTTTTTAATTCGTTTTTACAATTACTGAATAAATATAAACGTATTAATGGTAGGATGGGAATGGAAATTATTGAGCTCATTAAATAATTAAAAATTAAGCTAATATCGGCATATTTAATTCCTCACTAGGATAATACCGGAATATGGGTAATTCAATGGGAGTACAACGGCAGTGCTGGTCTACAGGTAAAATTAGAACTAATTTCATATAAATTCATATTCAGCTGAAAGCAAAGCATTTATTAATCTTTTGCAAAGTTTTTAATGAGTAAGATTTTAAGCAAATTTTATGCAAAACCAGCAATTTTTGAGATCTGTATAATTCAAATTTCTTAAAAAAATAAACAAAAAAGAGGAGAAGTAAAAAGAAAAGTGTTATGATTCTTTGCCATCGATAACCTGAATTCAAAATTTCTGCTTGTATTAGACCTCGGAAGCCTCCACTTAATTTATGCCAATTCCTCTTAAGATGCTTGATGGTCTTTAATTTACATCAATCAGCATACATTTCTGAGTTTGACCGTAGTTTCGCCTTCAAGTCCCATCGCCAGCAGGGCAAAGTAATTCATATTTAATAGAATGCAACTGCAAAACGTCCTTAGAACTTTTAATTGATGCATAATTTCGTTCTTAAGTAAAATTTTTCTCAAAGAGGATCTGAAAATTTTTCAGAGAAATATTTTAAGTGCATTATCTTTGCTTTTACCATCAAAAATGACTGTAGAAGTTGGCAATTTCCTTTATAGCTTAAATTTTTAAAGGATGTACAAAATAGTTTTAAATGTAATGTGTACCATTTTTTCTTTATTTTTAATTTTATTGCATTTTCATAAATTTGATATTAAGAATGAAAAAAAAAAAAAAAACCATATTAGGTATATTTATTCATGGCAATATTCTGCCGACAAATGGGTAGAAATAAAAGATTCATGGTACCCTGTACCGGAATTGGAAATGTAAGGGCAAATCCCTGCAATTTATGGAGCTATGAATGCCGCATCTATGGTTCATAAAGTTTCACTAGCAGTAATAACCATTACTCGAGTTGCACTGTGAAGATGGAAATGGACAATCTCCATATATACTCGTACTTACCTACCACTCCAGGCCGAGTAACTATAAATTATTGAGTTCATTGCGGGACTTGACTAACGTGTGCTGCTCATGTTTATATTCTTGCATGCCTATAAAAGGATTAATGATTTTCATGGGGTTATTGATTCTTGCGGGGATATAATATATATTACGATGGTGACTAAGAGATGAGGAAATCTGAGAATCAGTGGAATGATTGGTCAATAGCGTGTACGTAAGTGCCGCAGTTTGAGCCATATAATTTTGCATTCAGTGATTTATTATAATTTGATATCCTTGGCGTCGCGTCGGTGGTAATGTTTGGATTTATTAAGGTATACATAAATAATTTGTGGTTATACAAATTGGGCTGATTAGTTTTCTAGGATTTTTTTCTTATGTAATGTGTATAACTAACTGTTATGGTAACATTTCTGAGGTATTTAAATTATTTTAACGGAATACTGACTAATTTTTCTTCTAAAATCATTTCGAAAATGTAGAAAAAAGTATTAATACAGAAAGAAAGTAAATTGGCTTTGCCATTTCGGAGGTTTAATCAACTTTCGTAAATCTCTTATAGCCGCTTTTATAGTGTCGGTTTAATCTTTCGCTCAGGCTTAAGCTTTTACTTAACTGATTTTATTGTTCCACAGTACTTCGGTTCATGTGTTGAACATACATACAGTACGTTTACATGAATACTTGAGTACTTGACTTGAAATCCACTTGAAGCTCATATAAGGCGGTTGATTGAATTAATTCCAATTACTTGACTTGAATTTTTCTTCAATTTAATTTTCCAATTACTTGAGTTGTAATTTACGCGTTGAATTTGCGTTTTCATGATATTTTGATTACTTCAAGCATACTTCAAGTAAACTTCAAGTATTCATGTAAACATTCTGATGGTTCAAAATTGACCTAATTTGTATACGCATTGAAAATATAACTGTATGGTACTTGCATTAGGCTTTAGCAACATTTTAAATATAATATTGAAATCTTTACCGTTATAGAAATAACGCAATCTGTTGTGATTGAATGCAGCACGGTTAAAAATGTTAGGATATTTTTTAAACCAACAAAAGGAATACTGCCTTTTTGCAGTACAATTAATACTATTTTGTAATAAATTGAAATTACTACAAATAAAAATAGTAATTCCTGATATTTAAGTAAACCCTTTTGGATTAAAATAAGAAGAAAGCGCTCATTTAATTAGAATTAACTTAAATGTAACAATAATTGGTTTATAAATTAAACCAACAAAGTTCCATGTGAACAACGTGAAAGAGTTTGTCGCTGCAATAAATGTATGACGCATATGTGTTCGGCTGAAGTGTAGGAAATTGTAATACGTTCTGTACAGGGTTTACCAATAAGAGGTGTTATTTTAATTAGCCCGCTATTTCGATAGATGTCACCTTTGGAGCTGTCATTTTTTGACATTTGATAAGTAGAAACTACGACATTAAGAAAAATGGAACGATACATGATTCAACAACGCATTGAAATTATTTAAATTCACTATAAAAAAGGTGAAAATTTGGCAGAGACGGTTCGTAAAACTCGAACATTTTTGAGTCGTCGTGAAGCACCTTGTCGGACCGCAATACAGAAATTGGTGGAAAAATTCGAACTGTCGGGACAAGTTAGTGATGTGAAGAATAAAATTCGTGCCCTCGCTCAAGATCATCCGAGAATATTGCTGCTGTAGCCGAAAGTGTTGAAGAAAACCCAGGTTTGTCCATTCCTCGTCGTTCTTTGGAATTAGGCATTCCACAAACGTCATTATACCGTATTTTGCATAAAGATTGGGGTCTTAAGGCTTATAAAGTTCAGTTAGCATAAGAACTCAAGCCGGCCGATCATCAATAACGTCGAGTCTTTGCTGATTGGGTCCTTGAAATGCATGAAAATGATCCGGCAAAATTGTCGCATCTGGGGCTCGGAAAACCCAAGAGTTATTGTTGAAAAGCCTCTCTATCCTCAACGTGTGACTGTTTGGTGCGGTTTATGGTCCCGCGGGGTCATTGGACCTTACTTTTTCGAAAATGAGGCTGGAGCAACAGTTACGGTGAATGGATTGCGCTATCGACAGATGATTAATGATTTTTTATGGCCGAAATAGGATGGTATTGATCTGGACAACGTTTACTGTCAACAAGACGGCGCTACGTGCCATACAAGCAACAAAACCATTGAAAAGTTTCCGGACCGTGTTATCTCTCGAAGAGGTGATCACAATTGGCCACCGAGATCTTGTGACTTAACACCTTGCGACTTCTTCCTTTGAGGCCACGTGAAAGAGAAGGTCTACGCCAACAGCCCAGCGTCCATTCAAGACCTCAAAGATGGAATTCATGAGGCTATCGAGGACATAGGGCAGCCACATTGCGATTAGGTTATGGAAAATTTCATGAAAAGGATATGGTCCTGTAGGCGTGGTCGTGGTGGTCATTTGGCTGATGTTACTTTCCATTATTAACGGCATACCTTCCTCTTTATAATGAAATGAAGATCCGATCATTTATCTCAAAAAATGGCATTTTGCTTTGCATATCAAAATAACACCTCTTATTGGAAAACCCACATTGGTATGAAGGGAGAACATGATAAGACTTGATTTGATGTTGCATTCAGGATAATTTGGAATATAATTTACTCTTCGAAAGAATAAAATTTTACTGCATTCAGTATAATGTGGTGTAAAGTTTAACCTTTTTCAGGAATACAATTAATTTCTATAACCATTTACCGTTATTTCTGTTGACCTACGAACAAAACTTTCTTTAAATCCAATCAACGTCTTCGAAAGATTTCCTTTCTTCTTTTTTGATTCGAACTTGGTAAGAAATATTTTTATATGTATGCAATACTTGTGAACTAATTAAATTTTACTATAGTTGCTTTATGATTTCGAGTTGAGGTATAAAACTCAGTCTTCTCTATTATTTGATAAATAGAAGAAATATGCTGATTTTGTTGACATTGTTTTAAATGAAACGACGGGAAAAGAGAGTCCATTGGAGAATACTGAAACATTCGGTAAGTAAGTACATACTATTTCGCAGACGTTATTATTATATATTTTTAATAGATTGGAATAAATAAAGAAGTAAAAACTTCATATCATTATTAATATTGCTACCTAGGACTAAAGAAATCAGGAAAACTACTCTGGAAAGATCCGTCAAAGCATTTCTTAGACTTTGAAGACATTCAAAAAGTAGTACCACAGCATTGGCTAGGAGTATTGAGTTTAATTCGAATAATATGAATTATATTATCCCCAAAAATAACTGCAACGTGTATTGGTGACTTAAAACAATTAATTAAGCTTCACTTAGATATTATAATAAATACCTATAAAAAGAATTTAATTCCCAAACATCACCTGATGACTCACTATCCGGGTCTAATAAAGAGAAATAGCCCCTTAGTTCACAGTTGGACAATGCGCTACAAAGCTAAGCATAAATATTTTTCAAAATTAAGCTCTTCCTTAAATAATTATACATATTAACATTTGTAAGTCATTAACTATTCGACATCAGTAATTTATGGCACACACATTAAAGAATTTAAAATTCCAAGAATCTTTTAGTTTTGGTAAACTGCAAAAAATTAATATCAATGAAGTAACCTATGACAAAGATATTTTTTTAAATAAAAGTTTTTTAAATAAAGAAACATTCAGTACTTCCTGGGTAGAAGTTAGTCCGGGTTTTCATTATAGAAAAGACACTTATATTTATATGGATAAGGATCTACCTTTTTTGTTTGGCCGTATTATTGATATAATTTACAGAAATAACGAAATCTTTTTTAATTGTTAATAAGCACACTTGTAGTTTGTTTTGAATTGAATAAAACAGAAGAAAACTGTATTGTTAAATATAAAGATCTACTTTACAAAGCAACCTTTGAAAGTTATTTTGCAAACATGAAGTTATATGTTTTGGTTCCCATAGTTATATCTTAATTTTATGTATCTACATAGTACATATGTTCTGCATAAGTATAATTTGTTAATTTCATAAAATAAAATGGAAAAAAAATAGAAAGTGTTTTATTTATTAAGTTGTAATGCAGTTATACTAAAAATTTGAACTGAACTTAGTCTAAAATTTAGTATTGATCTTATTAAAATTCTAAACTATTAAAATTTAATTTCTAGTACTTTGTGACTAAAATATATAATCCTTTTGGTTTATATTTTAATTCTTTTTATTACAAATAAATTCCAGCAAAAGGTTATAATTAAACACATTTGATATTACATTTTATAATACATGGAGTATTAAATTATATTAAGAAAAATTATTGAAAAAATTTTGAATACATTCATATTATTGAAATTTAATCTTTTATTGGACTCGTCATATATACAACCCAAAAAAGATTAGAATTTAAAAAAAAAAACAAAAATGGAAGCCCCCTCCCCCCTTTTCCACCGAAAACAAATATAGACCACAGAGCGTTGGATGAAAAGTCAGTTCGGCGATAGTAGGCACCTGAATGCTGGATGGGTTTTATTATAAATGAATTAAAACTGAAATTGCAACAATTTTTTTAATCTCAAGTCACAGTCACAGTTTATACAGGAAATAATATAGAACCTTTGGTAGAAAGTCATTAAGTTAATTTTAAATAGTAACATAGCTTACTACATAGCATACAATTGCGCGACACTTTTAGAAGGTTTTCTTTCGAGATTTAGCTCTGGCGAAGTCACCGATGAGTTTCGAGATATCCACTCTTTCTGCTTTTCCAGTCTCTATTCTACGTAGCGCTAATTGTAGTAGGCGCTCTTAGCCCATCGAATTTCGAAGATAGTTTTTTATTATTTCGAGATTTGAGAACGAGCGTTCTGCAGATTCAACGGTGACGGAGAATCGTCAAAAGGGGAATCAACAAGGAACTGACTTTGGAGAAACTCGAACTCACATCATTCAATTTAATGATTATAAGTTCGCCCAATTCTTTGATAGTCGGTATCTTTTAATTCCCGGCTAGTGTTTCGAAATTCAAGAATCGTTTGTGACTCACTGGGGCCCATGCGATCGCATTGGTTGAAATGGCATAGCTACGCCACTGATTTCATGTTTCTTGTTGACTGCTAGATATTTAATTTGTGTCTCGAAAACATGAGCTTATCGTATTGTGAAAAAACTTTCGCACTACATTACATTGTTGAAAACGGAGTACATCAAGATATCAGACCCAGAAAATAAAGAAAAAACAATGTAAAAAAACTTTTAAGTTAAACGGTTTTATTTTACATTAGATGATGTTATGGGTTACAAATGTGGGGCTTACCAAGTTAGATGTACTGTCTATTGGTAATAGATCGTATAGAACCAAGCGCAGTAACGTTATCTCGTATCAGAGGCCAATATCTACGTTGGGTCGCTGTGTCTTCGGAATAAGTAATTAATCAGGGGCTGTGATTAGATTTATATAAAACCGAAGAGCCTTAGGCTTGCAGATTTTCTCACGATGTATTTTTCACTATCAAAGTAAATGATATTCAAATTCTGGTCTGCACTTGATTTCGAAAAACCAGGGTTAGATTATATAGCAAACGGATAGGCTATACGGAAGAAGAGGTTAAGCATTTCTCTTCATACCGCGTCGATGTACTCGTTTTATTCATGGAAGTAGGAAAAATAAAAGAAAACTAAAACTATAGCTGCGAATAAACAAAATTTAAATTAATTTTAAAATTTATAATTTTATATTTTGTTTTGTAACTTTTAAATATTTTAATAATTTTCTTAGTGTTCCATTTATTTCTTGTAGCTGCCTTTGTATGGTTGACATAATTTAGGTGAAGTAAACAAACAATAACAACTTAATTCTAAACATACACACAGGAATGCCCTGAAATGTCAAACTGACACAAAATAAGGCGAAGCCCTCTGGTCATTTCCGCCCGTATCAAAAAGTATAAATGTTTATTACACGTACACAGATTTAACACAATATAGCCTATCCTGATTTGATATATAATCTAAGGGGCCGGGAAGTCCCCCAATTTTACTTAAGTCTGAAGCTCCTGATTGCTTGGTTATTATGCTGACGCAGCGACCCAAAGTAGATATTGGCCTCTGGCACTAGAAGACGTTACTGATCTCAGTCCTGCTCGATTTCTTACCAGTTACCTCTACCTCATGAAGCTCCACATTTGTGACCCTTAATTATTTTCTAGCTTTTAGTACATTATCTAATATTAAATAAAATCGTTTAACTTAAAAGTTTGTTTTACCCATTTTTAGGTTTTTAGTGCGATTTCTTTGAATGCGACCTTGACTTTTGGGCTCAGCTTAATAATAAGTGTTTTAAATGTGCTTAAATAAAAAAGTTATCGTTTGAGTTGTTATTTATAAAGCACACGCAGTTTTAGTTTGAGTTGCTATTTAAAGGGGACGCAACCTCCTCATCCGCCATTTCGAGGTGCCCTCCATATTGTGGTTAGAATAACTCAGTATTGCCACTTTGGCTACAATCGTATCAAATGGCTACTTTGGGCAAAGTATGGCTGGGGGGATAAATCCTAATATTTTTCCTACGATAGAGAATTGTTGAATATATTATGCTAACTGAACTCACCCATAATTGTGAGCCAATAGTCGATAGAAATTTCAAAGTTCTTTACATTTCTGGGCTCATTTATATAATCAGAAAATTGTAAGGGAGGAAGGGGGGAGAGGTGAATTATATGTTTAGGGCAATGTCGACTTTGGCTTATTCACTGCTTTGACTTTAAATAGCTGAAAGATGTTTAAAAAAAAACAAACAAAAAACTAACTTGACAAATTTCGACCCCACTGAAATATTTGTAAATTCTTTTGATACATATAAATTATGAAAAATTAATTTTTTAAGACAAATTTTCAGTTAATTGATCTATAGGATAATATTTATATAAGACTTTAAGTTAGATCTTCCTTTAATGAAACCATGTTGAAGAGGAGAAATGTGCTCCTTGACAAAGAAGGATATTTTATTGGTTACAATACTCTTAAACAGCTTAGGAATAACAGAGAGCTTACAGATTGGACGGTAGTTCCTGACATCATTTTTAGCACCAGCTTTGTGGATAGGGTGCAGCACAGAGAGCTTCCATTGATCAAGAAACACTCCTGATGACAGAGAAAGATTGAAGATAATGCCTCACGACAACAAAATACAAGGACAGCTGGAATACCATCGAGACCCGAGGAAGACGACGTACCAAGCTTATTAAGGGCATCAGTAACATCATCAATCGATATAAATAATGACCCCAAATCAACCGATGAGGGTATGCTATTCAAAAGGTCATCATTTAATGGTTTTCCAGTATCGTCGACGTAAACAGACTCAAAGTAGTCAGCAAATAAACTACAAACATTACTAGTGGTCTCAGCTTCCATACCATTATAATGGACACAGGAAGGGAAACCATAAGAGTTCCTTTTACCATTAAGAAGGACCAAAATGTTTTGGCGTTATGCTTAATGTCAGTTTCAATAGAGTTCAAATATTGCCTGTATGTATGTATGTATGTATTGAAGATATGGCCCAGCGTTACACCGATCCTGGTTTAGCGGCCAGGCCCAGCCGTACCCCCTGACTACTCTAAACACTTAAGGATGAAGGTATTTGGAATAAGCTGGGCATATAACCGCATCAGCAGCTCATATCTAACTACTATATCACACAAAACAACACATAAAAATAAAATAAAATCATAAATTAATTCAGAAAGGACTAATTGGAAAGGAAGGATTTTAATTCATGCATATGTTTATCTTTTTTTTCCTTTTTTAGATATTTAAATACATATATATATTACGGAATAATTAATAAAATAGAAAAAGTAAAAGCTGTAACAGAGACAGAGTGATACTTCCCCGCTGCTAGTCAACCCATCCATTTGTTCCTGTCCGTTCCCATCCTTCGGCGTCCTTACCTCATCCACTCCTGAGCAATTCACTGAACCTGCACTTTAAACTGCACCCCCTGCGTTTTACCTTTTACGCTTACCTTTGCACTTACGCTGGTTTATCAATATGGACGAGGAACTTCCTACACCCTTACACCATTACAATACACCACACATACAATGTACCACCAATGCACCCTAACCCAACCCCATACACTAATATGTGATGAGATCTTGTAAGTACCTGTGTTTTCACACACGAACCATTAAATTTAAGTTTTAGATGAAATAAAATAATAATAAATAAATGAGAAAGAAAAATATATATAACTAGCAATGCACCCAGGTCGAACCGAGTTCACTTGACTTAACTCTGATCATACGCACAATCGTATACACAAATTCTTGTCTAGCTTTCGCGAAATGGCGCCTGATACCAACTCGGCGTCCTCACTTTCTTTCACAGAACTTCACTTTTAAAACTAACAACTAAAGACTAAAGACACCCACTTCATCACTGGGTTTTATTGGATTAAATTAAATTAAATTAAATTAAACCCTCTCCCCGGGGAAAAACAACGATTCCACTCAATTCATTTTACTTCAGCCAGCATCAATCAATCACCCACACTAATTCCCACGACAGCTCAAGCAAACACGTCTGTACTACACGGCATACCGATCGCCACTTAATAGAGTTCAAATATTGCCTGTATAAAAACTTATTCAAAAACTCATACTCTTTCCGAAGTCTTTTAAAAAGAATACCATCGTTTACATCACACGTCTCACTATATTTTTTATGGGCCGCATTTCGAGCATTTTTTAATTGAGCTAGTCTATGATTTCTCCATGGATGGCCCGAATTGACTCTCCTAGATGCTAATGGCACATGAGCAGAAATAATGTTATCAAAAATTGAAGCAAATTTAGTAAACGCCTGCATTAAATCGCATTCAGAAAACAAGCCCTGCCAGTCAATTAGATTCAGCTCATCATTTATAGCCGCATAATTGGCTTTTTTGAAGTTATAAAAATATAATGAATCACGCAAATTAGGATTAATAATAGTACTACTATGTGTAATAAAACCAATTACAATTTCTAGTGCACAATGGTTTACAGTATCTTTGGAGAAGTTAAAGGATGCAGAATTAACAGTTGAAAGTAAGTTTTCGCTAACAAATACTAAATCTACAAGTTTACCTATAGAGTTCGCCACTACATTAATCTGAGTAAGAACCATTGACAGAAGTCCGTCCACCAAACAGCGTTCGACATCCTTCAAAATATTAAGAGGAATAAGCATCATGTCTTCGTCACTCCATAACCAGTGGATATTGCCGGCATTGAAGTCACCAAGTACAACAATGTGATCGTTGTCCTGAACCATATTCTCCAAGATTGATAAAATATTTAAGATATGCTTCTCATAAATCTCCGCGTTTGAGTTTGGCGGGATGTATGAGACAAAGAAAAAAACACTTACATCAGCAGAAGATACTCGAACACAAATCTGCTCAATCTCATAAGACAAATGAAGTAATGGAATTTCACGAGATTGGAAGGTGGAGTTAATTGCCAACAGGACACCTCCACCACGGCTAAGTCCAGATTCAACAGCATGACCGTTGCGATAGACCAAATATGAAGGATTAAAAGTTACAGAAGAATGAAATGATGGGTTAAGCCAAGTGTCAACCATCGCGATGACATCATATGAGTGTTAAGTAGAGCTAACATAAATGTCGTTGACCTTAGTCCTAAGACCGCTCACATTTTGGAAATAGGAGGATATAGAAGTATTAGCCATTGATGAAGTAATCAATGAAGTTCTGAGAAACAGGGCAGGTACCAGTTACGAGATCATCACCCTGTATAAGGGTACCACGAATTAGGTGTTGAGAAGAATTGATTGCTGAGCCTTTGTGTTTTTTGGCAAGTTTACAAATTTACGCACAACTGTCCCACATGGCCAGACATCATCCTTAAGGAGGTGCGGGAATAAGTAATCGGGGACACCCAGCTTGAACGTCAAAAATCTCAATGAAGACAAGTCGACATCTCTTTTTATTAAACGCTTGCAGACCAATATGTTAGGGTCAATATTAAATTTAGAGGAAATAAATTTGATTACCTTATCCTCAGTAGTATTAAGTGGCTCAAGACGCGATAAGTGAAGCAAGCACGGCAAGCAGAGGTACCAACTATCTTAGGCTGCCGCCTATCATTCCCATTAACTCTGATGGCAATGTGATCAAAATCACTGGAAGGCGATGCCATTTTATTGCCCTTTTACAGCAACATCATCAGCAGCAATGGGATAACCACCATCAGTGATGCCCACAATCGAAGCAATACCCGGGTTAAGCTCCACAATATTATCATCATCCCTTGACACCGCTACCGCCGACGGTGGCATCTTAATTAACTTACCAGCAAAAGATCCGTTAGGGCTTCTTACCAGGTTAAGATAATTGTTCAAAATATTTCTTTATTTACATTTTTGTGTTGTGCTCCCAACGTTTTTTTTTTGTTCTTTCATGTGTCAATAGCATCAGTTCACAATTGTGTTTCACTTGGGGGCAGCGGAAAAATTTTGAAGAAAAATTATATATACCATATAGTGAGCAAAGTAGCGCAGTACCCGAAATGTCTATTATAGTTGCATAAAATCTTCCTATATTGACAGCAACTATATTTCCCGCAGAGTAAGGAAACGCACGCTCACGTGCGCACACAAATGACTCATGAGTAATTTAGACTCACGTGCGCGTTCCATTTTTAAAAACTCATGTGCACGACCGTGAGTTGTTGTCATTGTTATTAGCGCACGCGCCCATTAGTGAGTAATTCAAAATAAGAAAGCGCACACTCGCGTGCGCACACGAAATTTCTCACTGCTCATTACTCACCAGTGAGTAATTCAAGGGAAGAAAGCGCCCACTCGCCAATAAAAATTTCAATATTAATTATCCACGTTTTCTACATAATGTAGGTATTTCATAAATGAAATTGCACACTCGTGTGCGTTTTCTTCCCTTGATTTACTCACTCGTGAGTAATGAACAGTGAGAGATTTCGTGTGCGCACGCGAGTGTGTGTTCTTTGATAAAATTTTTTGGATCGATGAATTCTGGTTCATCCGATTTGGAGTATTCAATACACATAACACTCCTCACTGGTGTGTATGAAATCCCCACATATCAAGCGTGAAGCAGATTTCCAGTACTAGTTCAATATACGCTTATGGAGCGGGATACTGAATCGCGATCTTTATCGATCCGTTTAAGCTGTCTTCCCACTTGAACACTAAAGAAAATGCAGAAAAAAATCGAGCTTTTCTACCCTTCGATCAAAGAGGTTTCATAAGTTTGGTTATCTCCGATCACCTACCATAGAAGTTCGATGATAGAGTCACCCAATTGCCCATACAAAATTTTGTTTATCAAAAGCAAGGTACTTGTGCCAAATTTCAGCGTTATCTAAGGCACAGTAGAAAATTTAATAAGTGAAGCGAGAAAATATCTCAAAAATCAATAAAACCGTGAGCTTTTGTATAGCCCAATATGGCATTTAGTGGGTAGCTAATGATGTTCCCTATCGCTAGTTTTCCCTTGATCTGCTATAAACGGGACACCATGTATAATACCTGAGAATAATATAATTCCAAGAAGCGACAAGAAGAATACATAATGTGCAACCATTTCTGTACGCACCCTGTGCCACATCACCTCCAGTTGAAAAATATAAAAACTGGATCTTATCAGAGTTGAAAACCCGAAAGCTTGAAACGAACTTTTTTATTCTGCCGTGATGACGTATGACTTCGGGAAGTTGGAAATGAGTAGGAATGTAAGGGCTTGGTAATGTTCTGCATTCATTTCTTGTATATTTTCATCTAGCGACACGCACTTGTTTTCTGAGACATTATTCTTGGAAGTTGGATTGCTTGGTCTGCCTGCCTACTTCGTGGCCTATAAGCAATAAGAAAAAGTGAAAACTGACTTACACAGTGCAGCAGAAAATTAGATTGGTTAGATTGGGAGTATCTCTTTGCTTTCTTACTTTTCTAAGCCAGCAATGCTCTGCTCCAATCATGTGGGGGAAGGCCTGATTTTTTTCTCAGATATTTACTGGAAATTTTTTCTTTAGAATTTCTATGCATCAGTCGTGGCCGACTACGGGGGCTTGGGCTGCTAACAATTCTTAAGCTTGCTTTTCCCACGGCGGCGCGTGGTTTCACGAGCGAAGACATTTAGTGCGAACCACTGACTTATAACAATGGACTGAGCGATTGCTATTTCATGTGGCACAAAAAATATTGTGTTTCTGTATATCACCGTTAGAGCACCCTTTAAAACGATTACATAAAAAACATGTAAAACTCAGCCAATCAGATGAAATTTTACACCCGTTAATCGAATTTAATTAAAAAAATATTTTTTCTTGTGCCCAAGCGATATTTTAATCGCTTATAAGGAATTAAACTCATTCCGACTTTAATTTTCAAAAGTTATTCGTAACTGAATCCTGCTTATGGGCAAGAGAGACGGAGCATGGTAAACACTATCTCTACCTTATTCCTTCTGAGGTGATTGCATCTGTAGCCAACATAAAAACATCAAATGGCATAAGCAAACGTTCCAGAATGCAATATTTTGTGTTGGTAGCTCCAACTCTGCCATAGGGCGAAAGAGAGAACTATAAAACATGTGCCATGCTTTCCTATAGGAAAATGACAATATAAGTCAGTGGTGCGAACGAGCTTACGCCGGCCTGGGCTGCATCTATTCAGTTCCACGGCACATCTAATCCCGAGCTGATTTGCCTAGTTTTGATAAAAAAGTCATTCCAAAATGGATGAAGAAATTATCGCCCTTTGGGCAGCCGCTTATGTATGAGGAAGTGACACGCTCGCTCGTGTGGCCACGAGCCACCTCCCCAACGCTCGCGCCGCGCATTTGAAGATAATGGCTCGAATTGGGAAGCCAGCTTTAGGCCTGTCGAGACGACAGAATATGAAAGTTCGTTTCAAGCTTTCGGGTTTCAACTTTGATAAGATACAGCTTTTATATTTTTCAACTGAAGGTGATGCGGTACAGGGAGCGCATTGTCTATTCTTCTTGTCGCTTCTTGTAATTTTATTATTCTAATAGCCAAATCGATAGACACCTTAATACAGGAATAAAATCAGCCTGGCTTTTGCATTGATTATAATAATATTGTTTTTGTGTTACTAGTAAATATTGAATTAATTATTTTAACTGTTATGTTGTGTGTTATTATTCCGTAAATACATCATTGGAAAGATGGATGGGTTGTTTAAAATCAGTAAAAAGTAGTACAGAAACATTATTTACTATATTTTAATGATACGTTATTATTTATTTACGAAATAAATAAATTTAAAAGAAATTTCTGCAAACAGCAAAATCCTTTTACGAATTATGATAGAAAAACTTTTATCTGCTCAATTTTATTTTTTAATTTACATATATCCTTTTCAAAAACTTTGAAAGTATCGGAAAAGCTGAAGGTAATTACGAGAGACAACAATTCTATACTTTGTATGTCCAGTGTAAATATTTTCATTTACAAAACTTATACAGAATCTAACTTAAGTAAAATTTATTTTATTTCCCAAAATATATGTTAAAACAGCCAGAGGCAGTTCAATCGTTCCCTCTACATAATATCTCTAAAATTATTGTTTTTAAAACCATACCACAACCGGAACAAATTCTACCGGTGGTAATCGCTGTATTTCAGAGAATTTGCAAATAAATTTATTTAGAAAATTGTATAAAAGAAAAACCTGCAACACACAGCCCGGCCGGGACGAAAACAATCCTTTCTACCACACAGCATCACATAAGAATCTGGAAAATATGTTGCCCTCCGGCAACATTTTTCATGTCTCAACGACAGAAACATTTGTTTCAATAAACACAACTTGCTCGAATGAATATTTGAGAAGATTTTTGCCAACTTGAAGTGGAACCGTACTCCCCGGATGGTACTAGCAAGGATCTCAAGGATCTATGTATATCCCAAGTGAAGTGCTTCTTCGGATACGGTGTCGTTTTGAGCATAAATTTACAGCATTTTTGAAATTAAAATTTTTCCTATCGGGATCTGTGACATTGTGTTTAAAATTTCTCTCTATTGTGTGTATAATACAGGGAAAAACTCTCAAAGAAGTGCAGAAATTGTTCATGCAGTTGATATCGTGCCATTGTTTTAATATCACTTGCTTTGGATTTTGTTGTTGTTGTTGTTGTGATTTTTTTTTTCATCCTGCTAAATCCTGCCTGCCAACACAATATGTTTCATCCATGGAACAGGGTGTTATCTATTCCTAGAAAATTCTTCTCAACCGGATGAGACAGATGGTTGAACACTCATGCGAAAATGTCATGTTTCTAGTCCCTTTCCACAAATTAACAAACGTTCATTGTTCGTAATTAATTTTATGTGTGCCCTCCATAGCCATATTATCTGTGAATTTTCCAGCCATGTGTATACAATTGTAAATCTGTTTCCACCCTGTGAATAGAGACATCTTGCCTAGTTGGTGATTTCGGATCTCAGCAGCCAGCTAGCAAACGTAACGCAAAACCTTTACCTTTGAATATTTACTTAATCATAAGAGGTATTTACTTTTCATTTTCTTTGGGGCTTCTTCCTAACTGCTTAATTTAAAATTGATATGTCACCTTAGGCAGTTAGAGATTCTAATTAGAAATATTGAAATGCTGCCAGGGGCACTAAGGCACTGAACTGTCGATTTAGATTTAAAACTGATGTTTTTAGTTTATGTTTTCTTTAGGTATTCTGTTAGAGTATGCGTGACGAAACTTATATTATTACGTGTACGTTATAACAGGTGTTTTATATAAGATAATCCACGGCGAGTGGGATAATGAGCATAACATGACGTATAGAAATTTTTATATGTTGATGGTGAGAGATTTAAAGTTTGGGTATAGACAGGATTAGGGAAGTATTTGAAATATGTAGGTACCATATGACGTGTTTTAGGAACTGTGTAACTCTACCTTCAAAACCCCGTCATACCTAGTAGTACAGACGAATGTTGATAATACGGAAGGGCAAAAGTAATATAATATATGTAGATAGGTAATTACAAAAAAAAATATGTAAAAAAAATTATGATTTATTAGAAGGAGCGAACTATTTACTTTCAAACTCCGCCTAAGGGGTTTTTGTTGCTTTTCGTGAAGAACGGCCTCGAACATAGGGAGGAAGTTAACTAAAGCCAAAATTCATACATTTTGAACTACACTAACAGTAAAAAACTTATTCGATGAGTGTATAAAAATTGGGATAAACTACCACCATGGGTTTATCGAACGAATTTACTAGGACTAACGGTGCTTGCGTTTGGAACAAGTTCTGGTTGAAATTTGATTAGTTTTTGCACTGGGATGATCGAGTTCATTATTTAGTCTACAACTGTATTTTATAAGCATCGTCTTATGAGGGAACCGTAATGGAATTCTCAAAGCAGACTAACAAGGAATTCTCCTTTATAATTATTATTATTTATTATTCTTTATGGGACTGGCAAAGTACATAAAATTTAATAATCTTTTTAGTACAAAAAGGTTCCGGAACTACATTTAGGTACATTTGATAAGAAATATAAATAAAAATACAGAAAACCTAACATTAAATTAGGGTATAGTAAACAGAGGCATGGTACACGGATAGATCCAAAAAGAAAGGTAGAGCAGACGTGGGTAACTATATGGGCTAAACTATCGACTCGCTAAGGAATTGTGGGCCTCACTTACCATTTTCCAGACAGAAACTCATGTTATAGAAATCTACGCTCGCAAAATTTTAATATATAAAAATCCAGTGTCACTGTATTTGTACATCGCTAATCTCCAAAACTGCACAACCGATTTCAATGAAATTTTGTGAATGTGTTTGGTTGGTTCCAGCTTACCAGATAGGATATTTCTGGACACGATAGATGGCGCTAGTTTTTTTTTTTTATTTCATTTCATTTATTAATTAGATTTGGTGCAACAAGAATTACATCTTTTTGATTTGTACCCAAAGCAACGGAACATATTAAAAATAAGAAAAAGATAAAAGAAAGGAGTATAAGAGTATAACCGTATAAAACAACAAATAGCATGCACAACCAATAAATAAAAAAGAGATAAGAAAAAATAAACTACTCTAAGTAAAATAAGAGAGAGAGACTAAGAAACATATCTAAATAAAAATTAAAAAATTAGAAATCATAAATGTAGTACAACAATTCAAACCACAAAAGTCGTCAATTACGCCATTCCTGAAAGCTCCAAGCGCAGTCAACCTTTGAATATGACTAGGAAATGAGTTCCAAAGTCGAACAATTTGAACCAAATAGGAGCGTTCACCAATCAGAGTATGGAATTTGGGTGTAAATATATTAATTCGCCGTTGGGAGCGAAGGAATGTAAGAGATGACGACAGATACTCAGGACCATTTCAATAAATTATTTTATGGAGAAAACACAATGATTTAACATCGAAATACATTTTAAGGGAGCAACCAACTATAGAGGATATATACGGCGATATAAGATCATAACGATGTAAGCCATGCACAAAACGAACACAGTCATTAAAAGCAACATTTTTTTACTAGCACACACAGAGTCAAGACAGGGAAAAATTACGAGACTGTACAGGAAAAATGGAAAGAAAAGTGCCTTAATTAACCTTATAAGTGTTGTAGTTGGTAGAAGGGGCGCAGTTATCCTGAGCCTTCTTAAAGTTGCATAAATCTTTGCCAGAGATGAGTTGATATAATCACAGCAGGTCATTTTATTATTAAGAACAACACCCAAATTTTTAACTTTATCAACACGACTTAGAGTTAAATTATTGAGGTAAATTGTACGTAAATAGAAATTTTCACCAAGCTCCGTGCGCGAAAAGATGGTATAGCATGATTTTGTTGGATTAAGAGATAGAGAATTATCAATTGACCACTTAAAATGCGAGCTAAGTCACTATTTAGTTTATTTACATATGTATTGATAAAGCTAGTTGGTGCGCTAATATAAAGTTCACAATCATCAGCATATAGGTGGATATAAGAGTGTCTTACTACAAAAGGCAAGTCATTAATGTACAATCCAAATAACAATGGTCCTAAAATCGAACCCTGGGGAACTTCGCATAGTATTCTGGCAGTCTTTCATAATCGGCCTTCAGATTTTACTTGTTGTGTCCTGTCAGAAAGAAAACTATGAAAGAGCCTGATAGCAGATAATAACATACTAAATTTAGAATATAATTTATCTAGCAGCAGTTCGTGATTAAGTCTATCGAAAGCTTTAGAAAAATCAAGGAGAACTAGGTAACAAATCTCTTTTCGGTCGAAAGCGAATCTTAAATCTGTAGTGACTTTTACTAGGGCTGTCTCGCATGAATGATTTCGGCGATATCCCGACTGCCATTGCGTAAGCGTAAGGTATGAGTGCTGATTTAAATAACTGAGAAGTTGATTACTTAAAAGTTTTTCGAAAACTTTTGAAATGTAACATAATATGCTGATAGGTCTAAAGTCAGAGGGAGTAGAAGGACAGGGCTTTTTGAGAACGGAAATAACAAGGTCATGTTTCCACACAGCTGGGAAGGTAGAGGAAATGAATATATGATTAAGTAAGTAGAATATGACTGGTAAAACATTCGGCAATTGTAATTGTATGAATTTCTGTGGAATCCCATCAGGACCAACAGTATGTGATTTTATGCTACACATCGCTACCAGAATATCATTTTGATCAGCACAGCGAAATGCAAATCCATCAGAATTCTCATTAAAATTGGATAACAAAGAGTGAGGTACACCTATAGCATTGCTTTGAAGCGAACTAAAATGCAGATTTAGAGAATCAGGCTCCAAATCACAGCGAGAATCTTCTTTTACATGAACACCGTGTGTTTTAAGATTTTCCCACAGTGTTTGACCAAAATATATGCGTTTAGCAGTATTGATCTTGGAATTGACAAGGTTTCGTACTTTTTCTTAAGCCAATCTCAAATTATTCGTTCTGAACCTCTTGTAACGACGATATAGATATTCGCGTTCATTTATTAGATCATGAATCTCTGAAAAGAACCAAGGTAGGTATAGGATTAGGTCTAGCAATCTTGGTACGAAGGGGAGCAAACTCATCATGTAGCAAATTTATAAATAGATAAAATAAATCCAACTTATCGTCAATGTTCATAGTATATATTATCCCATGGGAGACTATTGTACCTTTCAAGTAGCGCACTAGAGTTAATGCTATCATAATTATGGAAAGAGATCCAGTTTGTTGGAGGACTGCCGTCCGTGAAAATTATAGCAGATAAACAATATATCGTGGTCGAAGATACTTGGAGGATCAATTTGATTGTTGAAAAGCACCTTGTTATGATTGGTAGTTAAAATCAAATCCAATAGAGATGGTAAAATTGTCCGAGCGTTGGATAACAGAATACAAGTGAGTATTAATATGAACGTTGACATTAAAGTCACCACAAACAATCACATCGTTATATCTCTGAGACATGTTCATTAAAATATTTTCTACCTCACTAGTTTTATCAGGAGACAAACAGTTTGGAGGACGATATTTTTACTAACTTTGATTTGAAAAATTTGTTCACATAAATAGATACACCACCACCAACACGAGCGACACGGTCGCAACGATATAAATTAGATTCAGGTAAAGCAACATAATTCGAAGGAATACTACTATTTAACCACGTCTCATTCATACACAACACATTCAGGCTAGTATTTTCGAGGATAATCCTGACGTTATCTATTTTATTCCTAATACTGCGGGCGTTTAAGTGGCACAAATTGAGGCCTTTTTGACGTTTACTTAATATATTTAATAACACCCTAGTTCGGCTCAAGCTGTACCAATTATCGCTATTCAGCGTTAACTAAACGAATACAATGCGTGGAACTCTCAGCCCGACAAGAAGAACACAGTGTGGCACTTATACTATGATAACAATAAAAGCCATGTACAAGTATTAAAAGCATAAAAAATGGGCAAATTACAAGAAAAAAAATGATAAAATAACGTAAATTACTAACAGAGATAAAAAAAATTAAATATTTAAAGAAAAGATAAAATAAGAATAAATACAAAAATACAACTTTCATTATGATGTCGAAGTTAATCATCGTTGCTTACAGCTGTAGCCTCATTCCCGATAACATCTTTAACATTAGCATTAGCATCAGCTCCTATGTCTGGCATGGGAGCAGGATCATCGGTACGGAACTGGCTTAACATTTCATTGTCACTGATCTTCAACCATCCATCCTCAGCGCTAAGCCGCACATGAACTAATCCGTTCCCAGTAACAACAGAGTGTAGATGTTTCTCTCTTCTTAAAATGAGAGCTTCACCCAGTATACGATGATTATATTTGGTAAGACTTTCATAGACTCCCACATTGCCATTAGACGTGAAACTAGAGGAAATTTGGCTCAATTTGATCGGTCCCACACTGCGACATTTTTTAAGAAAGAGTCTCTGATCGTTAACAGAGGGGAACTTGACAATAATAGGGCACTCTCCCGATTTGTTGTTTTTATTTCGGAAAGCAAATGTTGGAATGGGCAAGTGGACCCCAGCAGCCTCAGTTATAGCTATCAGCTATTTGCAGCGGCTCTTCTTTTTGAGCAAATGGAACGCCAGTGATGATAACGTCACTAACTCGCTCCTGCCTCCTAAGATGTTCGACTGAATCTCTCAACACAGCTACCTCGAGCTGCAGATCATTGCAGATACCTTGCAGTTTGCTGACTTCACTATTGAAAGATCCCACAATCTCAGTGAATTTATTGACAATATATTCCTCCATTTCATCGAACCTGTCATTTATGACTTGAGAAATGTTTTTTAATAGCTTCTTTTCCAGCAATTCAAAGCTATCGCCACAACTTATAGAGTTTGCACGGACACGAGTAGACGAAGTGGAAGCACTGGCGCCGCTTTTCCACATGTTGTTTGTTTTCTCAGCAAATTGGTTTCTTGTCTGGCTAGGTGAGATCTGCTGCACTCTTTTAAAAGAGAAGTTACTCTTTGTAGGCTTTCCACCACCCATAGTTTTTCGTATGTGTGTTAAATATGCACTTATTTTGCACCACAAAACTGCAAAAATTGAAAAATTATCCATACAAAAATAAAATCCCACTCGAAGAATTATAGTTCGCAATATGACACTGAATCCTCAGCAAATAAGAAAATAACCACTAGAAATAACTATTCCGAGATTGATGCAGGAAAAACGGTGGAAAATTGGAGAGCTTAACTTTTATGCGACTACTCACTACAAGAAATACTTCAGAGACGTAAAAAACTCCCTGACAACGCGTTGATGTGGAAAGCTGAAGTTTTGTACACGGCGTTTCCATAAAAATTGCAAATACAAAAAGGACTAAATCGGGCAACTCCTCCGTAGGCTTGCCATACATATATTTCGTTTTTTAGTATATATTTGAGCACTATCTGACAACGAGTGCACGTAGAGAGCTGAAATTTGATACACGGTGTTTTTTATGGCAATAGAAAATAAAATTTAAAAAAACACACTAAATCGGGCAACCCCTTCTTGGTGTTGCCATACAAAATTTTGGTTTCTACTATATATTTCGGAACTGTCAAATACAAGTTCAAATCCGGCCAAATCCGGCGACCCCTTTTTGGTGTTGCCATACAAAACTTTAGTTTTGCACTATATATTTGGAAACTGCCTGAGAACGTATCTACGTGGAGAGCAGCGTTTTCAAAAAAACTCCAACTCCTTCGAATTGGGTTACGCGACGATTTCATGAAAATTGGGAAAACTGGTTCAAAAATGGACCGAATCGGGCGACCACTATTTGGTGATGACATACAAAACTTTAGCTGCCTGCGTGGGATTCGAGGTGGAGAGCTCATATTTTGTACACGGCGTTTTCATAGAAATCACAAATATAGTTCGAAAATGGGACCAATCGGACAATTCCTTCGTAGGGTTGCCATACTGCATTAGAACGTGTCAACGCAGAGAGCTACACTCTCCCATACATAAGAATGAATGCCCGCACACTAATACACGCACAGTCCCACACACATATAGACACAGAGTGAATCCCTAGAGTGCGAAATCGCGTGATCGGGTCAGATAATAGTTTAGATATAATTTATCTCTAACCACCACACCTCAACCCCAACCATCTAGGTATTTATATTATCGCCGGGCAACGCCGACGGGCTACCATAATCATATGTAAAAAATTCGTTGGAAAAAAATATACATAATTGCAGCAGGCAGGCAAGTACCACTCAAATTTAAAATCGTATACCTAGTAGCTGGTATGGGACTGTCTGACTGGCTTGAAGCAACTAGCTGAAATAAATAAGGTGGATTGTATTGTAAAGGAAAGATCCAGATCTGATTTTACCGGCCCTCTATATCAGGGGTGGCCAACACGTCGACCGCAAAGGCTTTGAAAGTAGCCCGCGAAGCTAAAGTTGAACAACTTGCTTTCACTTTAATTAATGTTTGAAAATCCTAATTCGATAATTTATTCTTACAATAATAGACTGTCTGTGCATACCCATACTGTTTGTATTTTTCGCAATGTACAATGCAAATGAATGTTAACTTTTAAATTAATTTTAGCTGCAACGCATGCGCATATAAATGGCAATCGCACAAAACAGTGCAAAATCATGTGTCAGACAGTAAAGTGACAGCTCCTGACCAAAGATAACCTAATAAGAAGATATGACACAGGTGAGATTTCCGATTGTTTTACATTTAAAATGTACACGGCTAGAAGAGGAAAGAAATAATAACAAAAAAATCAACATGTAACGAAAGAGAATGGCAAATGATTCATTTTCGTAAATAAACGAGAAGGGGCGGAGTTTTCAGATTTTACTTTCATAAAATGTTCCCGCGCTTTTGTGAAAACACTTTTTTTCTGAAATATTGCGAGACTTACCCAATCTTTCCAAGTTTTGTTGCTGTAATTCTATGATATTTGAACAGCACGTGCTTCTGTTTACATTCTTTTTGCTCGGCAGAGATTGAGTGGGAAAAACTCATGCTGGATTCTATTATATTTCAGGGAAAAATGAGAATTTCAGTTAAGAGGAATTTTACATCTCCTTTCAGCAGCTTTGCCAAAGCGAAGTTTATCATTTTCGAGGTAGTGTGACCCGATGTATATTATTAGGAATAGTTTGAAAGGATTTTGAAGGTATTCAAGAAAATTTTATCAGTCGGGTAATTTTGCGTTCTCCCGATTTTTGTTCCCCCATTCATGCAGAAGACGAAAGTATATGACATTATTTGTTTCTTTCTAAAAAACAATTTTGTTCGGCTGTGTCTTAACTTGTCATTAAGTTGTTGGTTTTTCAATCCACTTGTTACTCAGTTTTGTGCACTTGTATATACTTTCAATCTTAGTTTTTTTTTTATTTATTCATACAGCGAACAGAAGCAGGTATGTTGTTTGTTAATTATTGTTTTGAATGTTTCTAATATTTAACCCTATTATTTTAGAATGAGTAAACCAAGTACAGTCCGGAAAAAATAAAAACTTATCATTATCACAGTGAATGGGAAGAAGATTATTTCTTTATTATGATGAAAGATAAATGTGTGTGTTTTATTTGCAATACAACAGTAGCTTTGCCTAAGAAAGCTAACGTTGAAAGACATTTTCTAACAGTTCATAAAAACTATGAAGTAGATTATCCACGTGCTACTGCGTTAAGAAAGGCCAAAATGCAGCAACTGAAAGCACAATTAACTGCGCAACAAAATACTTTTTTCAAATACAACACAAACTCAAAGACTGCTACGATTGCCTCATTCAAAGTTGCTGATACTAATTAATTAATTAAATTAATTAAAATAAATAAATAAATAATAATTAAACATAATAAACCTTTTCAAGATGGGGAAGTATGGAAGGAGGCTTTTATTAAAGCTGGTGAAGTGTTGTTTCAACATTTTAAAAATAAATCGGAAACAATGGCATCCATCAAAAATATGTCGTTATTACGAAATACAGTTATGCGTAGAACAGAAGGAATAAGCCAAAAACTTGAAGATATTTTACATGAAAACATTAATAAATGCATTGTATTATCACTACAGTTTAACGAATTTACTGACTATATCGGCACTGCACAATTATGTTTTTATTCGAATGGTTTTCGATGATATGTCGGCCACGGAAGAATTATTAACTATTATTCCAATACATGGACGCAAAAGAGGTCAGGATATCTTCGATTTATTTAAAAATTATGTTGCACGTACAAATTTTCCAATTTTCAAGTTGGTATCAATAACCACTGATGGGGCTCCGGCAATGATTGGTAATAAAAGTGGCTTCGTTGCTCTATATAAAGGTGATGAAGACATTCCAAATTTTATGGATTATCATTGTAATATACATATTCAAGTGCTATGATCAAAAGTATTGAAATTCGATCATGTTATGGATGTTGCATTTAAAATAGTAAATTCCGTTAGATCTAAAAGTTTGCCACGTGCGTCGTCAGTTTCGCGCTTTGATAAAAGAATGCGGCGAGGAACACAGTGAACTCTTACTGCAAACTGACGTAAGATGGTTAAGTCGTGCTGCATTTTTAACGAGATTTAGAGAACTTCTACCACAAATATGCTCATATTTACAAACTAAAGTTGATTCATATCCACAATTAAATAATCAAGAATGGCTTCTTGATCTTGCTTTTTTCTGCGATTTTACTGAAAAATTACACCAATTAAATCTGCAACTACAGGGTAAAGGTAAAACAATAATACATATGATAAGCATTTTGAAGTCATTTAAAGAGAAACTAAATATGCTTGTAATGCAATTAAAACGTCGTGAATTAAATAAAGCATTATCAAAATCTGGCTGATGAGTCTAAAAATAAAAAGAATCTTACTTACAACAAATATAGCTATATTATTGCACTGCTTTTAAAAGAATTTGATAGAAGATTTCTAAAATTAAGTGAACTTGAGATATTGCCAGCTTTTTGTCTTGCCCATTTAATGACAACATCAATGTTGAAAGTGTAGCTCAGAAACTAAGCAACTTTCTCAGTACTACAAATTTGGCAGGATTGGAAGAAGAAATAATAAATATTAAATGCGACATAAATCTTAAGTCACTGGTTTCAGATTGTAATTTTTGGAAACTGATAAATAAAGATAAATATCCAAATAGTTGGACAATTGTTGCACGTTTCAATGTCATCTTTGGATCAACACATTTATGTGAATCCGCATTTTCATTTATGAATGCTACCAAAACAAAACATGGATCGCAATTAACAGATCAACATTTGGAATCATGTTTGAGAATTGCCTTAAGTTCATATGAACCAAATTTTGAAAAGCTTTCGGCACTTATGCAATGTCAGGTTTCATCCGATTAAACATTTTTATTCATTTGCTTATTTACAGTATTTTTTTTTAAGTTAATAAGTATTTCATCTCATAATAATTATTTCTTTCTTTATTTGCTAAAATGTTTGTGTATTTATTTCTTTACATTGCAATTTTTTTAATTTAATAAATATTATTGTGCTTCATAAAATAACAAAACTATAATTATTTGTTTTCTTTATTTGCCATAATATTTGTTTACTTGAAATTCTTGTTAATTTTTTATTAAAATATCTATGAAAAATTGTAAAAATCCTAGAATTGTTTGCCCATATTCATAGTCGCCCGCAGACTATAATTTATACAGAAGAATTAGCCCCTACGGGAAAAAAGTTTGGCCACACCTGCTCTATATGTTTTAGACTCACCAAAAAAGATAACTTTCGGCAATAGTCAAACTTTGAAATGCAGAATTAAATTGGTACACTGGGTAAACACCGAAGAGTTGGAACAAGCAAAGAAATTCATAATGTAATCGTAACAGAAGACACAAAATATTCTTCTTGTTTAACAGAACAGAACTTACAACTAATAGGCCTACTCACTTTATCATTTTAAGAAGGCGGATAGGAGGATATCGATAGCGAGATCTGTCGCTTTTGCATGGAGGATAACGAAATTGCTGAACAAGTCTTCTGTGACTGCGAAGTAGGGTTGGGAATCCCGGGATCCCGGGATCCCGCAGTTTTTAACAATTTCAAAATCCCGGGATCGAGCACTTAATCCCGGAATTTGAATATTTAAGCTTAAATAAAAAATTGCTTACGGTTTCCTGAAAAATTCTTGAAAAAATATACTCTATATTCAAGGATAAAGCTATCCGGAATAAAATTATTATATTACCTCTTGATGAAACTGGCGCGGAAGATAACCTTAGGAAACACATAAAAGGTTATAATAAACCAAAACGCGGCGAAGTTAAAATATTTAATGGGCACTCTGATAAATTCTTAGTAACTAGAACTAATATTCCTGTGAGAACCGACCAAGATTTAAAAGCAGTTTCAACAATTATAGGAAAATTACAATGTATATGCTTAGAGGAAGGTGTAACAAACGCTGGATTATCACTACTTCCAACGTTTGATCCCAATTCATTACAAGTAATTAAGTCCATACTAATGGAAACCTTTAAAGATTGTAATATGCAATTACGCATTTACACAGATTCAAAAATTTACCTGAAAGACCCTAACGAGGTTAGTAAAATTCTAACAGAATACCACGAATCACCTTTTGGCGGACACCAAGGAATATCGCGCACACTAAAGCGGCTCAAAACCAAATATTTTTGGCCGACAATGCTACAGGATATCAAGAATTTTATAAATAAATGCGAATCCTGCCAAAGAAACAAGTTACAGAGAAATCCACCCATACCTATGAAAATTACATCGACTAGCTCGAAACCATTTGAGAGAATAGCTTTGGATATAGTAGCTCCATTGCCAACTAGCTACCAAGGAAACAAGTATTTACTTACCTTTCAGGATGACCTAACGAAATTCTCTGAAGCACTACCTATACCCAACGCCGAGGCAACAACCGTCTCACGAGCATTTGTTGAAAACATAATTTGCCGTCATGGGGCCCCAGATTCTATTCTCACCGACCAGGGGACAAATTTTTTAAGCACCCTATTTAAGGAAATTTGTAAGTTGTTGAGAACAAAAAAAATCAACACTGCACCATATCATCCGCAGACAAACGGTGCACTCGACAGAAGTCATCGAATGCTCGCGCAATACCTTCGGCACTATGTGAATCATGACTCGCTAACATGGGATACTTGGATCCCATACTCTATGTTTGTATACAACACTACTCCTCATAGCAGTACTGGCTTCAGCCCATACGAACTACTGTATGGCTTTTCAGCTAATATTCCGAGCGCCTTGGAGCAGAAGCCTCAAATTTCCTATAATTATGACAATTACGCAAACGAGTTGAAAGCTCGCCTGCAGCATGGTTATCAAATAGCAAAAGAAAAGCTAATATGTAAAAAGGATAACTCAAAAGCACACTATGATAAAAACACTAGATCAAAACAATTTAACGTAGGAGAAAAAGTATATCTCAAAAATCATGCCAGACAAAACAAGTTCACATCTCTTTGGAGTGGACCCTATGAAATAATGGAGATATTGTCAACCGAAAACTCTGTAATAAAAATCGGTAACAAATCAAAAGTCGTACATAATAATGATTTGAAAACTTTCATTGAATAAACAATAAAGAAGCCACATAGAGCTTCCGGCAGAATAGCATACATTAAAAACAAAAAAAAAGGGGGATCCCATTGCGCAATAAACTTCGTAAATTTTCATATAAATTCTTGTTCTTACACACAAACTCATTTCAACACATAATCATCGACATTCTAACAGAGGCGAACTCACAGAACTAATATGTATCCCTTTCAGATCATGAACCTGAGGATATTGTTGTTATATATCGCCTCTGCGTGCGGAAAACAGCTCCTCATCACTCCTATCCAGAAAAGTCCTGGAATATATTTCGAAGAACTGGGAAAGGTGGAACTTTACTCAAACGAATGGAAAGTGGTGGTCTACTATGACCTTAAGGGCCTGGCGCAGGCACTGCGTCACATGAATAAGTACGTAGATCAAATAAATAACCTCTGTAAACTTCTTGACGAACAAAGCTTTGCTGTAATTTGTAATGGTACGGTGGCTGAGATGAATCACCTAATGACGGATATTGCACAAAAATACAGGCTGTTGCGGGGAGAAAATAGACCCAAGCGAGGACTATTCGATGCAATCGGATTAGTATGTAAAACATTATTTGGAACTCTCAACGAAGAGGATGCCAAATTTTACGACCAGCAGATAGATAAGCTGCAAACTAACGAAAAACATTTATTAACTTTAATAAAAAACCAAACGTTTATATTGGACACTACTGTTAACGTATTCAATAAAACACAAACCGTTATTAACAAACAGATGTCGGCATTGAATGCTAAATTTACTAAAGTCACAACTATGTTCAGTGAACTAATTAATGCGATTCACAACAATCGGGTATTCACAGAGTTGGAATCACTCACGGCTCTAACTACACTAATAATAATTAGATACCAGAACGTGGTCAATACGGTGGTCGACCTGGTAACGGATGTCCGTCATGGTAAGCCACATCCAACTATTGTAACCCCTGTCCAATTAGAGGAGGTCCCCACTACTATCCGTAAAGAAATTCCAAATGATATTCGATTATCTACCTCCCTGAAAGATAATAACCTTTTATCCCTATACCGTATCAGTCATACAAGTGCTTCTATCTCTAACGATAGGATTATATACGAGTTCAGGATTCCTTTACCGTATCAAGAAAATTACCAACTGTACAAAGTCATACCCCTACCTACGGTATTTCGAAAGGTATTAACCTTCATACAACCCTCAATCGACTATCTGGTCATCGATTACAGTAAAGAACACTATTACGACCTAACTACAGATGAACTGGCTAATTGCATTACTGAAGACCATGCCCAGTATCTGTGTCACGGTATCCATCCATTGTTTAACATAAACTCTGATAACAACCTCTGTGAACTGCAGCTAATAAGAAGAAAAAATTTTACACCTAATACTTGCAACATTAGGCAAACCAACCACTCCACTATATGGACTCAACTATCACAGGCTAATAAGTGGATTTTCTCTACCACTGAAAATCTCACTATGGATCTCATATGCCAAGATGAGATCACACCCTATACAATTTACGGTGTCGGAATCATTGAAATAGAAGGCAACTGCCATTTACGCACTCACGATCTAACCATTAGAGGGTATAATACTAAAGCCACTGAACTGAAAAATTTTTACATACCCCCCACTAACATATCAGAGATTCTGCTAAATTTTACTACACATTCATACAATTACACCAACAAGGTTGCTATGAACAAATTTGCACCAAACAACGAATTAGCAATGATATCTAATCAAATCAGTGTCCTAAAAAAGGAGGAGGAAGAGTTTCCTCCTCTAGATAGGCATACGATCCACCACTATTCCCTTATATATATATTACTATCCGTCGTTATCACATTAGCGGTATTTAAACTGTGTAAACACTACCTTTACAAGGCACGACAGGTAAAACTCAATTCACCTGAATCCCAACCAGAGGAAACCCAGACCCAAAGGGACCAGGCCATCGCTATCACTGAAGCACAATCAGGTAGCATACCAAAACATTAAAAGAAATAATGTTTAAATTTTATGGAATTGCATGTAAGGAAAATTCCTTATCTCTGAATTAGGGTTGGGAATCCCGGGATCCCGCAGTTTTTAACAATTTCAAAATCCCGGGATCGAGCACTTAATCCCGGGATTTGAATATTTAAGCTTAAATAAAAAATTGCTTACGGTTTCCTGAAAAATTCTTGAAAAAATCGTATTTGGTTGAACAGTTTCAAATTTAAATTCTTGGAATTTTTTTTAATACAAATTCTTAATATTTAAAAATTTAAAAATTTCAAGCTCTAGGCAGCATCACATAAAATATGCTTATACTTGCTATGCTCCCGCAAAAATTTATTTTGAAACTGCTATGCTTGCTGCTGTTATTCGAAATTTCACTGCTGGGTATGCTGGGCTATTTCAAGTGCATTTGAATTCTGGTCATAGGCATGAAGGAAACCAATGTGATGTTACTGAGGTCAATTGTGGTCCAGTGGTCAAGAAGGTGCGAAAATTGATAGTAATGTTCAGACGATCGCCAACAAAAAGCGATGTCTTGCAGAAGTATGTTGCTGCTGAATTTGGGAAGCAAATAACTCTAATAAAAGTCTGCAAGACTATGTAGGTGGAACAGGCTTTTGTCAATGCTGGAACGCGTCTATTTATTAAAAAATTGTATACAAAAAGCATTGATAGACATATGTCCACCTGAAGAAGAATCTTTTGCTTTATCCAATGATGAGATTAAAATGGTATCCGCCATCATTAGTGCTCTAGTCCCAGTAAAAGCAACATTTGACGTCCTTTGCCGTCGGGATGCTAATCTGTTCACAGCCGATGTTGCCATAACTTTTATGTTAAAAAAACTTAAAGATGCTAACAACGTTATAAGTCAAAATTTGCATTCAGCTCTTATTCTTCGCATGCAACAAAGACGAACAGATATCAGTGGGGTACTTCAGTATCTGCACAATGGTAGAACAAACGATCAGTCCGAATCCGAAATAGACTTCGTAACAGTTCCTTCTTCCATAAAATGTCGCAAATTAATAGTTGAGTTACTCGAAAGATAGACGCTTCAAATCCAGCTATATCACTAACATTTCATGAGTCCGAAATTATACCTACTGTGTCAAATGAGGCACCTCTCGCAATTGTTTCAGATTCTTCTGAGCTTCCATCTGAATCTCTTTCTTGTTCTCTTGAAGAACCTTTAAGTATTTCAGACGAGCTCAATAAAGCTATAAAAAAAGAACATTTGCCGAGGATAGCAATTCGATGTGAGACGCTGTCAGTGAAAATTCAAAGAGAAATGCTCTTATTTGAGAATGGAGGAACACGTGGTGACTTTTTGCAAAGAGCATACGATTTTTTAATGACTATTAAGCCAACCAGTGTAGAATCTGAACGTGCTTTTTCTGCGGCTGGATTGTTTGCAACTAAAATAAGAAGTCGTTTGTACGATGAAACTTTGGATGTGCTGTGCTTCCTCAAAACGTATTTTAAAAATAATAAAAAATAATTACGTATGAATGTTATATCTATAAAAACAATGAACTTTTTATAATTTAATTAAGAATGCATAATATTATAAAAACAATGAAATTCCTTATAAGTTAATAAATTACTTTTTATTAACCTATTTTTGAATGCGTCATGTCATTAATTTTGTTGAAATAATATGTTAATATCTTTCAAGAACAAATATTGGAAAATCCCGGGACTAATCCCGGGATCTCGGGACTAGGTAAATGCAATCCCGAAATCCCGGGATTGAAAATATAGCACGGGATTGCCAACCCTACTGCGAAGGTCTTGGCTGCATTATGCTAAAATATCTATAAAAAAAAAATTCATCGACTGGTATTTTACTGAATCCATATCTACTAACAAGACCAGATAGTCAAATTTGATGGAGAATTGAAAAATGAAGCTAATTGAACAAAATTAATCCATAATTTTGTTTTTCTCCTATTTTCGACTAGTGCACTGGCTCTGATTGATATATTGAATTTTTTTCCAATAAATTAGGCAGCTTAACTTATCTGAGGAACTGATTATTGACAATAGCAATAGATTCGATTACTTTGACACCTTTGACAGAGATTCGTTCTTTTAGATCTTATCCAGTAGAACAGACACAGCTCTAGGTCTAACTTTGCATTCAGCTCTTACGACAAGTAGACATAAGATATTCTGTGTATCACACTTTGATTAATCTACAAAAGTACGACTAACGTTTCATTTTAAAATTTGTCGAACTTTCCTTTATACGAGTATGTATAATTTCCTTCGTGATTTCCAACAAAAATGAAAAATCTCATCTCATAAAACAAAGAAAATTTAATTTTTCGGTTCTCTTTAGATGAAATCATATAATCCAAATTGATGGGAAAATTTCGTGACAGAATCTTAACCCAATTTATAGAAGGGAAAAAAACTACCGGGGATCAACTATCCATGAAAAAGCCATTCTCGAGTTACACTTAAAACTTTTTAATTTATTTTTTTTTTTTTATGCCGGTATAAAGATTATAGAAGATTAAAGGCAAAAGATATAATCTCCGGTCATAAAATAAAACTTCATACCGCTTGAACAGCGCTTCCAGTTCGGACAGTTAATTTTCTTTAGCCAGGATAAATTTTTACTGGTATACTGGTTCCCGTCGAAGCAGAAGGACAAAACCGGCAGGAAACTAACCAAAAGGAAGTTTCCTTTAAGCTTAATAGTTTCTTGCTGTCTCTTTCTGTGCAAAAAAAAAACATTAAAAACTAAAAAGAAAAGAAAAAAATTCAACCAGAGAGCCGCACGATGGAGGTGTATCTACTTCAAAAACCAGAAAATTCCCATGAAACCTGTGAGATTTAAGCTCCCGAGTTAATTAGATTATTTCACGGTTTTTTTAATAATAAATTTTCTGTGTACCGTCAAAGTTTCGTTTCCATTAATGTTGCACGAACGGAGATACAAGTTTAGATTTTGAGATGAAAGAAATCACTTTTTCTCGCCCTCGTGATAGGAATTAAGAGCAGTTTGAAATGTACTCTGCTCTCTGCTCCAGGAGCTGAGGGGTATAAGAAGTGGGTTCACCTCTGATATGTGGAGTGTGGAGATAGTAATTACCTTAACATAAATCTTCTTGCCGGAATGAGAGTTTGATGAAAAAAGGTCAAGGAGTAATTCAATTATCAATTTTAGGTTCATTTATTTGAAGTGCTATCACTGATTGCTGCCAGATTTTCAATGTGAATCCTTTCACTTCTTAGTGGGATTAATTTATAGCTTTTGTTCTGCAGCATGTTTGTTTGGTTTTGAAAAAGTAATTAAATAGTGGAAGTTTACAAAATACAAAATTCTTAATAAATTTCAGCTTATTAATTTAGAAAAATACACGCACACACATACGTACGTTATGAAAGTTTGCGTATTTCTAAAGAAGTCATCAAAATTCATTTTTTAGCTATCTTTGACGCTTAGATGGACTCTATTTAATAGAATAGAATTTGATGGAGGTCTTGATTAGAGCTGTAAAAACCAATTATTTTGTACTTGATTTAGTATTCGAGGGGTTTTAGTATGATTACTAATACCTTATAGTTTTTTAGGGATGAGTAAAAGTAGGTTCTTTTACTCAGTGCCGATTACTCGAATATGAATATTCTTCAGGGCTTTAATTGTATCTAAGTACTAAGGATCTAGTTTTTTTTTTTAAATAGTGAAAAAGCTTATTACTAAATTCTATAAAAAGAACAGTTCAGAATGAATTAAACTGATTTTTAATCAATTTGCATTTGCCGTCGACAGGATATGAAATTTTCAGAAGATGCATCTGGAGAGTATGTGTTTTTGCCTTTTGGTGCTTTTACTAAATTCGTAAATATAAATAATATTTCTTCATATAAGAGTAAATGAATAGTGTATTGACCGTCATTGATAACCATTTCAAAATAGAATATTTATCTAACATCTTAAATCTAGTCATGCAGACTCATTGTTATACGACAAAAACAAGATCTCTATAGTTTGTTGATAACGTAGGAGTATCTGTAGTTTCAAAGAATCTATCGTTTATGTGAAATTAAATGTACGACAAATAAAATTAATTTACTAACTACTGTCGTCGAAATTAAAATACGGTTTCTGCCCCTACAGCACTGAAAGTCCATTGGCCGACATCAAACTTTCACAATCCGTTAAATTTTAGGTATGTATATTAAACCGATAGTGTTTTGATGTCATTAGTAAAAAGATATTGTTCTTCAGGGTGGGTGTTGAGGACGGATTGGTTTTGATGAATTATTCATATCTGGTATAAATTGTTTTGAATCAAAATGTAGGCATAGTAAATTCTATGTTTTTATAACATAACATTTATTAGAGGCGATAGTATTTTTTTTTTTTTATATTATTAAGCCAAGCTCAGGGCATACCCTATGATGCAAAGCACAGCGTGGCAGGAAGGAGATAGGGAAAGGATTAAGGGATATGAGGAGAGCGGCGGAGGTGCCGATGTATGTCGCCCTTAAACTTTCGCAGGTTGTATGCCGGAGGAAAGACAGAAGATGGTAGACTGTTCCACATTCGCACAGTTCGGAATAAGAAAGCATCACGGAATTTTAGTGTACGGCCGAAGGTAATTTGAAGGGTAAAAGGATGAGCGCGGGATGCAGCGCGAGTATTGCGTGTAGGAACTATTCTACAAGGGATCAGACTAGATATTTCATCAGAACATTGACCATGCATATAGCGATAAAGGAGCGAAAGGCATCCAACATTGCGACGGTGCTCGAGCGAGTCGATATGACGAGTAATTGCCACATCGCCAATGAGCTTGCAGGCTCTCTTTTGGACAATATCCAATGAAGCTAAGGCTGTGCGACCAGCCCCGGCCCAGATATGGGAATTGTATTCCATTCTAGGTCTGATGTAGGACTTATAGAGGAGCGCTATATTTGATGGGCTGAAATATTTCTTACACCTTTTCAAAAAACCAAGACATTTTGATGCTTCTTTGGCAACCGAGAAGATGTGATCTGTCCAGCTTAACTTACTGGAAATATTAATGCCAAGAATGCTTAGTGACGGTGAATCAGAAATTAATGCACCATCAAACGAAACGGGAGTGGATAAGTGATGGTCTTGTTTTAATGAGATGAGACAGCTTTGGGTCTTAGATGCATTGAATTCGACGCGATTCACTTTGCCCCAAGCGAGAATATTGTCAAGATCGTTATTCAATGATCTAATCATGCAGTCTCGTTTAACACATGTGGCGTTCCCTCTGGAATCCGCAAGGGTGTCAAAGGAGTATGCGAAATCAAGGGTACTGTCATCAGCAAACCTATGGATAGGATTGAAAGTAAGGGAAAGCAGATCATTAATGAAGATTAGAAATAGAGTCGGAGAAATAACAGAGCCCTGGGGGACACCGGCATTAATAGGATGAGGTTCAGATATAACGCCATCTAATACAACACGTATTTGGCGACTAGATAAAAAACTTTCAATCCATAATAGAAGAGGAGGGGAAAGACCAAGTGCTTTGAGTTTGGCTAAAAGGGCTGGATGCCAGACTCTATCAAAGGCCTTGGAAATATCTAGAGCAACGATTTTGGACTCACCAAAATTGTGAAGACTACGATTCCAACGTTTCGTAAGAAAAGTCAGCAAGTCTCCAGATGAGCGACCGTGCCGGAAGCCGTATTGGCGATCGTTGATGAGCTGATTGGTTTCCAGATACTTCATTAATTTGGAGTTAATGATAGATTCAAAAACCTTTGAAAGAATCGAAGTGATTGCAATTGGTCGATAATTTGAGGGATCGCTACCCTCTCCTTTCTTGGGAATAGGCTGAACGTGAGCTAGTTTCCAAGCAGTTGGAAATTTTCCTGTCGAATAGGACAGGTAGAATAGTTTGCGCAGAGGTTTAGCCAAGGATGAGGCACAGCTTTTAATTAATAGGGGCGAGAAACCATCAGGGCCTGCGGCTTTAGAGACGTTGATATCATTAAGGACCTTGAACACATCTCTCGTACGGATGTGTATTGGCTCTTGTACACATTCGCACGGGGGATGCACGACAGGTGCCTGTGAAGTGGGTGGAAGAAAAGAATTTGATGCGAATCTAGCAGCCAAAATATTAGCTTTATCCAAGGAGTCAACAACCACTTCACCATTATTAAGTAGTGAAGGTATAGAGGAACTGCTGAAGTTGTTCCTGATGGTTTTGACCAGGGACCAGAAACCTTTACTACCTTTGCGGCTTGCCAAGATTCTTTGTCTAACATTATGGTCAAAAAGAAATTTTTCTCTCTGGATAATGGACTTGCAGGTGTTCCGTGCAGTCTTGTAGATTTCTTTCAGTTCTGGACAAGGATGCACTTGATAGGCGCGAAAAGCAGACTCTTTCGCTTTTATAGCTTGGTTGCACTTATCGTTAAACCAAGAGCGATTTTGCTGTTATTGAGATCTGCTGTAAGAATACGGAATATATTCACGCATGCCTAGACTTAGTATGTTACTAAGTTCTAATGTGCATTCAACAGCATCCCTCGATGCAAAACAGACCGACCAATCTATATCTCTAAGATACTGATTGAGACTTTCCCAATCAGCGTTCTTATAGTGCCAGAGAAGCCTACTTGTAGGTGGAGAAGTAGGGCGGCGCAGAGTTGAGGTGATAAATTGAGCCGTGATTAGACAGTGGTTTGAATTACCAAGAGGGGAGCCTACTGAGAAGGAATATTTGTCAGGGTGAGATGACAGAAACAAATCTAGTAAATTGGCCCTATCTCCAGCTGCATCAGGGATTCTCGTCGGTGCATCCACTAGCTGATGCAAATTGAAAGATTCACAAAATAGTGCAACGAATCGGCCCGCAGGACTTGTGCAAGATTACAATCATTTATTATACTTAAAAACGTGGAGGAAGTATTTAAAAGAATATCAAAAGCTATAAACAATTCAGAAGTAACTTATGATAATAATAATAAATTAATATTGCGCTTACAATGACAAATTAAAAACTGAGTAACAAAAACAAGTTATAATGAACTACAAAAACAGAATACTAGACACTAGAATTAGATACTAACAAATGCCATAGAAAAACAAAAACAAAAAGAAAGCTACAATAAAATTCACGATAGTACTCTGCTGTGAGAAGTGATCCTGACAAGACAATCAAGTAAAATTACGGGCGTCTAATTAAGAAATGTGCATCAACGAGGCTCTTAAAGGAATTGACAGTACGTGCGCGCTGGATACTAGATGGGAGAGCCTTCCGAGCAGGCGCAGTCTGGACAAGATAAGAGCCCTCCATGACAAGCCTAGTAAAACGAGAAAAAATAATGTCCCGGTATCTATGTGAATTAGTGAAATTAATCATTTCTCTAAGGTAGTATGTTTCATTATTTTTTTGCAGGTTAAAAAAGAACACTAACTCTCTTTTCTTGAGATATGTAGTAAGCGGGCAGCCCACCAGCTGATCGCGGTAAGGTGAGACATGGTCATATCTGCGAAGCCCGAAGATGAAACACTACAAACACTATCAAGTCGAGGGAAAATTAAACTTCCGCAGGTGAAGTACGGCAGAATTAGTGTCTTAACCAGATTTAAACGAGTTGCTTGTGGCAAAACACCGGCTGAGAGCCAGAGCCTTCGAAGTCCGGAGTAAATTTTACTAATTTTTGATTTTGTATTGTCACAGCAGCTCATATTTTGGTTCAAAACAATACCCAAATTTTTCACTTAACTAGCACGAGATAATGTTTTACCGTCCAGAATTACGGGTGGGATATCAGACGAAAGGAGTGGACTATTGTGAAAAATAATATATTGAGACTTAGAGGTATTCAATCTCAGTGCATTAATCTTGGACCCTGCATCGATTCTGCTCAAATCGTCATTAATACGCGTGATGCCATCTTCAAACAGGCCAATAGGTCTGTTTAGATAAAGCTGCACATCATCTGCGTATAAGTGCATCTTGACATCACGTCCAACTAGAGGAAGGTCATTAATAAATAAACTAAATAGCAGCGGCCCCAAGATTGAACCCTGAGGTACATCAGTCGGGAGAGGAAGCGAATCCGACAACCTATCATCCACCTTCACCCGTTGATGGCGTTCTGACAAGATACTCCCGATCAGAGCAGAAGCGAAAGCATTAAATCCAAGAAAATTAGATAGCTTATGCTGTAATAAGCTGTGATTGACACTATCGAAAGCCTTTGAGAAATCAAGCAGAACTAAAATGGTAGCGTTGTCCTGGTCTAAGGCTGCTCTTATATCACTAGTCACTTTAAGTATAGCTTTAAGTCGCAGCTGTGAGAACGCCGGAAACCGGACTGCCAACATGACAAGAGCTTGTTACTTTCCAAGTAACCAATAATCTGGAAGCTAATTAGCTTTTCCAAAACTTTGGACATGAAACTTAATATACTGATTGGCCTAAAATCACCAGGAGATTCCGGAGAAGATTTTTTGGCAATTGGCAATACAAAAGCCGCTTTCCAAGACTTAGGAAAATAAGAGGACATTAAACAAGAGTTCAGGATATAAAGAATGTATGTGTCGATCATTGGAAGCAGAATCTTAATAAAACGCGGAGACAGACAATCAGGTCCAACAGCATGAGATTTAATAGCATAAATCGAAGTAATCAATTCACTTCGATCTACACCGCGAAAAGATAAAGATGGGGTAATGCAATTGGCGTCACTATCAATATAACTCGAGTTAGAAGTCCTAGCATTCTCATCGTTCAATTTGAGTAATAAAAAATCTATTTAGATTATTGAGATCCTGCTCGCAGTTAGTTTTATCTTTCCCGTAAACTCCTGCTTTTCTTAGGTTCTGCCATAAAATTCTTGGTTGCAAGTCACTGTTAAATTTGGTGCTAAAGTATCGACGTTTAGCTATGCGGACAGCCATAGTGGCCCTATTTCATGCAGCACGGTACATGCTTAAAGCTTCACCCGTTTTAAGCCGCCTGTAGCGCTGGTACAAGAACTCCCGCTCATCAATAAGAGCTTGAACACTCCGCGAGAACCAAGGGCAGCGATTCTCACGCATAAATTTAGTTTTAATTGGAACATATTTATTGAATAAATAGCTACACAAGGAGGAGAATATGTCGACTTGGCTATCGGGTGATATGTCCCCTAAAAGTATTATTATCGATATTAAATATACAAGATGATTTTGAAATGATGGTCATTAAGACAGGAGATAGGTTGAAGTACCAGAACAAAAATTATGGGAGGTGTAAGGGAGGGGCAATCTGTTCTTTCTGTGTTAGGAGGGGATTTGCTGATTTTGGGAACTTTTTTCCCAACACCCTGTACATTTCTTGTGATATAAGCAATGAAATTGATTTTCAGTTTCAAAGTCTTGCAAGAAAATGGAGCAGTTATGAGACATTAAAAATTTTAAAAAATTCACCTAAATTTTCATTTACAGCTGAGTAATAGGTCTTGAAACTTAAAACATTAAATATCCCATTTTCATGTAAATGTGGCTTACCTTGATCTTTCTCTGTACCCTTTAATTGTCTTTTAAGTGTGGGCAATTCGTCTTTAATACTGGTCTTTAAAACTTTATTGGTAAGCCTTTGGTAACCCCGTCACTGGGTAGTGAGTACGCTTACATATGTATGTACATATAAGTATTTGATTTTTATTTATTTATTTTATATAATGTCACCTACATATATACATATTTGTACATTTTTTTTATAATCAATAATGACAATTTAAAAGTATGTATGTAATACTAATTGTAATTATTCTTATTCTTTATTCATTACTCCTTTACCTAATGCGTGTTTCTAAACTTGCTCAAGCCAATTACATTACATTTCCTAATTTGATACCTTCTGTACTTAAACTACCCTCAGACTACTATTAGTAGGTATAAGAGGTGTTGTATATTATTGCTTTCCTTTGTTAACAATGGGACTATTGGTAATTCGCCGGTTTCGCCCCTTAACGATATCATTGTGCTTAATGATAACTCGCCGTCTACCTCTGTTAATAATGTTAATGATAATAATGCTTACTAATAATGCTGAATTGTTAAAGAATACAGCCTCCGTTACAAGGCCTTCTGCTCCAAATAGAGGAACTGATGTGCCACCTATCCTACCTGCTTCTAAGCCTCGTCGCAAGCGCCAGTCGCGTCATGGAAAGCGACCTAATTTGCACCTTTCCGCTACCAATATCAGTCCGAGTACCTCGACTGATTTCGCATCAGGAAACGCTGTGCGTCAATTCTCGCTTACACCTGTATCTAATTCTGCATCTAATTCCACAGCTATGAAGGTTGCGTCACCTGTGTCCTCGTTTGGAAGTGGTATTGGTCCCTCTTTGAGAACAGTACCAAAACCATCGAGTATTTTCGTCACCCGTTTCTCTCCTGAAACGTTGTGTGAGGACATATTGAAATATCTAAGGTCCAGAAATGTTGCAGCGAAGAGTATTTCGTGTCGTAAGATTAGTAAATCCTCTAAACCGGTTGCATTCTTTGTCCTAACTGTTTCTGCGGATCTGCGGGACCGTTTATTGGATCCCTTATTTTGGCCCTCCGGAGCCTTTACTAAATTATTTGTGCCTTCTGAGCGCCATCCCAGAAATACATCCAAGACAGGCAATGTTATTCCAAAAAACTGAAGTCGCTTTCCCTTTACTATCAAAATGTAAGGTGGATTCGGACAAAAACTGTTAATATCTTCAAATCCTCTGCTGCAACTTGTTTTGATATAGTTGCTTTCACTAAAACTTGGTTGCATCATGGCTTTCGGGATGCCGAAATCTTAGACAATTCTTACCAAATTTTTAGGAAAGATAGATATATTGACTGTGAAACTCGCGGAGGTGGCATGTAAAAACCATTTCAATTGCACCCAAATTGTGGTTCCCAATTTTTCCAACTCTCTTGACACCGAACTTATAGTTCTTAAGCTGTCTCTCTTAAGACACGACTTATATATACTTTGTTGTTATATTCCTCCAGATTGTATAAATATTGTTGAAATGATGACAAAGGTCAAAATTTATACGACCTGCTCATTTCAATTTCTAATTTTATCCATGGTAAGATGGAGCCTCTTGACGAATTACTACTTATTGGTGACTTTAACTTACCCAATATACAATGGGTATTAAACGATGATAACGAAGACTATCTCCCACTTAATAACTTGACAATAAGAGAATCACTCTTTCTGGACACTATTTTATCTCTTGGTCTCAGCCAAATCAGTAACGTTAAGAATGACATGGATAGGCAATTAGACCTGGTATTTTCTACTGACACGGGGAACTTAGCCCAGTTATAATGTCTCCTCTTCACAAATATCACCCCCCACTACTAATTACATATTGCTATGAAACCGAAAACTTTATAAATTGTGACGAAACAGAATACTTTTTCAATTTTAGAAAGGATAACATTTCGGAACTTTCCAGTAGACTTACATCTATTGACTTTAACACATTACTGGCTAGCAATAATGTTGACGAAGACGTTTCTAAATTTTATATAATTCTTTTCGTTTTGTTTTCCTCTCACCTCACGTTCCCCGCGAGCGTCAGCGGCTCTCTAAAGCGTCTGCACCATGGTTCAGTAAAGAACTGAAGCGTCTAAAAAATAAAAAGAATAAATTGTGGAAAAGTTATATGAGGGACAAGAACATTATAAG
This sequence comes from Dioctria linearis, assembly GCA_963930735.1. NCBI lineage: Eukaryota > Metazoa > Arthropoda > Insecta > Diptera > Asilidae > Dioctria > Dioctria linearis. The sequence continues at coordinate 272,599,935 of OZ005741.1, forward strand.
TCACAACAACTTCCTCACATCTTATAATGAGTTCAAAGATCTTTCCACTTCACTCTATGACGAGTATATTCAAAGTATTCGTGCGAAATTATTTAGTGACCCACGTAACTTTTTTAAGTTTATTAAGATGAAGAAAAAAACGGACAACTACCAAAATACCATGAGGTACAAGGATTCTGCTAGTGATGATTCGTCGGAGATTTGCGATATGTTTGCTTCTTTTTTTGACAATGCCTTTGTTTCGTCAAATTTTCAACTTCAAAGTAGCAACTTCAGTCATATGAACGACTCTCATAACATTTCATTCACTATCCCTCCAATTTCAGAAGAGACTTTACAACGGGTCCTGATGGGATCCCTCCAGCCTTTTTTAAGTCATGTTGCCTCTCCGTGGCAACGCTGCTGAGAATTACTCGCTCGATAGTTGTTGTTTTCCTCACCTATGGAAAAATTCTTTTATCATACCTGTCTACAAAAAAGGCAGTAAAAAAGAAATCTCTAACAATAGGCCTATTGCAAAATTATCTTGCATGCCCAAGTTATTTGAATCTATCATCTACTCTCCATTATCAATAATCTGCAAGAATTTGCTTTTTTCAAACCAACATGGGTTTGTTTCGGCTCGGTCTACAACCACTAACTTATTGGAATTTTTCTCTGATACCATCCATGGGTTTGTAAAAGGCAACCAGACAGATTGTATTTATACAGACTATAGTAAAGACAAGCTATCTCACTCCGTGATACTGTTCAAAATGGAAAAGTATGGGTTTCCCACAACGTTCCTAAAATGGACGGAGTCATATTTAGATAACAGAACATACCAAATCTATTTCCGCCATTCCATTTCTAGAGTCTTGAAAGCTTCGTCTGGCGTACCTCAAGGGAGTCATTTGGCCCGCTGCTATTTATTCTATCTATTGACGACATTGTCTCGGTAGTGAAGCACTGCAAAGTCTTAATTTATGCTGATGACATTAAACTTTTCGCTCAGATTAAATCATTTAATGATTGTCAACTGATACAGGATGACCTCCACAAATTTTATGATTGGTGCAAAAACAATAATTTGGTACTCAATATCGACAAATGTGAGGTAATGACTTTCCACAGGAATCTGAATCCTATCTCTTATGTCTATGGGTTCTCAGCTTCCTCGATTCGTCGCGTTAGTTCTGTCTGTGACTTGGGTGTCAAATGTGACCATAGATTGAATTTTAACTCCCACATAAACCACATGGTATCTAAGAGTAGTTCTATGCTGGGCTTTATAAAAGGTTGGTCCCGAAAGTTCTCGAATCCCTCTATAACATTACGTTTATATACTTGCTTTGTCAGACCACTTCTTGAATACGCTAGGCAGGTCTGGTCTCCTTTTTACAGTACACACATCGTCCGTATCGAGTCTGTTCAGCGAAACTTCCTGCGCTTTGCTCTTAAGGACCTACCCTGGAATAACGCATTGATTCTTCCACCCTATGAGGATCGCTTGCAGCTCTTGAATATGCACTCGCTTGAGAAACGTCGCATGGTTGCCGATGTAATTTTTGTTCACCAACTCTTAAACGTGAATGCTGATTCCCCGTTATTACTTGACAAAATCTCTTTCCGTGATAATGGGCACAATTTGAGAAGGCTACCTCTGTTGCATGTCAACTCCTCAAGGTCTAACTTTGGCATGTATGAACCTATTAATCGCATGTGCATTACTGTTAATAATTTGGCTGAGTATTTTGTTGTTGACGACTCTAAGCAAGTCTTAAAAAAACGTCTATATAGTATTTAATCTTTTGTTAAATTTAATTTAGTTTTTTAACTTTTTGTTCTATGTCGCATTGCATCACATTTCATTTGGTGTTTGGTCTATGTTTAGGGTAACATACAAATACTAACACCGACTAAGTAATGAAGCGCATGTATTGTTGACCGTTTATTTATTAAACGTGTCCATGCAGCGAGCTTGTGTTAAGCTGGTTCTGATAGTCATTTACTTTAACTAATTTGACCGATTATTAACTTGCGTCACCATTTCCGGTTGAAGAGACGATCGCGGCTATCCTTCTCGTAAATTTTGCTAACGTATTGATGATGTTTTTGATGTCGTCGCTTAGTTCATTGAATAAGGCAGCAGCGCTATTGACCAGGCTTTGCCTTCCTCTTTCAGTTCTGGTTGAAGCTATCCTCAAGTGATTACTTATTCTGGTATTATACGAATGAATGTCCGAGTTCGTGAGGTATGTTATGTTTGGCTTCGTGAGTCCATGTAGTATTTTGAAAATGAATTTGAGCTTCTCCATATAAATTATTTGCTCGATGTTGAAGCGATTAGATATGTCATATACTCTTTTCGTTGGTGTCCTCCAGTGTAATTTGTACAAGGTTTCCAGCGCTTTACTAATTTTTCTTTTGATTTTTACTATGTTACTATTCGACGTATGAGACCACGCTATGATTCGATATCTGATTCTCGACAATATATGTGCTTCGTAAATAAGATTCACTGTATGTCTTGCCAGTTTACTACATTTTTACAACGCCCTACTAAAGGTGTATTTTTGTCTTGGATTAGCTATATATGTTTATCCCAATTGAGTTTGCTGTCAATAGCGAGCCCTAGATATTTGATGCTATCTGTCCTTTGCAGAGATAAGCCCCCCACTTCTACATTTAGCTGTATTTCAGATTTGTTTATTTGCGGGAATTTTATGTATTTAGTTTTATTGGTATTAGCCGTAAGTTTATTACCAGCTATCCAATCTTTAAATTTATTCAAGTCCGAGTTCGACACCATTACTGGCTTCATATAACAGATTGGTGTCGTCCGCAAATATTCTGTACTCTGCTTCAGTTTCACGTTATTTATGTTACTTATATATATTAGATATAGCAGTGACCGTATTACCGTTCTTAAATTTTATTAATTTCTTTCGATTTTATTATTAGTAATATTGTATGGAAATGCAAGTAGAACTTTCCCATAAGTTCAGTTAGTATATTTCAATTTCAATTTCAATTTATTATTATTATTAATTGTACAAAGAAGTATTAACTTTAGAATGTACGCATTAAGGCATAATTGAAGCAATATAATATAGTAAAAGTGATATATATGTATGTAATATTAACAATAACAATTTAAAAAAAAAGTCAACTTGATACTAACAAAATAAAAATGTATTTTATAACGCCTCCATAAGTTTATTTTTAAGAACTCGCACACTCACCGGGACAAGACGTTTTGTTGATTAGGTAGAGAATTCCAAAATCTGAGAGCGTGACGAGAAATAATTATATCTAGGTACCAGCAAGTTGTTGGTACGGCTCGATGTTAGGAAGTGTACTTTATTAATTAAATAATGAGGTAGTCCGGTTCAAATTAGATTATAAAGAAATTTAACGATCTTTAGATAAGTCCCGAGAGAGCATCCCAGCACATTACTAACTACATGTGAAACGTGGTCAAAGCGTCGCAGGTTATATGCATGTTTTACAGCAGCGTTAAATGCAACGTTCAGACGATATGCCGATGAAGAGTCCAGTTTGCAGTAAATAACATCACCGTAAGTTATTATAGGAATGATCAAGGATCTTACAAGTGATAGCCGTATGTTAAGAGGCGTAAAGTGGGTGGAGTAATATATTCGCTTTAGTGTACCATACACTCGCCGCCCGGAGACATATTTTATGTGGTCATTCCATGTCAGAGTTTGGTTAAAAATAACGCCAAGATTTCTCATCGTCTTCTCGTATTGTAACGTTGAGCCCCCTAAATTAATACGAGAGAAATATGATGTATCTAGTATGTTTTTGTGTATAACCAAACACTTGAATTTCTCAGTATTTAAATCCAATTTATTAGATACGCACCAGGAGAGTATTGCCTGAAGATCAGTATTTAAGCAGCATGCACTATCCTCTATAAGTCCTAGAGACCGAGAGATATAAATTTGTATATCGTCAGCATACAAATGTATATTAGCATGACGGATAACTTCGGTGATGTCATCAATATACATAGAAAATAGTAGAGGTGCGAGTATTGAACCCTGGGGGACGCCTCTATTAAGATATAAAAACTCTGAGAAGTGTTCACCAATATTCACCCTTTGGGAATGATTTACTAAAAAATTTCTAATAATTTTAATCGATCAGAGAATGCCGTGATCCACCTTATCAAAGGCTTTTGAAAAATCTAGTAATGTTAGGAAAGAAACCTCGTCATTGTCAATATTACACCGAAGATCATCAGTTATCTTGAGCAACGCTGTGATACAGCTATGTTTGTCTTGAAATCCGGATTGTGAAGCCGAAAGAATACTGTGAGACTCAAAGAAATCCGTCATTTGAGCAGCCATAATTCTCTCCTAGCCCTTAGATAAACAAGGCAATATACTGATTGGACGGAGATCCCCAACCTGACACACCGTCGATTTCTTGGGTATGGGGATAACATTCGCTTGCTTCCATCTAGGTGGGAATTGAGATCTCATAAGGCAGGCGTTATAGGTATCAGTGATAGCAGCAGGTAATGCAAAATATATAATTATTTTCAAAAAATTTTAGTGAGATCCCATCCACTCCCGTTGCATACGATTTGATGCTACTTAAAGCCTTAAGAGTTTCCAGATCGTTGACACAACTAAAATCGAACTGCGGATAAACAGTCCTATTACTAATTCCAATCGACTCGGAGGACATTGAAGTGACAGATTGAGGGACGGTGCAACTTGAGGACTGAACAAAATAACTATTGCATCCATTTGGATCAAGATTTATAGATTCCTTACCAGATTTGTGAATACCACATTCTTTTAAGTTTTTCCATAAAACTCTTGATGGTAAATTGGGATCCAATTTAGTGGCATAATAATTCGATTTGCCAAGTTTAATAGACGCTGTCACAACATTTCGTAGAAGACCTTCCACCTTTGATATGCTTTAGTTCCATGCTGAAATAAGCCTCTTAATTTCTATCGAAAACCAAGAGCAATTATATTTACAGAACCTGTATAACCAGATAATTTACTGCATTTTCAATAAAGGCAAACTTATCCTCAATGGAAGTAAGAAAGGAGACGACACGCCAGTTTAGTGAGCCAGCTTCATTCGTGAGACCGTCAACATTTATATTGTCGTAATCTAGAAAAGAAATTGTATGGTAGCTATTACGGGTGCCGGGGGGAATGTCATATGATATGAAAATTAGATCATGATCAGATATTCCAAATAAGGACATCTGATTTTTAAAAACTATCTTCCCCATGTCGTTAGATATATATAGGTCGAGTAAGGATGACGAGTGACTAGTAAAATGCGTGGGTAAAATGAGTCTAAAATACTTAAAAATGAAGCCTTAGCGGAACTGTCCTGCAACAGATTTGTGTTAAAATCGCCACCAATAATAACGTTAGAGTACTTTGCGTTCAGGTAGGCCAGAGCTGATTCTAATGAATCGATAGAAGAAACTGATGGGGGTTTATAGACACACCCTAGCAAGCAACATGAGGGCCCCCAAATATCTCGATGAAAATGAATTCAGTACCAGATGCAGCATCGGATTCTTCAACAATTCTTGCAGAATAATATCAACTTTAGTATCATAAAAAATCATTTTCACCTCATCCACTTTATTAATCAAGCTGCGAGCATTAAAGTGAGCAACATTCAGGCCATTGTTTTGTGAACAGAAGTTATTGATCAAAGCTCTGTAACACAATTCACGCACAACGCCATCAGACCCTGGACTGTTGTTATTACTCATGTCGATGCATATTCATAAATTTAATTTAATAATATTCATAAATTTAATTTAATAAACCGCTAAATATTAAGCTTTGAATCGACGTTATTCGTTCAGTCCAAATTTCTTTCCTATTTTTCGTGTATTCGCTCTGATTACGGTCTGAAAAATTTCGACATAAAACTTGTAGCTCTGATCATTACTTACCAATTTTGCACTTTAACATTAAGTAACTGCTTGCTGACTTTACTTTCGTTGGAAAATCTTTTCAACAAGGATTCATTGTCCTTTTCAGTTCATTCTATCTTTAATCGCACTAGAAAATTCACAAAACTCCAAAGACAAAACCGCGTTTGATAGATCTGAACTTGTTTTTTTCGTTGAATCTACCTTTCTCCAATAAGTTCCGTAATAAAAAGTATTGTATTCTTTGTAGTCATACTTTTCCAGCTTTCCCACTGAATCTGTCGTCTGTGGCTTTTGCAGGAATACTCTAATTTTTTCTGGATTTCTTTAGAGCTGCGGTATTTGTTCCTGATAACGAACTTTGAGGTGAATAAATCGAATTGGTTTTTTCTTTCAAATTAACTGAAAAAAATTTGAAAAAGTAAATGTTCCACTATCACTTTGATAACTTCTGCCTTCAATTACAATAATTGCAATGAATTGTTCATATTTGTACCTACCACTCCCTGCAAAAAATTGAAAAGTAGATATTTCATATAATTTATGTAATCAAAGCCAGTTTGGAAGGGCATTTTATGTGGCAATTCTTTCCATCAATGGTTTCAAAGCAAAAATGGGAAATTCCATCATTTAAAATATATAGAAATGAAATTTCTCTCATTAGAAACAGGGATAAATTCTTCCATGAGTTCATCCCATAATATGCTAGAAGTTCATGGACTATCCTGACTCAAAAATCTCAAGGTTATTACTAAATTCTTTAGATCGCAACATTTCATGTTAGAGGTTAAGGTGACACCTATGTTACGGACTTTATCGTAGGTGAAAAACCATTCCAAATAAAATATATTAAAAAATCTTTTAAAATAAATAACTTTCGTAAATAAATTGTACTAAAAAGTAAGAAAAGTTTCATTGCAAAATAAGAAATGCTACAACTTAGAATAAATCTTAAAAGTTTGGGCATCCATAACTATAATCTGTCTAACTGTAACTGGCGCTCAAAGTTTTAAGATTTAATCTACGCTGTAGCATTTCTTATTTTACAACAAAAATTTTCTTGTGTATACACTGAGGAAGAAAAAATAATTTTTTTCTTTTTAGTGCAATTTACTTACGAAAGTTATTTATTTTAAAAGTTTTAAGATATTTTATTTTCTTTTTTTTAGTCATAAATTCTATACAGTCTCTCGAATCTCGATTTTCGACACTTGAATCCACTCCCATCCCATAACCCCCAAAACGTAAAAAAAATTTACTTCATCAGAAAGCTCCCCATTCACTCATTCTAAATCGAAAAACCCCATGTAAATCCATCCACGTTTACTAGCCTAAAACTCTTTTGTCACGAACATCACTCTCAGGTGTTTGACGCTCACACACAAAGTTTTTTAGTCAGAGGTTTGTGAGTTGATAAAAATTATTTAAAAACAGATGAAAGTGATGAAGAATTGACTGTACAAAAGGAAAAATGCGATATATTGTGACTTACTCGCATTTAGTTTAAGCTTGCAATTCACACAATCTTCGATGCGAATTGAAGGATGAATGAATAGAATTAACGTTATCAGCGTAAATATGGAAGTTATTGACGAATTTTATTATTTCAGGAATACCGTTAATGTAAGGACTAAAGCGTAGAGGACCAAGAATAGATCCTTGTGGTACTCCACAAGATATAGAAATAAATGATTAGAATTACTATCCCCAAGAGTAACCTTTTGCATCACACTGCTTAACTAAATGAATTACTCAGCATAATATTATTGGAAATTATTGAATAAAGGGTTAACCATAATGTGCATATGCTAGCATATGCAAAGACGCAAGCAAGTTCTTTTCTTAATAGCAACACACAATAGGAATAAGGAGCCGTTCATCAAGTTTTGATTCCTTTCGTCAACTTCTGTATGTTCACTCTTGATTGTACTTTACATAAACAAATTTGACAGTTTGCGTAAATACCTTTACAAGTCTCGCACATACACGCTTATCCACATTGTGACAGGGCCTTAATCTTGAAAGCCAGTTTAAATGGCATACATAGTCTAAAGTTTTGGAGAAGTCTAAAGGTACAAGACACAACGCGTTAATCTCTCTTTTATCAAGTGCTGTGTGAATATTTCTTTCGGATTTAATAACAGTATTCTTTCTTTAACTCAAATGACTACAATTTGGTATAGCGAAGTGAACAACTAAGGGGGCTCAAGAGCTGGAAATAGGAATAAACTTTGACTAAGTTTACCGCTGGTGGGGGCTTAAGTGCTGATTACTGATGTAGCTAAAGCAGGCTTTTTTAGGGTGGAAGCTCTTTATTAAAACTTAAATTTTTTCCTATTACAAGCCTTCTTTACCTGCAAAGTAGTCATTGATTGATTATTATATTTACTCTCTAAAACAAATATTGATTATAAATACGAAGTTTTTTGCCCCGGGTTTTTGTGAAAGCAACACTTCAAAGCGTGTATCAGTGACAACGGATATTTAAAAAAGTGAAAATGCGACAGTTTAGTTTTTTAGAAAAAACCAAAGGTATTTTTTAAAACGTATTTCTGTAGTAAAAATATAAGAACGTCCTCATTTCTTCCTGTCTTAACCGGTGTGCCACAAGGATCGATACTCAGACCCCTACTATTTCAATTTTTATCAATTATATTTTTTCTCAAGTTAATCATAGCAAAATGCATCTATACGCTGATGATGCGCAATTATACCTCTCTAGACCCCTTGGCCTTATTGAGGATGCTACTAGCGGTATTAATGAAGATCTTCAATCAATTCACTTGTGGTCCGTATCTAATATGCTAAAGCTGAACCCAGCAAAATCCAAATGTTTGGTCATAAATCGCACAAAACTCGACACAGAAGGATTTCCTCCAATTATGATTAATAACACAGTTATTCCCCTTGTACACACTGTCAGGAGCCTTGGAATAATTTTCAATTGTTTATTTACGTGGGATGACCACATCAACAATATTGTTAGTAAAATTTATAGTGGTTTACGTGCGCTATGGATATCTAGTGACTTTACCCCGGTTTCAATAAGGTTACTGATGGTACGTCTACTTTTAATACCGGTATTTACTTACGGCTGTGAGGTCTTTGGCAAACTCGATTACGATAATTCCCGTAAACTTGAGATTGCCTTTAACTCTGTGGTTAGATATGTGTATGGTCTTCGAAGATTTGATCATGTCTCTCCGTTCTCGGATTCAATTTTGGGTTGTGGCTTATTTACGTATTTCAAATTTCGTTCGCTGGTATTTTTGGCGAAGATAATAAAAGATCGTATTCCATTATATCTATACGAAAAACTCCAATTTGCAAGATCAAGCAGGACACTGAATCTCATTGTACCAAGTACACAATTTTTAGTAACAAGACGCCTGTTCTTCAACCATTCTATTACAAACTGGAACAACTTAACTGTTTCGATTAAAAATTTGATCCAGTTCCACTCATTGAGCATAATAAATAGTAGCATTTTCAAGGCATTAACGCCTAGTAGTTAAATCAAAATGTAGTGTACTAATTGTTTACTCCATCTCTATTCTTTCTTAATTATTAATTCTTCTTTTGGTAATATTAGTAAGTTTGTTATGTAATCACTTCTTTATATTTAGTATTACGCATTAATAACTTTAATTAAATACTTAAATATGTTATTCTTTTTCTAATTCTCAGTGTACTATTTTTGTAATTTATTCTGGCTTGTGCACATTAATTAGATATTTTATATTACGTGTACAATTGTTGCAAATAAATTGAATTTGAATTTGAATTTGTATGCGTATTAGTTTTAGTTTTGCTTTATTACAAAATGTATCCAACTAGAATTAAGAATAAAATGACATATAATGCTTGAGGGTAAAACGACATGTCATTTTACCCTAGTGCTCCATAATATACGTTACATGTTCAGTCACAGATATTATGTTTTAATTTAACTATCAATTGAAATGCCATTTGTTCGTGCCAATGTAAACCTAAGATTTACGGCTGATGAGCCTAGTGACGATTTCGACCCAAATAAAGAGAATTCCGACTAACCCTGCCTTTACTGTAATGATCTTTATAGCAAGTCTAAACCAGGGGAACGACGGATATAGTGCAGTATATGCTACAAGTAATACCAACATCTCCTCGGATAAAATTATACATCTAAGGTTTTCATTTAGTTCAAAGTACTTCTTTAAAACTATTTTATTTCACCGCCATTTCCAATCATTATATGAATTACATATCATTATTTGGTTTTGTTACGAGAATTTTTATTTTTTGTTATCAGTATAGAAATTAAATTTGCTTTAGTTTACCATTTATGTCATTTTAGGACAACTTCTCCTACTTTGTTTTTTTTTTATGTTCGAGTCTAAACAAGCATTAGTTGCTATTATCCATGTATGTACTGTTTATTTAATTGACTGGACTTCATTGATTTTATATTTACTTCACATGTTGTTAATTCTTTCAAACTTTTTTTTTTCTAAAATCAATCTCTTTTACCATAAATTTTAGTGTAATATAATTTTTCTCATAATCTTTTTCACTACAGTGAATCATATGAAATTATTTTGCCACAACACTCACAGCTCATCTCGCTCGCCAACGCAAAATCGACCTTAGGTTAGGTTAGGTAAGAGAAGTACCTAGCCTGCTTTACTTAGATCACCAGTGGATCCATTGTGCCTATTGTTCTCATGAGATAACTTTTAAAAATCACCTTAGATCCATCCTGCTTACCTTAAGAAACTCAGGATGAATTTCAGCTCTTTTCTCTGCAGCTCCTCCAGACTAGAAAAGAAGTAGCCACCTCTTTTTATTCTCAGAGCGCGAAACTCACAAAGTACATATGTAGGTATATATACCCAGTCCTCTAGCATGGTCTCCTATGGTACAATGACCAAAATCGGCCCCATATATAAACAAGTCCCTTCACGAAATACTCGCACATCTAACCATATCGCTGGATAAGGATAATATTCTGACTGCTAGTTTCTCTTCAAATTCTCGCCTTCCACCCACTTCAAAAATACCTGTTTTACATCTCCCGTGTGGATGTGTAAAAGAGCCAATATGCATTCGTACGAGAGATGTGTTCAAGGTCCTCAAGAGGATCGACATATCCAAAGCTGCGGGACCTTCTGAGTTCTCCCTCCTGTTAATTAAAAGCTGTGCCTCTTCTTTGGCTTAACCTCTGCGTAAACTATTCTACTTGTCTTATTCGACAGGAATCTTTCCAACAGCTTGGAAACTAGCTCACGTTCAGCCTATTCCCAAAAAAAGAGCGGGGTACCGATCTCTCAAATTATCGACCAATTGCTGTCACTTCGATTGTTTCAAAGATTTTTGAATCTATCATTTATTTCAAATTAATGAAGAATCTAGAAACTGATCAACGATCGCCAATATGGCTTCCGGACTAGACGCTCATCTGGAAACTTGCTGACTTTTCTTACGGAACGTTAAAACCGCAGTCTCCAGTCCAAAATCATTGCTTTTAATATTTCAAAGGCATTTAATAGAGTCTCGTATCCTGCCCTTTTAGTTAATCTTAAAGCACTTGGTCACTACCCTCCTCTTCTATTATGGATTGAAAGCCTTCTATCTGATCGCTAAATACGTGTTGTATTAGATGGCCTTACATCTGAACCTCACCCTATAAATGCCGGTGTGCCCCAGGGATCGGTTATCTCTCCGTCTCTCTTCCTAATTTTCATTAATAATCTGCTTTCCCTTACTTTCAATCCCATCCATAGTTTTGCCGCATGTATCAAATGAGATTGCATGACTAGATCATTGAATAACGATCTTGATATTATCCTCGCTTGGAGCAAAGCGAGTCGCATTGAATTCAATGCATATAAGACCCAAAGCTTTTTCATATATTTAGAACAAGATCAGCATTTAACCACTCCCATTACATTTGATGGAGCCTTAATGTCAGATTCACCGTCACTAAGGATTCTTGGCATTAACATTTCCATTGAATTAAGCTGGACAGACCACATCTTCGCTGTTGCCAAAGAAGCATCAAAATGTCTTGGATTTCTGTAAAGGTGTAAGAAATATTTAAGCCTATCAAATCTAGCGCTCCTCTACAAGTCCCATATCAGACCTTGAATAGAATATAATTCCCATATCTGGGCCGAGGCTGGTCGCACAACCTTAGCTTCATTGGATATTGTCCAAAAAAGAGCCATCAAGCTCATTAGCGATTTGGCAATAGCTTGTCATATCGACTCACTCGAGCACCGCCGCAATGTTTGATGTCATTCGCTCCTTTATCGCTACACGCATGGCCAATTCTCCGATGAAATATGTTGTCTAAACCCTTGTAGATTAATTCTTGCACACAATACTCGCGCTGCAAGCCGGGCACATCCTTTCAACCATCAAAATACTTTCAGCCGTACAGTAAAATTCCGTGATGCTTTCTTATCCCAAACTGTACAAATGTGGAACAGTCTACCATCTTCTGTTTTTCCTCGAGCTTACAATCTGCGATGGTTCAAGAGTGACATACATCGGCACCTTCGCTACTTTCCTATGTCCTCGAATCCTTGTCCTATCTCCTTCCTGCCATGCTGTGCTGTCCATCATAGAATATCCCCTGAGCTTGGATAAATAATATAAAAAAAATGTAAAATACCCACAAATGCCTTCTCCAATGTATCTTGAAACGTACGATAAAATTTTCCAATTCCTTTATAATCTTAACGGTACGAGTACCATTGTGGAACAGTTTTCCATCAGAAATTTTTAAATTCATTAAGATTTTATAGCACTATAAAAACATTACGCACCTTTCCACAATTATCTGACTGAAACTGAACATTTCATCATACATAAATGGAATATCTCTCCAGTATAATGAGAAATTCTTATCAGACGATTAAGCTATTCCCTCGATTTATGCTAAGGGTTTCAATTTATAAACTAATTTCTTTTGGGTACCAGTACCTCCTATCTTATTGCAAGACAACAATCCTCTGAAATACAGCAACGGCAACCGCCAATGAAAAGAAAGTAATTTTAAAATCAGCATTCACCATACGTTGCCATGAAATCCATTCGATCAAAGTTAAATAAATAAAATTTGAACTCCAGCAACCACCCTTCGTTGCCAGTTGTGCCACCCGAAATCAACGTGCACGTCTCACGAACCCGATCTTTGTCGATGTAGCCGGGTTGTGAAGCTGGGGCTGGGTCCGGGGACTCAGTGAACACTAGAATAAAATAAAAGAAATAAGAATACATAAGACTTCACAATATATTAGCTTTGAGTGACAGAATCGATTAAAGGTTGCATTTTATCGATATCCGTCTTACACGCTTACACCCCTGGCACCAAAAATTATATTCTAGCACTGAGTGTTGTGTGGGTGCACAGAACCCGATCTCGAAGTGTCTGGGAACTGGGAAGAAAAAGCCGCAGAAAGGATAATAACAAGCAAAAAACTCTCCCTGAACAAAACGAGAAAAATTTTTGAAGGAGTAGAAAATTCTTTGCTAGGTGGGTGGACTTTCTTGGGATGGGTCTCATGGTGTCAGGTACCAGGCGTTGATTTTGACTTATAACCAGACGATAGACGTAGGTACGTAATATGTATGTAGGTATATAGTATGCGTACAGGAATGTACATATACATATATATATATATATATATATATATATTGACAAGAACAGAGTACATCGGCAGGAGGCACTAGTGTCACATACATAGATATCGACGTTTTTCCGAAATCACTTGATGATCCTGTAAAAACGATTCTTCGAATTGGATGGATGTTCGAATTGCAGTGATGGATGTTGGAATTAAGTCTCAAGTGGAAGTTGATGCTGACACTATATTTGCGGATGATTTTATAAAATATTTTGTTATTGGATTGGCAAATAGATTAATGGTGATATTAAGTATGTTCACATGAATTCATAAAAAGGATGTAATTACTTAACTGATGTTTATCTTTATTCTTTGAACTGATTACATTTTTATTTTTACTAACATTTTAATGTTTTGGGCATTTATCATAACTAATTAATTAACATGAAGAGCAGCACACTTATCATAGAAGAAAATTCATTTGTTTATTCACCTGAAATCAAACTATAATCTGTATTGAAAAATATTAGGTATATGTAGGTAGGTACATGGTAAAGTATTTAGGTTATTGAAGCCGTTTTCCAAAATGACAGGTACGAATCCTGAAGCTAATTAGATTACAATCGAATTCTGAACATATCATATGCATTAGATTAGATTTGTGAAAGGATGTGCAAGCTTTGGCCTTGCATTTCCTGCGACTTGAAGGCTCTATTGTGAGTCCCCGTTCATATTACCAGTACCATTCTGAGACTTAGGCTCCACACGTAGTTTGGTGGAGGAAAAGCATGCTCGAGGTACAGTAATCTCTGTCTGGCCAATGCTTCGCAGATGCGGAGCAGGTGCTCCTTAGTTTCGTGAGCATCCTGAAATAAACGACAGGATAAAGTCTCAGCCAAGCCTATCTTGTATAGGTAATACCTCAATGGACAATTGCCTGAGAAGTGTTCTGTAATCATTTTGAGCTCTGTTCTCCTCTAAGAAGTAGGAGTTCTTTTGTTTTTCCGCCAGAGGTATCGATAGACTTTTTGGTCTGACGAAGTCGTTGTAGCATGTAGCCCAATAAAAGGTTTTTGACTGTTCCCCCAGCTATTTAGGGTAGATATGATGTAACACTTTGAGGTCCCACAAGACAGGAGCGCACCGACAGGGGGGGGACGAACGGGACCGGTTTCCCTCCAGAATGTCAGTTTTCTGAACATAATTTACAAATTACGTATAAAATGTGGTCTGTATATTATTACAAAGTCCGGTAAAATAAAATAAAACCTTTTAATCTACAATAGCAGTGCTTAAGTGCTCAGATGGGTGCAGGACGAAACTTTAGAGTCCTATTTTTCCGACTCGTTAGGACTTGGGACACCTATGGTCTGCCCCCAAAGCCAAATCCTGGTGGCGTTACTGCCACAAGATGACTTTGAGCTGGGAAACGGGGTTTTCGCTCGCCTTTTGGCTAAGCCTGCCTTTAAGGCCCTATAATTTGCATGTACCCATATGAAGATAACTTTGTGTCTTCTTGATAAATTTTAAGGGTTTGCAGACATTCCCAAACAATCCATGACTTGATAGTGTAGGACTTTAAGACCTTGAGAGCGGCTTGACTGTTCGAGAGGATACTAATGGTTGAGCCATTTATGGCTCTTGCAACGCAGATATTGGTGCATTCATCTATGGCTAATACCTCGGCCTGGAATACAGTAGGGGTAGAGTGCAGAGCCTTTAATATATGGCATCTAGGGGCGTATACGCCCAGTCCGACTCCACTGTTCGTTTTAGAATAGTCTGTATACCTCACCATCGATCCTTGTTGGATGAATGGTTTAGTGGAACGCCATTGTTGTCGGTCTCCCAAAACCACGTCGAATGGTCTTACAAAATCCACCTTGGCTGTGATATTGTCGTCATTTGCTCGAAGCATATCTATTTTAAGATAAATATTTAATTGACCAACCATATCACCTGGCTTTAACGTTTCTCCTTTTGCAATTTGATAGCACTGCGGATCGTTTCCTTTTTAACCTGTAATTGCAAGTGTTGAAGGTTTAATAAGGTTCTCATGGCTGCTGTAAGACAGGTCCTCATGAGACCAGTTATTCCTAGGCATGCAAATCGATTAATGTCTTGAAGCAGAGCCTCGGTTTTCATTTGATTAGTTTGTTGCCACCAAGCGAGGCCCGGATAGGTGACCATGAGTCTAACAAACATGGTGTACATCCAGTACATAATTTCAGACCCCATGTTCGGCCAATTAAGCGACGACACGTGTAAAAAGATCCTTCCTTCTTTTTACGTCACTCTGAACAGATGTACATTCTAGGTAAATCTTTTGTCTAAAGAGACCCACAGACATTTGACTCTGTCTGAAAATATCAATTCCGTATTATTAAGAAGAGGAGCCGTTAGTGAAAGCTTCGTTCTCCTCGTGAACGGAACGTTAGCCATTTTGTTTTTTTTTAGGTTATATAGACTTATTTATTAATGTGGAAATTTGAAATATCCTGGGTATATATTTTTGTAAAGTGTATCGTGCCGATTCCTTCAATATCTTCTCGTTTTTTCTTCCATTGTAGAAGAATTCACATTAGAACTTAGTACCGTACTAAGTCTTGGCATGCAAAAATATACTCCGTATTCCTACAGTATATCTCAACAAGAAACGCTCTTGGTTTAATGATAGGTGCAATCAAGCTGTAAGAGAAATACCTTAAGTCCATGGAGTAAAATTTCTGTTTGACCAAAGTATTAGACTAAGAATTTTAGCAAGCCGCAAAGGCTTCAAATATTTCCAATCTCTCGTTAAAACCAATACGATCACTTAGCCGCTCTCTGACGTTTGAATCTAACTTAATTAATGAGAATTTGACAAGGATATGCAGAAATCAAAATAACTTTTAATATTACCTATGCGCGAATGATCCATCCATTTTGCTCTATCATCATTATTTCTATGCATTACAAACGGAATGAAAAAACTTATTAGACCGTATGATTTCATCATCTAAGGTATGAAGGCATCTCTGAAAATGGACTCAAAAATAAGTTTAATTGAGCTTGGAATTACTATAAAGATTATCCAATAATTCAAATCATTCTAATTCAAAATATTTACTCTTTTAGTAAGATCTTTACGAAATATTAAGTTTGATCTAATAGTCACTTTTGATGATATTATGGTATTATTTATGGATATTTCCGTATGGGTGTTGAAAGCTTTCATGATTTACTAGAGAACTTGAGACCTACTATAACTTATCAAAGTACAAATATGCGATCATCAGTTGAGAGCGGGGAAGAAGATGGCGGTTGGTGTAGTTTGACGGCATTTTCATCGGGAGAAATTTAATCAAATATTTTGTATATATTTTCTTTTAGAAAATATAAATAAAGTGTATAAGGTTACAAGCCAGATTTGTTCGGAAGTAAGGGGCGTCCTGGTGTTTAAATTCCGGGGCAAGCGTGCTTAGCCCCGGGTGGTGTATATTCTTAATTAGTTTTAGTGAGCGCTAGGACTCATGTCGGATACAAGTGGTGATAAATCGGAGGTAGGATTAAGCCTGCCTTCTAAGATGTTAACCGATTGCTGTTATAAACAGCAAAGTTGAAAAGGAATATGACGCATGGCGGGCAACACTTCCAGGCCTCGCTATTGACGGTATGATGCAGCAGCAAGATCCTGTCTGTAATTCTGTTACTCCCCAGGCTCCTCCCATTAGTGGAGCTGGACACGGAGAAGGATTTTCTTCTAGTCAACAAAAAGTGAATCTAACAATCCAAAATGTGGATACCTCTGGAATTAAATCAAAAGAGAAGCCTAATTTGCAAATGGCGTCTTTGGGCTTTGTTAATAATGGCGGCAACCATCAGCACAAATACAAAATAAAAACACCGAAGGAGTCCCCTCATTCGGTTATACTCAATCAGAATTTTAGTAGTCATAAGGGCGACATACAACTCAAACCAAAAGAAAGTACTGGAGTCAAACGAACATCCCAGAAGGATGACGTCGTAAACCAATCAAAAGTGAATTTTCCCAGCCCTAGCGATACGCTGAATGGATCCTTGTCAGGAAGTGGTAATAATTCAATTAGTAATTTATCTTTCTCCATTAAACAGAAACTGAGCCTAGCTGCAAATGATTTCATCAACGTAGCCGGAAAGAAGAGAAGGAGAAATGTGTACAAGGAGTCCGTCGTTGATGACAATACTGAGAGAATGTACCGAAATTGATACGCACCTTTAGAGTTAATGAAAACGGAAATCGAGCCGTCTATTAGCTTCTCTGATGGAATCCCGCAAAATAGGAAAAGACAAGCAGGAAGTAAGTTAAGTACAGCAATTTTAAAAAATAACTTTCATATGAATAATAATAACACTAGTATAGTGAATAAAATAAACAAACCAAAGAGCTTTTGCCCTCCAATTTTTGTTTTTGGAGTCAATACGAATCTACTAACTTCTACAATTAAGCGTAGGATAGATGAACTAAGTTTAGACGATGTTAATTTCTATTTTATTAACATAGAATATTTAAAAACAAAGATTTTTGTAAATCATATTGGTTTGCACAAAGACCTAATCGCTGTTTTCAGGGATTCCGCAATTAATGCCTTTTCCTTTTCCCCTAAAGAAATTAAAAAACCCTCGATTATGTTGGTCGGTTTGGATGGTGATGTAGAATTAGATTGGATTAGAACTGATATTTCTACTCAGATACCTGATACTAAAATCTCAAAAATTTATAGATTTTTGACACCTAGCTCGCGAAAAATAGACTTGCCATTAAATATTTTTGTCGTTCAAACGGACACGATTGAAGACATGAAAAGATTGGTGGGATTAAAATATGTATTAAGACAGAGGATCAGATGGGAAAAAAAAGAACAAAGAGTATTCCCAGATGTTTTAGGTGTCAAAGATATGGGCACACTGGTGACTATTGTGGATATGACGCGAGGTGTGTCATTTGCGGGGGAAACCACGATTCTGAATTCTGTTTCAAGATTGAAAGGGATAAAAGACCTTCTCCTAAATGTGTTAACTGTATGGCTCCGGATCACCCAGCCAGTTATAAGGGTTGCCCGGAATATCAAAAATACAAAAATAAAAGGGAGTCCCTAAAAATTAACTTAAAGGAAAAAACGGTCATTCGCAACAATCTAATGAATAAAGAAGTTGGTAATATAGTAATCCCTCATGTCTCATATGCAGATATGCTCAAAAGTGGAGCTCAGGAACATAGTTCAAACCAGAATACGTCAGACGGAAATGTTATGAATGAATTTTTAAAAGAAGCGCAATATTTGTTTAAATTTCCACTTGTTGAGCTGATCAGGAAGATCAGGGAATTTTGGCCTAAATACAAGGCAATTAAATCTGAAGAAGAGAAAGCAGTCGCTTATCTGCTTTTTGCAGCTTCAATTTTGGGATGAGTACACAATCTGATTTAAAGATTCTCTCACTTAATATGAGTTCGTTAATTTCATTAAACAGGAGATTATCGCTGCAGATAATGTTGGAGGATATAAAACCCCATATTAGTTTTATCTCAGAAACTAGACTTAATGATAGACATAGAATTTCTTTTAATGGCTTTAATGTGGTAAGGAACAATTGTGGTAGAAGTACTGCTACGATTATTGATGGTAGAATTAAATTCGATAGAATTTCATTCAGCAGCGACATTTTTTCTTCATGTCTGATCTCGGTACCCTTTAGGGATTACCAAGGAACCTTGAAAAAACTTCTAGTTGGTGGCATCTATATAACGTGCAATACTAGCCCTAATATTACTAATGATTTAGACAGTCTCCTCTCATTATCTAACAACTTTGATTTAACAATCATAGGCGGTGATTTCAATGCTAGACATAATAGCTGGAGAGACTCGCGAAATAACCGGAACGGCAATCTTTTACAAAACTGGTTGCAGATAGATCCATTCCTCACTCTTGATATTTTGGCACCCAGGGGTCCTACCTTTCCCAGATCTGCCTCGAAGTTGGATTTCTTTCTCTGCTCCCCAGAACTGTTTGACGGGCAGGGGGACACGGAGTGCCACACAATACCTTCCCCCTCCGACCATGGTAATTGCTAACTTCGATATCAGAGGCTTCGAACCTATTCCTCTTGCACCTTTAACATACACTAGCTTCGCAGAGACTGACTGGGGTGCTTTCAAATTAGATCTCCATCATAAATTGAATTCCATAGTAATACCCGAGGATACCAATATAACGAATAATGAGATTAACGGACTGCTGGCTTCTATTAGTGTGGAAATTAATAACTGTAAAGACAGACACTCTAAGATTATTGCGGTAACGAATCATAAATTCAAGCATATTTCTAGGGAAACCTTAAAAACAATCAAGACCAGGAAAACCTGGATTAGGAAGCAAAAACGAATTTTTCGCAGATTCTGTAACAGAGTAAATGCAGAATACAGGGAATTAAATGTCTCAGCCAAATTATCAAGGAAAGAGTTAAAGTGGACCTAAACGATGCATTCAAGAAAGACTGGAAAATATCAGACCCACCCCGGACGCTTTCAAAGAGATCGACAGGATCACCGGTAGAAAAATCGTTGGTACCGATATAGTCAATAATTCACTCACACACCACGACGGCACTTCCAATTACATTCTCCGCAAATGCCCTAATATTTTAGATGATATATTATCAACTTTATTCAATCACTGCATCAATAATGGGTTTTTTCCATCCTCCTGGAAGCTTGCCAAATTGATCCCAATCGCGAAAGTAAGAAACTCTAAAAAGATCAAGGATTTCAGACCCATCCCTTTACTTCCCACGATGGGAAAGCTTTTCGAAAAAGTTATTGCAGAAAAATTAGAGCTTTTCTGCGAAGACCATTCCATAATTCCTTCCAATCAATTCGCCTTCAAAAGAAGTCATTCAACGAACCAAGCAATCATATCGCTAACTAACAAAATCACACACAACTTGCGAAAGAAAAGCTGCACTATCAGACTGGACATAGTAAGTAAGTAAGTAAGTAAGTAAGTAAGTGAATTTATTTAGCATTTTTGCTATTCATTACAAAAGCCATATAATTATACTATAAGTCTAGCTCTCTTTCCTCCTTTTCCTTATTTTCTACATTAGTTTACGAATTTAATAAGTAATTTTAACAAATTCAAGAACTTTTCTCTTAAATATCCTAAAATTATTCTCAAGTTTTACATCTAAAGGTAACTTATTAAATATTTGAAAGCCCTTATATACTAAACTATTCTGCGATGAATTATCTCTATACAGTGGCAGCCTAAAATCATTAGCATTTCTTAATCCGTAAGGTTGTAAATCTCCAACATAATTCATTAATTTACTTAAATAACTCGGCATATCACCTGACTTAATTCTAAATATAAAAATTAATAAATTCATAATAATTCGTTGCTTTACACTCAACCAACACAAAGAATTCAACATAAATATGATAGATGTGTATCTATTGCACTTTAAGATGGCTCTCATTGCTCTATTTTGAAGTCTCTGTAGTCTTACAAAAGAGTTATTATCGCACATAAACATGACTGTCGAACAATATTCAAAGTGGGGCTTAATTAGTATGTTATATACATTAATTGAACTTAGAAAGTCTATTCTATTTCTTATTCTTCTAAAGTACCCTATTTTCTTCGAAATTTTCTTTGCTATGTAATCTATATGTTTTTTAAATTTCAGTTCCTTATCAACAATAATGCCCAAATACTTGATTTCATCAACTTGTTCAATTTTTCCATTATCAATTCTTAAATCCAGGTCAAAATTATACTTAAATATCATACACTTAGTTTTACACACATTAACTTTTAATTTGTTTGATTTAAACCAATATTCTAGTCTCTTTATATCTTCCTGTAGTTCGCACCGACATTGTTCAGTATCTTTCCCTGTCACATATATGAGAGCATCATCCGCAAAAAGAACAATTTTTGAATTTCTTAATACTTTGGCTATGTCGTTGATATATATAATAAACAGAAGAGGTCCAAGAATAGTTCCTTGTGGCACACCAAACGATGTCATTGTAGAATCAGATAATACATTATTCACCGAAGTCCTCTGTGTCCTATTATCCAAATATGATTCAAACCACTTCAATTCTGTATTTCGAATGCCATAATTTTTCATCTTCCGTATTAATATACTTCTATCTATGGTTTCAAATGCTCTTTTTAGATCCAAGAAGACTGCAATGACCCTATTTTTTTCAGCTAGCTCTTCTTTCCAGTTCACTATTACTTGATTTAATGCAGTTTCACATGAGTGTCGCTTTCTAAACCCTGACTGATTCTCCAAAAAAAGATCATTTTTATCGAAATAGCTTTCAAGTTGTTTATGCACTATTTTCTCTAATACTTTCTCGCAAGTAGGTAATGCATTTATTGGTCTATAATCTTCAGAGTTATCAGACCCTCGAACCTTTTCCATTGGCGTGACACGAGACTCCTTCCAAATATTAGGAAAACATCCAGTACTTAATGAACGATTTACGAGACGCTCGAAAATTGGACCTAGCACATCAAATGCGTCCAGTAGCATTTTTGCACTTATAAAATTAAAATCCCTTTTTTGATTAATTGATTTTAGAACTTCTCTAATTTCACACTGATTCACTGATTTAAATTCAAATTGAGAGTTTTTTTCTTGTACTAAATTCACAAGGGGAACATTGTCTATGGACAAATTAATCTCCTTAATACTATTAACAAAATATTTATTAAATTTATTTGCAATAACACTTTCATCAGTCACACAAACATTATTAAAGTTGATACTCCTTTTTATAGCATTTCTATTTTCAGTTAATACATACTTCTTGATAGTTCTCCACATAGACTTCTGATTTGTACTTAAATTAATTTTATTTTTTATATATTCATTTTTAGCTCTATCTAATTCCCTTTTATATCTATTTCGTTCCACTCGATATGATTTCCAATCACTTTCATCATTAGTGTATAACGCCCTTTGATATTTTATTATTTTATCTTTTTTTAGTTGCCTTAATCGATTATTATACCATTCTAATAAATTGTAGTTACTCATTTTATTACTCACGTAGCCTTTTGTTATTTTTAAAAGTTCGCTTGATATGATGTTCGCAATGTCGTTAGTATCAGTCAGATCATATACATTTATTAATGCACTATTACTAATATCTCTAATAAAAGATGTTTTTTTGTACTTTAAATAAGATATTTCATTTATAATTGCTTTAGATCTTCTGCTAACCTTGACATTTATATTCAGTACAATAGTTTCGTGGTCAGAAATTTTTAGTTCAGTATTTATGTCAGCTTCCACCTGATTAGAACTCGTTATCACATAGTCGAGCAACGTTTTGGAATTCCGCGTAACTCTGGTAGGCTTGTTCACAATTTGTTTGCAATTGTTGTCGTAAGTAATAATTCTCTCCAACTCCTTTTTATATGTATTACTATCATTAAGCCAATCGATATTAAAATCTCCCGCTATTACAAAATCAGTCGCAACATCCCCTATACTGTCCAACCATTCCTGAAAGTAGTCACAGAATTCTCTTGCAGATGCCCTTGGCGAGTTATATACCGTAGCCAATATAAGTGAATAATTATCAATATAAACATTAACAGCTAACCACCAATATTCCTTCCTAATATCAACTTTTTTCAAAGCTTTAAATTGAAAATATTTTTTTATATATATACAAACACCGCCTGTGTGCCTAGAAGAACTGTCACAACGAATTATATTATAATCCATTAAATTTACTTCATTGTCATCTATATTTTCAGTTAAATGAGTTTCAGTCAGTATTATTACATCAAAATCCATAGTATTAATCATTGTTTCGAGTATATTGAAATTGCTCGTTAGTCCCTGCACATTCAAACATATGCATGATACATGCCGTAATTGCTAGTATGGTAATCTTTTCTTTACACTCTCAATCTTCTTGTTAAACACTGGGCATTTACTGTCTGGACAATCGTGGTTAGAATCCAAGTTTAGGTTAAATCTCTGATTTGCTATTACTCAATTATTGCACTTCAGTTCTGTCGCGTTACAATTTTTTTCATTTTTGCACTGATTTGCGGTATGGAAGAAACCCCAACAGTTATAACATTTCTTTACACATTAACAAATTCAAAAATGCTATATCTATCCCATCCTAAATTGATTTTCTTATCACTCATAATTTTTTTATAATCATTCACTTCAAATTCAACAATAGCATTATAAAAATTTGGATTTTTAATACCACGGTAACACTTCATGCATTTCACATTTCCCCCAACATTATTTTGCCTTTTTATAGCAAATTCAAGCTCTCTCTCATTCCACATTTCTTTTATTCCAGTCACTAGCCCTAATGGATTTTTTACTTGGGGAATCCTCACTTCATATTTATCTCCTAGTTTTCCCCTCATTTCACTCTCGAATTTTTTAACAGACTCTTCATCAGTACATTGAATTGCAATTGCACCGTCTTGTCTATTCGAAACACTGTTAATTTTTAGCGCTAACTCGGGGGGATTGACCTTTTCCTTCACTTCAACTTTCGTAACATTGCAATCTTGCTTACCTTTCGGTTTCACAATGACCGTTGATTTTAATACGTCTGCATAAGAGCCCCTTGATTCACTTTTATTTGCAACAACTTTGTTTTCACTGACTTTTTTCAAACTTTTCACTACACTTATAAAGCTTTGTTCTTGCTTTAGAGCAATTCACTATTCTCCTGTATCAATTCCTTCATTTTGTTCATAGCCACACTAACCGATCTCATCTCGGTTCTACATTCCATACACATAAACAGTATGTAGGGCTTTTGATTCACTAAGTCTGCATCATAAGCACTCAAGGAAACACATTTTAAATGATAAAACCTACCACAAAAACCATGGCACAATAAACAACCGTCACCTTTAACCGGCCGATCGCAAACTTTGCAACTCGAACTCATTTCGGTGTCCAATTTAAATAAAAATCATTAATATTTTTCCGTTTCAACAGCGAGCTAAATAAACACGTCCGAT
This sequence comes from Dioctria linearis, assembly GCA_963930735.1. Lineage (NCBI taxonomy): Eukaryota > Metazoa > Arthropoda > Insecta > Diptera > Asilidae > Dioctria > Dioctria linearis. The sequence goes on from OZ005741.1 coordinate 272,624,519, forward strand.
CTCATCGGCAATGCCCAGTAAGTCAGACAGTAAGTGGACATCGACATTGAAAAGCGTTCGATTCAGTTTGGCACAAAGGACTTATATATAAATTGATTCAAATTAACTGTCCTATTAGCATTATAATAATGATCAATAGCTTCCTTGAAAATAGATCGGTCTATGTTTCGGTGGCTGAGCAGGTGTCAGACTGGATTCCACACAGATCTGGAGTACCTCAAGGCTCAATTTTGGGCCCTCTTCTTTCCAACATCTTTCTTTTTGACTTCCCCCTCAGGAATTTTCTCAATAACGAACCATCAGCTATTCTCTATGCTGATGCCACGTTCATCCTGGCTGAAGATGAGAGACCACACTCGGCGATGAGTAAAATACAACGTTTCATACCCACCCTTCTGGAGTACTATAATAATTGGGGTTTTAAAATCAACGAATTAAAGTCTGGTATAATATGCTTCAGAAACGCGAGTGGCAAGGGGCATTACCTGGCGGTTCGCGAGAGCAAATCACTAACTTTAAAAATTAACAATAGATCAATCCCACTCAAAGAAGAGATATCGTACCTAGGCATCAACCTCAATAACACATTGCGCTTCAATCCTCACGCGAGGAAAACCATAAAAAAAGCAAAAGCGGCAGCAGCCATTCTGAGACCCCTATTAAACTCAAAACATCTATCTAAAAACTCCAAATTACTATTGTACAAATCACTCATTCGCCCCATCTTAGCTTATGGTTTCATGTCATGGATGCATATTACCCCCAATGTTGCTTCTGAGTTGGAAACATTTGAAAGAAGAATTCTGAGACATTGTATCGGTAAATTCCGTAAACCAAACAGCTTCAAATGGTACTCTAATAAATATGTATACAATGCAGCAAGCATAGCACCCCTAATGATCTACTTGATAAATCTGGGCGAAAAAGCCTTGAATAAATTTGAAAACCATCGATTCTCTGACTGATAACTACTACATCTCCCCCATAAACATACTCCACGATTCCACCTTCAACTCATTCTTTCCCAGCTCTCCAGATCAACTAACGATCCCCTTCTACACAAAAGCTTTATTAAATAATTACAGAGGATAACATTGTACCTCATGTACTAGGGAACTAGTTTCCGCCTTGTGTAAACAAAAGTGATAATAATGTGATAAAAGTACACCCAGTTAATAGATCTCTACAGTCGTATGTACCCATAGCCAATACAATATTTAACCGAAACAAGCATTTGTAAGGGTAATTCACACCCGTTTAGATACTTTTACCAAAGTATTGGGCCTAAATGGTTCTGGTTACAAATGTTATTTAGTTTTAAGGTATTTTTAGTGTCATTTAGACAAGTATTTTCTGTATACCGGGAGCAAGTATACTCTTTACACTACTCCCCAATGTTATAATCATAATCATAATATTTGAACTAGTAATAGATGAATCTCCCACCTATTATATAATCCCATAATTGTAAAGCCAGATATATCAGCAAGTCAGGCAGATACAGACGTACCTCTGTGCGGAATTAGGTTTAAGATTTAAAAGAAAAGAAAAAATGTGTATTTTATAAATTGGACTCAATAAATCAAACTTGAACTTGAACTTGATCATCAGTTGAACCCGAAGACAGACTTGCTGTAACTCTGAGGTCTATAAACACTTTCATGGATATTTCTCCCACATTTTTATCTTCAAATTGCTATCAGAGCATTTCCTCAAATTTTCGTTGTATAGGGTTGAACCATGGCAATCAGAACCAATCTACATCCAGAACTAACGCTACAAGCTGCAAGCTACATGAAGCTCTATTTCAGTGTATTCCTATATGAACGTAGCCAGTCCATGTAGATAGCTACACCATGTAGCTTGAAGCTCTCTATGTAGCAGATTCTACAGTACGCCATATGTGAAAACTGATATTTGCATCTGCCTTGAAGCTTGTAGCGTGATGCTCTCGATGTAGATTGGACCTCAAGCAGCGACAAAAATGTGCGCAGTACTTGCATATTCATAAAAACATAAATGCGCGGTGATAGTTTCGTCACCCAAAATTTGCTAGCTGAAGAAACCAAAAAGTCACGTTGCTGTCACGTCACTTCATGCGCGCAATAGAGCCTAATGGAATTGACGGTGGTGACAAAAAAGTTACGTGAGAGAAAGTCTCCAGTGCGCAATAGATCCTGAAATACTTCACTTTATTATTCCTGTTGATAACACAAAGTATTTTAGAATATACTTTCTGTCAGGGGGCCCCATATCCTAAAGTGCCCAGAGGCTCCACTTGGCTAAAGACGGCCATAGGTAGAGGGGATGTTTTTTAACTTTAGATATTTTCTCTACTTATCTCCTTTCTTATAATACATTCTGTGAAAATAACTGTATTCAGATGATAGTAAGCCGTCTAAAATTTCCAATAAATGTCCAATCGCCTCTCAAAGTCTCCGTCCCCATTTTGTGAGCAGTTATTGCACTGAAATGTCAAAAAATTTAAAAAAAATTTACAAATGCTTAAACTTTTAACTATTTTCAAGCCAAAAAGCATGAACACCAGATTTGGAAACTTTAGAATGCTATTTTTCATATATACAGCAATTTTTTAGATAAACCTATTTTCATGACGCATAGTTTGTTCACATTTGCTCCTGTCACCAAGTTAACCTATTATTGCGCGTGAATGGAGTGAAATTAATGAAATTATGTAAGTGGATATACTTGCAGGATCAAATGAAATATGCGACATAACAAATTTGTCCGTCATTATTAGGCCAATCAAGAAAGCCGCTTACTATTAAAATCTTTTGAAAACACGAAAGTTAGTACAACTTTACGTCAATCTGTGCGTATTATCATAATCAAAACTGTACACAGTTAGGAAAAAGGATAAAGTGGAAAAGACTCTTTAATAAAAGAAAATCTTTAAAAAAAGAAGTTTCTATGCAATAGCAGGCGTTTCGGATCAGCAGGAACCGTATACGCATCAGTACGGCTTGATTCCTGTCTGCAATATAGGCCAAAGTGAACAGCCAAGCTGACCTCATATATGCACTTAAAATAATTTTTAAGTGTGAATTATATACGAGGCGAAATACTAAGTATTTACTTGAATGAGGTAGAAGATAACAATATAAAAATGAAATCTACCATTCTCTATACTCAGAAGTGCAAAATGGCAACAAAAATATTTATTGTAGTATTGCTTGATGCTGTAGTTCTCTGATGCAAGTCGATGCAGTAGCTCTAATGTTCCCACTATTCATATCGTAAACCTTGCGAATTATATCCCAAGATATTTCGCTTCCGTTAGAAATAATATTACTATGATACAAATTATTTCTAACGCTCTTGAAGAGATGAGGTATATCATAAGACGCATATATTTTAATGTCATTTACGAAAAAGTATGGGTTTTCACGCGTGCACCCTAAAAGCCGATAGCACTTTCTATTGTTACCTCCCTGGTCGCAAGTTATTGCCTTTATATCCAAACCAGTTTCCAGCAGTTTTGAAATCACATCTTTTAAAATTAACGCTAAATCCTCACCGGAAACGTTACCCGCCACATAGCCTACAGCTTGACTATAGTTTTTATTCAGTCCTCGTACCATCAGCAAGAGGATAGTGGAAGCTAAGCTGTTCTTCCGACCTAATGGACCTAAATCTGTTAGTCCATATATGACGTCATTATTTAATTCCAACTCCGGTTTTGTCATCATTTAATCGAAAATTAGAACACACCGTCTATCTATTTCTGCCAACTCAGAAATTTTCTGTTTCAGTACTTTTAAAACAATGTTAGAAATACCTGTGTCCAATCTCACCATCGAATGATGCCATTTAAGAATGGTGGATGTCGGGGGCAATAAAAATCGCAAATTCAGTATATCTTTATAGAATGCTGGAGATTCGTTATAAAATTTTAACACTAAGTTTGTTTCTATACCTGTCCACTTACTCGTATCTTTATACACAAGCTGTGAACGTACAAAAGATCTCACAACCTCGCTTTTTCCTGCAAGTAGGCTTTCTTAATCTAGATTTGCTGGGAACTGTAAATAGGTTAGGAAAACGATACTCATCTAAAATTTTATATTTCCTGTTACGATATGTTTTAGGATTCCCCGTTTTATTCACAGCTAGCTTGGTATTTTCAACTAGGTGTGTGCAATGAGTAGTACCCAGCATTGCTAAGCAGACTTTGTCCATGCTTGCCTCTGAGCAGGAGCATACTCCTGAACTAAATGGCTTTGGTAAGGCCGCTTTATTTAAAGTGCTTCTTCTCGCATGTTCAATAACGTCCTTTTTGTAAAAATGATTTTTACAGAGCCTTTTCGACGTCTTACCCAATGGTTGTCCACTATGATGTAGCCAAACATTTCTACGATAACCGTATGGGAACTTGAAAAAAGATGAATTTGATAATCCCCCCTTTCTAAATTTTTGAGGACAGTTTTTATAACAGCAACAATATGCCGATGCCATACTGTCGGATATCAACACTATTTACATATTGTTTAAAATTCAAGAAAACTCTCGAAAAAACACTTCATGCACTTCACACCAAATATAATTAAGGATATTCGTAAATAAAAACCAAACAAAATTAAGAAAACTCTCGAAAAACACTTCATGCACTTCACACCTTCTTACACTTCACAAAAACTTTTTATTCGCTCAATAAATTGTTGCTTTCAAATGCGCGTACCTTAAAATATGATTTTGAAAAAAAACGACAACTTACCGAATACCTAAGCTTTCTTATAATTTTTCATTTTTTTTTCTCTGATTTATACCTAAAAAAAAACCTAAAACCCACACACCGTGGGGCGCGGGGGGTACTTAATAATTAAAGTGCGAACTATTGCCGTTAATGTCGTTCGTTTAAACCGGATATTCTAATATTCTATTTAAATATTTGCTTTTCTCCGCTGGGTGTGCAAAAAAACATAAGCTTTTTCTACGCCCCGGAGGGCGGCTTCCGGAACGCGAGGGTGGCATTGGGTCGGTTTCTGTAGGCGCCGGGCGGTGAAAAATCTATTGGCTACAGTTGGCGTGGCGAGCTTTTTTGCTTTTCTACGCTCCGGAAGGCGGCTTCCACATCACGAGGGTGGCGGAAGTGACGCATTTCTACCATTTTTCCAAAAAAATTTAGCAGAACTCCAAACCTCGAAAATTTTTCAAATACTCTTTACTATTCCTCGCTAGAGACTACTGACAACATTTAAGATAACTGGTATAAAAGCGGAAGAGTGACGTATTCTGCCAACTGATTAAAGCTGACGTTTTGTTAAGTGTACGAAAGTCCCAATCCCAACCAATAACCTCTGAACACAAAGCCTGTTGTGGTGCATGAAGAAAGAGAATTAAGTTTTCTATAGAAGGCACGTGAAACAATTCCATTCGGATTATTTTTATATTTAGAAGGTGATTAAATAAAATGTTTGTGTTAATTGAAATAAAAGTGTTGCGTAGCAAAGTACAAGCAAGTGAAAGTTGTGTGTACATGAAGTACTGCGACGATCGATTGATTTTTTTTTTCTATCTTCTAAACTTTTCAAATATGAGAATGTTTAGATTTGCTTACATTACATTCTCTCAGATATTTAAATGATAACATTATTGCTATCGTCAACACAATAAGCTTTTGTTATCATTAGATGCATGCACAACTTAATTGAAAATTTCGTTGTCGTTGCAACATAACCTACAAGATTAGCTGAGTCACTTAAAAATTAGCATGACAGCTGTCACCGTGTTATTAAAATTTTCTGCCCTATCCCAGACAATTGTTAATAATTAAAAATCGTGAATTTGTCTTTTCAGAATTACTGTCGCGTTTAGTAGTATAATCAAGTAAAATGTTCATTTGGGACTGGTTCACTGGTGTTCTAGGATACTTAGGTAAGTTCCATAGAAAAATTAAGCGAATATTTTTAAATTAGCCTTGTTCACACTTATTTTTGTTTACCTGGATTTTTCTGGGATTATTGAAAGAGTGCCAAATAACGGTTTCATGCTAATGTAATATTATTATTTCTCTATTTAGGATTATGGAAAAAGTCTGGAGGTTTAGATAATGCTGGAAAAACTACCCTTCTTCATATGCTTAAAGACGACAGACTCGCACAGCATGTACCCACATTACATCCAAGTGAGTTAATAAAATAAATAATACTCTAACGGTATAAAACTTATTTAACCTATGCCATTTTAGCATCAGAAGAATTATCTATCGGAAATATGAGGTTCACAACATTTGACTTAGGTGGACACACTCAAGGTAAATATTAACATAAGCTCGAAGGTTACCTTCGAAAATTATTAAATTTTGTTTATTATTTTAAAGAAATTTTGAATCTTTTCTAATACATTTTGCATTAGGCATTCAGTTTTTTTTTTTCAATTTAATGTCTCCCATAAGAGATTTAATAGTTTATTTTGTCTTCCTAGAGTATGTATTATCAAATAAATTACCCATTTTTGTATCATCTTAGTCACCTGCACTTCATTCACTTTTTCCGTCAATATTTATCTCGGAAAAATACCGTGAATGCAGTAACTTGGTGCATTTGAAAATCTTTTTTCATATCATCCAACTACTTATTCTAGAAATTTTCTAGTTTTCCTTGATGACTTCCGATAGTTGATCTGTTGAGCGGCTTCTTGCCTGATGAATTGGCTAGAAATTGTATTCAAGAAGTATCAGTTTCATCCACCAGTGAGCGACTCGTTGTATAACTTCGATTTTCACTTAAGCGTACAATAGCGGAACAGTCTCTCAAAAGTGGAAAATATTTACTTGTAGGTATTAAATCTTCCGGATATATTTTATAATAATACCAAACTCAATGATCTTGTAAGAAGTCTAACTGAAAAAAAAATTTCTGTTACCCTGTGTGATACAGTAACGTACATGTAACATACAATTCGACGTTGATTCAGTTCCAGTTTATTTGTCGTCTGTGCTCAACAGTCTTGACACAGCTACTTTGATATTTTACCATAATTTATTTTTATCTATGTCAATTGACGATTAAATATTTCTCAGGTATGCTGTTAACTCAAATGACTAAGCAAAGTTAGCAGCTCTTGACATTATTAATAATTGTACCATGGATGTGGATACCAGGTGTTAATTAAAGACAATGTGGGCATTAAAATTGCCTAAACGATTGTAATCAGTACCCTTTTGTATCTTATATACGGTAGAACAGGAGATTTTACTCCATGATTAGCAATACGCTCCACCTCTTGTGAGCAGCAAAAAAGCTCATAACGAGATCTTTAATCACTCATTGGCTGTACGAATAGAACATATTGTACTCAGGGGGCTCTCTATTTAGTTTTTTTTTTTTTTTTTTACATTTTCATTAAGTCATATTTTCCATTATTTCACATACAAAAACTCTTTATTGAAAGACCCTGACCGAGGCCACGTTCATAAACTGTGGGTACATAGATTAACAACGATTTCTTACTTATGAGCGAATACATTAGCAAAACAACAAAAAAAGAGAGTAATTAGTAAACACTTAAAGTGATTGAGCAAGTATTAAAGTATGCAGAAATAACACATCTAAGGCTAGATTGGCAATTAAAGGTATACATAGTATATACAAAGAGATTTTATACAGATTTTCGGCTTGTAAGAAAGAAGATTTAAGTAACTTAGTACTTATGACAAAAAACAGCCGTGGGTATAAAGTTGACTACAAACTATATTATAAAAAGGAAGTTAAACAATTGACTAAATTCAATAATCCAATTGTCCCGAATGCCGGTCTTGAATCTGCTAATTATCACAAAGTTATAGCTACATTAATTAGTCTACGAATGTAGCAACCTAATGTTAACAAACTGAAAATGAAAATCTAAAATTTGACATACATACTAAAGTTAAAAATGTCATTAAACAAAAGTTATTCATCCATCCATGAGAAGGACTCATTGTTAACAATACCAGGTACTTAATTGCAGTATGGAGTTGTAGACCTAAAGCAATTTTAACCTAGTACATTGGTATAATAGATGGAATGATTGACATCTGATAAGAAAAAATCGGATTAACGAGACAACTTCTCATTCACTTAATATTACAAATTTTCAAAAAATACTATCATAAGAGTAAATCAGTCTTAACGTCCATGGAGATAAATGAAGACGTTCGAATTATCACAACTGCCCGAATATAAAACCAAAACATGCAATAGAATACGAATATTACGAAACCTAAACTAAATAACTACACTATAGAAACTTAAGAGTTCCCCGCAAACAGGAAAGGACCGTAATATTATATTGCAAATACTGATTATTGGACAGCCTCTGAGAGCAGTAAAATTGCACCCTCATAATCCCATTACACATACTCTACAACAAAAATACGATTTCATCAAATGGGATGGTAAACTTGCAGCAGGCCAGCTATTTAGTAACGGGTATTACTTCCTTTATAGAGAATATCCAAATATTGTAAGGAATATTCGTTGTTATTAGTGATGATGCGACCATGTTTAAAACGTTGAATTCCATCTGTTTAACTGGTTCTCTTGTTACGTCAACAACCATCATGATTCATTATTACATCCCTTTAATTAATCTTTACCGCGCTTTCCCCCTTTGATGTAAATTCACTATTTTGCAGTAATTTATCTCGACAAGCAGCATGAATCTTCCCAGTAACATTTGGAATTGTAGCATTAATGCTGCGATGACATCAATAATGTGAAATACAGTTTTTCCATACATACAGGATTATTAGTCATTGAAATTTTCGGCTATTATTGTATATCGCTGTAGTATCAACGGTTTTAGCGCCATATTTCCTCTCAGGTTTCATTGGTGTTCTATTCTTACCTATAAAGTGTTGTGCAAAACAATAGCAGTTGTTTCAAGAAAAAGAAGAATATCACCCTTATTATGGTTGTGTCCCACACTTCAAGTGATACGACTGTGAAAAATTCATAGGAACATCTAACAAACGAAATAAAAATTGAGACAACTGTAGGAGCGAAAACAGAGAAATATGCGGTGACCTCTCGACTTTTGTCATTTGTTTCTCTGAAATGAAATGAATGACGGAGATGGTAAAAAGACTGCAAGTATAAATCGATTTTAATTTCTGAAAAACAAACGAAAGTTACTTATTGGATTGGATTGAAAAGAGGTTGGGGCCCCGAACGGACGTTCTTATAGTATTGGCTCTCCAACCCTCTTTTCTGGCTTTATGCAGCTTGTCTAGAAGGTGTGAGCCAAGCAATCTGTAACACTTCTCTGAGAGAACCAGGCAGTGACAATGAAAGTGAGTCGTCGTTTCGGATTCCTCTCCGCGGTTCGTGCAATTAGGATCATCAACAAATCTCATCCTGTAGATTTGATCCCTGAGAACAGAATGCCCAGTAGGGCTTAGTCCCAAGAGTTTATTCGTTAGGTTTGGATTGGGTCTATACCACAGTTCCTTTTGTAGTTCTACTCGAAGGGTCAGCTAACCAAAGGCAACTGTTTGGGCGGTCAGCCCAAACCGAAATAATAGAGGCAAGGTTTTTTGGTGCAATCTCAATTATGGAGGAAGATTCCTCAGAGGCTGCACCAAAACGAGCAAACTCGTCCGCCCTTTCGTTCCCACTAATATTGCTGTACGCTGGTACCTATAGGAACGAGTACCCTGTTATTCCGAAAGAGAGAATTCAGGGTTTCTTTACACTCCAGTACTAGCTTGGACGTTGTAAAATGTTTAGATAAAGCCTTGACAGCTACTTGGTTGTCTGAGCTGATGCTAATCTCTTTGCTCTCAGTTTCTGAGTCAAGGAGTTCCAGATGAGACTCGTTGCAGAAAACGCATGCTCCGGTGTTTTCTTCGATTTGAAGACATTAATGTAGATAATAATATGGTTTGTCATTGGCTGAATCGTAGAATCTGGATGTGTCTAGATGAAATTCTAGATTTAAAATTACTTTTCAGCATAGTCTTGAGGAGGTGGTCGCAATCCATGTCAATGTCAGGTGCAATAGACTGCACGAATTCAAAGATGGATTCGTGTAGAACTCTTGTTCCAGTGTGAATCCAGCTCTGATTAAGATTAAGATGCAGGCTATATGTTGAAGATAACCTCATGATTCCGGGTGCTAATTGACTTGAGAACGCCACTTACACTGAGGATAGGCACAATCTTTGTAACTTTTCCAATATCTTACGATGATTGACGAAATCACTTTTTTGCTATAGTTCTGCGGCACGTTGCAAATGCTCTAAAAGCTTGATCTGTTACTGTTACTTATAAAACTAGCCCCATTTTGAGGTTCTCTGGTGTACACATGAACTATAAGATTTCACTTCAATTGATTGCTTGTTATATGTAAAAACAAAAATATAAAATTTTCTTTCAGCTCGACGAGTATGGAAAGACTACTTTCCTGCTGTAGATGCAATAGTATTTTTAATAGATGCTTGGGATCGGGGTCGTTTCCAGGAGAGTAAAAATGAGCTTGATTCTCTTCTCACAGATGAAGCCCTGTCAAATTGTCCTGTACTGATTTTGGGTAATAAAATAGATAAGCCTGGTGCAGCAAGTGAAGATGAATTACGGAATGTTTTTGGCCTATATCAGTTAACTACAGGAAAGGTAATTAAATATTTTTTTAAAAATAATTTTTTCTTATCAAATCAATCTCTTTTATATTCTTAGGGCAAAGTAGCCAGATCAGAGCTTCCAGGACGTCCACTGGAACTATTCATGTGTTCTGTGTTAAAACGACAAGGTTACGGAGAAGGTTTCCGTTGGTTAGCGCAATATATTGATTAATTAAGCCATAAATAAAAGACGAAACAACATCATACATTCAATTATAATGGAACTAAAAAATGTCTATACAAATAGAAACATCAAAGTGAGCCGTATCGCAATTGTTTACCGAAATAATTGTATTATCTAAAAATATGCGCGAAGTCTTCTTATATAAGTGCGGCACACACATACATTACTTTCTTTTTAAATGGCTATTAGTTCCGAACAAAAATTTTTTTTTTATATATATAATTTAGCTCCGTGATGTATAAATTATTTTTTCCATTTGTTGTGGGTCCTGTATGTATATTTAAAGAAACGAAAATTCAAATCCTTCTGAGGATTTCCAATATTTTAAGAAGTATGAAAACAAAACGCAAGAAAATAATTGAAAATAAATTTGTTTTTCTACTCAAAACACTCCAGTTTTATATAACGAGGCATTTTTATTTTTTGTCACTTAAAAGAGGTTACATGAAGTATATATCCGATCCGCCTGTAATTTAATTACGAAAAATTAGAATAGTTTAAGATAGGTTAGATTAGGTTAGGTCAGAGGAGTACCGCTCGAAGACTAGCCTGCATCACTTAGCCCACCAGTGGGTCCGTTTTTCTCCTTGACTTCATTGAATAACATATTAAACCGCCGTAGATCCATTCTGCTTCCCTCATGAATCTCAGGATACATCTGAACTCTTTACTTAGCAGCTGCCCCAGACTGAAAAAGAAGTAGTTACCGAGTAGCCTACAGAGTGGGGCACTCGCAAAGTCAATTTCAGAGCCTTATTTGGCAAACTCATCTGCCATCTCATTACCTGGGATATCGTTGTGGTCAGGTACCCAACATAGGGTCAGCTTATGCCGTGTAATTAATTCCTCTAGGCTGGTCTGGTATAACTGCACCAATTTTAATTTTACCAGCACGGCATCCATCGCATTGATGGCTGCCTGGCTATCAGTGTATGTGCTATACGGACTCTGCACATAGATACCAATATTGCCACCTGCTAGCTCTGCCTGGAAGACACCACATTAGTTCGGCAGTCTCTGGAATACACTCCAGCCCGTGTCCGCATTCGGGTTGGATCCATCCGTAAAAATAGAAATATCGGGTGCTACCACCATCTCTTTCCCTTCCCAATCATTCCTGGTGGGCATCGTTGCATTGACACCCCACCAGCAGTTAGGACAGGTATTTGAAAAAAGTTCGGGTTATGTAGACCTAAAAAACACACAAACCACTACATTCCCATTCGCTGAAACCTTTCACTATTGCGGTGAAATGGATATTGGGAACAAGATCAGACCATGAGTTGCCCGCTTTTCTCCACGATATACTGAAGCAACATGAGTAACATGACGTACTTTTAACAAATTTCTTTATGGAGAGCAACAAAAATACAAAAAACAATTACATATATGTATATCAATCTATTGCGAATACACTGCTTTAAACAAAAACCTTCTTGCTTAGAGAAAAAGTATTTTTGTTTAAGAAACAAACATTTTGCTGGTTTTGAAAGCACTAATTGTACAAATGTCATATGGAAAATAGCGAAAAAAGAATGTTAATGCAGCCCAATAAGAAAACAGGAACAGAGGAAGATACTTTAAAAAAGAATTATACATGAATAAGATAAAAAATGATGAAAGAAAATTTAGAAAATTTTCAAGATTAAGCTCCGGTTATGTTTTATATCTGACCATTTATTTCACTTGTCACTTCTTCCCCCAATTTTATCATGGTATTCTTTTATGATCCACAAAGACAAGCAGATTGTCACTGTCCACTTCCATAATAATAATAATAATTAATTGATTCGCAAGAAATAACTTCGAACTCTACAAATTGCACTCATTAGTGGAGCGAATTGTTTTACCGTCAAACAAAGTTTTTTTTTTTGGGTTACAGCAGAATCCAACATGCTTAAATGTGTTGTACAGCAATTTTGCTTTTTGCTAAAATAATGTGCGATAGACTATCAAGGGTAGAGAAAAATTACGTCGTCTAGATGAGTTCCTCACGCTATCAACTTTAGAGAGAGCAGGAGACCAATAACCAGATCAAGCCGCCGACGTCACTAATCGCATCAAGCGAACATCATCCAAACAATATTTTCTTACCTCTCGCCGGTGTCTCATTGCTGCAAACGGTACCGCAGCGAACTACATCAAGACTTGACGCTAGCTCGCTGTAAAGAATTGACACGCACTAAAGAGCACAATTCTCATAGCTCAACGATTTTCCAATGCACCTGAAAAATCCGAATTTTTTTTTACAATTTTTTTGCATACCTACATACCCCGCATGTTCCTGGAATCTTAGTTTGTGATCTATAACTACTCCGAAATATTTAAGGAACTCTGTACAATTTATGCTTCCTCTATCTATGTTTAAAACAATATCTGTATGTACGTTGAACTTCATACATCCCGTCTTTTTAATATTCAGTTTTAATTTATTTATTTTAAACCATTCGTTAAAATTACTTAAGTCTTCAATTAAATCTTATGTCAAAGATGCCACATATCTTTCACTCAGATAGATCAGTGTACCATCCGTGAATAATGCAACCTTATAAAAATTTCTATACACACTTTATATCATTAATAGAAAAAATAAAATTACACCCTGTACCCTGTACCAATTCCCGAGACACTCGTAGTTCAACCTCGATCACGTCAGATAAGATACTACTACTACTAGTGTATATTATTTTATCAGCAAAGAATGACAAAATTTATTATTTCTATTCACAAAAACGGACGATAATGTAGACTAAAAGTAGAGTCAACTGTTTTATTAAGGAATATAATCTGATCAAATTTTCAGAGCTATCCTCCTTTCCACCACTCTTCCCATCTCTCTAGTCTGACTATTCATTTTTCTTATAAGTCTATTTAAATATGGACTTAATTGCTTTGTTTAATACTCTATGCATACAGGTTATTAAATGATTGCTACATTGTGGCAAATTACATCTAGTACAAATGCATTGTAGATTAAGATTCTCTCTCTAAGTCTCTTCTCCTCATGATTCCTATAAGTGGTACCTCCTCACATATGTTGTGTGTTGTTTCCAAGTCAGTTTATCATCCCCAGATATTTTATTGAGTCGACTCCTTTAATGGATTCTCATTCAATTTGCAGTCCAATGTCCAGGTTTTTCTTGCCTCTCTGTTGGAAAACCATGATTTTTTTTTTATGTATTTATTGTTAGTTTATTTCCATATGGCCATCTTGTGTATCAGTATCATATTAAGTCCTCATTTATTTCCCTCTGTAAGTCATCGCCATTCTTCCCACTGTACGGGAGCAGGGTATAGTTATCGTTTCCATTAAATTTTGGATGTACAGAGAGTGGAGGAACAGTCCTAGAATTGATTCCTGCGGGACTCCAGTACTCTTGCTTGCAGATAATTCCTTATTAACTTCTTTGTCTATCCCCTAATTCCCAATTCGCTTAATATTTCTATTAATACATTATGATCTCCATTACATCAGTCATAATAGCCGTCGTGGTGCTTTGCTTTTGGAATCCACATTGTTTTTTACCAAATCCATCATTACTTTGGATAAATGCTGTAATGCTGATTATGAAGTAGTCTCTTATATACTTTACTAAAAATATTGATGAGCGCTATGGGAGGGTAGTTGTTTGGATCTCTCTATCGCCTTCTTTTAAGATTGGCACTATGCATGTAGATTTCAAACAGGCTGGAAACTCCGCTCCGCCTTTTCGTTACAAAATTTTATTATTCTCATTAAGGGTGCAGTGATTATATCTTTGATCTCCTTTATGTCTTATTCCGTCCAATCCTGGTGCAGTGTCCTCTCTCAACTGAGCTCGCACCCCTTCTACATCAGCATTATACATCGGTCTGATAAATACAATTTTACCTTGTTACGTTTTTTGTTGGTTCACAAGGATAACTGCACTTGCCCTCCAATTTTTTTACTAGTAAGAGGCCAACATTCACAAATTGTTTGTTCATATAGTTGGCAATTTGTTGTTTGTCTTTTAAAGATATTATTCTCAACTTTTAATTCTTCTGTACTGCCTTTTCAGTCATCCGAATGAATCGCTTCCCGCTTTATGCATTTTTTGTTCCACATAACTCATTTCTGCTCTTCTTATATTCCAGGTGATATCATTTTTATAGTTTTGTATTAGGTGTGAATTATTTTAACCCCCTTTTATTTTCTAATTTATTTTGCTTATTATCTCTTATTATATCTAATGTGATCCAGTTATTTTCTCGAGCTCTGACGAGTTTGATATCAGTTGCTTCTTGTTTCGTTTTTTGTATTATTTCGATAAGCTTATCGAAGTTTAGACTATCGCAATTATAAACAGAAGTTCTTACCTTCGTTCTTAATATTTCGGTATTTATTCTTATTGTTTTCCTTTTGGACATTTTTGATCTTCTCACTAAAGCCTTTCTAAGCGTGGTTATCCTTGACATGATGCGATGGTTTTAAGATTTTAAATCGATTTCATCCGCTACAATTATTCCAGTTATATCGACTATTAGTCTACCTAAGCTTTGAGTCTCTAGCAAGCCTATTGAAATAAAAGTTTGAACCACATAAATGCACAGGACATGGAAGGCTCCGGGTAAGACCCGAAAGTTCCATATAAATTTTAAAGAATCAAATGTGAAATAATGTCCAAAATTTTTGGGTGTTATTTCACACTTTTGGATTTTATTTCACTTATCCGTTTTGGGCGTTATTTCACAATAATATATGTAAAATCCAAAATTCGTAAATGAAAGCCCAATAAACAAAATTGATCCTGATGAAATAATTCCCAAAAATCATTTCAGAAAATGAAAGAATATTTCCCAACGATGTGTAAAGAGCGCGGCGCGCGTGGTGGGCGGCGGCTAGGGGTGGAGGCATGTCTGCACCCCTTGCCGACGTCCCTGCCCACCGCACTCGACTCTCCTTACTTTAAATCGAATATCAATGCAAAAACGTGCCGCTCCGACGCTCCGCCCCCACCCTCGCGACGTGTTCTTACTTTACACACATCATTCTCAATATTTTTGGCTTTATTTCATTTGCTTGTTCTCTTAATCTGAATTTTTGGCTTTGGTTCACTTTTTTGTTGGCCTTTTTTTCACACTTTGGGTTTTATTTCATATTTGTTTTCGGGCCGTATTTTATTTGAAAATAAGACCCAAACTTGTTGGGCCTTATTTCACCTATCGCTTTCGGGCTTTATTTCCCCGGATCCGACAAGGAATAACATTTTTTTAACAGCAGGCAGCAGCCATCCTCATTTTCACTATATGAGCGCAATGTAATTAAATTACGCTCACAGAACTTTATTTTTGGGTAACTGCATTAATTTATGCTTATAACCACAGAAATTGGATTTATCAAAAGTCTTAATTAAAAGAATATAAAAACAGCCATTTACTTGAAATGTACAAAACTATATTTTCTCACAGCTTCGATTGTTTAACCTCATACGTGATATCTCTGAAAACAAATGAGAAATATTATAATTAGTCTAAATCGAAGCAACAGATCGTAGGGCATACATTTTTATATTATTGGTCTTTTTACATAATTGTAAGCTTTCTCAGAAATAAAATAACTGCATAAACCCTACGAGTTATTGCCCTTTCTAAATTTAATTCTATTAACAAATGCAAATATCTGGTATTAATAATAAATTTTAAAAAATTTACAAATGAAGCTCCTCATTTTGGGGTAGATTAGCAAAATAAAACTGCACCCGTTCTGGAGAAACATCCTGAATACTAGGTGGATTCCATTTAGGATTCTGGTCCTTATCAATAAGAAGTGCACGAACACCCTCCTTAAAGTCACTGTCCTCCAAATGACGGACAACCATTCTATATTCCATTTTCAAGCACTCTGAAAGCGACAATTGTGCTCCATATAGAAGTTCTTGGTGAGTTACTTTCAAACTCGTTGGAGACATTTTACAGAGTCCCTGCAACATTTTATATTAATAATTATGGTTAAGATTTTATGTTATGTTACTTACTTTCAGTGTGTTAACGGCCCATTCACTCCCATCTTTCGCTAAATTGGTAAAAATTTCTTCAACGGTGGGGGCATCGAAATATTTATTTATTTTCTCAATATTTGGACTTAAACTAAACTCTTTTTTTGTTGTATGTAAACAAATATTTCCTAATATCTCAGGTACTTCCTTGGAATTTTTGCAATTCAACAGAGCGCATTCAAGATCATCTAGCTTGGAGCTTTCACAGAAATGAGTTGCTATTCCGGCTTTTAGTACGTCTTCTCCTTTCAGTCGAAATCCAGTTAATCCTAAATAAAGACCCAATTTTCCTTCTAGTTTAGGTAAAAAGTGAGAGCCACCAACATCTGGGAAAAGTCCAATAGCTGTCTCAGGCATAGCGAAGACAGTGCGCTCAGTTGCTACGCGATATCTACCATGTACAGAAAGACCTACACCACCTCCCATTGTAATTCCATCCAATAATGCTATATACGGGATTTTATAACTTCCAATCAAATTGTTCAAGCGATACTCTTCTTGAAAGAAACTTTTCGATTCGTCTGTTGGACCTGATAATACTATCGCCCTGACATCACCGCCAGCACAAAAACTCTTATCTCCTGCTCCTTTTATTATCACCAATGATTTGTAACTTTCCCAGTCTTTTAAATTGCAATAAATCTTCCTTACCATATCTAAGTTAATGGCATTAAGCGCCTTAGGTCTGTTTATGGTTATCACACCTTTATCCCCAGTTTCACTTCCTAAGACATTATCATTAGCTAAAGGTAGAGCTGACATTCTCCTAGTTCTAATTATTTGGCTGGAACGGCATATGTACCGGCATATACTTTGAACAAGCTAAAAACAAAGAGTAAAATTAATTCTGGAAATAAGTAACCAATAACTAATTTTAACCATCTTTTTTGAGTTTATTATGCAAGGCCACTAAACGTCACTATGCGTGCAACAAAATGCAAATATAAAATTACAAATTAGTCCAGAAAAAGGTTCAGAATAGAAAAGAAGAAGAAGAACCCTCACATGACATTTACCATGTTTACATGCACAATTGTTGAATTTGAGATTACAACGCTTTCCCACACGAGAATTTTTTAGGAAAGGAAGGAATATCCTCCCCTTGTGCTGAGCTGAGACGTCCAACCCAATAATGTTGCTCCGCGTAGTTCATTATATGACTACCGAAATTAATTGTGTGCGTGTTCAATTAAGTCACAGTTTCTGATATAAACAATAACTGTATCACAAATTCACAACACGTAATGATTATAAAATTATTATATTATGTCCTTAAATCGCAGGTAAACATGTCCGGAGCTAATTTGCTTGCAGTTGTATTGGTATGCTGCCCGTGGTGGCACGGAGTTTTTCCTACCCCCGAATATATCCCACCATGTTATGGTCGGAGACATACGGAGCAGGATGCTGCTACATGTAAGCTACTGTCTATGTGGACGGTGCATTGAATAAATAACTAATAAGGAAGCGGGGTATCGTGCGAATACAGTGTACGAGTTTAAGCATTTCAATGACAGTGCGACCTACTTTGAGTAGTCGAGTTGGCAGCTTAAAGTTGGGATTTATTTTATTCATTCTTTATTCGTAAGTTTTGGTATGTTGTGTATTTATTGTGAGTTTATTTTGTTTATCTAAACAAAATTTATAATTTTTATAACTTCATCACAAAAAATACCATAAATAATATTATGTTTAACTGTCACTTCAACTATAGTTGAACCCGTTCTCAACTCAAAAACACGAGTAGAAAACGCAATCTCGACTCGATCTTTCAATTCTGCATGTAAACATGGTAGTGTCTCTCAACCACAAGAAGTGAAGTATACTGCATTGTGTTGTTTCGCCCAAAGGCAACAATTTATTTGAAAATTCGTAGTTTGATTATTTCTTGCAGCGTTTTTTATAACTGACAAAGCCATAAGCCTAGCCGAAAGCCGAGTAGGTGCGAAGAGTGTTTAGTTTTAGAAGAAGAAGAAGAATCTGAGTGTTTTTTTTATAATTCGTCATTACTTTTTCTTTGATAAATGATGTTGATGTTGTCATTCCAGGACTACGTAAAACGAGAGGCAAAAATATCAATTTCACAATAGTTTGAGTTTTTTTAAGAGTTGTTTTTTATGCTATTTTACATTAAAATTAATATTAGAACTAAATTATAAGGCTTAAAATGGATTCAGAAGATACCGTATCAACAAGTGATTGTCTGAATCTGAATATAACGGAAGTACAAAGTGATGGAGATGGAAACGGCGTTTCATTTCGAATTCGAGATGTTCAAGAAATAAATTCGACTGTTCAAGATGAATCAAGTTCGGATGGAATAAAGCGAAGACTTCCTGCTTGGCTAGCCTCAAATGATGAAGACAAAAACAAAAACAAAAAAAGACCCAAAATAAATGAAAGTGAACCTACACAAAATAATGTGGGAAGCGAAGGTGAAACAAACGGAGATGCTAATATTGAGGTTAACAAAGTAAAAGACGAACCTCAGGAAGAAAATCCGGAAGCAAACATCGGGACAAATGCAGATGTAAAACCTAAAATTAAGAAAGAAATTGCAGATGACAATCTTGCAGGAGCGAGTACAAGCTATAATGTTCCCGCCACTAGTGCTATAACCCCAGTGATAGTAAAACAGGAAGCCACTTCTACGGTTAGAGATTCTTGTCAGTATGGAATTCGGTGTTACAGGTAATTATTATTTTTTTTAATTTTATGGAATAGTTCTTAGGTTTTTGCTTCGCATTCTAATATTGTCGTGTTTTTATTAAATGACGATCGTTTCTTTATCCTTCAATATAAGATTATAAATGAGAAATCAGGCAACTCTTGCGGTTGCCATACACAAATTTCGTTTTCCACTATATATTTGGACACTAGTACATAGTGTTTTTATAGTAATAAATAATATTTAAAAAATGGACTAAATCGGGCAACCCCTTCTTGGTGTTGCCATATAAAAATTTAGGTTTTTTACATATACTGTGAAAACGATGAGTCGAAGACTTTTTTATTGTACTAAAAACTTCAGAATATGAAATCGTATAAAATTGGTTATAATCATTTTTTCTGTCCGACGAACCGTTCTAGAAATATATTCGAAAAACCACTTCGAAAATCAAACTTGCATAGATCGGTGACCATACAAATATCATACATCATTCATTCATTTAGGGTATCATAAGAATTGGTTTTAGACCAATTCTAGGTTGTTTTTACTTCTTTTCCAATGATTTTACAAATATAGTCAATATGTCCATTAAAGCTAACAGACTAACGACAAGACTGACACAATTAAACAAAAAAGATGGACATACAGTCAAAGATCAAGGCAATGAGTTTTCAAGTCGAATACTAACCCATTTTAGATATAAATATGAACTGCCAAAGAGACTATTTTTAAGGGCAAAGTCAATTATATACATCATTAGAGTTAATTTTTGTACATGTACTCAATACTGGAATAACTTAAGGATATCGTGAATTTCTTTGAACTACAGAGGCGCTAATTATTTTACTATGTAAAAAAAAAATTACTACACAATTTCATTAAAACTATGTAAGTAATGGAAAGCGTAGACTTAAATCAAGCCCAGTCCCATGTAAGCCGTAAATGCAAGAACATTTAAAACCAAGTAAGCATCTGAGCATAGGTATCAAGAACAAATAGCAAATTGTATCATAGTTAAGGCAACATTTAATCACTTTCACCAATGTTTCAATGTTAAAAGTAAAATTGGCAGAGCCCGGATGATCTAGCTACCGTGGGCCAGAAACTTTATTGCACTCAACTTAAGATTAGACTTAAGGTTACGCAATAAAGAAATTTTTGAATTTAGAATTTTGAATAGATACTTTTTGACTCACGCACTTAATTTTTTTACTATCAATTCCAAGTCGTCAATATACGTTCTATTTCTGGCCACAAAATTAGTGTTTTTTAACATTAAATTTCAGTTTATTCTTTCGATACCATTCACTTAATTCATTTAAATCCAATATTAAATCCTTCTACATCTTTACCAGTCAAAAACACTAAAAAACAGCAAAAAGTCTAATGTTCAAATGACTCAACACACTTCAAATGTCGTTTATATACCAACAACAATAATGCCCACAGCACTGCTCCCCGCCTGTGGTACTCCCTATTTTATTTCAACTGCATTGGATAGGATGTCATTCACTCTTCTCCTCTGTCTTCTTCCCTCTAAATAGCTCCGAAACCAACTGTACTTCTTGCTCCTTATACCATAATTTTCAAGCTTTGATACAATAATTTGTCTGTCTATAGTCTCGAACGCTCTCTTAAAATCTAAGAATATTGCTATAATAGCGTTAC
The DNA here is from genome assembly GCA_963930735.1 of Dioctria linearis. Lineage (NCBI taxonomy): Eukaryota > Metazoa > Arthropoda > Insecta > Diptera > Asilidae > Dioctria > Dioctria linearis. The sequence goes on from OZ005741.1 coordinate 272,645,683, forward strand.
CTTCCTGCATTTGTTGTTTCCATTCCGTCACTACCCAATTTAATGCTATCTCGTAATTTTTCCTTAGCTATAAGACAATTTTCCTCTATGTTAGTTTTCTAATTAGATTTGTTCCTTTTTCCAAAATCTTCTCACATATTGGTAACGTATTATCTGGCCTGAATTCTTCACATTTCTTTGTATTTTTTACCTTATGAATTAATATTAATACTGATTCCTTCCAAGCGTTGGGAAATTCTCCAGTTATTAACGGCTCATTAATGATACGAGCATTGACCTGCAAGGTTGCACCTAGTTTCGACTAATGTTCTATTAACCTTTTAGCACTCTTTTTTGGTTTATTACAGATATTTTTTTATTTCTTCGCCACTTAATATTTTAAAACTAAACTGCTTTTCCACCTTAGATCATAAAACGTTATATGATCTAAGTTTTCCACATGATTCAAAAGATCTGTATACTGCACTGTTGGTATCTCACTATTCTATTTCCCTACACTTTCTATGAAATACTTATCGAATTTGTCCTCTGTGCTCCTTTTAATATTTGACTCCATCGATCCTTCTTATTAATATGTATGTAGTTCCTTTTAGCACACCTAATTTGTCTTTTATATTTATTCCATATCGTTTTGTAATTTGTCCATTCCTTCTCATCATTAGATAATTTAGCTCTTTAATGTTCGTCTTTAAATTGAATTATAAATCCTGAAAGTAAAGGAGCAGATCTGCGGTAACATTATTTGTCTAGAACTAACAGTCGCATTACGTGTAAAAGCTATTCTTTGTAAAACTTCCGAACTGAAATAAAATGTTTATATCTTTCCTAACAAAATTATTTAAAAAAATTTACCTGAACCAATTGACTACGATTCCGATTCCTCCGTCATGGCATGCCGTGGGCGGCTGATGATATCGAATGTAGCTGCCTACAGATTCGGACTCCGGCCGGCTGCACACACACACATGAAATTATTACTCAGCTGAGAGTTAGTGAGCGTAATATGGTAAGGTTACTTTGTAATCAAAACTATTTTATTATTTTGTTAAGTAAAGTATAGTAAGTGTGGCCTTTGGGAAGGTAAGAACCACGCTGTAAGTTACTAGAAGACTATTTTCATGTATAAATAGTAGTTTAAGCTCTATAGAATATATAAAGTCAATGTTTAGCACTTTTCAATAAGTATTAATATAGAAGATTTTACAGAACGGACTCCCAAGGCACACATCGATTTCTGTTTCATCGCTTGGGAAGTATTCTCGAAGGTTTTGGATGTGCTCATCACAGCGCTTAAATGCAAATCGGTTTGTTACACCTGAACACACGGGTAATAAATACACTTGACACTAACAAAAAATGCTAAACTGTGATTTTTGCGCCGACTGAATTGCGCCGGAATCAAAAATCTGTTTAATCCCAACGTAATTGCGATAGTAATCCCGAACGTATTTCCAGCAGGCTGTTCCTTGCAAACTATATCTACTAATGTTTTTATTCCCGATCGCAGTGTAAAGCGTAAAGGTTTAAAAAAAAGTGCCAGTATATCCACCAAAATTTAAGACACGACCGGAACTTTGAGAAAATGCAGTATACACCCTAGCCACATGTCGAACCTAATTTATTATACACATTTAATGTAGAGGGTCAGAGCTGATAAATATATTCTTGTGTACCTACTGCACTTCAGTATCGCTCTCATAGCTTTGTCTTGCAACCTTTGAAGCCTCATGAACGATTTCTCATCACACATGCATATATAACACAGTTAACAATATTCAAAATTGGGCTTTATTATTACACTGTGAGCATTTACCGCTTGTAGTGTATCTAATATATTCCTTATTCATTAAAAAAAAAAACTATTTTTTTTATATTTTCTTCGTAACATAATTCACATGTAGAGTAAATTTAATTCTGCTTACATATAATTCAAAATTACACCAAGATATTTAATTTCTGTTTATGTATAAGGTAACGTTTAGATTCATTTATATTAAGTTTTAATTCTTCCAATCAATGGTTATTTTATTCAGCGCACTTTCACATGAGTGTTAATTCCTAAAGCCTGACTGGCTCTCATTGAAAAGATTGTACTCATTGGAGTATTGTTCAAGCTGCAACTGAACGATTTTTTCCAATATTTTTTCTTACGTTGGTAGAACATTATTTGCGCGGAAGTCTTCACGGTTATCTGTTCCATGTAACCTCCGCGTTTTGGTGTAACTACTGGCACCTTCGGTTTATCCGGAAAGCAAATTGATCTCAATGACGTGTTTGTCAAATGAACAGATACCGGACCACATACTTCCAAACAGTCCAGACGCATCTTATCACCAACAAAATCAAAGTATTTTTTTTCTTATAGATTTCAAAGCTCTTATATCCATTTGCTATGTAAGTCTGAATTGAAAGACGCGTTCTTCACCCAATACATATCTTTTCAAATTCCTCCACATGCTTTTTTGATCATTAGATCCAAGCAATTTATTTCTAATATATTCATTTTTCCCCTTTCAGTTCTTTTATATTAGATATATAGAGAGCATTATGAATCAGAATATGTCTAAGAACATTCTGAAGCTGAGCTTTGGGAAACTGCCTTTGATTGAAAATAATAGCTGTGTTCTTTTGTGTCCCCAGAACAAAAGATACATAAAAGAACGCCTCATACATTTTCTAAAAGATTTATAAATGAAGCGAACAGCACAAATAGTTCGCTTCAATCGGCAGAAGAATTTGTTCTCTCCAGTATATGGGAGTTCTAGAACAAGGTACAAAAAAGAACACAGCTAATATAACGTTTCAGCAAGATTAAAATTCAAAGTATGGCGCTAAGTCCGTACAAAGGTGAATGCCCTCTCAACTATTCGAGTTTCTGGTTTACTGCGATTTGTTATGTTTTGTTTTCCATTTATCTATTTAATGTATTTTATTAAATTTCAGGAGAAATCCAGCCCATAAAATTGAATTAGCTCATCCTGGAGACAGTGACTATAAGCGCCCAAACTACCCTCCACCACCAAAGGGGACGCCAGATTGTCCCTTTGGTGATAGATGCTATCGTCGTAATCCTGCACATTTCCAAGATTATTCTCATCCACCCTCAAGTTAGTTAACACATCCAGCACAAACTAATGCTAACATGTTAATTGTTTTTATTTTCGACAACAAAAAATTCCTGTTCAGCTGATTTTAAAAAGAACTGGCAACTTCGACAAAAACGTTTAAGAAAACAGAAGAGAGATCCAGAATTTGATTACGATGATGATAGTGAAGATGAAGACGAAAGTCTTTCGGATGATCCATTTGAAAGTGACGCCTCAGACGATGAATATTTACCAAATGAAGATTAATTTTAAGTTACGAAATGTTTGAAAATATATACAATAAATTAAAAAAGTTATTTTTATATTATGTGATTTGATTAGAAATACAAAAAATTCATTAATTTAAGAAAACTCCTTCGTCGTCTTCGAAATTTTTCTCTCCAACTCCAAATAGAACACTTTCTGCACCCCATTTGGCTGCCTCTCCTCCTCGTACTTTGACGTTATAGCAAACGTTTTCAGTTTTGAGAACACTTTGACGCAGTGTGTAAATTTTTCTGCTCAGTTCTCGATTTCTACAATTTATTGCAAGATATCTAAAATAAAGAAAAAGTGCATCAGCCGTTGTATTAACAGGTTTATCTTACTTTCTTACCCAGAATACAGAGCTTGCATTACTCGGCATGATTCAAAGGAAGTATCGATGTCTCCACTTCCCAGAGAGTTGATACATCTACGCATAATCTCTCCACTTACATCAGCTAGCCCCAATATATATTCGACTGGTTGGACCAAACAATATATTTCTTCCTTAGGCTCTTCATTCTGTTCATCGTCAATTTCCTTTGTTTTGGATATTGTATATTTTAATTTTTGTTGTAAAGAGTGCCAATCAGACATTTGCTTGCCGCTTAGATATTCGTGGAATGTAAATGCCTCAACAAATTCTTGCAAGCCCGGTGAGTAGGCCCTGGAATACTGATATTGGTCCAAACGACCCAGTTCTTTGGCAATATTTTCAAAGTTAATTTCAAATAAAGTTCTTAACCGGTTTTCCGCTTCTTTTAGAATTTTTTCCTTGTCTTTCCTATAACAGAAGTTTTTAGTAATTAGAACACATACTATTCAGTGTACACACTTGGGATCGATTGTATGAAGAAGAAATATAATCCGCTTGCTCTCAATAGTCACGTCTCTTCCTTGCTTGATGATCCTTTCATAACGATCGTGTTTGTCTTCCAACTCTTTGGCGTATTCTTTAAAGCACAAAATAACCGGGTTACTTTCATCGCAATTTGCTCGTTCATCTTGATTTTTATTTTGCCTTTGATTTCTATAGACGCGTTTGCCCCCCATTTTACTTGATCAGACAAAATTTAACAAATTCCAATCTGTGAATATGAAAAGCGTCACTCACAAAGTCTCCTTTCTTCTTCTTTTTTTTCCCAAAACGTAAAAAACTGAAATTTAATGGTAAGGACCAACCACACGAAACATTTTTGGAGAAGGTATGGATGTTCCTCCCCTTGTGCTTAGACGTCCTAGCACAATAATTTTGCTACGCATAGTATTTATACTGAAATTAATTGTGTGCGTATTCAATTAAGTTACAGTTTTGATATGAACAATAACTGTATCACAAATTCACAGCACGTAATGATAATTTAATTTAACATTATCACCTCAAATCGCCTGTGAACTACTGTACAGCCGACGGATTAGAAATTTCACAATTTTAAAATAGCTGAATCAATTTCCTTTTCAGTAATATTGGTACGCTGCCCGTCCTCCTGATCGAAACTTGGCATTTCTGAATTTTTCCTACCCCCTACTTCTCATTCGTAAGAGCCAAGGAATTAGGTCAAGGAATTTTCCCACTTATTTCTTAAAGAAAATTTGACATTAGGTCAAGGAATTTTTGACGATTTGGATTTGTCAATTGTGTGATATTTCTGACAATAAAATAATAAAGAAAGTGAAGAAATGGATAATTTCCAATGAAAAATGAAGATACACGTAAAACAATTTTTAATCGTCCATTTGTCATTTTAAAATTGATACACCTCTTGCAAAATCGCCGTTTCTTCGTTCAATTTTTCAATTATTCCACCACCGTCAACATTCCTTACAGAAATAAGTGCATCGGTACTTATTTCTTCAAGAAATATTGACATAAATGGATTTTTCGAAAAAGAGCGACATCTTTTGTCAATCGGGAAGTAGAGTTTTTCTGTTCGAATTTCTTTTCTCTAGCGTACTACCTCAAGAAAAAAATTCCTTGAGCATTCCATGACACTTTTTTTTACATAGTTTTTGTATAGGAACAAAAATTCCTTGGCTCTAGCGTACCGGGCTTAAGGAGCTACGCGAAGGACATTATTGTTATGGCACGTCTAAGCCAAGTTCCTTCTTTCCCTAAAGAGTTCTCGTCTGGGTTGGCCCAATAAATATAACTATAGTTATTATTTATGACCGATTTGAGAGGAACTTGTTGCATTGCAACGTCATTTGGAGACAAATTCATTTCCAGCGAATTTGTTTTGAGTTTTCGTGTTATATTGTTTTGTAAACAGAGTGTTTCCTTCATGGTGGTCCACAGAGCGCGAGGTGATAGTACCCACCCAAGGTATATAGAAGACAAGTTATTCCCATTAAAATTTTGACACATTGCAGCTGATAGCCTATTGTGTTCTCTGTACCGTACTTTCATATACATTCGGACACAAATGGCGAAACGTGGTTTTTAATGAGAATACCTTGTACTCTCTACCGTAGTACCCACCTAGCCAAACCGCGGTGCGGAGTTACAGGGTGATTATGAAATTATGCTAGCCATCTAGCCAAACCGGTGCGGAGTTACAGGGTGATTACGAAATTATGCTAGATTTTTACAGAACACCCTGTATCGTAAAAATACAGGTTGTACGTATTGTATTATGAGAAAATTGAAACATTTGAAGATTAATTTGTAAGTTGCCGTTTAGGATTTAACGAATTGGTTGTATCGAGTGGAAATTAAAGATGACAGCTTCTCCGTTTTTATCATGGATAAATCACGATAAGTTGATCTGAATGCTCCTTTAACTTTAATTGACTTTTAATTTTAACTTTAATTGACTTTTAATTTTAATTGGCTTGTAATTTTGCTTTGTTTGTTTACCTTTCGACTGGTTGTCAAAAATTGAGTCTGCGGTGATTTTTATGTCACTACTGAAAATTGTATAGATTTTCATTCCATTTAAGTTTGATTTTGAAATATTTTTGTAAATAAATTTAATTCGAGTTATTTTGTAAACAGCTTATCGAGAAGGAAATCTATTTATATTTTGACAGTTGTCGAGGTAACCAAAAGGGGTCTGCAACTACTAAAATTTGGATTACATATTTTTTGCTATTGAGATAATTTCCAGGAACAAAATAGGTAATCTAACGTTATTGTTATTTAGAAATAATACCGGAGATTTTTTTTAGATTTGTTACAATGAATTTTATGAGGAAGACATATTTAAAAATTTCTCGCCAATTTGTTAGAGCATTTGTCAGCAGATCCTTTTCAAGCAAAGGAACTTTAATTGCGGAACATCTATCAGAGAGAAGTTTAATAAGAGTAGAAGGAAATGAAGTAGTTCCATTTTTGCAAGGATTAGTAACAAATGATATGACACACTTCGATCGGGGTGCTCGCGCTATGTACGCAATGTTTCTCAACAATACTGGGAGAGTTTTATATGATTCAATAATTTATCGAACAGGAGATGAGAATGTTTATCTTGTGGAATGTGATAAATCTACTTGCAGTGAACTGAGAAGGCACTTAAGAATGTTTCGTGTTAGAAGAAATATTGAAGTTGATTCAATAGGTACAGATTATCTGCCATGGGTAGTTTTTAAATATAATAAACCTGAAAGAGATGCAGGCTTGGAAGAAGAGCAATTGCAAGAAATTGAGGGTAGCAGAGTAAATGAAGTTAATTCTGATGAAATAACGCTTACAACAGCTTGTATTGATTTTAATGCAGAAGAAGTCGTCGCATGTCAGGATCCAAGAATAAAAGCTCTAGGACTTAGAGTTATAATGCCAAAACCATTTTCTTATCCTGAATTGAGTAAACTTTTTAGTCAACATGATGTTGTAGGACCTTCATCTCAAGTAGATTACAAATATTTGCGTTATACTTTGGGTATTGGCGAAGGAGTTATTGACCATCCACCAAACAAATGTTTTCCACTAGAAGCAAATTGTGATTTTTTACATGGAGTAAGTTTTCACAAAGGTTGTTATATAGGTCAAGAGCTTACAGCTAGAGTTCATCATACAGGTGTAATCCGCAAGAGATTAATGCCAATAAAATTGACAAAAAAAGTAGATGAAGGTGTAACAAATGTACAATCAGTAGGGGGAAGTGTTGTCGGAACAATACGTGGAGTGAGAAATAATGCTGCTCTTGCTTTACTTCGGGTTGAACATGTCTTTAAAATTCCAAATCTTGCTATCGATGGAGATCCTTGTAAATTAATGATTCCAGATTGGTGGCCAAAAGAATTGCCTAATAAGCATGTATTACAGGAAAGAATAAACGAAAGGACGTAGTGATATGGATTTAATATATGAAAATAATTCATTTTAATTATTGTTTTTGTAAATAATCTACATTATACTGGTAAATTATTACGAAAGTAGCCCAAGTAATGTAGACGAATCACAATCAGTTCCTCTGTTAGTGTGTTTATTTATTAATGGTTTTTAAAATTTCTAGAAATATACATACAGATATGTATTTTCTTTATAAATATGTAATTTTTATTCATTTGGGGATATTAATTAAAAGAAAGCTTTACTCTAATCTCGTGAATACATATGTTATAATTAGAACTGCATAATTAGTACATTTGTTCACTGCCAAGAGGATGCCGTCGGTAGAACTTAATGAAATAAACGAGGTACATTTTGGAAAACTAACGTTTCCATTATATCGACAACTTCTCATCAACAAATTCATAATCGTCAAATTTCAAGAAAAGATATTGAAGAACGATATTTGATATTTGTTATTCATTTAATGGAAGCAAAAACAATAGATGGAATGGAATTTTTAACCACGTGGGATAGCAATATTTTCTCTTCCTTGTTAGGTATCTACCCTATTTATGAACAGCATGCATCCTCAAAATTAATAAACATGAAAAAGAATAAATAGAATGGATCGAGCAAAAAAAAAACCATTTTAAGTAACTAAACATTTAAAACAAATACAGGAGTGAAGCAAGCAATTTCTGGAAAAAACTTACTAAGATCTATGTTTCTATGGGATTGTTATCGCCTGCTATAATCGTAGATATCTGTTTGAAATTTTTGCTTGATAAAGCTAACAACATATCAACCACGATATATTTTCAATGCCACTTGCATTCATTGTAACAAGTGTTTCATCTTCTGTATTGGAATACAAATCTATCCATTACGAGATGGCTCTGCTGCTATATTCCAAGCTACCCTATGAAATACATGGGTTTTTTTTATGCCTTCGGAATTTCTCAAAAACAAAGCTGGTACCTATTCAGATGATCTCAATGTCCGGACTGCAGTTTATGGGGCTGATCTCTTAACTCGATTAGTCGGATATAACTATATGTAGACATCAATAGATTTTGAAGGGACTCCGATATAGTGAGTGGTGGATAAATTCACGGATTGATTGATTTCGGTTCAAGGCTCATTCTACTGGATCGACATTTTCACGCTGTTGTTTAGAAACCTTAATCACTACTCACACAAATTGAATTCTTGTTACGTGTATACCTAATAGCTGGCGGATAGAAAATCAGTTGCACTTGCAACTTGGTCGTGAAAGATTCGGAGTAATAAAGTCACATAGTCTATTAAATATTGAAGTTTTACCATCTGGATTATTGTTTTTTCGTATGTTGCATCCATTATCTGGCTTCGTTGATATAGAAATAGGTACATAGATAAATTTATTTTGGGACGGGCCAAAAATGGTTTTTACTTTGCCAATCCTTAAATACAGACAAATAATACCCAGATATTGTCGACTTACAACAAGTATATTTAAATCAAGTTTCACGCTCGAGCATTTAAGTCTACTCATTGCAGAAGATGTTAAAAAATAAATTTTTTTTAAATTGTAACAATTTTCACAGGCATAGAAATAGCAAACACCATGGCATTGCAGTTAAGTAATTAATTTTTTAGTAGAATTTACTGGAAAATTTATCTTCAGAAATTCTCTGTGCAATATAGGTGATCGATATTAGTTCAAACACTGCCAAAAAGCATTCGTTTTTATTACGAATTACTCGAAAATTTTTGTGTAGAATTTTGCGCTTGGTGTCTAACAAAAATTTGTCTGTTCTGCTTTTGATAAAGTAGTTTACAAGTGCTTTTGAACCTCGATATTAATGTTCTTTTTATCAAATTATCTTGAAATTTGTTCTGTTGATTTCTATAATTTCTCTGTGCCTTAGCATATTATGATAACCACAACGGTGTAACATTCACTTTTTAATGCTTCTCCTCTTGAAACTTTGAACGTCCTCTAAATACATTTACGATTAACAGTTACGCGATCTATTTGGTTTCCAATTCTTTGATCAGATTGTCTTGTCCTTCAGCAAACCACCCGAACTGAATGGGCACTTGGTATTTACAACTAAAACTTAACTGCACACACCAGACAAGTCGTTCTTCTTATAGCACCTTGTATTCGGATGTGCGGTCTTAGCTATTGTTTGAATCGAGTCTTCTTCCGCGAACATTGGGCCATTGCACGATTAATAAAATACCAACCATATATAATAAGCTGTTAGAGCTGAAAAATTCCCAATACAATTAGTGCTTAAACTCATGCCTTATTTTCTATATTTTCAAGGCCGTCGGAAATATTTTTTTATTGCTGTAATTAAAAGTAAATACCGTACAAATTTCATTCCATTTACATACAAATATAACCTATTTGACCATTAAAAATTAAGTAAAAAATATTTATTTCATGAGTTCGGTTCATAATCGTTACGTCAGTTCTAATGAAGATAAACTACAAATTTAAAAGTATCCATAAAATAGATTTATATTCTCATTTTCAAATAACATCTTTTCGCCTTCATAAATCACGTTTTAAGTTTGCTATACCAATTCTTACTATCTCGACACTTCTTATTAACACAATGTGGACATCGTAATATAAATTTTGGACCAATTTGTGTACTGTTCTTTAAATGCGTTGCTACAATATCACTAAGGGCATCAATGAATATTGGATGATCATTAGGAGCCTCTGCTCGCAGCATTTTTTCAACGCGAAGCTAAGATTATAAGAAAAATGGGGGGTAAGACAGAAATCATTTAGTGATTATTGTACCAAATACCTTTTTAGCAAGATCAATACAATACTCGATATCCAGTTCATGCAGAGTTTCAATATGCTCATTAACAAATGCAATTGGAACCAGTATAAAATTCTTTTTACCTCTTTTCACATATCCCTAAAAGATAGAGAAATTAATTATTAGGCGAAAAAAAGGAAGAAATAAAATTTACCTTTAATGCTGCATCTGTTGCTGGCTCTAACCAAGCGAGCGGACCCACTTTCGATTGCCATGTTAAGGAGTACGGATATGCATGATTCAGTTCATCCATTACACGTTGTACAGTTGCTCCCACTTCTGAGGGATAAGAATCACCTCTGCATACAGCTTTTAAGGGTAGCGAATGTGCCGAAAATATTATTACTGTATCATCACGCTTTTTTTCGTCAATTTCGCATAATTTAGCTTTTATGCGCTCCGCAAACACTTTTGCAAGTAGCGGATGAGTCGACCATCGATCAATTACACTCCATTTAATATCTTGAGGAGTTCCTCTGTTAATCAATTGAATTGAATTTAAGAAAATTTATTTAAAAAGCAATATCTATTAAATAGATGCATTTTCTGAAATACAAAATTTAACGCAGTGTTTGATTTTGTGTGTGTTGGAACAATAAATGCTGATGGATAACTGCCTGGTGATCTTAAAAATAATATATATATACATATATTAGGGCGTTTTCTCCATGGTGGTCTATAGAGCGGGAGGTGATAGTAGTCACACAATTGTATGGCAGGGAGAGGTCATATCAACCGTTTCGGTGTTACAGGGTGATTAACAAATTATGCAAGATTTTCACAAAACACCCTGTATGTGAATAAGTACAGGATGTACGGTCACCGTCAAGAGCTCATTGTACGCAGACCTTTATGGCCTTTCCAACTAGTGCATACTCCTCTCCTCTCAGGAGTTATGATGATCAAATTCTTTTTTTTTAGTTTGAGCTTTAGTTTTTTACAAAAAGGCGAGTCTGAGACAACCGAGCACTGTCTGTGTGCTTGTCTGGCCTTTGTTCAGAGCAGGCTAAATACGCTTGGGTCTGCGCTCCTATCTGTGGATGAGCTAAAAAACTTACCTCACCTAGACATGATACGCTTCATTAAGAGGATAGGAAGGTTTTGGTGAGTGTTTTTAGCAGGTTAGCACAAGGCGGCCCTTAGCCTATGTGCTTAGGAATCTCGTACCCGTCTTAAAAAAAAAAAACTAAAATTTAACGCCGTTCCTGATGTTCAGCTCGAAATCGGTGCTAAGATTTGAGAATTAAATTTTATAAAAAGATATCAACGGACAAGAATCTAGCAGTTCGCTTATTTGAATTCCGTACATAATCTTGTACCTTTGATACCGGTATTGTAATGTTGTTCAGATGCAACAAAAATTGTTTTGATATTTTTATAGCAATAAAAAAATTGTAAATTGTGCTTCTGCCCCTGACAAAATTCATATTTTGTAATTTTTTTATACAATTTCAGCAAGATTACAACGTAGCACCATTGTAAAACAACAAAGAGATAATTTCCCACGAAACGATGCTTTTGCTGTGGTCTTCAAATAGGGGTAAAATTGAAGTGCTCTTTTTAAAATGTGACTGATGAATAAATTTAAATGATTATGAAGCTATCGCTCATTCTGACAAATGATATTCTAGGAATTTTGAGCTTGCTTTTTTAGCATTTCAAATGTGATTTAATTTATTTGCCTTGCTAAACAAAATTTTTCTATTTTAACCTATAAGATTTGCAGCTTCAAAGTATAAAAGGTACAAACGCTCCAATCAAAATTGTTGTAATGTTTGTACTGCTGGGGTTTTGGTGTAATGCCGTTTACTTGACTCGTACCGATTGTTAGTAGCCTGGATGTTCTTGCTTGTATTAAAGTGTTTTGGTTGCAGACAAATATATACATTTAACAAAAAAAAAAAAAAATTAAACTTCTGCGCTTGTACAATCTCATAATAAGTGCCTCAAAAAGAGATACGGAGCTTTGCTATATTACCATTAGATACTAGCTAATGTTGCCCGTTCTTAGAAGGGGATCACATCTTTTACGTATATTACTGTTCAAAAATTTCATGGAAAAACGCATTTCTTGTAAAGATTCTTCCATCATACAGCAGCTCTCCTTGTTTTTGATTTTGATGAATGTTTACTTTCACCTGATACGATACTCTGGATCGCGAAGGGGCCACGTAAAGTTCTCCATGTGAGAAAATGGCAGTGCTTAAATCGATTTGTTGATTGTCATCGCATAGGCTGGGATTACCGGAAATTGTCGTCGTCGTAGATGAATGGCAAGGTATTGCCTGCTGAAACCAAATCGATTCGTGAGATAGAAGTATTTCCCCTCGATTACATTTGGAAATAATCTCTGCCCTGATTGACTTTCGGTGAAGTCCTCTGACAATCATACGTATACCATTGTGGGTTCAACTTTTGCAGCAGCATTATGATAACTACTTCCTTCAACCGCAATACATGTGGTGGCATACCCGATGGCGTTTGCTCATTAACAAATTCTGCTGGAAAGTTTAATGCATCGCTGAGATCTTCTGAGGCGACAGAATATGCGCTATAGTAGATGGTAGGATCTCCTGGCATTATAGGAATGATTATCTTGTTAATTTTCAGCATATGAGCATTTGTTGGAGCCAAAATTACTCGTTTCGCTAACTCTTTAACAGGCATTTGCTGAATGTTGTCTCCGTAGATAGATGCAATAAGGCTACCTCCATTATGCTTGAGGGATTACCATTATTAAGTCGTCCCAGTTTAGTCCTGGAATTGGTGAATGATTTCCTTTTCCAACATCTAAGGGCCAATTATTTGCTGTGAGTGATAGTATCATGAAATGATGCCACAATCTACTTGATTTAATGCTGCTTTCGATAACATCCACGCGCGTTCGTCTGGCAACAACTGGTAGAGTTTATCGAAAATCGCCTCCCACAACTACAACTTTCCCTCCAAATTGCAGCTCATTTGCGGAAATTTCTTGCAGGAGCTTGTTGTTGCATCTGAGTCCGTGCTACCTATTTCAAAGCTTCAGCTTCACTACAAAACTTCTTTACTGCACCCTTTTTTAGGTCGATACTGAAATATGCCAGCCCTGTCTGGTCTCCTTACTACCAAATGCAGATTAATCACATCGCAGCTGTTCAACGCAGATTTCTCCGATTTGCAGTCCGCGATCTTCCTTGGGATAATACTTTAATTTTACGTGTCTATGTGAACCGTTTATATTTGATATCCTTGCAGACGCTGGAAACTAGACGTAATATCTTAGAATTGTCTTTTTTTGCTAAGCTCAATAGGTGTATCAACTCCGATTCGCTCACTCAGAAGCCACAATTTCCTCTATCTTCCTTACCATCGAACCAACTACGGAGCGAACGAGCATTTAACTGCAAAGTTTCATCCATTTAATGAGCATTTCGACTGTTTTTCTTGTAATGATTTACTGCAGTAGAGTACATTTCAAGTCAGTTTGGGGAATTTTCTAAAAAATAATTTGCTATTCATACACATCATGCATCACGTATGTATGCAAGTTTTTTATAAATATTAATGCCAAGTTTCTCTCCTATATAGAAATTTCCTACACAATAAAAAAAAAAAAAAAATAACAGGCCGCCATAGGAACCGCCGGTAGCGACTGTCAGAAACAGACTAATTTATTTACAAATGAGAAAGTTTATGAGCATGATCTGTTTATCTGCGCTGGGATACACTGTTTAAATGTTGAAATTGCTTTTCAGTAAAATTTAACTGGTCAGCCATATTATTAAGAGCAGTGTACGCGCGATTAATAAGTTCGTACTTGTTAAAGTTAGACCTATAGGACTTAACATACAAGAGATATAGCCTTCTATTTGTTCTGAAGAGAAAAATGTGATTTGCAAATTGACATCACTTCATCTTGTAGAGGGACCCGCTTCTTCATCGTCACTACTTAAAACCAGGGACCGAATCAGTTATGAATTTTTACGAAAAAAGCCAACTTTACTTATTATTTATGACCGATAATAATTTGAAGTTAAAAAAACTAAGCTGGAAAGGCTTTTTATTTTATCTGACAAAAATAAAAAGTCGGGCTCGCTTTTTATATTTTTACCGAAAAAAAATATCAAGCCGTTGCGCTTGCTTTTCTAGCTTCAAAACTATTACCGCCTAGGAATAACAAGTAAATTAAGCTTTTTTCGTAAAAATTCATAACTGATTCGGTCCCTAAAAATAAGAAGCCAACTCGGCTTTTTATACTTCCGGCTTCAAAACCTGTTACTTCCAGCTCGAAAAAATTATTAAATAAATTATTTTTGCCAGAAAAAATAGAAAGCCAAGCTGTCCTTTTATTTATGCCAGATAAAATAAAAAGCCTTTCCAGCTTAGTTTTTTTTTATAAAAAGTTAAGTTTTCAAAAGCTTTACAGAAATCGAAACTGGTTTCACGAGACATCTTTTGGTATATTCCACGATCATGATTTATCCCAGCTTTTTTTGTTTAAAATTTTCAAAATATTGGCAGATGTAACGTAATCTTGCTTTAATTTGTTGTGATATGATGCATTAAGCAATTCCAGTGGTGTCAGCGGTCCATGTTATACACGTCAGTGGCAGGGACCGTATCCCCAGCGAAAAATGGACATCCCTGACTTAGATAACGTTTTATTGTAAGCATTACCTGGAATTCATTAGTAATAAGTACATGAATATACCTTACGTTGAACTGGTTTAGGAAAATGTGACGAGTTGTATTTTTGAGCATGTTATGTACCTTTCAGGGAATACTTAGAAAAGGCAGAGGTAATTATTTTTGATTTGTGCATTATTTTAGAAGAAGTGGATAATTATCATTTAAATACGAGATACGAATAAGTGAAGGCGTGTTTATTTTCCATACCTTCCTAAGAAAACAGGAAGATTTCTTCCCTTTATCTCAGTGAAAACAGAAAGAATTACTTTCCTGTAAATTTATAATTATATAAGAAAGCAAAGCAAGCCCAAATATATATCAAATTTACCTGTTACCTGCAGTACTTTAGTATGTACATAAGTGTGAGAAGAAATATTTCACATGCATGAGATTTAAAAAAATTAAGCAAACGAAAAAGTCCTGCAATTTTACAGTGTACTCATTATTTCATTCTCTTTTTTGCTTTTTCGAAAATTTTGAAGTGGGAGACGACTGGTACCTACTGAGCATCTAGGGAAATTATCACCTGTGTTGAAATGTACTCTTATCAACATGATGATTTTTGAATAAATAATAAGGGGAATGTCTTAATTAATGAAACGGAAGTATCGATAAACGGGAGGTTTAAATCCGCCGTGTACTGCTCGTTCACCCTTCATTAGAGCTGCGGCTATTCCAGTTATAAACAAAACCCACTTAGATTTATATTTTTGAAAAAAAGCCTGCCGGGATTCGACCGCAGTACAGACAGAGTCTGGACTGAGTACGCTTTTGTGTAGATGTTAGACACGTCAAAATCCCGTCCATGATTGCACTTTCTTCTTTCAACTTAGGCCATTTTTATAGTCTAGATGAAATTATACGGCATAGAAAGTTTATCATACCTTTGTAAGGAATAGAAAAGAAAAATTGAATTAAAATACACATTCATGGTAGAATCATGAAATATTTTGATTTTTACATGTCTGTTACAGTAATTTTGTGAAAAAAATCAAGGTCAACTCACAATCTCAATGAGCATTGTTCTCACTTGTCCTTATGCTTTAAAATTGGTTATAAGTGTTTCTACTGTTCGACGGACTGTGTAAAACCAATTTAATGGCCTAACTTGTTTAATTTTTATAACAAAAAATGCGGACTTTTCCTGATTGTTGTCAAAATTAATATTAGACTAATAAACTTCTTTCCAACTTTTCTATAGAAAAAGGCTTAGGAAGATTCAGTCGGGTTAGGTCAGTGAATTTGACTCATTTATACTCTGAAACAAACATACAGAATTGAAACTTTGAGTCAACCGAACGGAAGTGGGTAACAATTCCGTCCCTGGGAAAATGAATGAATAGTTCCTAGCGCCAATTAGTTTTTAGAGTGAAACATAATTTTTATCAGTGAATTACGTACTGGAGTAGTAAAATGTTTGCTTGTGATGTTATCAGCGACAAAATTTGTATGGAAAAGCCACATTTTACTCAGCTTCGAACTAGAATTTATGCGTCACAATTCCGGTTTCAAATCTGAACTATTAAATCATAGCACCATCGATATCGTATTAAAAATTGCTAGTGGTTAACACGTCTAATCAAAGCGGTTTAAGTTATTTTGTGGGCAGACATCAATTAACTATTATTTAATTTACGGTATAATAATGCTCGCAATTAATTGGGCGGACACATCTTTTCCTTTTCAATAAGTTTTTGTCAAGACCAACAAATTTATCAATTATTCAAGAAATATTGCTATTTTGCTTATAAGCACAAAATATTAGGAATGCTGCACACTTAGCAACTGACCTACTTACTTCTTCTTTAAGTGCGTGTAAATTGCATTAAAACTTGATCCAGAAGTAGCACAGCTGTATTGCGGATATTGCGAAAAAAGAACAATACGTTCAGGACAGTCTCTAAAAAAAGAATTTTAGATAAGAGAAGAAACATCTCTACTTGAGGAATTACCTTAATATACGTTCTAGTGCATCCTCAGCTAATGGATCAACATACCGGAAACCTACATAAGATTTATGCGGTGCTGTTTCTGGAGATATTTTGTCTAATTGTTCACACATTAGGCTACCTTGCAAACAAGTCCACTTCAAAATAGGAGATCCACCACCTATTTCACAGTATTTCTTTTGCACTTCTGGTGTCCTCCTTTTTGCAATCCAAGGCCCCAATTTACTTTGAAATGGCAATTGAATCATATCTCTGTCGGTCATAATACGATTCAAATATTCGTGCACCTGATTAATATTTTGAGGTCCACCCATATTCAACATCAGAATAGCTGTCTTCACTGGCGATTGTGAGACGTCACTAGTGAATGTTTTCTTAAAGCCATTATTGAAATATTTTACTGCAAAAAAAAAAAACAACATTATTTCACTTATTTTATCCAACTAGAAACCGTATCCGATTTTTTTTTAATACGACATGAAACTCAAAATTGATTGCATAGATTTCCTTTTACCTGTGGTCGATCTACCGAACATTAAAAACATTCTGGACAAAAAATTAATAATACTTATTTTACTCAATTTAATGCAATTTTTAGGAAATTTAAACGACTCTATGAGTTATGACATGACAAAAACCAATGCTAATTAAACTGCTGAGTACTCTGCTGGCTGCCAAACCGGCCGTCTACTTTCTGTCAAACTACTGTCGATAAAAAAACAAAATATTTTCTATTCCATTCTAGGATTTTAGGAATTCGGACAAATGGGACGGGTCGATCGATAGGTACGATGGGACATTGGAATATTTTAACTATTGTGAATGCATTTTCCGTTAAAAATTAAAACAGTTATAAGTTTCTTTATTTACTATTGTTCCTAGAAAGATTACTGTCAACTCATTAACATTATATTTCTATCAAAAATATAATAGGTCTGTTTGATGAAAACCCCGGGTAAGTCTAGGGCTACACCGGGCTAGACTATCTTGTTTTTTGAAAAACCTGGGCTACCCCGAGGCGTAGGGCCAGCACCAGGGAAGCACAAGCATCAGATGAGATCAGGATTGCTGGCCGAGACAAATGTAGCTTACTGAAACGGCGCGGCAGTGCAAACGAATCAGTAAAGCGTGAATTACAATTACGACTGATATGTCGACTGCGACTTTGCCCAAATGGTAAATGCATGACTCCGACTGAAACTAAACTTTGCTCAAAGTGCAAAGTTGGTGTTGGCTGCGGCCAACTTCAGTTCAATCACAGAAGTCGGGTCGGGACTTCTGGTTTGTTCAAGCGTTGAAGCTTTACTTTAAGTACAAATTTCACCTCAGCGTCTTCTTCGATTTAAAATCAAGTCGCAGTCGACAGATCAGAGAGCAGAGTGTTTTGTTCTCTCTTCTGTGCTACGATTTTCTTACAACCAGCATACGGACCGAGCTTACACTACTAAAAATTTCTTGGGATAATGGTTTAACATTTGTCACTTGAGAACTATCACTTGCAATTTGTTACTGATTGGGGTATATAAATCACACACACTTTGTTTTTTTCTTCACCCATTTTATAAATAACTTTTTACAATTAATTATACTCAGGAGAATTGTCAGAGAAATGTCATTATACTAGATTTCAGGGATGTAAAGGACTCAAATTTGGACTCAAATCATCGCTCAACTCAAGCATTGAGTCCCCTCAATCATTGAGTCCGCTCAACAGTTGAGCGGTGGTTCATCGCTCGAAATTTGAGCGGACTCACTGGTTGAGCGGACTGAATCGTGAGCGGACTCACTGCTTGAATGGACTTGAGCGGACTCAAGTCTTGAGCGGACTCACTGCCTGAGCGGACTCATTATTTGAGCCGAGCGGACTCAAATCACATTTTAAATAACATAAAGAGAATCTGATTTAATTAAAATTGAAACTGAAATTTCAATCAAATAAGAATAGCTTATAAAAAAGTCATTCATTATATTATATTATATTAATTTAGCTTTTGCTAATTTTCTTAGCCAACATTTTTCTTCCTCTCAATAAAATGGACAAATTCAACAACTTGTAAAACCTGTAGGGAAAGTACCATACTTGAAAATGTTATACATAATTCAATTCAAGGAAATTGTACTTACATTTTTCCATAAAATCAGCGAGTTACTTTGTATTTTTTCCATTGATATGTAGTATTTCAAAATTTTCGTAGTTTAGACGACATCTATTAGGAGTTAACGTTAGTTTTCCTATGCTAAACAATATTTCTACCGAAGCACTACTAGGCTGTGCTGTGTTGTATTCGGTAAAAAGGTTTTTTATCACCGAAAAAAGTTTGTTTTCAAATATGCTTGAGATTTTGTCTGTGGAAAATTATACTCCAAGAACAATTTTTGACCCACCATTGAATTTTGATCATCTTCACAATCAGAATGCCAAAATGGCGTAGCTTGATTGTTATTTTGGGATTGCGTATTCATGTCGAAATATTCCAGACTTTCATTGATTCTGGAATTGATAAATTTCTCAACCAATTATGTGTGGGTGTTCAATCGATTTTGCTCTACAAGAATTATTTTTCTACGCGTCACAAACGGAATGACAAGCTTAGTAGGACATACCCTATAGATTTCATCTAGGATATAAAAATCATACAATGACAATAATAATGGTCATAACAAAAGAACTTTTAATGTCTGAAGTTAACACTTAATTTCAGCTGTAAAATTTAAATACAATTCACAAAACTGAGTTTCCTCATGTGCATATTACTTTCTCTTTATATTTCACAAGTATTTCTATGGATAATTGTAAGTAGAATCGCCATAAATGGAATCATATAATTTTCAAGTAAGGGAAAATACGATACGGTCTTACACATTATTGAATAAATACAGTTGGACATTATATTGACAGGAAGAAGAAATGTTGGCTAAGAAAATTAGCAAAAGCTAAATTAATATAATATAATATAATGAATGACTTTTGTATAAGCTTTTCTTATTTGATTGAAATTTCAGTTTCAATTTTAATTAAATCAGATTCTCTTTATGTTATTTAAAATATGATTTGAGTCCGCTCGGCTCAAATAATGAGTCCGCTCAGGCAGTGAGTCCGCTCAAGACTTGAGTCCGCTCAAGCCGCACAAGCAATGAGTCCGCTCAAGCAGTGAGTCCGCTCAAGATTGACTCCGCTCAAACTTCGAGCAATGAACCACCGCTCAAGTGTTGAGAGTACTCAATGATTGAGCGGATTCAAATCCTGAGTTGAGCGATGAGTTGATATGATAAATGAGTCCGCTCATTTACAACCCTGCTAGATTTACCCGGTGTTTTAAAAACTTGTCTGATGAAGGCACAAAACCCCGGGTAAATTTGGGGAAAATTGTAGGGGAAATTTACACGGTGTTTTCATCCAACAAACCTAATGTTTTGTTGCCTCGGGTTAGGCATGCTTTTATATGCTGTCTTTTTCCATGTCAGCATTATTCAAAATAATTCTTATTCCTGGAAAATAACAATTATTATTCTGCTTGAAAAGGATCTTGTAGTAGTAAAATGACATTATAGTACGTTTACACTAGGCCTGAATTTACGTAACTTTGAGCAAAAATTTCGAAATTACGAGACCGTGTTTTCACTATACGCAGGCCCTATAAGCACCATCAGCAAACATCAGGTATATGCTGCCCGGTGAATCATTACTTACTGGGGCCGGATTCATTAACTCGGAGAGCGCTTCTATCAGCGACTACACTCGCGCTGCGCTAGACCGCGAATTGTCTTGTGTATCGTGACGTCATCAGCCGATCGTTCATGTTAGAGCGCGTTTTTGAGAATGCGGCACTAAAATCGCTATAATTTCGTCGTTTTTTATCCGATTTCAATAATTCTTTCTCTGAATTAATTGTTTTTTGTGTGACTATGATTCTAACTCTCGGCTGTGTTAGTTGTGGAGAAGTAAGAAAAATATTTCTCGTTCAGCCTTCATTAGAGCTGCGGCTATTCCAGTTATAAACAAAACCCACTTAGATTTATATTTTTGAAATGGTTATACTCAAATTTATAAAAAAAAGCCTGCTAGGATTCGACCGCAGTACAGACAGAGTCTGGACTGAGTACGCTTTTATGTAGATATTAGACACGTCAAAATCCCGTCCATGATTGCACTTTCCAAAATTAGGCCATTTTTATAGTCTAGATGAAATCATAGGGCATAGAAAGTTTATCATACCTTTGTAAGGAATAGAAAAGTTCCTATATTTTATATATATTCCTTCCGTTTCATTTTTCTCATGGAAAGTGAATTTTCGCGACTTACCAGTTCTTCATAATGATGAGTTGAGTTTTTGTACCAGAAAACGGCCATTTTTTCATCTTAAGAAGGACTGATTCACTTCTTTTGCAGTTATCTCCATTACCGAAGTCAAATACTAATTAGGGGACAAAATGTAGATGCGATTTCATCCTACATACAAGCTTTAACGTGCATATTTAAAATTTTTATAGCATCTCTTCTGCACTGGAAGACGACCAAATTGACCATTTTCGCGTGAATTACAATTTTTAGCGGGTACCTTGAGACACCAAAATCCTTATTTCTCTGTAAGTATTGCAAGGATTTCCATAATTTATTTTTGTAAACATAGCCAGGATATACAGTGAGTCCATAATTTAATTTGAAAATTCTAGGTACCTTCACAAAGGACAATAAAAGCAGACAATACTGTCAGCCGAGAGTTTTGCCGAGTTTGGTAAATCTCAATACAAATTCCACGAGTTACAGAATTCCGAGTGGAGAGTTAAGTGGCAAAAGAACTCTCATCTCCACAACTCCACAACTCTCCGAGTTAGTGAATCCGGCCCCTGGTTACTATTTATATGGGCCAACAAACACGCTTCAGCACGAATCGGGAGTATTTTGCTGCCCTTTGGGCCCAGTCGTCCGATCACAATAATTGTGCTCTGCGGTAGTTCCTTATATGATTACCGAGGTTAATTGTGTACATGTTCATGCAAGCTACAGTTTTTGATATATGTAAATAATCATTGATTGATTGAAGATTGAGGTTCTGGAACGTAGGATATAAAAGGACCCTTGTTCACCCTCCAGACTTATGAGCAATTCCTCATGGGTCCCAAACGGACGGATATAAATAATAACTATATCAGAAATTCACAGCACGTAATGACATTTAAATTATTATATTATTATCTCACATCGCAGGTAAAAAAGTGCACAGCCGTTCGATCAGATATTTCACAATTATAATAACGTAATCCACTCGAAATTTCTCCTGCGTTTTAACAATCGGCCTTAAGTTGTGCGCGTAGCGATCATCGCAGTGTTCCTGAGAGACCGTCAAAGAAATGGAGATGATCCTCCTTCTCATACACAAATTTACATCCCAGTCTAAGTTTCCTATATAGGACGTGGAGGTTCAGGATCGTCGGCTGTTTATGTCTTTGATAGAATAGGTGGCAACATCTTAATGGGCCATCCCACACGAGTATATCTGATGCAGTATGCAAAC
The DNA here is from genome assembly GCA_963930735.1 of Dioctria linearis. Classification (NCBI taxonomy): domain Eukaryota; kingdom Metazoa; phylum Arthropoda; class Insecta; order Diptera; family Asilidae; genus Dioctria; species Dioctria linearis. The sequence continues at coordinate 272,668,270 of OZ005741.1, forward strand.
ACGTTTTCTGGGGAAGACGAAGAGGTGAGAAGAAACAAAGAGATATCTTTCCAAAGTGTAGAGATATTTCTTTGCTTCTGCTCACCTTTTACCAAGAAAACCGGTATTAATACTGCATCAAAAATACTCGTGTGCGATGGTTCAATACTTGTATGTTGCTGCAACAAATCTATCTCTACAGGCAGTGGCGTACATAAGAATATTGGGGCCTTTTATATACCCCAGAACATGTAATCATAGGGTATACTAAATTTGTCATTCCGTTTGTAAAGTATAGAAATCATGATGGTAGAACAAATTGAATTGGACACCTATGCATATTATTAAAAGTTATTTTGATTTTTGCATGCCCGTCTTAATTATTCTATGGAGAATAGAAGACTTTTAAGAACTTTTATTTTTAAATATTCTAAATTAAATCATAAATATAAGAGAAAGAAACACAAACGGCTCGTCCGGTTTTTGAATCCGGAAAATTCAAATATTTTTTTACCAAAAGCTCTACTCAGCTATCTATCTTATTCCAAGAAAAGCAATAAAATTGTTTTTTTTAAGGCAGATTGCATATTTTCTATAATTTCAGAAAGGAACTAAGTAGCAGTTCCCGAAAATTTCTAAACGCAAGCAAACAAATTAGCCATGGTCACAGTTCTCTTAATATTTTCAAAAAACAAATTTTTTTAGCTTATTTGGTTGCATGCATCTACAAATTCTCCAGATTGATTAAATTTCTAAAGAATTGAGGCCTTCCTACATAAGGCCGAGATATCGTCGATTTAATAAACGAGACGTTGCAAATTCTTTTAATTCACTCGCAACATGTATCTGATTTTTTTGTTTTCAATTTCCCTGTTCGATTCGTTATCTGTATATTATATGTATATAAATGTGGAAAATGAGCTTGTTATCTTGAATTCCGGAAATGGGAATGGTATATAATCTATAAAAAATAGGAGTAATGCACCACAATAAAATTAAAAAAATCTAGAGAAAAAATATTTAATATATGTAATACAGGGTGATTCTGATCAAGATACCTTCCGGTATACCACGCGATTCCTTGAGGTAAGCTGATCAAAAAATTCTTCCACATACCTCCCCCCCCCTCATTATTAATGAGAATAAATAGCTTTGTAGGTGTGTGTTTTACCTATACAGCTTTTATGATCGTTTTATTACGTAAATAATTTCTTTGATGGAAAACACATTTTATATTATTTTATTTTATATTTATTTGCTTATCTTAATATTTTTATTTAGCCTGGCAATTCAATACCGAAAGTTAAAGGTTATTTAGTATTTATTCAGACATACAACATTATCAGGCCAATCACAAACCTAGCGGAATAAATAAGTAGGTATTAAAAATAATAAAAAATTCTTAATTGAAAATGTATACATATTATACTAACCCCATCTTTAGCACTGAATTTTAAGCCACGAGGACATTGACCTTCAAGCTTTCTGCCAAGACTACATGCATAGAATTTCGTGCAGTCACTTCCAGGAAGAAAAATAGTTGGATCGCCTTCATTAGTGGTTGAAGGACATTCGTCGGCTGTACAAAGTATTACCAATATCATGGCGACAAAAACGATGAAAACTGGAATTCTTGACATTTTTGTTTTACTTTTCGAAGTTTTGCTACGTGTGAACTTATGAAAAACGATTTAATTTCTGATTATAATTAATTGACAAAATTCAACTTTTATAGGAATTTAATGCCAACTCAATTGCTGGATTATTACTGTAGATAAATATTCTGTGTACCTACATATGTATGTACTTAAAATATTGTTTTGTCAATACTGGATAATTACGTAGAAATACTTATATTAGGTATGTGTACCTACGTATTATACATGTGTGCTTAAAAAATTGTTTTGTTAATATTTTTAATTTTGGAATAGCGCAATTTATTTTTGAAGGAATAATAAATAAAAATACTGGTCACAATTTTACGTAAATATCTATGGAAGATTAGTAGAAAATAAACGAATATTTGTCTTGTTCAAATAGAGATTATACATGTATTCGTTGGTAACAATGGAGAAAATTAAAATTATGTTTACTTTTGTGTTATTACTTCAAGTATTATAAAGGTTGTGAATTCCTTGTATGTAATATAGCCACACAAAATATGAATTAGTATTCTCACAGTGTGCTTACAGTTTGCACGCATTTAATCATCAATTTCAATTGACCTGTCACCACCATTGTTTTGAGCTCTAACAAGATAGCATGTTGATATTATACCTAGAGCCAATGAAATTGCATAGATTACGAAAACCAAAAAGCTGCTTGTTACAGAATCCGCAAGAAACATAATCTAAATTCAAAAACATAATTTCCCCCAAAGTAATTAAAAAAAAGTAACTCAAATTTCAAAAACCAAACTTGCAGAGATGGGTGACCATATGAAATTACATGCGGGCATTCATCTAGGGCTAGGGTATCTTAGGGAAATTCTAGCATTTTTACTATCCATCTATGTATATCTAAGTAGGTGTTGGATTTCAAAATGCATTTACGTTTTAATATGTAGCCCAGAGTCTCCTCTTTAATTTAACCTGTTACACTTACATATGTATGTTATATCTGTGACGGTTAAGGAGTTCTTAGCTTGTAACCTATTCAGGTCACAGGTAATTTGTTTCCTTAGTAGCTGAAAACACGTCATTTAAAAAAAATATCGTCTATTTTCGGTGAAAAGGTGATGAGCTAATAACTGTTTAACAGCTACAGTTAGCACATAGGGTGTTATAGGTCAAATTAAAGAGGAGACTCTGGGCTTTCGAAATTTTGTATATGTTAGTGGGGGTATTTTTTAAAAAATAACGGAACAAATTAAAAAAGAAAATAAATTTAAAAACCAAAATTTGGAATTAGAAGCGTGATAACTCTGGAGTGGGGAGGGGTGTACGGTGTGGTTTAATATTCATAGGAAAGACCTTAGTATTCTGCATATAATGCCGGCTTGAAATAGACCGTATGCGTTGTACTTTTCCAAATGTATTTAATGAAAAAAGAGTATATTTTACTAATCACTCTGTAACTCGGTAGGGTGACATTTTGCCCCTCCTGCCACACAATTTTTTACTTACCTCGACGAGAGGAATTATTTAGAAAATATAGTCATATTAGTCTGGGACACCCTGTAAATGCGGGTAAATGTTGCATCGTATATGAACAGTGTAAGCGCATTATTTGATGATCACCATGGCAATACATATTCTTATCTTCTTGTGTTTGCTTTTCAATCGCAAGCGAGTCGTCATTTTATTGCATAAAAGTAATTTTTTGTTGCTGGAATTATATGCATAGCAATCGCTTCCGTTTAGTTTACGGAGGGAATGTCGCATATGAATCGTGCAAGTGATTAATTTTATGATCATTATGGCGATAAATTTCTTATATTTTTGGGTTTGCAATTTTTTCCGCTTTCACTGCTTTTCTACTCTACCACACTTGAAGAAATAACAACTCCAAATGAGGCAATTTCCAAAGGGAGAGTACTGAAATATTGTCGATGACGGTAAAATTTCTTTAAACATAGTTTATAAACACCTCGCTCTCATTTCCGGAAATCTAATTGAATTTAATTCTCGAGATATCGCCAAAACCTTGCCATGAAAATAAAAGGGCAACACAATTTTTATTTCAGTTTTATCGACACAGCAATTTATCGCCAGAATGTTTGCTGGGCCAGCTTACGCACTTTTCCTGGATTCCTTGAGCATCTTAAATGGAATGAGGACCCAAATTTTGTTTCAATGTGTGCGCGTAGTTACTTATAGCGTTTTACTTTATTTCCCCAAGTATCAATTGTCTAGAGTTGCTAATATTTGTAGTTTAATTTCATAATGTAACATAATAAGAATATTATTGAATTTTTTAATTCCGCACTAAACATTCCTTATAAAGATAATCAGCCTTGTTATTGAATACGTTTGGATAGGAATCGAAAAATCTTAAAAAGGCATTTCTTCCGGAAAATTAAACTAAGATTTAAGATATTTTCAAAATTTCATTGATATTAAAGATTATCAATTAAAATTTTCCCACAAAACTTTCAAAATAGTTCCGGATGATTTCTCCTACTGAATATTTTTTCATAAGCCTTTGTCAAAAATCAGTGGAATCAAAGCAATCGCAGAGTAGTTTTTAAAAATTTTAAAAAGATTTCAATCGATTTTCTTATAGAAATGAACTTTTTAAAGCCTTTTCGATTCTGATCTAATTAGGCTTAAGATTGTAAGAATAGACGGAACGGATGTTTTTAGGATATATAATCTTACTGGCCCCTACCTAGTTACGCCAATAGCTGTGATCCTCTTTATCCAAGATACAATCCTAATTTTAAAGAAACATTCATAAATTTAATTTTAATAAAATTATGAAAATAACAGAAATATTTCAAGAAACCTAAAAAAATACACATTTCAAAACATTTTATGGGTAAACTTATTTATTTTAATAACTATAGGTATATCTTATTGCAATACTGAAACAATAGCTTATTGTCGCGAAAACAGCATAATTTGGTTTTTGCTTCCTCTAGTACAGAAACAATATTGTTCAGGTTTGCATCATATTTAGAGCCCAAACAAACAGATTACTATTAATTATTATCGAGCTATCATACAAGAAACTGTTACTAAATCCTCTGATTCAAAAGGAATTCGGCCTTTAAACCAACAATTTTTCTCAGAGCACGAGTTTGTTATTGTCCAACTTCATAATGAAGTTAATAATGTTCGAAGTAATTAGCTTACCGGGCAGATAAGAATATTTATGAGCAGTGTATTGATTCAGAGTAGTGATTTCAAACCTGGTTTACCTCTTACTGGTTAAACGTTTTTTCTAATGATTTTCCAACACTGAAACCCGGTTTTTATACTCTTAATGAAATCCGTCCGTCCATCTATCCGTGCGCACGATAACTCGAGAACGCTTCTACTTAGAGAGCTGAAATTTTGTTCGCGGACTTAAAAAAAAAGTAAAATTAAGATCGAAAATGAGACAAATCGGGCAACTCCGTCGTGGGGTTGTCATACGAAAACTTGTTTTTGCACTATATTTGGACAATGCCTCAGAGCTCGTTGACATAGAGGGTTTTTGTTTTTGCTGCCGGAACGTCACTCCTGGGTCATCCGGGGACATGTCAGAACCAGGTCAAAAGAGCCAGGGTCGTGTTTTTGCGCAAAGGAAGCAATAAACGTCAAAAGTACTAATCACAAACTTTTTCCTAACCTCTTCTTCTTTCTTTGACATTTCAAAAAAAGAACCGCGGTGCTCCTAGTCAAGAGCAGGAGCGTCTAGGGTTAACCTGGGGTTAACCCAAGTAGCAAACAAAAACAGAAAGTGACAGCTTCCAGAGTCACGATTGCCATAACTCTGGCATATCGAACACAAAATGGACTTGAGGGTTAACACCGAAGACAAAAACAAAAAAATAAATAGAGAGCTGAAATTTGGTATATGGTGTTTTCATAACAATAAAAAGTAAAATTTCAAAAATGGAATAAATCGGGCAACCCCTTCTTTTTGTTGCCATAAAAAAATTTAGCATTTTTACGGATACTGTGAAAACGATCAGTCCTAGACATTTTTATTGTACTAAAAACTTGTTTAGAATATGAAGTCCTATAAAATTGATTATAAAAACTTTTTCTGTCCGACGAACCGTTCTAGAAATACATATATGCGAAAAACCACTGCAAAAATCAGAATTGCTGAAATGGGTGACCATACGAAACTTCATACGGGCGTTAGTAGGGTATCATTAGAATTGATCTTAACTAATTCTAGTTTTTTTACTTGTTATCTTCAAATTCCTATCAGAGTATTCTTTCAAATTTTTATTGTTTAGGGGTAGTCTCATTTGTACTTCTCGTATTAATGGTTCATTATTTCTATCTGCCTCTCACACTATCGTTGCAGTAGCCATTTTTCAAAACAAGATAAATTACTTCCAAGCTCTACAACTTCTTCCAAAACAATGATAGTCAAGCGGGGATAAAAATATTATCAGTGCGTGCACATTTATATAAGCGTGGGGGCGCGGTGAGTTTCGTCACCCAAAAGCTGCTAGCCGGAGAAACCAAAAAGTCGTCCTGTTGTCACTTCACTCCTTGTGCGTATTTACGTTAGAACCTATGGAATTGACGGTGGTGACAAAACAGTTACGTTAGAAAATGTATCCAATGCGCGCTAGACCTTAACATATACTTTACGTTATCATTCTTGTTGATAACCAAAAGTATTTTAGAAAATAACTTCTATTAGGGGCCGTCATGTCCTAAAGTGCCCAGGGCCCTTACTTGGCTAAAGACGGCCATGATCATTGACTAGATCATTCATCTGTGGGTAACAAACTCCAAATTTGAATTATTTTTACAAAATAGTCCGCGATAGTAATTTCCTCGCGCTAATGAACTCTAACCAATATGTTGCCACGTTTCTTGTAAGTATTCATGAGACGAGCTACTTAGCGGATTATTTTAATTGTTTTTAGTTGTAAATTAATGTTATTGTATGCTCAATTTATCTCTGAAATTTAGTGGTACGGCATTAAGTATTCCAAATTAATCTATCTACGCATTCCTCCCAGCCAAATGAATAACACAAGTAAAATATGCGTTAGCTCAAGAAATATAATACTTACTAAATTGCCTTAATCGAATTACAAGCGCGCAATGATGTAGTAATGAAAATAAAAAAATTGTTTCTACCTCGACGATGCTTTATGTTGACGCAGCTGGCGAGAAGATTCAAACATAATATATGATGTCATGTGTGTGAATAGTACAAAAACACATATACTACATGTACATATGTTCTAATTTTTTTCAACGAACTGAACTTGTCTATAACAAATAAGTTAATTGAGATTATTAAAATGAATGGAAATTTTAACTTAAAAGGGAGATTTGTTGCCGTTTCTCCCTCTTAGCGACGCTAAATTGATTGATAAACGATTATTGACTGAAAAAATTTACTTTTCTAATCTACCGTTAAAAGTTCAAGGTTTTTTTTGTAGGTACATTTCAATGGGAAGATTCAATTTAATTTCAGTTTGTTATGTTTGTAAATGAAGAAGTCCGTAAGACACCTTGATATACTTGAATTAGTATTGTCTTTTCTTGTAATTTTAATAAATGTTTTTTTTTTTCATTCATTCTTACAAAAAAGTTATTTATTATTAATAAATTTCGTCATAGAACTTCTAAAAGTAATTTTTAATTCTAATTTGCAATCAGAATTGATATAAATTATTTTGAAGAGCTTGAGATTTTTTTTCCACAAGTTTGACTTATGTCTAAAATGAAATTTGTAATGAGTCTCATTTAAATATCATAAATGGCTTGTGTCTAATCTAAAATACTTTCACTTTAATGTAAAGTTTTAATTTTAACAAGGAAAAAAGCTAGAATTGTATAAGACCAATTCACAGGGCCAACCCAGACGAGAAGTTTTTGAGGAAGGAAGGAATTACCTTCCTTTGGCCTAAACGTGCCATAACAATAAAGTTGCTTCGCATAGTTCCTTATATGATTACCGAAATTAACTGTGTGCGTGTTCAATTAAGTCACAGTTTTTGATATATACAATTGCTGTATCACAAATTCACAACACGTAATGATTATTAAATTATTATATTATCACCTCAAGTCGCGAATAAACATCTGTGCAGCTGTCCGATGAGAAATTTCAGAAATTTCGCAATTTCAAAATGGCCGGCTTGCTGTAGTACCTAGGTATTGGTATGCTGCCCGTACTCCCGATCGAAACTTGGTAGCACGGACATTTTCCTACCCCCGAATACTTCTTACCCGTAAAAAGCGCCAATAATCATTACGATACATTAACAAAGGTATATAGCACACAAGGTATTCCCATTACGAATCATGTACCACCATTAGATGACGTAATATCGTGAAATGTATAGGAAGTACGGTACAGAGAATGCAATACTCTCTCTGTTTTTCCTATGAAAATGTATATAAATTAGTCACAGAATTACGTCACAGACTATCAGCTGCAATGTGTCAAATTTTAATAGGAATACCTTATCTTCTATATACCTTGATGAATAACGACCAAATGTAATCTCGTATGGTCACACCTCTGTGCAAGTTTAATTGTTAAAGTTCTTTTTCACATCTATTCTAGAACCGTTCATCTGACAGTAAAAATGATTATAACGAATTTCGTAACATTTTATATTCTGAAGAACTTTTCAGTATATTTAAAACGTCGAATTGATCGCTTTAACAGTATACGTAAAAACCCCAATGTTATGCATGGCAACACCAAGAAGGGGTAGCCCAGATTTAGTCTGTTCTTTTATATTTTATTTATGTTTAATATTTTAGGAAAACGCCATGTACAAAATTTCAGCTCTCTACGTCCACGCGTTTTTATGCAGTGTCAAAATATACCAGTAAAAACTGAAATTTTTGTATGGCCATCCTACGAAGGAGTTGCCCAACTTGTCCCATTCTCGAACGTAAATCCAATTTTTTTTTTAAAGTTCGTGTTTGAAATTTCAGATCTCTAAATACACGCATTCTCGAGTTATCGTAAGGACAAACAGAGAGACGGTGGACAAGTCTACATCAGAGATGACTCATTGGTCACATTCCAGGGCAAACATAACTGCGAGGAAATTAGAAAACAATAGGCGCCAATGGCAACATTGACTTCTGTAGCCCTCGCTAAGTTATTGTAGGTGGGATTTTAAGCTACAATAAAACTATATATATAAAAAAATTTGGATATCACCAAATGAAAGAGCCTGAAACCTAACGGTTATCTACCTAACAAATTTTAAATCTTCAGTATAGGGTGTAACGTTTAGAAGTTACAGGGTCATCTAGAAAACATATCCAAATATGCTTAAATCCCGTTATCTTGGAAACCGTTAGGACTTTGCTCCATCCATACAAAGTTTTGCTTATCTAATCATGACCTATCCAATAGTCTTTGGGTGCAAGACTACATACAGGGTTGCATACACCCGAGAGGCCTCTCAAATGTGGTGAGGTGGGCTCTCTTTTGATTCTCCGTTCATTGTAATTTAACATGGCACGATGGCAGTGCTGTCGTTTGTACTCCGGTCGGGGTATTTGTACTCCGAAAATAAACTAATATTCACCTTCATTTAAAACTATACATTCGTAGTACATTTTAGTAATAAAATCTATTAACGAGTCCGGTTGAAAAGTTGGTTTGATACTACTTTGTACTTGATGAAATATACTAAACAGCAGCTAAGAGCTAACACATCCATGTTTTATAATTTTTCTCAGTGTTGGCGTGCAGCGCACTAAAGTGTAATCTGATTTGTTTTAGTCTATTACACTTATATAGTCATGTCATTATGTTTTGTTCGTTAAACGCTTTGATTGATGTTTATGAAGTGAATAATGAACGCTATTTACTTAAAGAACTCCAGAAAGTTCTATTCTAGTCCAGAAAAGATTTTTTTTAATCGCTCTTTGCCTTTTCCTAGCAGTGTTCCTTTGTGTCCGCAGAACCACTGACATATAATAAGAATGGACTGCGCCATCTTATCTAATTCCTATAATCAAAAATGGCACACATTTTGGCTAAAATCTATTTGTCTCTTTCAAGCTCAAAATTTACACTGAACTATAACCAATTTTGGTAACAGAACGGTTGTATTAATCGGAATGCATTGGAATTGATATAAAAATTCAGACAAATATATTGTTTAACAGGCGGGTTTGTAAAATATGTTTTAAAGTTATTGAAAACAAGTAAAAAAACTCGAATTGGTCTAAGACCCATTTTTACAATACCCTAGATGGATTCCCGTATGTAACTTGAATTTCGTATGGTTACCCATCTTTGTAAGCTTGATTTTTGAAATGGTCTTTCGCATATATTTCTAGAACGGTTCTTTGGACAGAAAAAAAGATTACAACCAATTTCATAGGATTTCATATTCTGAACAAGATTTCAGTACATGAAAACCATATATGACTGATCGTTTTCACAGTAGACGTAAAAATCCCAAATTTTTATATAGCAACAGCAAGAAAGGGTTGCCCGATTTAGTCCATTTTTGAAATTATATTTACTATTTTTAAGAAAACAATATGTACAACATTTCAGCTCTCTATGCCGACGCGTTCTCATGGAATATTAAAATATACATAATGAAAAACGAAATTCTTGCAAGGCAACCCTACGAAGGAGTTACTTATAATTATGTAAAATTTCAGCTCTCCAAGTACACGCGTTCTTGAGTTATCGTGAGGATGAACGGACGGACGGACGGCCATGCAAAATCAAAATAACTTTTAATTTTATGCAGGGGTGTCTAATCCATTTTGCTCTACCAGAATTATTTCTGAGCCTTACTGATTCAAATATTGTAAAAGATTTGAAATGCAGGAAAACTAAAGCGACTGAAGTTGTGATTGTGAATACAATTTTACACGATGACTGTACAAATATTTTGAAAATTCAAAAGTTTTCAATAATTAAACTAATGATCGAATTTATGTATTTTATTAGTATACACCTGTATTGATTTGCTTTATGCAGGTATGGTTTTCTCAAGAATAGCTTTTCATAACAGAACCTTTTTACTTCATGCAAGTATGATCTGAATCAAAGCTATTAATTAATGAATCTTTTAAATTAACAGCTGTCAACTAAACTTAAGAAATTCTTACTGCTGACAAAAAAAAAATTCATGGGAAAATCTTAAAATAAAAGCCAGTTATTTCTATACAAAAAAATATATAAATAATATAATAATAGTAGACATATAAAGATTTATTCAAAAATCTAAATATGAATCGTTTTAATGAAAATCAGTTTTATTCACATTAATATGATTTCTGAACATACCATTCTAATTAATTTGAATTCATTAAATTTCGTTAGTCGTGTACTCCATTTTTTCCGAAAGTACTTCGCTTTGGCAGCAAATTGTACTACTCTTAGAAAGGAGTAGTAAAACTTTTACTGGAATATTCTAAAGAGGGCATTGCATATTTCTATTCTAAAATTATTGTTTCCATGCGCCTCTCAGGTGGGATTGAAAATTTTCCCGCTGGGTACTTTGAATCCAAGCTATTCTTTACGACATCAGTTTCAGTACGTGTTCATCTTAATGAGTTAGCTTTGGAAGATTGCACCTATTTCAAAAACCATTTGAGAATGAATAGGGTTGATTTTGAACTTAGTGGCGCCACTTATAGTATAGTACACCACGCAATCATGGTTACATTAAATTTCTTTTGCATCTTTGATTTATTTGCATCGAATTTCTAAAAGTGCAATAGGTGATATCGTGAGAAATGTATCTGAGGCTATTTTAAATCTTGATGGATTTCTTCTAAATTTTTTATTAAAATCTTTATATACTTTTGACCTGACATCCAAATATTACTTTTTCTCATTTTTTCTATAAGAAGTAGGGTCTTCTCTTTTGATCACAATGATATGATTTTTAATTTAACCAAATAACCGCAATATAGAACTAAACGCACGAAACGCAAAAGTATCGCGACAAGTCAAATCAAGAGCAAAATAATGTATAAGCATTTTTGTGAAGCTCCACAAAATGTATGAGCAATTGTATATGGCAGGGATGGGCACGCATGCGACCACATGCGGGTTTTCCATATATTATGAAGAGCCGCACCATAGTATTTAAGTTCAAAAATTGAAATTATACAGCCAGTAGCTTTCTTTTTCTGGCATGAGTTTTCAAAATTCAATTATGGAAGTAGATTTGTGCTACATTTGCAATGCCCGATCATATTTTATCTCTAATAACTCCAATTCCCCAACCGCTTTTTCAAAAAACTTTCAGAATTGGACATTCATCTTCGCAAATTTAGATTTAAAACCTTTCAAGTCTTAAAACGTAAGTTTGAAATCCGCTTGCAGTTCTTCAAATGTTTTTTTATCTTTGTTTAACTTTTCTTCTTTTCTTCGTCGATAAGTGATTAATTAGTTTGGACTTAAAATCATACACAAATCGCCGAAGTTCAGCTTCAAAACTAAAAACAGTTTTTGATAAATCCGTTGAATTGTTCCATAATGTCTGTAAGGAACATGAAGTTAAGTTTCATTTCCTAATTCTGGGTAGTTTTAGCTTTTTCTTTTGCTAATGTTATGATAAGAATTTTGGAGTTCCACAAAATGCAAGAGGCAAATATTGTAAGTTGACTATAAGGAGAGTTCAGTGGACAATTCATCTGTTTCATAATTTAACCAAAAAGATCTTAAATTGACGATAAGTTTTGGCATTTGTCTAAATTAATTCATAATCTGAGAAACAATCCTCCACACATTTTTGCCTTTTAAGTAAACTTAGCTATGGGTTCCTCGCGGTGAGTTATGCAGTGAAGAGATAAAAAATGTGGAATTTCAGGATTGTTGCTTAAAAGAACAATGGCACCTGCCCCCCGCATTATAGGCACTTCATCATTCGCAGCACTTACGAATTTATCTCTAGGGAATTCAAAGTTGTACCTTACTTCGTCAAGTGTATATTTCTGACATCGACACCGTGAGTTGTATCGATAAGAGCTACTAAGTCTAACATTTCTTCCTTCAGATTTACGTCTGCAAATACATAGCGAGCAAAAATGGTGAATTGTGGAACCTCCTGAATGTATGTAGACGTCAAGAGCTAAAAACTGAATGCTACACAATTTTTCAAATCACAGATCAACAACCTATTTTCACAATTTTTTTTAAGACACAACAGCTTCCCATTATTGTCAATAAAAGTTAATTTTTCGACCCAATTTTGTTGAAAGGTTCTATTTTTTGTTGTTCGTATTTTCGTTTTTGATGTTTTCTGAGGTTCCGTTAATAAATTTATATCCAAAGTTTGAAATTGAAACAAAACAATTAACAAATATATACCGCAGAAAAATTACACATCGTAAACAACCTTAAATTGCTTAATAAAAAATCTACCAATTTTTTTGAAAAAATAGGGAAACTATCACTGAAATATGGTTCCACCCATAACTAAAAAAAAAACCTAAGAAATAACTAAGGAAATTCAAATTAAAAATAAAGTATGCTTCTCTCTCTTGTTCAAGCGCGTTCACCACAAAATAATTTTAAAACAGGACTGATAAGCATACGAATGTGCTTGGAGGATTTAATGAGGGAGGTTTTCATAATATATTTTTACGTTTCTTAAAAAATGTTGTAATATTGTCGCCTAACAAATTTTGTTGTTGATTATCTATAGAATATCTGAAATAATTTTTACGTAATGATTGTCACCTAACAACCCCATTTGGGGTTTCTCAGTAAGAATAATGATCGATACGGTATGCACAAAACAACGTTTCGTTTTTTTTTGCGAAGCGACAATTGGCCGCTCTTAAATTTAAATAATATCATTACTCATTCAAATTATTATTGCACAAAATATCTAGGCCCAAATATAAAATAAACATAACATAAAATCCGTATAACAAAATACATACATAGTTACTTATTTCATTTAAGAAGATTCAGGGAAAAAAAGTTCTGAAATAATAAAAAAAAAAAGGATTTCAATTTGCCATGGGAATGGGAGCCGCAGTTAGTTCAACGAAGAGCCGCATTTGCCCACCGTTGGTATATGGTATCGCGATTTGACGAATTTACTTGTGCCTCATACAAATCGCGCTATCAACCATTTACCTGTTATTCCTCTGCATGGGTCAAGTTAACCCAATCAGCAGGTCAAGAATCTTGGCAAAATTATGGACTCTCGGCTCACTTGGCGTCCTCAAATTAACCTAATTTGTTCAATGATATATTATCGGCTCAATTTCTTGTATGCAGTATCGTATTCCATCACCTCCAACAACTTGTCTAAGGTATGTTGATGGTACAAGGCGATATGCTCATGGATTTATTTATTATTTGTAATGTGATCATTGTCTATCCTGTAATCAAATTCTTTACAAAATTTATAAATTTTCTCAACAAATTCTTTGATTACTTAAGAGATAATTCTTTATTACACTGGATTTGCTGCTCATTTTTTCGGGCTAACTTTATTGATGGCATAGCCTTATTCTTTTGATTAATATTTTGCTCTAACATCGTTGTAATAATTTATCTTCCTGACTACTGTTGGCTCCTATTTTAAATAACTTTTATGAACTCACAAACTCCTGACTAAAAAACTTTGTGTCTGAGCGCCTGAGACTGCCGTTCGTGACCAAAGAGTTTTAGGGTCGTAAACGTGGATGGATTTACATGGGGTTTTTTGATTTAGAATGAGTGAATTGGGAGCTTTCCGATGGGGTTAATATTTCTTACATGTTGAGGGGTTTTGGGGTGGGGATGGTAACTACCACCCTTGAGTTTGTTCAATTTGGGCCGTGTGTGATATGAGAGATTCAAGATTCGAGAGTCGGGTTTCGAGAGAGTGTATAGAAATTATGACTAAAAACTAGAAAATAAAATATATTAAAAAACTTTTGAAATAAATAACTTTCATATATAAATTGCACTAAAAAATAAAAAAATATTTTTTCTTTCTCAATAATATACACAAGGAAAGTTTCGTTGCAAAATAAGAAATGCTAGAGCTAAAATTAAATCTTAAAAGTTTGGGCATCCCTAACTAAAGGGCTTTCCAATAAGAGGTGTTATTTTGATATTCAAAGAAAAATGCCATTTTTTTAGATAAATGATCGGATATTTATTTCATTATAAAGAGGAAGGTATGCCATTAATAATGGAAAATAACATCAGCCAAATGACCACCACGACCACGCCTACAGGACCATACCTTTTCATGAAATTTTCAATAACCAAATCGCAAAGTGGCTGGCCTATGTCCTCGATAGCCTCACGAATTTCATCTTTGAGGTCTTGAATCGACGCTGGGCTATTAGCGTAGACCTTCTCTTTCACGTGGCCCCAAAGGAAGAAGTCGCAAGGTGTTAAGTCACAAGATCTCGGTGGCCAATTGTGATCACCTCTTCGAGAGATAAAACGGTCCGGAAACTTTTCCCTTAAAAGATCAATAGTTTCGTTGCTTGTACGGCACGTAGCGCCATCTTGTTGAATGTAAACGTTGTCCAGATCAATACCATCCAATTCTGGCCATAAAAAATCATTAACCATCTGTCGATAGCGCAATCCATTCACCGTAACTGTTGCTCTAGCCTCATTTTCGAAAAAGTAAGGTCCAATGACCCCGCGGGACCATAAACCGCACCAAACAGTCACACGTTGAGGATAGAGAGGCTTTTCAACAATAACTCTTGGGTTTTCCGAGTCCCAGATGCGACAATTTTGCTTGTTGACGAAGCCATCGAGGTGGAAATGGGCCTCATCACTCAAGATGAGTTTTCGATGGAATTCCGGAGCATTTCCATGCATTTCAAGGACCCAATCAGCAAAGACTCGACGTTGTTGATGATCGGCTGGCTTGAGTTCTTGTGTTAACTGAACTTTATAAGCCTTAAGACCCAAATCTTTATGCAAAATACGGTGTAATGACGTTTGTGGAATGCCTAATTCCAAAGAACGACGAGGAATGGACAAACCTGGGTTTTCTTCAACACTTTCGGCTACAGCAGCAGTATTTTCGGCTGTTCTTGAGCGACGCGCACGGGTTTTATTCTTCACATCACTAACTTTTCCCGACAGCTCGAATTTTTCTACCAATTTCTGTATTGCGGTCCGACAAGGTGCTTCACGACGACCCAAAAATGTTCGAGTTTTACGAACCGTCTCTGCCACATTTTCACCATTTTTATAGTGAATTTTAATAATTTCAATTGTTCAATTGTTGAATCATGTATCGTTCCATTTTTATTAATGACGTAGTTTTTACTTGTCAAATGTCAAAAAATGACAGCTCCAAAAGTGACATCTACCGAAATAGCGGGCTAATTAAAATAACACCTCTTATTGGAAAACCCTTTACAACTCATGCCCAAACTTTTAAGATTTAATCTGAGTTGTAGCATTTCTTATTTTGTATATCACTGAGAAAAAAATATTATAAGTAAGACGCATCGTTTCGGCGGTAGGGGGGGGGGTTCAGATTTTTAGTACTTTTCCACTTTAGACCTTGTAACTTTCTTTATATACACCCTTTTAAGATGAGATTTTGCTACTGACGATGGTAATCGCGCTAATATATTATGCAAATCCACGCAAAATTAACAAAATGAATGAAATTATGATCATAGAAACAGGAATATCTAAAAAACGGTTGCATTTAGGTAGGTACCCTAGTAAAATCAAATTGAAGGTAACATTCCGGGGTTTCTAAATCTTTTAAAGCAACTGGATAGTTATTACGCATTTTGGTGGGAAAATCGTTAAAATTTGAAAAAACTAGGAATTTTTTTCCAATCTTTTGACTTTGACGTCCTACAACTTCCGACGGAAGGTGAAAGAAAGGATGATTGGGCATTCATTAGAAAGCTTAGACGGTTTTCTATCATCTGAGTCGAATGTTACCTTGATAGGGTGTATGACCACAAAATTTACAGGGTGTAAAGTTGAAAAAGTACTAAAAATCTTAAACTCACCTACCGCCGAAATGACGTATTTTACCCACAACATATAATTTGTTGCTTGTCTTCACCTCAGCTATCAAACCCTTGAGTTATGTGCATCAATTATGAAACATCCTGTATATTTGGACAGTCTAAGAACGCGTCTATGTATAGACCTGAAACTTCGTATGTACACAGCATTTTTATAAAATTAGGAAATACAATTTAATATAATTTTATTTGGTATATCAAAAATTGGTGTTGCCATACACAATTTTAGGTATTTTGCGAATTACTGTTATAATTATCAGTCCTAGACGTTTTTATTGGATTTTATTATTTTATATTGCGACTTTTAATTAAATCCGGTAAACTAGCAAATGAACAAAATAAGTAGTTTCATTTGCTAGTTTACTGGATGTAAATACTAGATATCTTGTAATCAATGTATTGAAAGTTGTGATTATTGTGATACTTAACAGAAATTATTATCGAGTTGTGCAATTGTACTTTTATAAATCCAAACTGCTGTGTTAGAACGATCTTTAACTGAACATACTGGGGATCTTAAGTCGAGAGCCACACAAAATATGGTAGGTACTTAAAAAAACAATTATTATTGTTGATATTTATACTTCCGAGCACTGATCTTGCACATTTTTTTTTATTTTTTTTTTATTTTGAAATTGTTTGATCTTATTTCTGCGTACATACTTCTTTTATATGTATATATTTCGTGACTGATTTTTTTAAAAAATTAATTTTTCATATTTAGACTTTTTTCTTTCTGGTATTTTTTCTAAAGAGATTAAGAGATTTCAAATTTCATGAAGGAGGTTTCGCGACAAGGGCAAACGCTGAAAGTGGCGAGAATACATTTAGAGAAATCACCCTTATTGTACTGTCAGTTCTAAGGGGCTTGCTCGCGAGATTCCAGCAGACGAAAACTCCATTTATTAGATCCAAATGGTAAGTCGTACAATAACCAGTGTACAACAGTGCTTTACTATAGAAGTTGTGTAGTTTAATTCTAACGAATTGAGGAACGAACTTATACAATGTAGAGAAATTCCACCCCGGGCAATGTCGCGGATGTTAGATTAGAGTCTAACCCTAACATAACAAAAATAAATATCATAGAAGAAATCATATAGAAAAGATAAGAAGACGAGCTCGGTACTAACGTTTGAACGGAAAGATTGAACAAAAGTTTAACCTCTGCTTATTTAAATAAATTTAATTACCGTAATATAAACTGCATTTTTTTTATTATTATATTTTTTTCCTATTCAAAGATAAAAGTAGAGATTACTCTTTAGGACTTTTTACCGGGGTAAACTTATATTTGTTCAAGAAGGAATTAATTAAAAACATTTTTTTAGCTTTTCCTATATACCGGAGAATCTAAAAAATTCCTTCTTGAACAAATATCCGAAGATAGTAAATTCGTGTAAGGCTAGTTCCCAATATCTTTCATTTAATATAACACTCGTGGAACAAATCTCTTTTACAAACGAAAAATCTTTAAAAGAAAGAAATTTCTCTCTATGCAAAGGAAGGCGTTTCGTATCAGCAGAAATTGTACATTCATCAGTGCGGCTTAGTTCTTGCTTGCCGTATACGCAAAAGTGAACAGCCCAGCTGACTCATAGATGCAATAAAAGAATTATTTAAAGTGCATATATGAGGTCAGCTGTGGCGTATACGGTAAGCAGGAAGCAAGCCGTGATGATGAGTATATGGTTCCTGCTGATTCGAAACGCCTGTTTTTGCATAGAAATATCTTTTTTTTTTAAAGATTTTTCATTTTTAAAAGAATTTTTCCACCCAATTCTTGAGCTATGGATTTGGCAGCAAACTCGGTTAATTTCCTATTGACTAAATTCGCTATGAATTTATTTCATAGCAAAACTCTCAATATAACACTCGGCTTGCAGAAAATGTTCACCAAGTGATGAAATTCCTTGGAATGGCTTCCGCTTTGATTGAAAGCTTTAAATTTAATTTATATATATATTTATATTTATAATTTAATAAATAATAATATAATAATAATTTAATATTTATATACCTACTTACATATTTATATTTATCGAATGCTTCAAGTATTTGTTCAGTTGCATAAAGACCTGAAGAAGTATTTTAAAGGGAAATATTATGATTTTCTCAACAAAAATTTTTAATCAATGAGTTTCATTAATAAAACCCCAAGAGGTTTTAGCACAAAACAGAAGATAAAGTTCTTCGGGGATTTTTTGACAGCTTTTGTTAGAACAGAACAGAGCACGGGATTTCTGTAGCGGATTTCTAGATGCAGAGTACGAATATCGCCAACTAACTGATTAAAATAAATAAAATAAATAAACTCTCTAACTTAAGGAGTACGACATAAAACATGTTTTGTCGCTTGTCGTGGCGCCGACTGTACCCAGCAATCTTTTTTTAGCGACTAAAAGTAGTTAAATCTAGATCACAGTACTAGTTATTGGCACGAAAAAGAACCCTAACAGGATGTTAGTATGGAACGAGTTTCTGCTGGTTACGCGACAGTATGATAACTTGGGCTAGTTTTTTGGCAGACCAATTATTGTACGGCCGGTATTTTATCTTTCAGCAAGATAATGGCACCAATTCAGTTCTCCAGAGAATCAATGTAGTTATTTAAAAACAAAAATATTAAGACTTTCGATTGGACTGCAAGAAGTCTTGATTTAAACCGGATCGTGAACCTCTGGGGAATCCATGGCAGGCAAGTTCATGGCAATGGTAGGCAGTTTAACTCGGTAATTGAGATGAATACTGTTATACTTAAAATAGGCATGGGAAGCTACATATATCGGCGACAAACTTGGTAGTGTCAACGACTAATTGAAGTCGTCGTTAAAAACAAAAGAAGCTACACAAAATATTAATGGAGAATTTTAAATAATAATACATAATTAATAATTTTAATAATTATGTCAACACCGATTGGTTTCCCGCGGCTGTGGTGAGTGAACATATCTGCTTACTTAGCAAATGCAAGAAAAACAGGCTTCCTAGGAATGTAAATGCAAGGTCAGAATTAAATGTGCGCTAGGGTAATTTTATTGCCGGCAATTAGGGATCGTTGCTTAAATTAAGAATTTCGTTTCCCTTTTTTTTCTAGAAAAAAAGGGCTTGGAATGTGAGTGTTATGTGAAGTTTGTAGAACATGACCGAAGATTGACGTGAATTAATTCTCGGTCTCGACTACTTGAAATAAAATAAATTAAACAAAAGCTGAAAAGTTAATTGAGCATTATAAATATCCGTTTTGTGAATGTAAATTAGCAATAAATAAGCAAAATTTAATAAAACAAGCTTGTTGTTAACAAATGAAATTTCCGATTTATAGATATAAAACTAGTTCGTTAGTAAATTTATTCAATGTTATTATTTCCATTTGCTTCTATGGTTTGTTTCTAACGACTTTCTAAAGCAAATATTCCAGATTTGTAGTTCTTGTTTTTCTGCTGCAGAAATGCTTACGATATGTCAGAAGAATAAGGGGGATGAGGCAGTGTTTCATATCCTAACAACTCCGAGAGCTTGTCTACAGTCCTTTTTTGAGATATACGTGGAGCGGCGCTGTCGTGTAAGAGTATGGGGCCAACGGCCATATCTATTCACTGATGAAGGCTGCTTCTTCCGCGATTCTCGATGCATTTCTTCAATTTCCGTACAATATGATACTACTGTGATTGTTTGCTCAGGACGAAAGATTGAATAATGCACCACTCATTCACTAGTCCAGCGTATTATCACCACAACCTTTCTATGGTTGAGAGAGGTGCTCTGGGAGACTGTCATGGGGTCCTAAATAATCCACTTTAATTCACATGTTACACCTGTCGAAGAATGTTTGCAGGGGTCAGCAACCATTTGTGCATTTTCTTCATTCACATTACAAATTTCATCCAGGTGACGACTTAGTGTTACTATGGATACATTAAGCCTTAATGCTAAGTACTCCATTGTTATAGCTGCATTGCCTTCCACCGCCGCTTCGAGATTAGGATTATCAAGGGTCCTTTATAGCCTCCCTCCAGGTTGATTTTCTAATGGCAAATTACTTCTCGAAAAATCGAAGACCAGTCATCTACGAATAGTCGCTTCGGTTTCGTCGTATGTAACTGATCCAAAACCAGTGTTAGTAGCACGTGCTGATGCAGCGGCACTTAAATCTTTTTTGAATTAAAATAAAAAACTTTGCGAGTTAATCCATTTTCGACAACATTTTCTATACGAGAGAGAGAGAGAGACGGATATAGTGTATATGATCTTGAATATTTTTCACAGAAACAAATGCAATTTGGTTGTAATTGCGAAAGTTTAAGAGTAACATATGTACATCAGCACCTCCGCCGCTCTCCTCAGATTCCTTAATTCCTTTCCCTATCTCCTTCCTGCCATGCTGTGCTTTGCATCATAGGGTATCCCCTGAGCTTGGCTTAATAATATAAAAAAAAAAGTATGACTGTTCATTACAAGCGTCACTTAAAGAATAACCGCATAATCGGAAATTTCATATGTAATAATCTTAAATAAAAAAAAAATTCATTAGAATAAAAGACAAAAAGTAAAAAATAAAAAAAAAATCGGGTGACTTTATACCCAGCGGGAAATGGGATTATACCATTATCCAAACCGGATGCCCTCTTTGGAAGATATGATGAATACCTATATATTGGACACTTCATAGGATATTCGTACAGATATGTCCTAGAGAGGAAGCAGTTCAAGCTTTTTCGAGTACTTTTCCCTATCGTCCTTGGAAGGAGCGAGAATCTATGCTTCTTTATTGGGCACTTTATACATTTGTATAGGCATTTAAGTGTGCTTCCTCTTAGCTCATTGGAAGGAAAATGAAAGCAAAATTGATTAGACACCCACGAATATTAAAAAAATTACATTTTTGCATATATAAATTATTTAGAAAGTTCTTCTTTAATTTTATTTCTTGTGTAGTTGCACTTTAGTAAAAATCACAACAATTTCACAAATAAATTTACTGGACAGAGTTATCACTTGAACTCAATCGAATCCAACATTTATTCTTCAATCTAAATTTAAATACCTTAATCCCTTTTGTTTTAAATATATCCATATTCAGACACCTAACTAATTCATTACTTAAATACCTTAACGAAATCAATCAAAATTCGCACTTTCCCAACCCTACCATTATCAATTTCGTTCTTCTTTTGCTGAAAGTTAATAAGTTATAAGATAAGAATACTACCCAATTGTGTCCTGCTTTGTATGCTGCCTGAATTAAAGGATTTCGAAATCCTTATTTCGCTGATTTTTGATATGCTGAGTTAGTTATATTAAAAAAAATCATAACCTTAGTTCTAATTATCACAGGGACATAATTTTTATATTTTAAAGAGGAAAGTACAATTTTTCAGGTAAAATTATAAAAAAAGATGCATTTTAGAAGAAAAAAAAATTAAGGATAATTGATATTTCATTTATCCTTGGATATCTCAGAATGCATTCTGTTTCTGTTTTTCATTATGTATTTTAATTTTAAATTAATACCCATTAAACTGTTACATTTCCACGTTGCGATCTCAATGGTTGTAGGGACGAGAGCTTGATATAGTACATTTTGGAAAATCTAGTACATAATTGAATGCTTTAGGTCCTGAGAAGAAGTTTGAGTATCCACACTTTTATACTCGGCGGCTTAAATAGCCATCCCCATAAACTACTCACCCTTTTAGTATTTCCCTCTTTTTTATTCGAACTGAATTACTAGATTTTGCGCACTTCTGATCGGCTCTAACTCGGTATGGTTTTGTCCGATCGGAAAACGCTGTTCGCCTCAGCTCATTACCAGCTACAATTCGTAGAAGAAAATTTTTCTCTGCATACTTTTAGGGTATGGGTAGGAGCCCCCGGCGGGGTGGGGGTTGTTCCAATATGGCATGTTGTATATCAAAATAATTCAGAAAACTTTCTTGGGATGGAGGTTTTTCCACCGGGAAACTCATTTTCATGCACTTGGGTCGCATACACCCCAGTTACTACATTTTGAATATAATTTTGCAGTTCAATGGCCATTAGTGCTCTGTTGTGAACATTTTTTTATAGGAAGTAATTTTCCACGACGACGCAACAATTCCGCACGAGCGCGAGAAGTAGAAAAGTCAACTTTTTCACTCAAGAAAGTCGCTAAAGCTACATCCAATCGCCAAACCTTTTCCCCGCTTAATTGAACTAAACATTGTTTATAAAATATATTCAGAGTATAAAAATGCATCGTTTAAGAGATCTCTTATGTCTGGAGGTGTCCAGTCTCAAGTTGTATGAAAAGTGGAAATTCCCCTTTTACATTTTAGACCCAAAAGTATGCTTGAAGTCAGATTCAAGTGTATACAGTCAAATCTCAATGATTTTTCGAATATGTGTTTTCAATGTAAAAAGGAGCTGTTAATCAATACAGAGCACATGACACTTAAATACAGCATACACGTATGTTAAATCATATAAATAATGAGAAGCCAGAAGAATTTTGGACGGAAGGAAGTGTCAAAAATTAAAAATGTTCTGATGGAACCTACATATGTTTCATAATATTTCCAGTTTCATGATGGACCTAATGACTTTTTCTCACAGCTTAGCGTCTGCAACAAGAAAATTTTCTGATTTGAGCTTAATTAAAAATAAAAATCAAATAAGTTCGATATGGACACAATTCATTCAATCTATAATGTTTGCCAAGGAGTTACATCCGGATTTCTGCAGGATTTTTGCAGTTATTATTTTGATCCTTTTTTCCTTTCAATTTGGATCCGAAAATTGTGCGGCAACAGTATTACTCTGTGCAAACGAAAAAACATATGCATACACTAAGGGTTTCACAAACGAAACAAGAATGAACTTGAAAACCTTTCAACAAATTGGAATGGATCAAAAATTGCACAATTTTTTCATCTTTTTGCACTAAGTTTTACTGCTTCCACAAGCATTCACGTGGAAGATCTGTGAGCATAGATTTCCCGCTGGGCATAAATTTCCACCAACATTAGAATCTTACACATAAATAATGTGAAAAGCTAAAGCCTTTCTCATTGAATTAAATAAGATCTGTGAAATAGACTTGTAATAGTCGTGATATTACCCTAAATCAGCGGTTATCAACCTTTTTTGGTTTGCGTACCCCTTGGTAGTTCATTATCCTAAATTGTACCCCTTACATTAGAAAAATATTAATAAAATAAATAGTTGTAGTTGTTATTATTTTAAACTTGTTCTAACACTAAATAAATAGCAATAACGTTTCAAGGAGTATGCCCAGAATGTTTATTGATGAAAACTAAAAGATAACTTTTTAATAAAAAATAACATACTTAATAAATATAAGCTATTATAAACATAAAGTTAAATATTCGCAATTTTACACTGATTTTAATTTAGCTTATCATATTCAGTGAGATCCTTGAGCTTGCTTTGAGGCAGATAGTTTTTTGAAATCAGGTTCAATTGATGCAAGATATAATCTTAAATCTGGAGCGGCATTCAGCTTATTACGGTATTTGTTTTTAATCAAGAAAGAGATACGAAGAGAATGCTCTTTACACTAGCACTGTACTTGTAAATGGCAACAAATCGTTCAGCGCTTTAGCAGAAAGCTGTTCATATTCGGCTCTGATATGGGACCAAAAGTTAATAAGATAGAGTCCTTTAAATTCGACTTTCAAAGCAGAGTCCTTTGATAGTTCAATTAAGTTTTCTTTTTCTTTGATAGACAATTTAGCTACTCGAATGTATTCTTCATTGAAAGGATTTGAAATCCAATTGTTTCCTTCATCAGGTTTGTGAAACAACTTCTCGAAACTTGATTTTAGCTCTTAAGTGTTGAGATATGTTGTTACTCAATTCTCTGGAGAGGCAAAGTTTATTCTCTGATAGAATATTATGCAAAGTTTCAAATACCTCCGGTTGACTATTTTCAATACTTGTCCTCCAAAAATAAATTTTTTTAATCATTGATTCAATTTTATCTGAAACATTGAAGATCGTTATGGAGTTATTTTGAAGAGCTAAATTTAGATTGTTTATACGTAGGAAAATATCTGATAAATATGCAAGCGTCTGAAGCCAATTACAGTCGTGTAACATGGAAGCAAGTTGGAAAGGATGTTCCTCGAAGAAAACCTGTACTTCATGTCAAAGTTCGAACAACCGGGTGAGGACCTTGCCTCGAGATAGCCATCTTACTTCTGTATGAAAGAGCAGAGTAGAATGAACACTATTCAAATCTTCACAAAGAGATTTAAAAATTCTCGAGTTGGTTGACCTGGACTTTATAAAATTTACGACCACGCAGACCAGAATAAATACCTGATATAGGCTTGACACGCACCATCGGTACACAGCCCACAACAATGAGACCAATTTATGCCTTTTTCTTTGAAATAATAATCGATAGCTTTAAATATATCCTCACCTGTTGTGTGTTCTGACAGAGCATGACAAAGTAAAAGGTTTTCTTCTGCTTTATTGTCCTTTAAATACGTCGCAATAACAAGCAAAATAGCAAAATTAGCAACATCTATGCTGTACTCCAGTCGGCCACCAGTCTGAATAAGAATTCTGCCGTAACATTTGCTGTAAATTTCTAAGAAGAAATGAATGCTTATTGCTCGCGTACGCGTTTGTAAGTGGCCCAGGCACCCGTTGTCACCTCCAATAATCCATAGCAATTCTAAGGAAAAATTTTCCAGTAAATTTCTAAGAAAAAAATGCGGTTAGGTTGAGGCGTCGTTGATTTACGGCATCAAGACGTCGACGAATCGTTGATTTTATATTCTAACGAGGCGTTCCGACGAGAGGAGATTAGGATATTTTAACATCCGCCATTACTAATTTTTTTTTCGCGTACCCCTAAGCCATCATACGCGTACCACGGGTTGAGAATCGCTGCCCTAAATGGATGCGAGTTAATGTATTCACCCTCCCTTAATTCTATACAAATTTTTCTTCTTGTACTGTGTTAAACTATTTGTCAATGATAGCAACAGCTGGCCTTAATATTGTTGCCTTGCCAATTTAAATATACATTCATATGAAGGTAGTTCATAACAGCCGATTTCTTCAGATTCAGACAGACAGACAGACCGACAGACTATGTAAAATGTACAATTTAATGAGCACTGCATGACACATCTTAAGAAAAAGTCTTGCTTTTGCTGAAGAAAAATCGTCTGGAGCTGCTGTATAAATATCCAATTCATCCCAATGCTGTGCTGGCTGCAAGCAATATTCTCCAATTTTTAAAGTTTATTCGATCTCTATCCAACGTGGATGGAATTCTATTTTCAGAACCAGTTTAATAAATTTTTGTACATATTCACTCCACTAGTGAGTCGCGGCCGCAGTCCGCGGACGCGGACCGCGGAAAGTATCATATGAAATGAATGAATTGAATTCATATAAAACATTGTGTATGCGAGTTTAGTTGAGTGAGTGTAGCTTTGTGTAGAGTAGAGCGTATATATTGGAGACTTCGAAGAGCATATGTATTCTCCTCATCGGCGCACTTTAGTGCGGCGATGTTTCATATCTCGAAAGAAATGGTGAGACGAGACGAGACCGAGACTGAGGCTGCTGACGTTGAGACGAGCGAGAATTGCACAGTACTACAGTAGTGCGCATTCGCTGTTCGCGGTAACGTGTTATTTTAAGGGGGTTGGAAAAATCAGGGTCGATAATCATTGATAAATTTTTTTTTCATAGGTATATATACATATTATATGCGCCTATGTAAATCGCGCGATTTTAAACTAAACAGGGTCAAAGAACATCTGGAATAGTGTTAATCTTTATCGCTTGTTAGTATTATATAAAGTGGAATCCGGGTGATTTGGTAGTGCTACGCGAAAAATTTACGACGGCGCGACTATACGATAAAAAATCACTTGTTTTACGTATAGCAACTAGGCTAGACACTAATCGGAATCTAATCTTACTCGAATTCGCCGGCATTCATTAAAGATTTCTGGTCGTGTAAAGTTATTAAAGTTTGTTCATAAAAATATTGCTATGCGACGACAATGTGCCAATCGATACTAGTATACTAGTGAAAATGTGTTGTGGTGGCAAGTAGTAGCACAAAAAACAAAAAACTTTCGCGCGGACATTAAATTTGAGCATCAACTCAAAATTTGAATATATATAAAGTACAAACGTGGTTTACACATACGAGTATACTGTTGTGATTCAAGTTTAAGAAATTATTTTAGTAAGAGTGTAATCGAAATGACTTATGATGATGTGATAACGCACTTAGGTGAATTCGGAAAATACCAGAAACGAATCTATTTCCTTATATGCTTACCGGCAATAACATGTGCTTTTCATAAATTTGCCGGCGTTTTTCTTCTAGCAAAACCGGATCACAGATGCCAACTGCCATTTGAAAATAGCACAAACGTTGAATACAACATTCCTGAGCACATTTTAAATATTTCATATCCGACAGATAGTTTAACAGGAAGATGGTCATCATGCAAATACCTTAATGCTAATTACACCGAGGATTACCTCAATAGTAGTATACCAGCCAAAGAATCTGTATACTGTGATAAATGGGTTTACGATAATTCCAGGTTCAAGAGTAGCACAGTGGTGGAATGGGATATGGTGTGCAACCGCGCATGGCTGAGAGCTACATCCGATTCGTTATTTATGTTTGGCGTGTTGCTGGGCAGCATTGTTTTCGGACAGATGTCCGATAAATATGGACGTAAGCCGATTTTTTTTGCATCGTTAGTTATACAGGTTATATTTGGTGTACTAGCCGGTATTGCACCTGAATATGTTACATATACAATTTCTCGGATTATTATTGGAGCCACAACTTCTGGTGTCTTCCTTGTGGCGTATGTTATTGCAATGGAAATGGTCGGACCAAGTTATCGACTATTTGCTGGGGTCGTTAGTATGATGTTCTTTTCGATTGGATTTATGCTTACAGCTGCATTTGTATATTTCATTAATGATTGGAGATGGCTTCAAATTGCTCTAACATTACCTGGAGTTCTGTTTATGTGCTATCATTGGATTATACCAGAATCGGCTAGATGGCTTTTATCGAAGAATCGAAAACAGGAAGCGATTAATATTATTAATGTTGCAGCAAAAGTAAATAAAGTTACAATCCCAGATGATGTACTAACTAATTTGATAGATGATACTGTTGAAAAAAAAGATGGTAATAACGGTAATACGGCATCAGTTTTTGATCTCTTTCGTTATCCAAATCTCAGACGTAAAACTCTTTTGATATTTTTCGATTGGTTTGTAAATAGCGGAACTTACTATGGCTTATCATGGAATACAAATAATCTAGGCGGTAATGATCTTGTTAATTTCGTTATATCTGGTGCTGTTGAGATTCCGGCGTATACATTTTTACTTTTTACACTGAATCGATGTGGTCGTCGAAATATTTTATGCGGATGTATGCTTGCCGCTGGTATTATGTTGCTATTAACAATTTTCGTACCAGAAAACCATAACTGGTTAATTGTAGCTCTTGCAATGATGGGAAAATTAGCTATAACAGCTAGCTATGGAACTGTTTACATATTTTCAGCTGAACAATTCCCTACAGTTATACGAAATGTTGGATTGGGAGCTGCTTCTATGATGGCACGTATCGGTGGAATTTTAGCGCCATATTTTAATCTATTAGGCGATATATGGAAACCACTTCCGCTTTTAATTTTCGGTGCAATGTCATTTACAGGCGGTGTACTATCTTTACTTTTGCCTGAAACCTTAAATAAACCGCTTTTGGAAACTATTGAAGATGGTGAAAGATTTGGTAGAAAAGTTAAAATTAGTGAACAAGATGATATTAAAGATCCTGAACGTCAAGAATTGAATTCCATGCAAGATGTGAATGGTAAAACCATTAAAGATAATACTTAAAGATAATTATTACCGGAATAAACTAACTAGTTTTCTAAAAGGAAGAAAAGTATTAAGTACCTAATTAAGTTTTTATTTTTTTATTTTATTATATTATATACATACAAAGATGATGATTTTGCTACCTGTGTATTTGATATTTTGAAATTATATTTCATGCGCATACAAACAAACATATTTAGATTATTTTTTTAAATTTATGTTTTAAATGCAAGGCTGTTTTATGGACCTTTAAAAATATTTGTAAATGCATTTACATGAATAGCCTAGACTTAAATAAATGAAAAAATTCTATGAAATCTGAATATGTTGCAAGTGTTTTATTTTATTTTTATTTATTTTGTTTTTTTTATTAATGCTTGGTGTTTGCTTTTACTTCTTACTTTTTCAGCAATTCCTGTAATGTAGATATATCTACATATATAAACTCTAAGCAATTCCGTACTGAACACCTGACCATATACCTAACTGATTTTTATGCAGTCAAGCGACTTTGTAAGATGACCTGACTAAGTTATTAGGTAGGTAATAAGATTGTAAATATATTTTATGTTCATATCTCGTAGCGCTACAACATCTTATTAAACATGCCTACATGAAATTCATTCGTGTTCTGTAAGAGATTTTTTCCTATTATAGTAGCAATAGGGGAGAGAATTTCATATTGGAGTTTTATCAAAAATCTAATTTCTTCAAGAGAACAAGAGAAGAAAGAAAACTTTTGAGACTTTAGTCAATGGTGGAATGTTAAAAGGTTTAAGATTTTATCATTTATATAAATGAGTTTCGTTTGGAAGTAGGTAGGGGAGACAGGGGACAATAAATAATAAATAAAGTGGGAAAGACAACTGCACTGTTGCTTATATGACACGTAGTTACGTGCAATTGGACACATTGTACACCGAAATGGATCCAAATAGATCGAATCGAAACAGAGCAGTTGATCAGATTTCAACTTTTACGAATGACTTAACCTAGAAAAATCATCTGTATAGATTTGTTTATACTTAAAGATGGATGAAAACGCTTTTGTTGAGGAAATAAAAAAAGACATGAATTAAACGACAATAAAAGAATGTTTTCATGGATGGATGTAAAGCGGAAAGACAAAATCTGCAAAAATTTTACAGTCAAGTTTTTTAAACCGAACGGATGCATGAGCATCCGTTGGATCAGAATGGGTTGGATCGAATCGAATCGGAACGTCGGAATTGTGTTTGGCACTTAATATGCCTTTTTTTAACGCATACGAACATATTGAGAAGTTTTGCTCTACAGTTCAGATGCGAACGCCGGTGATTTCTTACATCGGTTAGTTTCAGTCGAAAATTCATATGAGTTGATCGTTGTAGAGCTAAATTTGTATATTTGTGCCACTCATGTAATTTGTTTCAAACTTTATATTTTTCTAGAAATCCATAGTTAATGTGTACCTAATGGGGTGATTATTTGCCTGTGCATTCCTGAATATTGGTTTTGTAACTCTCTATATTTTTTTCTCGACAATTTGGTTTTTAGGTAATGGTATATTTATTTCAAACACCATTACTGGGGAAAAAAGTAACACGACACCTGAGGGTGTTAAGAATACAAGTTAAGCTAGTAATTTCTTATAATTCTTATAATAACAATAAAAAATATATAAAGCTAATATTATATTTGAATTATATGTTGTTGCTTTAACTTTGAATTATGTCTTGCTAGTTTAACAATAATAATGGATATTCAATTTATTTTTATAAAGATGGAGAGAATATTTAATCTTGCTCTTTTTTTTGAATATACTAAAAGTGGATTTTTATTGATATTAAAATTATTTTTTATTTACTTTCCTTAAAGCAAACAGTGGCTCAACTTCTGTTCCCACTACATGTTACTTTCGTCCTAGGACCCCAGGATGAAACTAACAATCGATGTGTTTCCGAAAAACCCTTATAGTACTTTAACAGCTCCATTTGGGAAACTGAAAACTAGGTGCATTTATAACATGTTGAGCCAACTTTGATATATTTAATTGCATTTTTATTAGATAGTTGACAGCTGAGACAAAGGTAAAAAAAATGTTACTTTTGTCCCTGGTCTACGGCGAATCACATACAAAGCACTTCTTCTTTTGCTGTTGAATCGATATTTGATAAATTTGCTTCTGAAATTTCGAAGCTACAACAACCTGTAACAAAATCTCCTTCAATCTCTATCACTAATAAATTCTTAGACTGACTTTTTCTATTGATATTTAGAGTAGGTCTCATTTTATATTATGTGTATAGAACCATATGGAATACAGGGTGTTTCCCACTAGGAGGTCAATAGAGCGGGAGGTGATAGTACTCACCTAAACGAACCAAAAATTGTATGGCAGGCGGGGGGGGGGCATATTAACCGTTTAGGAGTTACAGGGTGATTAAGAAAAAAATCTAGTTTTTCACAAAACATCCTGTATCTTGAAAACTACAGGGCCTACGGTCACAGTTAAGAGCTTATTGTATGCAGAATTTCATGGCCTTTCCAACGACTGCTCAATCAACACCACACCCCTCTCCCATCAAGAATTATTGTTGTCTAAACTAAAAAATTTGGATTTTCTTCCCTTTTTTTTTTATTTAACCTCTATTATTTTTGAAAAAAGGTCGTTAACGTAATTTGTTTTTATAAAAACTGTAAACTGTAGACTCTCCTATTTAATTTGACCTATTACACCCTGTGTGTTAACTGTAGCCAGTGTAAACAGTTATTAACTCATCACCTATTCCGGTCACACCGAAATTAGACGATATTTTTTTAAAATGACGTGCTAAGGGAACAAATTATTGTTGAGAATAGGTTTGAAAATAGTTTTGAGAATTAGTTTAGAGTTTATGTTAACCACCTTTTAAGAAAATCATCCGAAATTTTTAGTTTCGACAACCATAATTCTTGATGGGAGAGTGGTGTGCTGATTGAGCAGTCGTTGGAAAGGCCATGAACTTCTGCATACAATGAGCTCTTAGCTGTGACCGTAGGCCCTGTAGTTTTTAAGATACAGGGTGTTTTGTGAAAGACTACCTTTTTTTCTTAATCACCCTGTAACTCCTAAACGGTTAATATGCCCCCCCCCCCGCCTGCCATACAATTTTTGGTTCGTCTAGGTGAGTACTGTCACCTCCCGCTCTATTGACCTCCTAGTGGGAAACACCCTGTATACCGCGTCGCAAATTATTTTGGTTATTATGGCCGGATTCTAAAAGCTCTTATACCTAGTTACTTCTGTGACTTAAAAAAATATTCATGTAATACATATTCGTTACAAATTTATTTTTCTCACCCAATTTGGATCACATTGTTTTCTTGATTGAAGGTAACTCATTACTTGTGTTACTATTTTTGGTATTTCTTTCAGATTTTCGAGATTATTAAACGTTCTTCTTCATTTGCATTTTATTAACTTATTGTTTATTACAACAATTAAGTAGGTAGATCTCCTAACAAGTGCAGAGCTTTCATTTGACCTTCCCCTAAATTATAAAATTCTCAAAATATTTGCATGAAGATATTTTTTATCCTTCATTTCCATCAGAATCACCTCAACGCGTTTAAAGAAGTTTATTTAATTTCATTTTGTAAAATTCCCGCAATTTTTGCTCTGAAAAGTTTTAATAAGGCAGAGTTAAAATAAAAATTAACATATTTATGTTTTAAGTTGTTTTGCTTTTTGTGTTTATATAGAAACGGAAAATATAACCAGTTGGCGTGCTCTTCCGTCAGGAATTTTAAGTATGTTGCTCTTGCCACAGCACACACCGCTGCATATTGCAGCAAATAATTGTGAGCGGTTGTTCTTTGTGTCGGAATTTGAATCCATAATACGTATTCATTTTTTTTCGCATTAATTAATTGTGATTGCTAATCGATTAAAATATATGCAGGGTTGGTTTAAATTACGTTACGGCCATATAACTAAACATAAGTTCTTGGTCGTCTGTATACCGTAGTTCTTGATTATCGAAAGATCACTTTTTAACCAATTTCCAACTTATTAAATTTTTTACCATCTTTCGTATATATTTCCCATACTACTAGGGATTTTTTTTTACCAGACCTGTTTGCAAGTTTAAGTCAGTATTGTAAAATGAAACACACAAAGCCATCCCCGGTATTTTATTTTTTCACACATTCTTGTTTACCTTTCCAATAGAGTATAGTAACTTGCTGCAATGATCTTGCATTCTTACGTTACCTTTTATTCTATCATATGCATTTTTTAATCTTCGTGCTTCCAATTTACATATTTTAAAATCTGGATATTCTGCTTTGCATATTCCTATAGCAGGTGAATTTAGTCTTTACCCACAATTCACTTTAATTTGATTTTTTTTTATAAGTAAAAAACTCGCGGGTCAAAGAGCTGAAATTGAACAGATAAAGTTTTTTCCTCGGTAGCTCATTTAAGTTACACAACAAATTAGACATAATATGGATAGGATAGGGGAGACCGGGGAAAGTACTGTTACAGTTTTTGTTTCTGGAGGTGTACCTGGTATGCGAATTAAATGAATTGTTTTGTACTTATCTAGTGGAATACTTTCTTAATGCTTTCCTGTAAAATTTGTGATTAAAAGTAGCAAATATATGGTGTTCCGTATGTGGTATTCACCCGAATGCTATGGATAAGTCGTGCTTAGACAACAACAAAATTGTAAGAGGGTAGGGGGGGGGGAACTTAAAGATATTTGGGTATGTTTTTATGGATAACTCTGTAACTTCTGAACGTTACACCTTATGAAGATGATTGGAAATTCCTTATAATGATACTCGTAGGACCTTTCCAATGGTCTTTAGACTGTTCCCCACCTCCTATTCGTTTTGGAGTTATGGCTCAATAAATCTAAAATTTCGGAGTTTCAACTCGTTTTTTTTTATTTAACTACTATTTTTATCAAAAAACACCTCATTAACATTAATTTCTCCTTTAAAATGACCAATCAGACTCCGAATCCAAAATGAAACCCTTTCTGCGTTTTTTGCTCTAGATATACTAAGGACGTTTGCCAAACGGGCTAAATGCTGGCTAAATCTATTACTTTTCCATTTAGTAAATTTTCGAGCTTGCTAATTCTTCTTCTTCACTTTCGTGTAATTATTTGACAAGTGCGGTTTATTTGAAAGATTTTTAGAAGTATTTATTGGTAAAATGAACAAATACAAGAAAATAATATTACGGCCATAATTTCCTTGTTTATTTCCTGCAAATCTATCTTAAATGCCACACAATGCTTTGCTTTTGAAATAAAAGTGACAGCTGAGCAATTGGCTAAATTCCACTTTGGTTTGGCACAGCCTTGGAATTAGCTGGCTAAATTTCCAATACAAACTGGAATTTAGCCAGCATTTAGCCCGTTTGGCAAACGTCCTAAGTTTGTAATTTCATTATGTAACGAATAGAAATTACGATGGTAGATAAAAATGTGCTGGACATCCAATCATAATATCAAAAGTTATTTTGTTTTTTGCACTTCGGGCTGTTCGTCCTTTCGCCTGTCCGTCTGTCCGCCCGTCGATCCGTTCGTCCGTCCGTCTGTCCTCACGATAACTCGAGAATGCGTTCCCTTAGAGAGCTGAAATTCAAGAAAAGCAAATTCAATTTAAAAAATGGGAAAATCGGGTAACTCCTTCGTAGGGTTACCATACAAAAATTTCGGGTTGTGACACGAGCTGAGAACGCGTCAAAGTAGAGAGATGATATCTTATGCACGGCGTATTTATAAGAATAGTAAATATTTCAACAATGGGCTAATTCGGAACGCTTTCTTGGTGTTGCCATATAGAAATTCCGGTTCTTTATATATGCAATCAAACATAACAATCAAACTTGCACAGAGGGATGACAATACTAAATTACATACGGGCATTCATCTAGGCTAGGGTATCACAGGAATTGTTCCAAATTCTAGCTTTTTTCCTTGTCTTTAATACATATTGAAATGACTAATTAAGTACGGACATAAACAACTACCGAATAATCGTATCAGAGAAAACTGCAAGTGACATCTATAAAGTACGGACATAAATAACTTTAGGTTCGTAGAATCGATGTTTCGAGAACGGAAGATTCAAACAGTGAAGTGAATGTAGTAGACTTTTTGAATAGCGATTATTGGAAGTATGTGCAGTACTAGTGATAATTAAAGTAGAATAGTTTGTGATTGTTTGTAAATTTTTAAAAGTAAACTGTATATAGTTAAATAAAAAAAGAACTTGAAATAACGAACTAAGGCCACGCTCGGAACAATATTAAAACGTCGTTCTTAAGGATTTTTAAATACTTTTTTTTTGCCTGATAATTTGTGTACTCTTGTACTCTTTGTACCACTTGTTTATTTTTTATATATTCTATGAAGTGTACAGGAACCACACCTCAACGATCTACCTCTGTTACACCTCAAGTGTCGCAATAATATTAATTCTTATATTCCCATTGAATATTGGCATGAGACTTACACGAAAAAATCTGGATGTCGATTTAAGCAGTTAGAATTTTGCAATTGCGCGAAGTATTTCGACTTTTTGATAACCAGGTACAATTGAAAACTCTTACTTCGTCGTGATATTCGTGCTTGGAATAACTCAATGCGATGCATATCAGACGCAGCGCATGAGCTCGACTTATAGATTTAGAAAGTTAATTATAGAGCAATGGAGCAATGTGATATTATTAATTACTAGTATAGTACTTATGTACAGAACGATATTTACGGAAAGTGGCCTTGCCTTTCTGACTTCTGTTATCTATATTTTATTTAAGTACCTATATAAAGATATGTAAATTTTTAGCTTGCTATTTGTAGTACCTATATTTAGTTTTACCGATGTGTTTTTGAGTACCTACAGATAAAATAAATTTATTTTTGTTGTACTAAAGCTTCAATGATTTTGAATTTGAATGGCAGCTAACAGTCCCGTAAAAATCAGAATAAGGCCTATGTACTGCAAATACTACAAAACATGCAAAAATGAAGCTGAATTTTTGAATTTCAGAAAGTGTAAGCAGGTGTAAAACAAATTTTTTTTTCGTCAGTAAGGGGAGGAGATATTTTTTTTTCTTGCTTAATTATTATTTATTGTGGAAGAATTTGAGATCTGTTGTTTGTGCTTGTGTAAAAAAAAAGTGTAACTTTAGATCCGGAAGAGTTAATGTTTACAAATAAAAAACGCGGTGGCGGTCACATGAAACCCGCGTACCTAAAACTAATGTACACTGTGGCGTCAGATTCCAAATGCAGTGTTCTGATAATAATTGCAGGAATTTACTGTGGTCATAATGTATTGACAGTGCTTACAAAAAAAAAAGAGCACTTCAAGCCAAAGTAGAGACAATATTAAACGTTTTGTGCTTTTTCTGCATCCATATGTCATACTTACAAAAATGTACATACATAGGCACCTACATACATAGTTATTTTGGTAGTTGAATTTTTTGTATTATTAAATTATTATTAGGAATAGGTAACTGGAAGAATTCAGGTATGTGTAACCAGGGTCGTCTGTTTACTTTTGTGCTTA
Source organism: Dioctria linearis (assembly GCA_963930735.1). Taxonomy (NCBI): domain Eukaryota; kingdom Metazoa; phylum Arthropoda; class Insecta; order Diptera; family Asilidae; genus Dioctria; species Dioctria linearis. Next base: position 272,704,302 of record OZ005741.1, read on the forward strand.
ATTATCCGAATTCGTGTGCATTTTTGGTGGCTAAAGACGGTTCGAACAAATTTTGTCTGTACAGATGAACATCATTTTTTTTTTAGAAATTCGTTGATTTAAATTTCTTCAGAATTTCTTGCACTATAGAGAGCCGACATTGATTATTATCGACTGTAAAATATATTTTCTGCATATTTAGTTAATCAGAAAAAAAAATTTATAAAAATACTCGTACGTTTGCCAGTTAACGAAGCCCTCTTTTTTTTAGAAATGTGTTGGACATTTTTTTCTTTAGGATTTTTTGCATTATTGGAGGCCAACACAGAATGAAGCTATTGTATCTGAAAATAACTGCTGTCGGCCACCAAAAGTGAATAAGAATCTGCCAAAACATTTTCTGTAAATTTCTAAAAAAAAAAAAAATCTTATGGCTTATCTACGCGTCTACGCTTATAAAAATTATTAGCGGCCCAAGCACCCGTTGTTTGCCATGAGAATTCTAAAGAAAAAATTTCCTGTAAATTTCTAAGAAAAAATTGATTGCTTTCCACTTTACATCAGGTCGAGTCATCGCTGGTTTCATATTGGAGCGAGGCATTGCTTGCCCACCCTTTGGTTACGTCATCAAGTCAAGGCATTGTCGATTTTATACATATAATACTTCCACGCGATGTGAATTAATCATACACCGAAATCAATGTAACCGACAACAGTTTTCTGTTGCTGTTCCGATCTGGATGATTAGTTTGAATCTCGATCACTGACATACAGTGTTGGGCATAATCTGACTCCAGTGTAATTTAATTAATAATTCCATTACTGTTTAGTCAAATTACCAAGTAATCTAATTAAATTGTATTTGATTCAATCAGATTACTTATGAAAGAATATGTAATCTATCAAATTTGTAATCTGTTACAATATAATTCGATTATTTTATAATCTAATTACATTGTAACAGATTACTTTGTAGATTACTTAAAAGTAATTAATAATATAATGAAATAAATTGAAAGAAAATAGTATTGTTCTCGTATGATTAGTTTTAGGGAGTTTTATGAAGAATTAAAATACAAATATCTTAAATGTAATCACATTAATTAGATTAACATGTAGTGGAAGTGGAATTAACATCTAATCGATTAATGTCTAATCAGATTAACTTGTAATAACACTACACGTTAATCGATTACATAATGTAATTATGGAAATGGATTTCATTAGTAATCTGTTACAAGGTAATCTGATTACAGATAACATGGTTAATTATAATTGTTAAACGTTAATCAGATTACTTTTTGCCCAACACTGCTGACATATAATAAGAATGGACTGAGCCATCCTATCTAATTCTTATAGTAAAAAATGGTACAAATTTTGGATAAAATCTATTTGTCTCTTTCAAGCTCAAAATGTACACTGAACTGTAACCAATTTTGGAAACAGTACGGTGTGTTTTAATCGGAATTCATTGGAATTGACATAAAAATTCAAACAAATATATTGTTTATATGTATACGTCTATATCATTACAAGCTAAATTAAATTTGACATCTAATCTGCGGAGCGCGCGTTTGCGTGTGTGCCCCTGCCAGCCGGCCTGTGTGTGTGTGTGTGTGTGCTTCTTTAATAAAAGTTTTTCTATTCTATTCTAAGTAAATGCTGTTACTACACATCAATTGAATATTCGTAATGAATAAAAAAAAGGAATGCTGGTAACCCAAATGCTTGGAAGGTTAGTATATACATACCTACCACTGCCTCTTTTTAATACTAAAGAGAAGAAGAAGAGTTAATTAAATGTGAGAATGTCAAATTGTGTTGTGAATTGCAGTACAAAGTTCGGGAATTTTAAAGTCGATTATCTCAGAAACTATAACTTTCCGCACAATTTTGTTTTCATATTTGTGATTTGGGAGTGAAACGGGAGTAGTGTGCAAAGTTTGAAGAAAATCGGTTCCGGCTCATACACTGGTCCTGTTCCGAAAATGCTACATTAGGCTGCGCAAAAAGTTAGCCAAATTTATTTTAGCTCCAGGAACTTGTACATTCTGTTTAGGCTAACTAGAAAATAATGCGATATTGGTTTAACATTCTAAATTCCATCAATAAATATCTGATGCTTTTTAGTAGCAGAATATCTCTGCAATTTGATCTTACCACAAATTTAACGAAACATGACCTGCCAAATCAAAACATGCCACATCGGCTCCGGGAAATAATGCCCAACGAAATAACGCCCAAAAGTGATAAGTGAAATAGACCCAAAAAGTTTGGATCTTATTTCCAAATGAAATAACGCCCGAAAGCAAATGTGAAATAAAACCCAGTACGTGAAAAAAGGCCCAACAAAAAAGTGAACCAAAGCCCAAAATTCAAATCAAGAGAACAATCAAATGAAATAAAGCCCAAGGTATTGATAATGATGTGTGTAAAGTAAGAAGGATGGGCGCAGGTGGGCGGGGAAGGGGCGGCGGCAAGAGGTGCAGGGCGCATTGATTTTCGATTTAAAGTAAGAACGCGTTGCGCGAGTTATGTTTTGCGGGTAGCCGCAAGGGTGCAGGCACTGACATATAATAAGAATGGACTGAGCGTTCTTGCTTCAAAAATGGCACAAATATTGAACAGGCTGTGAAAACCCTTTATTTCCTACAATTGCACACCGATTCATAATTTATTATTATTTGTCGATTGGAAACACTAAAGATGTTATAAAATAGTATTGTATTAAATTAAAATTATTTCGAAAGTTAAACTTGTTTTAATTAACCCAAAAACTCATTTGTAATATTACTGAAAAATGTGCTCCTCTGGAGATTTGTTGTCAAATTTCCTTGAGCTTGTAAGAGATAGACGTATAAAAACAATATATTTGTCTGAATTTTTATGTCAATTCCAATGCATTCCAATTAATACAGCCGTACTGTTTCCAAAATTGGTTACAGTTCAGTGTACATTTTGAACTTGAAAGAGACAAATAGATTTTAGCAAAAATTTGTGCCATTTTAACTATAGGAATTAGATAGGATGGCTCAGTCCATTCTTATTATATGTCAGTGCAATGGGTGCAGGGCATGTCTGCACCCCTTGCCGACGCCCCCCGCCCACCACACGCAACGCGTTCTTACTTTAAATCGAAAATCAATGCCCCCTGCATCCTTTGCCACCGCCCCGCCTCGCCCCTCGCCATTTTCTTACTTTACACACATCGTTGGGAAATACTTCCTTCATTTTCAGAAATGATTTTTGGGCATTATTTCATCACGATCAATTTTGTTTCTTGGGCTTTATTTCATTTACGAATTTTGGATTTTATATCATTATGAGATAACGCCCCAAACCGATAACTGAAATAAAACAAAAAAGTGTGAAATACCAAAATACAAATATTTTGAACAATTTTTCACATTTGACACGTTAAAATTTATATGAAACTTTTGGGTCTTATTTCACTTATCACTATTGGGCGTTATTTCTCGTAGCCTGCCAGGCCAGATCATTTTTCCCTTTTGCAATCCAACCTTGAAATGGATTTTTATAAAAAGTAAAACTTAAAGCACACTAAAAATATTAAAAACATTTGAATTCTGGATCACAAAGCAATTTTTCTGGAAACTTTGCTTTACACAAAGATCATTTCTAGATTTTCATTTCTTTTGTGGTGTATCTTGCTGTCGTACTGAACTGAAACAGTAGAAATGGAGAGCTTTTTTCCATAACACCATTAAAAAGAATATCTATCTGAAAACGAACAATCTGAACTATGGCATTTTTCCAAACTGGAAATTTTCATTACTCAACAGAAGAGTAGAGTGGAGGTGGGTATTAAAAGCAAATGTATGTGACATTGATATGAAAATTAATAGTCTACTCCAGCAATGTTCATTCTGTGCTAGTTATTCTTCAATTTGCAGATGTTCTCTCTAGTTTGGAGCAAATAAATTATTAGAAACTTTTAGTGCACAAAATATCCCTAGATATCGTCACTTTTGAAACTTTTATCTCTAAATCCCTAAAACCGAAAATTATCCCTATATCTAGGTAAATAAAAGTAGAGATTACTCTTTAGGATTTTTTACCGGGGTAAACTTATAATGGGTTGTGTGATGAAACAACAAATTAGAAACATTTTTTAGCTTTTGCTATATATCGGAGAATCCAAAAAAATTCCTTCTTGAACCTATATCTAGGGGGGAAAAAAATACTAAGTTGGCATTACTGGTCTAAGCATGAGTTATCCATAGCCTTCCGGTGCAACACCACAGACGGGACACTCTGTGTACAAAAAGTAATTGTTAACTTGTAAATCTATTCAACAATCGATGAATCCAATTTTTTAACTTAACATAGCTTTAAACTGGTATCGATAATAAATATAATTAATGATTTGACTTGATTTCAAAATTTATTAAAATATAAGTAATCTCAAAACACGCACACATGTATTCAAGTTTTCCAAAATTAATTACAAATTTCCGGTATTTAACAATGTTCTCAAAATTTTTTTTATTCCATTATTAATATCTGGAAACGATTATATCTTACTTACTTAGTTGAGTTGTTGGTTAGATAACATAAATAGATGTAAGAAAATTTAGAATGGCGTTGATAAGAAAAACAGGTGCAAATAAACCGGGTTAAATCTCCAAATAGAATTTCTTACATAATGTAGGTACATAACATGTCACACAATGTTGATGATTTTAAGAAGAGACAATATTTTGAGACAATTTGAATTGTAAATATCATATCTTCTTTACCATACAGAGTCATGTGTCCATCTATTTTCTGTGATAGCTTTGAATTATAAAGTTACAGAAATGTTTTAATTTGGAGATAACCTGACTTTTAGAGTATTTATTTCGTACACAATTTGATCGTCAATTTTAATTTGGCATTTTTTCTGATGTATAGAAAATAATCGATACGTTTTCTTACATTAGGGAAAGTTGCTCTTGATTTTATTATACCCTAAATGAAATCATAGGATATACATACTAAGTTTGTCATTCCGTTTGTAACGCACAGAAATAATGCTAGTAGACAACCACGACAGTGCCACCTTTACGCAAGGGCCCGCTGTGCCCAGGCCCAGGGCCTCGAGATCCATGAGTCTCCCTAGCCGCTGAGATGGTAGACTAACCGATGACCAATTCTTCAAACAGTAAGACAACCTATTACAATCTAGTTTGGCTGTTAGAGTTTGGCTACTGAAAGTAGACCATGGGTTTTATTCGAAGTTCTGTACATGGCAACAAATTTTCATACAAACTAACGTATAGTGACTGGTGTTTGCAGCCCCAGTATTTTTTAAATTTCTGGCATTTTTTCATGGTATACTTTCAGTAGCCAAACTCAATTTATTTAGTAATCAGCAACAATTTGTATACTGTTGGTTCATGTTAGGTCTAACGCGCACTGGAGACTTTTTGTCACACAACTTCTTGGTCATTGTTGCCGTCCTGTTGCCGTCGGCTAGTTTTGTACGCACACAGTGACTAACTGTCACCCAAAAAACTAATGTTTTATATCATCATTCATCAATATGGACTTCGAGGAGGCAGCTGTGATATGTGTATTTATCATAAGGACATACATGGAAAATACGAACCCTATTGGGCTCTTCCAATTTGGAACGAAGGGGTGCTTAAAGGAAAATTTCATTTAATGTTTGATGAACTGCGATCCTCTGTTGAAAAATTCTCTGGATATTTTCGTATGAGTATTGAAAACTTTTATGATTTACTACAGAACTTGAGACCTGCTGTAATTTATCAAAGTACCATTAATTGAGCCCGAAGAGAGACTTGCTAAAACTCTAAGGTCTATAAACACTTTCATGGATATTTCTCCCCACATTTTTATCTTCAAATTGCTACCAGAGTTTTCCTTAAAAGTTTTGTTTTTGTTGTATACGGGTGGTGTCTGTATTAATGCTTCATTATTTAAATCTTCCTTTCACACTATCGTTGCAGCAGACATTTAAAAAATAAAATTCGTATAATTTTTCCTACCTCTACAATATCTTCAAAAACAATCGCAGTCAAGTATAGCGACAGAAATTTTAACAATGCATGCATATCCATATAAACGTGAAAACGTGGTGATAGTTTCGTTTCGTCACCCAAAAGTTGCTAGTTGGAGGAACCAAAAAGTCACGTTTACTTCATGCGCGCATTTACATTAGAACCAAATGGAATTGACGGTGGTGGCAAAACAGTTTCGTGACAAAAGTCTCCAGTTCGCGATATGTCTTAGTATACTATACATTATTAGTCCTGTTGATAGCCTAAAGTATTTAGAAAATAATATTTTTTAGGGGGCCCCCATATCCTAAAGTGCCCAGGGCCCCCACTCGGCTAAAGACGGCCATGACCCACGCATAATATTAAAAGTTATTTTGATTTTTGCATGTCCGTCTGTCCGTTCGTCTGTCTGTCCGTCCTCACGATAATTCGAGAGCATGTTCACTTAGTGAGCTGAAGTATTGCACACAGGCTTTTTAAAAAAAAGTAAATTTAATTTCGAAAATCGGGTAACTCCTTCGTAGGGTTGCCATATAAAACTTTTGTTTTTTACTATAAATTTGAACACTGTCTGAGAACGCGTCGACCTAGTGAGCTGAAATTTTGTACATTAGACTTTCAGAGTAATGGTAAATAAAGTTTCAAAAATGAACTAAATCGGACAACCCTTTCTTCTTGGTGTTGCCATATGAAAATAAATTTAGGTTTTTTACGTATACCGTAAAAACGATTAGTCCTATAGGCGTTTTTAATGTACTTAAAAGTTCTTCAGAATATGAAGTCATATAAAATTGGTTATAATCATTTTTACTGTGCGACGAACCGTTCTAGAAATATAAGCTAAGAACCGAATCAAAAAACAAACTTGCACAGATTGGTGACCATACTAAATTACATACATACATCTAGGGTATCATGAGAATTGCTCTTAGACCAAGTTTAGCCTTTTTACATATAAAATTGAAATTTATGGATAAACTACAATTTGCGGAATGCAACGTCAACACTGTAAGTACCATTTTCGGTTTGAATAAAAGGCGCGTTATCGAACAGTACGGAAGCATGAAAATTTTTTATAGATTTTTATATCTCAAAGATCTTCTTATGTTACATTTTGACGTTTCCATTTAAATCATCTACTTACGTAAGTAAGTTTACACTTTTTGTACCCATGTAAATAAGTATCACGACAGTCGCAATATTTGATGCTAGAAAGTTTATTTCAATGTGAAAGTAAAGTTCTGCAAATAAATGACACAAATCCTCATATGCAACAAGGATTAAAGCTGGAACTTGTATATAAGACTAATTCTTACGATACGCTAGATCAGCGGTCGCCAAACTGTGGTCCGCATGAAAATTTCGCTGGTCCACAGAAAAATGTGGAATATATTTACTCATCACGCTAAGTTATGTTTTCAGATGCATTGAAACATAATTCAGTTCATAACAATACGTGAAAAGTTATAAAAACTTTCGTCGCATACTGTACACACTGGCTAGTGGATGAGCTGTCTTCCATCTCTGTCGCGTAGAGAATAACGCAACGATAAATAAGTAGTACTGCTGTAATTGCATTGTTTTACCCGGGGGTTACACCTGCAAGTACAGCTTACATGCAACTTGCACTGCCATACTTCTTGCACGTGTAATCCAACTGCCATACAACTTTCAGCGAACTTGCATGATGAAAATTCATGGCAGCTGGGAGATAGTAATTTGACATTTATACAGTTTTCAAGATGGCGAAAAAGAAATGCTCGAGAAAAATTGATAAATTTATACTGGTAAAATAAGATTTTCTGGGAACATTTGCATTGCATCATTTACCAACAGCTTCCTCTTCATTTTTTCTTGGGTTTTTATCAGCCTGCTACTTCCTTTATTGCTATAATTTTCCAATATACGCAAGACTTTACGTCTCAATGCCATTTTTTAAATGAACTTGCATGCAAGCTGATAAGACATCAACCGAACTGCCTTCTGCTGTCAAGTTTAAAATCGCGTTGGAAGGGAGGCTTACATGCAAGCTGTACTTGCAGGTGTAACCCACTGACATATGTATATAATATGGACTGCTTAACTTCCTATTTCATATGGGCTCAATTGCTTATATCAAAAAAAGTTCTTACGCCCAGGGGCGGATTTGATCACTTGGCCGCCCTAGGCCTATGGAAGATTGCCGCCCCCCTACTCCCTGTAAAACACGAAAAATTGAATGATCTATATCCAGTGAAGGGACCCCAGGCTAGAATTAGCGGAGTAGGCTGCCTCATAAATCGGAGTAGATTTGAAAAAAATGGAGTAGAATTAAAAATAACACTTTCCAACGAATTATTTTATTTAAAAAAACGAAAAAGTATAAAAATGTAATGAAATACCCACAACTACAAGAAAAAATCAAAAATCCCACCAAGTTTTGCCGCCCCCTAAATCTGCCGCCCTAGGCCCGGGCCTACTCGGCCTATAGGGAAATCCGCCCCTGCTTACGCCGGTGCCAACATTGAAAAAATCATTGCCGGAAAGTTGAAAAAATGAGTGCGCAGCTCGAAAATCGATTATAAAAAAACCTTTCGAATTTAATGAATGATAATCTAATGAATAAATTGCCTTTGGTAAACAATTTTATCAGTAATAACCCTAAATAATTAATTTATAAACATTTATTTCGGCGGACCCACTTATTTATTTGCAGTTTACAGTTCTCTCAGTTGGTACTTGGTCCTTAGACCGAAAAAGTCAGCAAAAGTAGAAGTGAGCCCACTTTTTGTAGTGCATTTATACGAGCGTAATCAGTCCATATTATACATGTCAGTTTTGTAACCCCCGGATTAGCTATATCTTCGTCTCGTTTCGCACTCTTCAAATGCTTCACTCTCCTGTATGTCGCATATGTATATCAGTTGAAGCATTTAAAGGTGGGCTTATGGACGTATTCAGCTCAATATAAAATATATTCAATATATTATTTGGGTTACTAACGAAGTATATGTGTATTTTCTTTTGTATATCGGTGTTTTTTTTCAGACAGGTATGATCTTAGATCTTAACCATGTGCATATTTTCTTTTATTTAATATTTATTGGGATACAATTAGTTTGACTTTTCTAAATTTCTTCTCTTTTTTATCTTAGATTCAAATAAATTAAACCCATAATGAGTGAAAAATCCAAAAGAGCATTTTGCACTTCTTTAGTAATTCAAAAAGTATTGCCCACGATAATAATAACATTAATAGTACTTTACCTAACCATGAACTGATCAATAAATCATACTCTCCACAGTTAGGTTAAGTTTGCCACAGTCTTCATCAGGCACCATTAGGAAAACCGTTGGAACGGGAGGTGGGGAGAAGAAAAAGCAAGTTACTGTTTTAAGAAAATTGACAATGGAAGATAAATCATTACTAAAGGCTTCTTATCTCATGGAAAATCAGATCGCGAAATGCGAAAAGCCGTACACGATTGGAGAAGAATTTATTAAGCCTTGCATGTTAGATTCCTGTGAACAGATTTTAGGAATGCAGGCTGTTCAGAAATTTAAAGCAATTCCTATGTCTGCTAATACTATCAAGCGCAGAATCGAAAATATGGCCGATGACCTTGAAAATCAGATAATAAAAATGGTGAAAAATTCATCAATTTATTGAATACAACTAAACGAATCTACAGACATCACAAACAAAGCACTCCTTCTTTGTTTTGTGAGGTTTGATCATGAAGGAGAGTTATGTGAAGAACTATTCTGTTCGCTTAATTTGCCGGATAGAACAACCAGCTCTGAGATTTTTGAAGCTCTTAATAGTTATTTCCGGGAACATGAAATTCACTGGAAAAAATGTATTGGGATATGCACAGACGGTGCCGCAAATATGACTGGAAACATCTTTCGGGAATTGTTGCAAATGTGAAGAATGTTGGTGACCCAGACATTTTATTTACACACTGCATTATACATTGAGAATAACTTGCAACGAAAGAAATTTCCCAGAACTACACGAAGCATTATCAAATGTCATTGAAATTATAAAGGAAATTCGACACTCAATTCTCGAAAATTTGAGGCACTTTGTGAAGAAATGGGTTCCGAGTAGACTCATTTCGTCATGCTGAGGTGAGATAGGTGTCGAGGGGAAAAATACTGACCCGACTACTGGTCTTGCGGGAAGAAGTCAATTATTTTTTCATGAACAAAATAATCCGAAATTGCAAAAATTCTTGTCCAACAATAAATGGCTAGCAAAGCTTGCATACCTGGCAGATATTTTTCTCTGTTAAATAAATTAAGCATATCCTTGCAAGGACAACTTAAGGACGTGTTCACACTACGAAGTAAAATGGATGCATTTCAAAAAAATATATAACTGTGGCAAACTGTTGATTGAAGACGATCTGCAAATATTTTCTAATATTGATGAATACATGAACGAGAATGATGCTAACCAGCAAGTGGTAACCCTAATTAAAAAGCACTTGGAATCACATACAGAATCTTTTGCTCGTTATTACCCAAAGAATGAAGATCCCAGACATGGTAATATGTGGATAATAGATCCGTTTACAGCGAAAATTCTGAATAAAAATTTAAGCATGCATCTAAAAGAATCGTTTGAAGAAACTCTCAAATTTAAATTTCTTTCATCCTTATCAAGATCTCAGTTTTGGCTTTCCATAAAAAGTGAATACCCTTTTCTGATTCAATTCTCCACAACTTATTTACTATGTGAAAAGGCCTTTTCATCTGTCACAACCATCAAAACACAGTATACCGATTTTGGCTTGAAATAAATGCAGTTGTCTGTTTTGCAGTAACAACATTGGATCCAAATATCCATAATCTTATTTCAAGTAAGCAGGAACTTCCCTCACACTAGGAATGTATAATGCTAAAAGATTGATATACTTAAACCATCTTTTAATGTTTTGTTTTTACAGTTTTTATTTATTTTGTTTATTTTATTATGGTTTATTAATAAAGATTTCATAATTTGGTTACAATTAATAGTTTCATTTTATTAACTAGATACATTTTATGAGTTCTTAGATCACAATTTTTTTTTTATAAATATATTGAATACTTAAAAAATCCTATTAGTGGTCCGCGGGATTTAAATTATGAATTTACTGGTTTGGCGACCGCTGCCCTAGATAGATGAATGCGCATATATAATTTGGTATGGTCTCTGTTTACGTTCAATTGTTAAAATGGTTTTCCGCATCTATTTCTAGAACGGTGATTATAATAAATTTCATAGGATTTTATATTCTGTACAATAAAAACGTCCCAGAATGATCTATTTCGCAGTATACGTAAAAGACCTCAATTTTTATATGGCAGCACCAAGAAGGGGTAACTGGATTTAGTTCCTTTTTGAACTTATATTTATAATTGCTCTGAAAACGCCGTATATGTAAAAAAATTAATTAATTCTCTACGTCGACGCGTTCTCAGGCAGTATTGAACTATTTGCACCCATTGTGTTTTATGGTCGTAGCGTATTGCATATAGCACTATGCTACACGTACTGAAGCGTGTAGGCGGCTGCGTCAAGCATAAAAAAAACTGAACGCACCCCGACCGAAAGAAATGCATTTCCTCAAGCTGCAAATGACAGGCTGGTGATGACAAGGTAGAAGAAGACCACTTTTCCTGTCGTATTGCCCGAACAAGTACGTAGGTGAAAGACATCCAGGACAAACTTTTTGATCATCGAAAGTTTGCGAAGACATCCTGCCAAAAAAAGGAATTTCCGGTTGGTTTAAGGAAAGAAAAAAGAAGAGGCAGAAAAAGAATTTTTGGCGGTCGGTTCATCTTTTGTAGAGAAGTATAAGTCAAGGTTTTTCCAACAAAAAATACATCGCTATATTGTGATATTTCAAATGAATTGAAAATTAATTGAGCATCGACGGGATCCATTATCAATAGCCTTTTCTGTGCACATTCCTAAAGCAAAGAAAATCAATCTAAAATCTTAAAGATTGAATATCGCAAGACGTGACGACATATGTAGTTTGGCAGTAAAATTCTCATGTCTAAGCACACCTAATTAATGATTAACAAGGAGGCAGGAAGTATTAATGCGTGAAAGCCCCGACCAGCATCTGGTATATTCCCAAATCCACTAACCTCACTATAAGGCAAACTCAGCAGTGCGCCGCTAGAATCCCACTGGTGACAGGTAATCGACGGCGACTGAGTGAAGGCGAAGGCTAGATCAGTCAACAATTGCATCAAAATCGACCATCATTCAGATTTTGAAGCTTACGCAGGTTCCCACGGAGGATACTTCCCAGATTTCACCGTTTTGTATAAATGTAAACTGGAGACAAGTAAGCTCCTGTAACTAAGAAGTTCTGCTCGTATAGAACCCAAATTAGGCTACTTAATCAATAGTGTGTGAAGTCCGTACAAATTCGGGCTGATATGATAGATACAAGCTTGTAACGGGAACTGTCACGTACGTCAAAAGTGAATAGCTGCGAGAAGTGATAAGACCATGTTAAGACGTTCGGTTTTTATTAACTTTATAATATTTACGAATTAATACAGCTTCCAGCAGCAGATTTTCTAGCGTCCAGGGAGCTCCTTAGAGAAATTGGATATCATGTAAGTAAACTTTTCTTATAATACACTCCATCATATTCGCAAACAGTTGAAATTTAGTTATTGTGGAAGGAAGTCCAATTTGTAAATTGCGCATTTGAAATTTGCGAGTTACAATGAATTTTAAACGGAAAATCTTGAGTATGTCCAGACAAGCTATAAATAAAGAAGAAAAAAAGGCCATGTAAGAAGTCTTGTCGCAATTAATATATTAAAAAAATTCCTGGTTCCCAAAATCAGAAGGAAAATTATGGAAAGAATTATAAAGTAAACGGTTTCGTCATTTTTCTTAATAAGTTCATTTTGGACATCCCTGCTCTTAAACAGAAAAAAAGGTCTGGAGATATGCACGTTATCACTTGACCGAGCGTGAAAGGTCCACCAGCTTTTGTTGTATAATATAGGGTTTTATTAATTAGAGAACAGAAGTAAAGGTATGCAAGTTTCTGTAATTTAAATTTTATTGCATTTAAAATTTGAATAACAATGTTTCATACCGATATTCGCGGCGTTACATCTGTGCTTTTTCAGTCTTCCCGGTATACATGGTAAGACTTGAGCAGAGTATAACTGAATATTGAGAAATTAATGTTCGAAATAAGAAAACGGTATGAAGTAGTGTTATTGTTTTAATGAAGTAGAGTATTGTTTCATGAATTGGTTATAGGTAATAATAGGTATCGAAGAATGGTACAAGAAGCTAACGAAGGCTTGTTTGTGAAATTTTTGGAAGATTGGCATTAGATAAACAAATCATAAATTAGAATAGTTTTGGGTAACTTTTTGAATTAAACTATGAGACACATGGACTAGATGTATAGAGAATTTTATTAACATTGAGTAAAGTACTTGTAATGAATCTGTAAGAATCTTTTTGATTATTCCTTTACTGTCCTGGAGCCCTCTCACATATGATGAAGGTCGTCTAGGTTCGCCTAGTCTCTCCCTCTATGTACAGGTCAGTTAGGGACTCTGAAGAATTATGCCCCTCACAGTCAGATGGGAGGCTGGGGCAGGCAAAGAAGGCAGAACATCTGCGCCTTCACAGGTAAACAGGTAAGTGACGTAAGGGTCCCTTCAGGACCGGATGTGTGCCGGCTTTTGTTGGATAGGCACGACGAATTTTTTTGATTATGGCTGACGGCAGCGGCAGGTTTTTATGGAACCTCCCCATACTCTCCGCCAATAGCTGAGGCGAACTAGCGTGCCGCCCTGCAGTCAACCCTGTCCGTCGAGTGATCTGTCAGCTCATGCTGGCAGTCGGGACTTTACGTCCCAAGCGAATGACTCCTCATAGTTCCATAACATGTGCTGTAACGATGCATGTCTTCGAATTACAAAATATCCAAAATAATTACAAATTTAATAACGTTAATTACCTATTTAAAATCAAAAATTTTAGTCAATTTACCTAACCACAAAAACTAGAAAAATAAAACATCGGTGGTATACATAAATCTGTCACCACCTGTGTCAATGCACGCTGATTCTCTCTAATCAGCTATACTTTTTAAAAGGCGCTGTTCTCAGAAAAGTTTGCACACTCAGAGCTAACACAATATTAATCGCGTTGTTAATTTGTTCAATTAAATAAATTTGAAATTGTTTAAATTGTGAAAAATATCTTTATCCATAACCTGTTTAACTTTTTAAACAAACAATCAACTCATCTGGGCATTTGATCTGTGACGCAATGCCTAACATTTGACTATGGATTTTAATGTGAAATATTTGGAGACCGCGTTAAATTTTACTTTACCCAAATTCAAAAATTCAAAAATTGAAATCGAAATTGCCGTTAACGATAAACGCTTATTCTCTTCCCATAAAAGATTTCATTGTAGTAGACGAGGTTCAAGTAATTCTGCTTGTGACTTAGATAAAGTCAAATCACTGAATCGTAATCAGCACGCGACCCATTACCGGCACTTAAACCCAAGTTGAAATATTTAGATCCACTTGAGATTTGTACAGGTGTATTATCTTCAATTAAAAATTTTGTAAAGCCAAGGCTTTTCTGCATGGCACATGTGATATTGTAATCTTTAATGCCCAATGGCTTTCACTTATCGGAGAAAGTTTATATTTTCAAAATACTATGATGAAGATATTGTTCAATTTCGGGTTAATTTACAAAAAGCCAAAATGCGTGTTGCAAGAAAATGAGTTTAATTATCTCGTTGATTTTATGTTAAAATTGTTTACATTGCCACATAGTAGTGCATGCGCAGATAGGCTTTACTTTGAGTTGATAAAAACTAAGAAACCGATAATCTTATGAACACTAATACTAAAGTATATGTATACACAGCTTAATATAGAAAATGATAACAATTGGGAACCTTGCGATAAACTTATAAATCATGCCAATGTTTTCAATTTTAATGCAGTTTGCTCCATCAAAATGAATTTAACTAGGTAAGTAAGTTCAAAAAAAAAAATACCATTGACACACTGTACTTTTAATTATCTCATTAAATTATTTGATTAGCTCATTTTTTGCGCACTGACACCTTTGAAGTACAGAATTAAATTTTACAGCAGTGGAATTGAAGTGCTCTTATTAATATCACATTTTCAAGGTGAAATATTTTCGAAAGGTGCATGAAGCTCTAAAAATAAAACGAGTCTGAAGCACTAGCAAAGAGTGCATTGATTAGCCCTTTTGTGTATTTACACTACAAAAAATAATTTATTTTTGACTATGGTGAAGAAGAATATTTTTCAATTCAAAAATGTAATCAAGATTAGTTAAAGCAAATTAATTAATTTGCTTTAACTAATCTTGATTACAATTCTATAGTATCGAAAGAGTGTTTTTTGAGAGCAAGATGTGCCACAGTTCAGTGCAAGTAAATTTCTACGAAGATTTTCGCATTAGCAGATCTTCCTTTAAATGATTGTTGGTGAGCAAATTTAGCTGCGTCAAAAGGTAAGATACATTAACGATTACGAAAAGCGTTTTCTTTAGCTAAACAGATACAGTACGAGATTGCTATCACTATACTCAGTCGGGTGTTCACCAGAATATCGAATAATAGCTGGTATTTAGAGAGCTGAAAAATTGCACACAGGCTTTAGAAGAAAAAGTAAAGTTAAGTTGGAAAATGGGACAAATCGAGTAGATTAGATTAGATTAGATTAGGAGGATTAAGCAAGTGACCTTGCCATCCAACAGTCCCAATCTTCCTATAGGAAGAGCAGTATTTTTTTGCTTGAAATTGTTTCGAAGCCTGCAGGCTTTAAGAAGTATGAGCCAAGAGAATCTACTAAGTCTAATGGGCTTGCTGCGATGTTTCATCCTCTTCGAGACATGGCCAAGCCAAGCGCGCAGCTTGAACGAAGTGAAAAGTCACATTGCGCAGAATAAGTACATAAATTAAAATATCGTGCAGAATTCAAGAATTGCAGTTGATTTCTAAGGTACTCTGTTTGCCTGTATTTATGGATTTTGTGGAGGGAGATTAATTATAGCCTTCTCTGTAGTTACTCATTGAGAGAAAAAACCAGCAAGTTATTACTGAAAGATGAAATCTGATCATAGCGTCTAAGTGCGCAGGTACACAAATCTAACGCAGTCATTAAATGCTACGTTCATGTATTTGTTTAGTCTACAGTGTCCGGTCTGAAGCCTGTCATTGAAGTCCATCTGCGGTCCATTCAGCTTTGGATACAGTTTTGCGTGGTTAGTTTTACGGTATTGTAAGAGATAGCGCTAGATGCTCCCTTTTTGGCCAGTACGTCTAAAATTCCTGAGTGTTCTGGCACCGCAATGAAGTGTTAAATGGTTCTTTGTGCCATGGTTTGTGAATGCTTGAATACACTGCTACATTAACATCGTTTTGAGCTCAGCTGTTGGAATGGCTTTCAATGCCGGTTAGCTATCTGTACAGATATGTATTTTCCTGTTAGTGTAGGATCGGCTGACGTTTTCGTATGCACATCTTGTGATGGCATAGATTTTCCTAGGCTTTGATAGGTATAAGCTCTTAGCTTTACAATGCATATTCCTGTTCTTACTCCTTTCTCTATTTTACCAGATTAGGGCTTCATAAATCGGGTAACTCCTTCGGGGGGTTGCCATACAAAAATTTCGTTTTTCATTATATTGCTGCGAGCGTGGCCTTTGGTTCGTTATTTAAAACACAATATTAAATATTTATTATACAACTTCTTTATTTTCGCTTTACACTTATATAATTCACAAACAATCAACTCAACTTTAATTATCGCCAATACTGTACTTTCAATTATCTTAATCCAATTAGCATACTTTCGCGTCTTTATTACTTTCACTTGTTTATGACAAGACTCTTTTTCTGGCGGTGGGATGGGAACTGTTATATTTAGGTATACCCTGGAAACTCTCCAGATTCTTCTGGAGTATTCTATTCCAGAATCTTCTTGACTATTCTATTCCTGAACCTTCCCGAAGATTCGATCATCGATTCTCCGAACCTGAAGTTGTTTACTCTCCATTCCCAGTAGATGGCATCACATGTCTCTTTCTGTTGCACGCACGTAACAATATATTTGGACACTGCCTGCTAACGCATCTATGTAGACAGCTGAAATATTTTACTCGGCTTTTTCATAAATATGGTAAATATAATTTCAAAAATGGGCTTCTTAGTGCTGCCATATACAAATTTAGAATTTTTACGTATACTGTGAAACTATCAGATATACGAAATTACTTATCTACTAGAGCATCATAGAAAATTTGTTTTAGACTAACTCTAGTTTTTTATTTGTTTCTAGTGCACCCCTTTAGCTTAGAACAATTTCTTATTGAGTGTAAATAGGCATACTATAAGGGGCGAATGAACAACAGGGATGTGTGACATCATTGGCAGATCCCCAGTTGTGTTTGAATGTCATACATTTTGTTGAATGTTGTTCGATTGTTGATGGTACCAAAAATAAAACCACCTCCTCTAGGTAGTGGTATCATAGTCAAAGCCCCGGTATATTCGAATGCTATAGTTTTGCTTGCATGTTGTTCGATTGTTTTTTCAGATGGGAGATGATTTTATAATTGTTTCTGTTTGGTAGTTTACAGCGACGGACGAATAAGAATATTTCTTGATGAAAATATTTTGAAGAAATTTTTGCCGTAATTATTTAAATTAATTTAATTAAACCAGAAATTCTATGGGAAGAAATGCTTTCTTTCCTTCCAAAACCACCAAAATGCTATGTGTATAATAGCCGCCCTTGATCCTTTGTACAATAAAACGAAGAAATCTATTAACATGCTCAGGACAAGACCACACTATTTCATAGATCCCCCTTCCAAAATCCCCATTGAGTAGGTACCTTAAACGGTTCGATTGTTATCCCACTTGAATATTTGTTACTTCATATATGTCGTAGACACTTGACGTAACTGAGCACTTCATGAAAAGTCTAGACACACTTCATTGATATGTTGTAACAGTTTGCACCTTAATAATTTTTTAAACGAAGTCGCGCAGGTCTCCCATCACCGTTTACCTCCCTCTCATACTATTCGGTTATATCGGTTGTTATTACCTACACTATCGGTGTAAAGGCTCGTAGCACTTCATGAAGAGACTAAAAATTTCTGCCACTTCGTGTAAAAATTCATTAAGCGCAAACTGTTACGCTATCTGACTACATTTCATGAAGTACCTATACTTTTCATGAAGTGCCTATACTTTTCATGAAGTGCTTAGTTACGTCAAGTATCTACGACATATACATTCTTTATAAAAGTTAAAAAAAAAACCATCTGTTACATGATTTATGGCATCAAGTCCAAAATTTAAAGCGCTTCATCTTGAATTGATTTTTTTTTAGTAATCTG
This sequence comes from Dioctria linearis, assembly GCA_963930735.1. Taxonomy (NCBI): domain Eukaryota; kingdom Metazoa; phylum Arthropoda; class Insecta; order Diptera; family Asilidae; genus Dioctria; species Dioctria linearis. The sequence continues at coordinate 272,722,743 of OZ005741.1, forward strand.
TAGGCTTGTTCTGGCACGATGATATCATACATCCGCACATACTAATAATACATAATTTTCATACTTTTTACCTTTCAATCCAAATAAGCAGAAATTATTATTTTTTTTTTAATTTTACACATAGAAGGCAATGACGATCAAAATCCCAGCTGTAATCTCATGTCATGAAATTGGAAAAAATGTCAACAAACACGAAAAATTTAATTAGTAATTTCCCAGAAATTGATGTACTTATTGTTGGTGGTGGAATATCTGGATTGACAGCTTCTTACAAAATTTTATCGAAGGAACCCTCTCTACGTGTTTTAATTGTTGAAGCTGATAGCAGTGTCGGTGGGCAAATAGGTAAGGTTGGAGGGGGAGTACTTGGATCATGGGCGATGAATGATCATTATCATATACTCAAGTTGTGCAAAGAACTAAATATAGCAACAAGAAGAAAGCATGTCCTTAGACCTGATATGAAAAGATTCTGGGAGATTGACAGATGTAATTTTATTGCAAGATTCGAATTGAAGAGATTTATTGCTGAAATTGATATTAAATCACAAAAATATCGACCTGGAACGTAAGTGTCCTTACCTCCTTATATCTTTCATCATTTGTAGAACAAAATGAAGGCATTTTTTGTATATATATATATATAAATTTTATTTTCAGATTTAAAATTGAAAAGAATAGCAAAACAATGGAAAAGTATATTTGCTCTAAGCTATTTTTTGAACAATCAAGAAGTTTCGTTCGGTTTTTTGTAAGACTTTTGACTGGAGTACATCCAAAATTCGTAGCGATGGCCCAATTTATGGGGATATGCTACTCTGCCGGTGGACTAACGCCTTATATAAAAATGTATTAGTTGGTATTTAAATAGTGTTAAAAAAACAAAAACAACAAATCATACTTAGATTCACAGGAACTGATTCAGGACTGATTGAAATAGATATTGACGCACTCTTATGGAGTATTCAACAACGCTTTAGCTCTTTGCTCATATTAACAACAACAAAGATTATAGAAATTCTACACTATACCGATTATGTTATTGCTCGCGATGAAGATGGCAATGTATTTCATAGTTCAGTGCTAATTTTTGCTATTCCATGGCTTGATATTATGAAGTTAAAAATCTACCCACCTATTCCATCGGAACTTCAAATAGCAGTGAGTCCAGAGCAGCGATTTTTATTGACTTCTTTTAAAGCTAAATATATCGAGGGATATTGGAGAAGAAGTGGCTACTCGGGAAGTATGCTTGCCCATAATTTGCAATTTGTCGGTTTCGAATTAAAGCCGACTACCTATGGAGGTTTTATACTTCACGATGAAGGCCTTCAAGATATTGTTAAAGACATTATACTCGATAATTTGTCCCAAGATTATGGAGAGGAAATGTTATATCCAAAATCTTGGATACAGATAACACTTGAGCGAGATATAAATCTTAATTTGCCATTAACTACACCATGGAATCGTATTATCTGGGCTTCAAATAGTGCTGCGACAACTTTTCGGGGACATATGAGTGGAGCAGTACAGAGTGGTCTTAGGGCGGCGTTTCATGCACTTCTAACTCTTCGCCCGCAAAATGTTCAATGGCAGGATATTGACGAAATTCAGAGAGCATCAGCAGTTTATCGTAGATTCACATACTTTCAGCTATTTAGAGCATCTTTAAATGTTTATAATTCAATTTTTTATGTTGTCGTTGCTACAGTTTTAATAACAATATTTAGAAAAAGGCATGCAATAATTGGACTAGTGTGGAAATGAAAATAAAAATTCTGTTAAATATTTTTTTGCCTTATTTCGATACTTTCGAAATTTTGTTTTTCGGAAGAGATTTTATATAATCGAGACTCGAGACTCTTGAATTATAATGATGAATGTATGCAGCACTATGCTGTGCTGTAACAGTAACCAGCGTTGTTCTCTAACAACAAAAATCGCGCAGGTATTCTCTGGAAATCAAGCAAGAATAATTACATTACGCCGGGTATACTGAATAACCGTGACACTACTACTTCGTTAAATGGGTATGTTAACTCAAAATTTGTTTCAATACCTAATTATAATATTTTCAGAAATGATCGACATGACTGCGTAGGTGGTGGTGTGGCCGTTTGTGTGCATAAATCTCTAAGTGCTGCATCCATTATCAAATTGTCCGACTAAAGGTAATAAAATGGAGTTTATTAGAGTCAAATTATGTTCTTCTTTTGAAAAATGTGGTCTCTTTGGCGTGTATTGCCAGCCAAATTGTAGAAGCTTATTTGAATCGCCTGAGGCCTATCTTCCTTCATAGGCTAATTTATATTAAATCCCCTGTATATCTCTCCAAAAGCCTACAGTTCTTGCACTCGAATAGAGCGCTCTTATTTCGTCCAAGTTGCCCGAAAATGGAACTCTCTTCCAAATTTAATTCAGCGCACAGCACTGACATATATAAAATGGACTGCTGATACTACTGAAATTACTTACATTATTTGACATTATTATGGGATCACTTTTCTATAGTTGTCTCTTTTTGGTTTAACTACTTTATTCCGCTGAACTTCAAATAATAAATTCTATACAAAATCCACCATAGTCCAGTGTCAGTTCAGTGGTTTTCCCAATGAATATATAGAATAGAAGTAGATAGCAATATAATATTTGTAATCCTTTCTCTGTCCCCCATACCTACTTTTAGGGACAGGCAGACAAAGATTGCTTAATTTTATTTCTTTAAAAATTATGTTTAAGAAATATTTTATGTTGTAGGAGATAAACTTCTAAGAATAGAAATAATTTCAAATGCATCTGTAATGTGTTGAACTTTTAAATGAATATTAAAGCGAAAGTAAAACTTGAACTTAAGATAATTGTCACACCCCTGCCAACAAAAGTTGACCCATATGAAATAGAAAATCAGGCAGTCCATGTTATATATGTCAGTGGCGCACAGGTTCCGGCCTGACCTTTGCTAAGCTAGTCACAGATTACCTTAATTAGTTATTAGATTGTGATGGCATTTACTCTAAGATCTTCAAATTCTTGTTGCATTGTTTTAATTAATTTTTAATTTTATTTATTTTTTATTTTTGTACTTTTCTTTGGGCTCTTTATCTCTAAGTTCTCTTTTTCTTTTTGATCTTTGGATTTATTTTTTTTATCTATTCATTTATTTATTTACTATTATATTTATTTTTTATGATTATCTTATTTTTACTTTAATTTTTAATGTTTCTTATGTTTTTTTTCCACCTAATTGTACGCCATAGGATCTTGTAATCTTCTGTACAGTGCCTAATAAGCGTATTGTATTGTACAAATGTCACTAGCTTGTAATTAAAAAAAAACAGGACATTGAAATTTCTTTATTTTATTACAACGACAAGATTATTGATACTAAGCTCCTATCCAGGTAATGTTCCCATGTTCTGGCCAAAGCATTTTGAACATGAAAATCCCATAAAATCCCCTAATACCATATTTCAGATCTCTTTTAAACTACCTTAAGATTGGGTTTGCAAAGTGACATAAATTTTAAACCAAAATCATTTATTTCAGAACGAAATAATCACAATTAAGAAATCTATGGTAAATAAAAAATTAACAAGAACAAGAAAGATTAAAATGTTCAATGCCTCAAAAATAAAAAAAGAAAATAGCATCGTCTTGATTTTATAGTTTAGCACAAATTTGTACTCTTCATAAGTTCATTGTGACGATTTTGAGTTTCAAAAGCTCTTGATCTGATATTTTTGGATCTAAATGAGGATCTCATTACCACAATGGCGTTCAATGTTGAATCTGCAAATCTATTTCTGAGAAAATCCTGTCCGTGTCTCCATTTGAATGCAGTAGAGTCATTACTGTATGCGCCAATTCAACACAATATTAAAAGGAATATTTCCATCTAAATTATTCATTTTAGATAAATATTTCTAATTTATCCTCAAATAGAGCTAATCAAAAATAACTTTCCAACGCAATCCAATATTCTAGTATACGAGCTCTACATAGCTCAATCGCGATAATCATGTTCTGTTGTGACAAGCAAATTTTAAATTTTTTTGACTTCGTAAAACTTTTTCTGAATGGCAGTTAGAATAGTTGTTCGTTTAGCACTAGAAGGTAAGTGTATAGCTACTTATATTGATTAGTAAATCTTTTGGAGATCTGAGAAGTTCAGAGCATTCCTCTTACCAGCAAGGACGCTGCTGTTTAACAACCTCTTTTTATGAGGATTTAGGACCACTCTAAATCGAGAGCTGCACGCTACAAGCTATAAGCTACACGAAACTCTATTTCAGCTTCATGAAGCGCAATCTACTACAATGAGCGCTACAAGTTACAAGATTCATATCCGTATTGTAAAAAACACTTGCTTTGACTCAAAAATCAAAAAAAAGTCTCAAATACTTTTGTAGTAAGTTAGGTAAGTCCCACTGGCATGCATACAGGGTGTTTCCTCCATGGTGGTCAGTAGAGCCAGGAGGTGATAGTAATCACCTAGCTAAACAAAAAATTTTGTAGGGGGGCATATCAATCCTTTCAGATTAAGAAAAAAAGCTAGCTTTTTACAAGGTATACGGTAACAGTTATTGTATGCAGAGCTTTCCAGCGACTGCTCAATCAGCCCCGTATGACTCCCTCAGGAGTTATTGTGGTTTAAACTAAAAAAAACGGATTTTCTCACCTTTTTTTTACTTTGACTTCTATTTTTTTTACAAGGAGGTGGTTTGTGAAAAGCTAGCTTTTTTTCTTAATCACCCTGTTACTTCGAAACGGTTGATATGCCACCTGCCATTTTTGTTTGTCTGTACTATCCCTCCTGCTCTACTGACCACCACGGAGGAAAGAAACACCCTGTATAAATAAATCCCCAAAAAAAATTAAATATGGCTCCAGTTTTTACTTCATTATCATGTTGGTGTTATTGCAACTACAAAATTAGAAATTTACTTAATATCAGCTATTGTTTCATTTGAAGCTAGCTACATTATGTAGCTCGAAGCTCTCTATGTAGCAGTTTCTATACGGTATGCTACATATATGTGCAAACCTTGAACCTTGCAGCCTGTATCTCGATGTAGTTTTGGCCTAAAACAGAGGTATCTACGCAGCCTGGTAAAAAACGAGTTTTTTTGTGTATCTTGTCTATTGCTAGTAGTTCTAGAAGTCGTACGTAAACGTTTTTCTCATCAGGATCGACATACTTAACTGCATTCAAGTTAGCTTTATTAGCGCAATATCACTACTCTCATCTATAGAGATAGAAAACTTAACTTCCCTTAGAATTGCCGAAAGCTCTTCAGTTTCATGTCGTGGTATTACATTTTTAGCTATGTTGGTACCTACATTTTGTTTGACTAGGTGAAATATCTTTCACGATTTTTCAGACAAGGATCATCATCTTTGTCAACTTTATAAGGTCGTCTGCAAATGCAAAAAGGATATTATTGCCTGCAAATAGTGCCAAGATTTTTATTTATTTAGTTTTTGTTGGATCATCGAGCTTTTGAATCCAGGCCTTATATTTATATTCGTTTTCCAACTAGCAATCGGAAAGCTTCTTGGCATATTTTTTATTGTCAACTTTTTTGGACTCATTTATTATTTTTAATTTTTTTTTGAGGTGCTGCCAGTTTAGGTTTCTCCATTTCCTTTAGTGAAGAAATATATATGTATGTCATATTTTTTATTTAACACTCGTATTTCTTCCACTACTTACTATCTTACCACTCTCTTTCCAAATTATAGACTAACTGGAAACTAAGCACACAAACACCAGAGCGCATTGGCGTAGACTTATTACTGCTCATCAAAAATAACATAGCATAGCATAGTGGCAGTGGCAGTACACCACAGTCGCACTCAAATATAAAGAGTCGCTACGTCCAAAAAATATTTTCTAAGTGTGATACTAATAAAGAAAATACTCCAAATTTTCTTCCTCAGTAAAAAATCCCTTAATTTGAATAAATTGGAAGCTTTGGTCCTTCAACCGAGCTTTCAAAGAAAAATCCCTTAACGAAGGATTAACTGCTGGCTCCAGGATAAGACGAGAAATATCATATTTTTGGATTTTAGACAAGAAATTGACAAAAATAGTTTTAGTTTCTTATCTATATTACCATTAACTGCAAAATTGAAATTTTACTGCTCCATGTAATCACGCGGTTATGATATTGCTATTCTCGTGGTTTGCAGTATCCTGACGATTATAAATGAAGTGCTTATCAGAAACAAGTCCATTAGCTAAGTTGACACCAACATTCAACACTCATTGACACAGAACTTTCTGCACTTAATGTACGTTAATAATTGAATGCGCCAAAAAGTAGGCAACATTTATTATAACTTGTAAATATGTACAGGCTTAAGCAAGAGTAGGTATAGCAAATGTTGAAAATTCATAGAAAATTTAATTGACACTTTTAATCTATTCTGTTTCATTCTGTTAATTTTAAAATACAGGGTGTTTCCGTCCAGGTGGTCCATAGAGCAGGAGGTGATAGTACCCATCTAGACGAACAAAGAATTGTGTGGCAGGGGGTCCATATCAACCGTTGGGGAGATACAGTGTGATTAAGAAATTGTGCTAGTTTTTCACAAAATGCCCTGTATCTTTAAAAGTACAGGGTGTACGTTCACTGTTGTTGTATGTAGAACTTCATGGCCTCTCCAGGGACTGCTCAGTTAGCTCCGTACTCCTGTTTTCTTCGGAGTTGTGATGGTCTATGATAAAAATTTCGGATTTTCTTAAAAAAATTTTGATTTTACATCTATCTTTTTTTTTGCAAAACGGTGGTTAAAATATTTTTTTTTATAAAAAATGTAAACTATGGACTCTTGTCTTTAATTTGACCTTTACACCCTATGTCATAACTGTTGCCGTTAAACAGTTATAAGCTCATAACCAATTCAGGTCATAGCGAAATTGGGCGATTTTTTTTTAAATTACGATTTTTGGTCACTAAGGGAACAATTATCTTTGAGAATAGGTTAGAGAATAGCTTTGGGTATAGGTTAAAAGCTAATAACTGTTTAACGGCTACAGATAGCATATAGGGTGTAGTAAGTCAACTTAAAGAGGAGAGTCTACAGTACAGAGAGTTTACAGTTTTTATAAAAAAAAAAGTTATGTTAACCAGGGGGTCAAAATAAAAAAAAAGGTAAGAAAATCCGAAATTTTTAGTTTAGACCACAATAACTCCTGAGAGTATGTAGAGGAGTATGGAGCTGATTGAGCAGTCGTAGAAAAGGCCGGGAAGTTTTGCATGTAATGAGGTGACCGTACACCCTGTACTTTTTAAGATACAGGGCATTTTGTGAAAGACTAGGTTTTTTTCTGAATCACCCTGTAACTTCGAAACGGTTGACATGGAACCCCCATTGCCATACAATTTTTTATTCGTCTCGGTGAGTACTATCACCTTCTGCTCTATGGACCACCTGGACGGAAACAACCCTGTATAAAACTGAAAATAACGAATGATATTAAGCGTTTGAACATTTCAATAATGAATTGCGCTGCGCGATTCTGTTTAAATAATCATAAAGTTGCTGTCCTGACATTAAACTAGAAAGTTTAATTTCTGAAATACGTGCAAAAAATGTGAGAAAGGGATAGGAAACCAAAAATGTCAAGATAATTAATTAAAATATTGCTTTGTTTACATTTTTGTGTTGTCAACTTTATTTTTAGTTCTTTAATGTTCAGTGGCAGTTCACAATTTTGTTTTATTTTAAATAATTATACCAAACTTCCAACCTCAAAAATATTTCAAATTTATTTCTTCCATGAGCATAACGAATACAATACGAATACACAGGCGGTAATGTCGAAATTATATGGTCTATCATAACACAAGCCACTGAAGTTTGAAAAATTATGAAAAAATAAATTTTATGATTGCTTTTAGTTGCCACCTATGAAAGGACTAAATGTTTCTAATATATATGAAGCTGTGGTCCATGTAAAATTAAGGCGAAGGAGCTCTGCTTAGAACAATTTTGTTATTTATTTATTAAGGTGCCTCAGTTTACAATAGTTGCGGCGAGTGGGATTTTTCCTGTGCAAATGCAGCCATAATCCTTGAGCAACTGAGACATTCGAAACTTTATTTTTGTAACTCAGTTATCTCATTTAAGAATATATTTAAAATTAATAAATCAATTATAACCTACTAAGAACAATCCCATGAACGATCAAGCCCATACGTCAATAGATGTATCATGCCTATTTTAAAGATTTGTTAGCTGATACCAATATAAAAATTAAATAACAATGCGAGCATTGATTGTTTTTTAATTCAGGCGCCAGTTTATGCAAGTCAACACCCGCATTCGACATCGACAATGAAAACTACATGTACTGTAAGAAGCTCAAATTTGGGTTCACATAAGCTGACGTATCGATGTTGTTTGCAGCTAAAATTTTTGGTTATAAATAAATTTAACCGCTGCATTAAAATCTCTTTGATAATTTGCAAATCAAGAAATCATTAAAAACTAGTTGTCAAAATAGATTTTTATAATTTAAACGGAGAACGAAAACATTGCAGTAACAGGGACAGGTAGAAAAAACTCAGAGACGTCTCCAGAGGATATGTAATCACTTGAAGCCTTAAAAAAATTGTACTGCATAAACTCAATTATAATTTTCTTTCCCAATATTGTAGCTTTTTAAATTCATCTCGTAATAGTTTTTATTTTTCCACTTTTGCATATCTTCAGGTGCTTCTAGTGATATACTATAGATGAAAGAACATTCTCTGCTACTGTTGCTTTTCCTTCCATATATTTTAACACTTTTAAGCCCTGAAACAAAAGCTTCTAGATTCATATCGGGAAAGAAGTATACCAGTCGATAGTACTCAGCGACACTTTTAATTTGAGATGCCACATGCCATATTGGGACCACCTCTCCGCGGGGGGTTTCTACCCCGCACCGTAAAAGTACCTTCTGGCAAAAAGGTTTGTGAGCACGCTATATTTCTCTAAAGCTCAAGAAAAACCAATTATCTGTTTTTCAAACAAAGTTGATTGGAATACATTTTGTGTAAAAATAATGAAAAATAATGGAAAGCGAGAAATTATTTTAGCAGTTCTAATCTATTTGTTTCTAATTGTGAGTAATTATTACTTAATCATGGGACGTGTTAGTAAAATTCAGTCCAATAAATATGGAATAAAGAAGAGAGAAATGAATGTTAGTAGGTATGTAAATTTATGTATATGAAATATATAATCCTATTAGCCGTTACACAGAAAATCAACCAATTTTGTTTTTTGATTTTGATGAAATTTGCGATCCATATTTTGATATTTGAAAAATGTGGGGAATTGTGCTTAGTAGATGTACCGTTATCATCGTATCTCCATGAAATAAACGTAATTTATTTTGGGAAAGTTTCAGAAAAATGACTTTGAATAATTTTTCCCGGAAACCTCAAACCACAGACAAGAAATATACAGATACCGACGGTAGTACTAATAAAGTGATGTATGAGAGCTCATAGCAAACCTCAATATCTCACTGATCTCGGCTAAATATATCATGGGTACGAACCAAAATTGTTTTTCAATATAGGCAAAAATTCATTTCTTTCATAGAATTTAAATCGACCATATTTCTTCAGAATTTGTGTGCATTATTGGTGGCTGAAGACGATCCGAATAAGTTGTGTCTGGACAGTCTCGGCTTCGTGGAAGTTGGGTTGATTTGGTTGCTTGGGCTTGTTAGCTAAAAGTTTTATGAGCGTAGATCTAGGTAATCAGGGTGGATTTTTGTCTTAGGCCTTAATAAATTGATTTCAATGTAGGAAAGAGTTGATTTATTTCTTAGAATTGAAATCGAATATTCAGAATTCGTGTGCATTACTGGTGGCTGTAGATGGTCTGAACAAATTCTGTCTGTCGCTGATATAAGGCTGAACTACAATAGAAGTATACGTAAGTACATTTGCTTACGTAAAGCGAACGCGCCCTTAAATATCCACTTTTCCGTAAGTATAGTGCGCTAAGAATCGCTCATTCCGTAAGAACGGGATGTGTCAAACAATTAAATTATTAGTAAATGATTAAAAGTGCAATGTAAAAAGTAAAATGGAATAAAAATTGTACTGCAAATTAATAGAAAGCACAAATTTTCAATTAAATCAATTAATTCCATTTGTTAATTATTTTACATTTACCACTTTTTAAAATTGAAAACATTAAATATTGAGATAATAGCCCTTACGGAATGTGATATCTATTTAGGCTAAAAATATCAATTTTTTGTTAGTAACCTCAGTCTCGTTTAATTTCGTAAAGTTGTTTACTTCTATTGTAGTTCAGCCTATACGTAGACCTACGCTCATAAATTTTTTTAGCTAACAAACCGAAGCAACCAAATCAATCCAACTTCCAAGATGCCGAGACTGTCCAGACACAACTTATTCGAATCGTCTTCAGCCAACAATAATGCACACAAATTCTGAAGAAATATGGTCGATTTAAATTCTATGAAAGAAATGAATTTTTGCCTATATTTAAAAACATTTTTGGCTCGTACCCATGATATATTTAGCCGAGATCAGGAGTTATTTAGGTTTGCTATGAGCTCTTCCATATATCACTTTCTTAGTACTACCGTCGATATCTGAGTATTTCTTGTCTGTGGTTTGAGGTTACCGAGAAAAATTATTCAGTCATTTTTCTGAAAATTTGCTTTCAAGGATAATGGATATTTCGGTTATCCTTGAATATCTCAAAACGTGCAGTTCCGATATTTTTGATTTTATTGTATGGATCTTAATACCTAATGGGTTTTAGTGAAGCTGTAGGAAGGAGAAAATGGTTGTTGGTAAAGACAAATCCTTTTTAAAGTAGTTCTTTGGTTATCTAGTTAATAAAATGGTAATCTGACAACGTGTGAGCATTGCCAAAATTATATGAAATATTACAACTCAGAGTTCTCGGAAGAGTTTTATTTGATGAGCGGCTTCAGTAAAATAAAATTTACCCAGACAAATTACAATTAAAAGTGTCTGACCAACAGCGCAGAGCGCACACATTACGTTCGCCCCTTGCCTGCTCCTCACGCAAAACGCTTTATAAGTTCAAAAAAAAAAAAAATCTAAAATCTCGTCATGCTTGTGCAATCCTACTGCTGTGCAGATGGCCGAAATATTTTGGAGTAATTCACACGAATACCACAGCATCATATAGTTTTGCATGTACATATAGTGATTTGTTTCAATTTTCAAATTGCATACTTTTATGCGTTTATGTTCCACTGTGCTTTTGAGAGCCGAAGTCGTGAGCTTTTTTTTGGTGGCATGGCAACCCCCCTTAAGATCTGTAAACTTCTTTTACCTTTTAGAAATTCAAAAAATAACTCCCGTCTTTATTTGAGTAAACTACAGCTTTGAGCAATTAAAGTTGTCTCTCCAGTAAAAACTTTTCGAAGCTTTTACAAAATATTTACACAGAAAAAGACGTTATCAGTCCATGACTTTCTTTGCCGTTGAAAGACTTCGTAAATGTGTTGTGCGTAACGAGTTAAAGCTTTTTAACGTGTTCTTCCATTGAATTGTCTCGCCCAAGTGATAATTTTTATAGGCATGTAAAGCGCAGTAAGAAAAGTTTTGTTGAGTTGAGACATATTTTCTATTTATTTTATTTATTTTATAGTTTATTGTTTTCAACATTTTATTTTGTTACTTTTCATTTTTAAATTTTGGAAAATAGCCCCATTACAGGTTTTTCACATTAAATTAACCCTTTTACAAATCAAGTTCACCCTTTTGCAAATCAAGTAGGTACTTTTTATATTATATTTGAAAAAAAAACATCAAATAATGTTAATGACATGGTAAGAAATCAAGCAATTTATTATAATTCATTCAATTACATTTGGAGATGAACGTACATATGTATGAAAATATACCTTTTCTAGATTTAATTATACTAATTTATTTTCCTTTCAACAGATTTCATAAATACTTCAACAATATTCAACAAAAACTTAACAACTTACATAAATCGATCAACAAATTTGAATTAAATTCAATAGTTATTTCAAATATAATTCAACGCGTTTTTTATATTAACTCAACAATTTTTAAATTTAATTCAACATTTCTTCTAGATATAGTTCAAGGTATTATTCTTTTAAAAATAATTCACTAATATTATTAAATCAAAAATTATTGCAGACAACGTTTGAGTTCCCTATAATTGTGCATTGAAGTAAACTTAATTCATATCATTACGGACAGCCTCGATATTATCACTCAATCTGATTGCCGGAATTTTGTACTCTACATGACATCAAATTTAAATATAGCAACTATGTACTAAATAATACTGGTGAATTATGTAAATAGAATAACATATATGTTGAACTATATCCACAAGAAATGTTGATTTAAAGGACATTGACAGTTTTTGTATGGGAGATGGACCAAGTGCTGTCCAGAATGAACACTTAGTGTATTTTTTTAGTCAGGCCAACACTAATCTATAATCTGTAATCTAATCATCAAAGTCTGTCTGAGGAGTCAAGAGAGTTCCCCTCCCCCTCCTCTTAGGGGAAAAATCGAAATTTGGGCTCCGTCTGCCGCCCCGCAATTAAGTTCCGCACCCAACCTCCTAGGTTTGGGTTGGCACGATCCTGTATACCTCATGAATGAAGATACGAAAGTTCAAATAAAGCAGATACGATAAATAATTCACCAAAACAAAAATACGCACAGAATAAACTCTTAAAAAAATACGTTAATTTATTTCCTCTCGAACTGATAATTTTTTTATTTTTATTTTTATTTATACATTAATGCAAGAAACTTCTTGGAGGTGCTCACACCTCACACTTCTGGATAGCATTTGGTCCATACTCTGTCAATGTCTTACTATGTAGTTAATATTATTTGATGATTTTTTAAAATATATAAGTACTTGCTTTGCAAAAGGATGAATTTAATGTGAAAAAATTATATAGTATATTCTATTCTAAAAACACATTGTACTTACTAATTAGTTTTTTCGTATGAATCGTGATTGCGAACCGAAGTTTGACTTAGTACCTAGTTGTATTCTAGAGCCGCTACTACTGCAGTGCAGACGCAACCGAAGGTTAAGCCAGCAGTGCCTCGCTCAAATATAAAATTAACAATGTCTCGACCTGGGCTCGGATTCTGTAACACGGGGAGATGGGGAGTTTGGGAGATGAGAATTTTCATTTTCCTCGATCAAAACTCCTTAACTCTAAATTTGCAATTCTCTAACATACTTGGGGAGTTAGGGAAAACGTGAAAACGTGTCGCAATATTGAAAGACCGCTAACTCTGTGTGGGAGAGTCGTGTAGCATTGGGATCTTTTCCTGCGAATTTAGGGTCTAGAGTACAAATTTATTGGTGATGGGGAGAGGGGGTCGTACCACCTCTCGTGGGGGTTGTCTAAAATACGTCATATTCGGTATCAAATTAAAGAGGGCGGAGTGGGTAATCGAATTTGTTTTTGAACATTTTGCCGTCATAACTGACTTTTTACTGCCGAAAGACGGATTTATTGCACTTGGGTCATACATACCCCAGTTTTTATATTTTGCATATACATACAGATGTACATATATCTTCCGTTCTTTACTTCACATTCATTAGTACTCTGTTTTTCTAATGGAAAGTGATTTTCGACGGCTTTTCAGTTGTTCTGGTGACTTCACTCTCTCCTAAAGAGCGTTTACAATGGCAGAGTGGAGTGGAGTCACCAGATTACATTTGCTCTCATCATCTTACCATAACGTGAGATTAAGAAATTTTCAAATCTGACGCTACTCTGTGAAACCCACTCTGGTGGGATGCGCGAAGAACTTATATTAAAGTGCAAGCTTCAGACAAAGAGAGACAATGCAATCTGGTGACTCCACCAAAGAATAACTAAATAAAAGAAAGGACACAGAAGAGTGTTCCGATTGTTTTCCATTTAAATGTACACGGCGGCGAGAAAAGGAAGGAAGGAAGAGAAAAAAAATCAAACCCTCTTTGAACATTTTACGAATAAGACAAAAAATGTGAAAGCGAAGATTACATGCAACGAAATGGAATGGCAAATGATTTATTTTCGTAAATAAGAGATAATGGGCGGAGTTTTCTGATTTTACGCTCATAAAATGTTCCCGCGTTTTTATGAAAACACGATTTTCAGAAATTGTCCCAATGTTTTTCGCAGGAATTCTAATGTTTGTTAGTGTAATCCCATGATATGTGAACAGCACGTTTTTCTGTTTACATTTGTTTTGCTCGAAAGAGATTAAGTGGGGGAATCTCATGCTGGATTCGGGAAATTTTATTTGACAGAAATTTCACATCTCCTTTTAGTGCGTTGTTCAATGCGAAATTTATCCCATTCTTGCCAAATGGAGGTAGGGTTACCCAATGTACATTATTATGATTAGTTTGATAGAATTTTGGGGAATTCTATAAGATTTTATCGTTCGGGTAATCCTACGTTCTCTCGATTTTTGTTTTCAACTCGTTGTCTCAGTCGCACTACAATAATGCATAGCCAAGTTCTTTTCCCCCATTCATGCAAAAGACGAAAGTATATGAGATTACCTCTTTCAGTCTAAAAAACACGGAAAATTTCCAATTTTGTTTGCCTCTGTCTCTACTTATATTTATTTATACTTTGACTCCACTCTACTCTGCCATTGTAAACACTCCTTAAAACAGCCGAGAGTCTTGTCGAGTACAATAGAGAGTTTGGTAATTCATTGAAATTTTTTCTTTAGAAAATATATATAGCTTGGATGCTTACGGCGACAAGCATTGTATTTGAAAATAACTCCAGTCGGCCACCAGACCGAAAAATTTGCTGTAAATTTCTAACGAGAAATGAATGCTATTGCTCACCTACGCGTCTGCTCTTAAATTGTTAAGTTGTCGCTCTCCAATAATCCATAGCAAATCTAAAGGAAAAATTTTCAGTAAATTTCTAAGAAAAAATTGCGCATTTCCATACATCAGGTCGAGGCATCAAGATCAAGACGTCGAGGAATCGTTAATTTTATATTCTATCGAGGCGTTACTGGTTGTTCTTATCTTATCTTATCTTATCCCTTGAACTCCTTGTCCACACTTCAGTTGCAGAGCTTTTAGCAACTGAGCTTGAGCAAAACTGTTCAAAATGGTACAAGTGGTGCCATCTGACATACTATCAAAGACTCTATAATCCAAAGATGTTGCAGGCGGTATAGCCTGTCTTATCTGAAACTCCACTGTTTAACACCCAACAAATCTTCTTTGGGAAGCCCTCAATTTTTTCTTAGAAATTTACTAGATATTTTTTTAGTAGAATTTGTATTCATTTTTGGCGGCTGGCAACGGTACACATGAAAATGTTGCATCTGAAAAAACTCCATCCATTAAATGAATAAAAAAAGCTGCCGAAAAATTTTCTGTAAATTGCTAAGAAGAAATGAGAAATAAGGAAGCTTAACTAGCGTCTTACGTTCATCAATAATCAATTATTTGCCGCTCCCAAGCACCTGTAATAACAGTTGTCGACCAAATGCATACAAATTCTGAAGAAAAAATATCTAATAAATTTCAAAGAAAAAATTGAGGCCTTCTCTATATCAGGTCGAGGCATCGTTGGTTTTATATTGGAGGGAGGCATTGCTGTCGGTCTCCAATAGTGAATATAAATTTAAAAAAGAAATATTTCCAGTAAATTTCTAAGAAAAAATTGAGCGCTTCTCTACATTAGGTCCAGGCTTTTCGTACATTCTAAAGCTTTTTGAGGAATAAAACACTTTATACTAACATAACGCTTTCTTGTTTTTAAACACATAAAATACATATGATAGACAAATGGAATAACAAAATAATCCCCTTAAACAAATTATGTAACAATTTTGGTATTTATATTATTATTTTCATATTCCATTCCAACAAAACCAAAGGATACTATGCTTTTGAGAAAGTCAATGGAATTTTAGATATTTCAGTTAGTAAAATTTTGTTGGGATATCTTTTATCTCTATCAATCTAAAGAATTTTCAGCGGTAACCCAAGTATAGTAAATATTTTCAAGAATTATACGAAAATATTCTAACGAACTTTTTCCATCCACAATTTATATTATCGTATGCGAAATGCAGCAAAGACTCCATTACCACATTAGGAAGCTCATTGGATTAGAATTTCAATATTATTTTCAAAAAGGAGTTACACATATTTTAGAACGTAAAAAATATATATAAATAAGAAAATAAAAATTAAATTAAATTTTGTATGTTTATAAAAATTACGTACGGGTTAACTATGTATTATCTCTTCATATGTTATGAATCACCTTATATAACTTCTGAATGATATACCGAAATTTGGGATCTGTTGAGGAGTTAAATCAAAACTTAAAACTTGTTGCTCTAAATTAATAAGTTGTGTGAATTTCGAATAAAAATTGTTTTCACTTTTGTACCGGAAATCCCAAAAAGTAGCCATTTCGAACAAATATAAAATTTACCCGGTAATAAATCATACATAGTTATGTATCTTGGTTTATGAATAAAGACACGAATTTCATTGACATTATTTATAAAATAGTAATAACGATACGAAAGTGAATGTTAATTTGTAATGCCACTTTATCGCGATTTTAAAATTCACCACGGAGAAGAGAGAGCTTTTTTACGCGAGTTTGATAAAGTATAATAAGTAATAATGGAAGTTCATATAATAATGATAAAGTAGTGACATAAATAAAATCGGTCTCCAGGAATCCATTTTACAGACTTTTTTAAATGTCTTCTATGAAGTAGATTTACTCACATCTTAAAACTTTTGAGATAATTCAAGATTATTATTATCTAGGAAAGTCTTAGGTTTGTATGAAAAAATTATATTCGATGAAATTTTTTGCGTTAAAGTTTAGTCTTTGACCGAAACGGAATTTCAGCAGGATCTCCGAATTCTGGAGCGAAACAAAAAAAGAATTGCAAAATTAACAGCAGAAAGTAATGTGGAGACTTTGACGTCTTAGAACATTGGCTTGAAATGTATTAATAATTGAGATCATCAAAATATTAAGTTAGTAGAATTTGTTAACATTATTGTGTCCTTCTTAGGAGTTTAAATGATGTTATAGCTAATATTAACTCTTCATATGTCCAAAGCCGTACGTCTTATCCGTTGGACCAATTTTCAACTAGTAAGACAGCTTATTTCAAAAGTTTGTCTACTAAAAGCCCACCAATCCAAGCTCTCCTAATTCTGTACGAAATCACGCAGACAGTTCAGTACCGAGATTCAGCTAAGTCAAAATTAAGAAAAAGTGAGTCATTTGTCTAGAAATTTGATTTTGCTAATTAAGTGATCACTTCACTCCTCTTTGATGATTTTGCGGAGAATGGGCCATCCCACACGAGTATTTCTGATGCAGTATGCAAACAGGTTGTCTTGGGAAAAGGTGAGAAGAAGCAAAGAGATATCTCTCCCAATTGTAGAGATATCTCTTTGTTTCTTCTCACCTCTTCCTCAGACAACCGGTATGCATACTTCATAAGGGATACTCGTGTGGGATGGCCCAATAGAAGTGAAAACATCAGAAAGCATAACATGTAACCAAGCGGCGACAGCAGCACTGTTTCCAGGTGACCGATTACAGAGAAAGTTCTAGATTGTCTATTGTGCTTGAGACTGTCAATTTGCCGTTTTTTTTTCAAGAATATTTAAGCTGTGCTCTTTTGTGTACCTTGTTCTAGAACTCCCATATATTGGAGTGAACAAATTGTTCTGTCGATTGAAGCGAACTATTTTTACTGTTCGCTTGATTTAAATCTTTCTATGAAACTATATGAGGCGTTTTTTGTGTACTCGTATCTCTTGTTCTGCACAAAAGAACACAGCTTTAGAGTTATTAAATTTACCCAGCGCGGTCGTATGGGCAACAGTAAGTATTAGTATAAATATAATTACAGGACACAAATGTGTGTTGTATGTATTTTCATATGCAGTAACACATCTGTAGCACTAGCAGTAGCCTATGCTGTTAGAACCGTTATATTGTGTAGAAAAACGTGGCCAATATCGACCACTACGGTTATCCTATACAGTAAAAAATAATTCCTTAAAGTGAGTGGCAACAATTTGTGCCACAAAGCTTAGGTATTTGTCGATAAAATTAGGGAAAGCTCCATCTTGGAAAACTAAGATTAGATTCTTATCCCTAAAATGTAGGTAGGTTTTTCTCTCTCAAATGTAGGGAATTTTGGTTTTCCCCCAAATTTAGGGAATATTCCCTAAAATGTAGGGAATTTTCATATTTTTTATTTTATTTTTCCCCCTACATTTTAGGGAATATTCTCTAAAATGTAGGAAACATTCCTAAAATATAGGGAATTTTAACTTGTTGTTTAGTTTTTTCCTCTAAAATGTAGGGACTATTCCCTAAAATATAGCACCGCACCACTCTTCACCATAGGTGAAGGTGATAGAGACCACCCCTTTTAAAAAACTTAAGAATGAGCTGAATAGCTCATTTATTACGGTCCATACTACTAAGTAGTATGGAAATTATATTGGAGCACTGGGAACGCTTAAACAAAATATTGAAAAACAATATATTACTTGTTTTTAAGAACAATGTGTGAATTATATAAACGAAAATATATTTCCATAAAAAATGTAGCATAATACCTAATTCGTTGAATGGTATCTTCCTTATATCCAAGATAGCTTAACATTTCGGAAATTTCACGTACTTTAGAGGTTTTCTGGCGCCAGATACCTAAATTCATTGAATGTTCCATTGATTTGGGGAAATTAAACTGATTTTCCCTTTCTATCAGAGAAAATTACATTTATTTTTAGGGAAAAACGTGTCTTAAATTTAGGGAATGGTCCTAATATTTTTTACAGTGTACATTAGGTTTTCATTCCTAAAAAGCAGGTAGTAAGGAAATAAGCTTGCTACGTATATACGTGAAAGTTGTTTGATAATCCCAAATAGATCTTCAAGGACAAGTTAAATAGCAGTGAAGAAGATGTTTAGGGCTAGTCTATTCCAGAACCTGGAAAAAGAGTGTGGGCGGAATTATGTACACAAATTGTATATTTTAACTTCTCCCAATTTTATTTAAAGTAAGTAAAAATGCAAAAGTTTATTTATCCATAGATTTGGTTAGATGCGTTGTAGAGGTTGTGTCTCTAAAGTGAGTGGCAACAATTTGTGCACACAGGTTAGGCATTTGTCGATAAGATAAGGGAAAGCTCCACCTTAGAAAACTAAGATTAGATTTTTATCCCTCAAATGTAGGTACGGTTTTCTCCCTCAAATTTAGGGAATTTTGGTTTTTCCCCCTTAAAATTTAGGGAATATTCCCTAAAATGTAGGGAATTTTCATTTTTTTTATGTGTTTCCTTACATTTTACGGAATATTCCCTAAACTATATAGGGAATATTCCATAAAATGTAGGGAACGCTCCCTAAAATATAGCAAATTTTAAATTGTTGTTTGGTTTTTTCCCCTAAACTGTAGGGACTATTCCCTAAAATTTACAATTGTAGTAATTTTTTACCGCGTGATCAATTTTTACGAGGTAATTCAATGATTCCTTTTGGGATTCTCCGATATGAAAAGTTCGATTATTTATTTAGAGAATATTCCCTAAAATGTAGGGAATAGGTGATAGCACCGCACCACTCTTCACCATAGGTGAAGGTGGTAGAGACCACCCCTTTTAAAAAACTTAAGAATGAGCTGAATAGCTACTAAGTAGTATGGAAGTTATATTGGAGCACTGGGCACGTTTAAACAAAATATTGAAACACAATATATGACTTGTTTTCAAGAGCAATGTGTTAATTTTTTTCAGGAAAACTCCGATCTTTTTTTGCTCGACGTTTCGGGCCTTGGTTTAGTACCCTTCTTCAGGAGCTAAGTACATGGAAATAAAAACATATGAAAAATGTAAAATTACTTTACAATCTTTTACCTCTGTTTTCGATGTTATAGGACTTTTCTAAATATTGGAATATATTCCACAAAATTCGCAAAAAAACGTTAACTGAACATAAAAATAAATAGATAAATAAATAGATAAGTAAAAGATGTAAACGTGGAGTAAATATAAAGACTAATGTATACTAAGCGAAACTTTAAAGAATCACAGATGAATGATGTATGGAGTTCTTTGTCATGTTGCATTGTCAACATTTCAGTCTTCTTAGTATGTGTTGGCAGTATTTGTTGATTAAGGCTGTGTCTTGTCTTGGTTGGTTGGTTAAATTCTTTTTTCCATGCAGATATGGCACGGTTCTTTAAATTTGCATTTTATTCTGCTTTTCTATGTATTTATGATATTCACATTATTAAATGCGAATGTGTGTCCGGTTTGTATTGTGTGGGAGGCTAATGCTGATCGTGGCTCTGTAGGTATGTTTTATGTTGCGATAGTCTGGTTTTAAGTTTTTTAGATATTTGTCCTATATAAGCTGTAGTGCAGTTTTCGCATGGTACTTTGTAAACAAGATTATTGTTTTCTTGTGAGGGGTATAGGGTCCATTCTTAGACAACCGCTTAATTAGAAAAAACAACAATAAAAAAATATATCCGACTTGTACCATAAACCTTGCAGCTAAAACCGAATACTAAATTATTTTTACAACCACCCACAATAAACGAAAATTAACACAGCTCAATCATTCATTAATAAAATATTTAAACTAAGTAATCGACAACAAATAATTATCCAATCCAAACAATAGATACATTAATCAAGAAAGCAACAAGGAATACCAATTATTGCAGCACCCAATACAATAGAACGATTAACCAAAAATCGCCATAGTAATCCAAAATAATAATAATAAAATAAAGATGTCATTCAGACCCATAACGCAACTCAATAGATGTTATACCAAATTAAAGGATCCTATACCCATACAATAAACCAATAATATTGTTTACAAAGTACCATCCGAAAACTACAAAGGAAAATATCTAAAACACTTAAAACCAGACTATCCCATCAGCATTAGCCTCCCATGCAACACAAACCGGACACACATTCCCAAAATTTGATAATGTATAATTGATAGAGCCATCTGTGGGTAAATTTTGTAAGGTGCATATTAAAAACGAAATTGAAAACAAAACAAAGAAAATATTTTTCTGCTGTTATTTCACTTATGTAAACTTTAACACTTAATAAAATAAGACGCCTAAAAACAATTTGTTATGAATGAAAAAATTAGTCAGCTCCGCTCCTTCGATAACAATGTTATCTTTGAAATTGTGACTAATGAAAAATTAAGGTCAATGGGTTGACATATGAGTTTGATTAATAACAATAATTAATAAGGCTTATTTAATTCAAATTATTTGAATTAATTTTGTATTAATTATATTAATTTAATTGCATTAAAATTTCAAATTTTGATTTTCTTCCCCCTTATCCATTCGTTTCGGTTTTTGATTTTGGATGTTCTTTAACTACAAAAGTTCTGAAATTTTTTCTATGATATTAAGAAAAATTCCTATAAATTAGTTGCCACCCATACACAATTTGGTAAAACTGCCCCAATTTAAATTCATCCAAAAAATCTCTCAACAAAAGCCCATTCATAACTTGATTTACTAACAAAACAGAGAGAAATAATAACAAATCTAACTTAAATGTGGTCTGATTTACTTTACTTCTTCATGAGGTTTATACTCTTCCAACCATGGTCAGGCAGACTATAAATACTTGATTAGCACGGATGATGTATATGTGTATGTTTGTATATAAGCAAAAAAAAAAACTTCAATTCTGTCAATGCACAAAAGAAGAATCATATAAAAAAAAAAAAAACAAAAAACAACAAACCTTCACATTGAACATACCACGAGAAGTGTGCTAAGTACTTCTAACAAATTGTTGTTTGACCGTATATTAAGTGCGGAGTCTCTTTGTGCTAATCGAAAGTACTAAAAACTACACTACGTTTCAGTTCTACATAAATGAAGTACATTTTCAGAGAGGAACGTATGTGAACTCTTTACAATTATATTTTGGGCAGATTGCAACATTCTGATTTTGTTTTTTTTTTTGAAGAAGTGTAGATATTTGTCTCCCACGTGGATTTATCACTACTAAGTAGTAAGTAGCTAGCTAGCTAGCTAGCTTCAGTTAATACTAAAAAAAACCTCTATCCACTAGGCCAAATGCCGGTAGTGCGCCGCGCGATAAGATAATTTGAACGAAGCGCTCTATTTTTTAAGTCTGTTATACTGTTGAGCTCTGAGTGCTGTCTTTCTAGACTATACTGGACTGTTGGGTTGGTGCAATCAGATCACTGATCAGACACAGGAGGAGCAGTTAAGTTAGTATGATCTAGCAGCGCACTGCAGTGACATTATGTACGGTGTGGGGCTCCTTCCATGTGGTGACCATACCACATGTGTCATGAGTTTGAAATTATTGACATATGCTTAGCTCGGATATAAGCACAGCCAGTATAGGATCATATAAAAGCAAATTTCTTATCGGGCAGAGCACATTGTCGACCTGAGGATCGTTCTGTGATCATTTCTAGTAATGTGAGAATTTTTATCATCGAAACAGTGCTTTACTTTGGTGTTCTTTTTTTTTGTTTTTTTTACAAGTACAAAATAATACAATTAAGTAAAAATAAAACCAGCAGCAGTGAGTGTTGTGATTAAATATTTGAGTGATTTATAAGAAGGTTGTAAGAAGAAAAAAAAACAAAAAAAAAAACAAATGGCTAATCAAAGTCAATCAGATACGCAAGAAAAGGATATTTCACTGAAAGAAATTGTAACAAATGAGCTGGAGAGGAAAGGAAATGGTGGAGCATGGGTTTGGTAAATATTTTTTTCTTTCTTATATTTAATGTTTTTCCTGTTATAAATTATGAAATGCCGGGAAAATCTATTCCGATTTAATGCTCGAAAGTATTGATTGTTCCTTATCATCGCTTAGTTTTTTTTTTCTTCTTTTTTTTTTTGTGGGACTCTTGTCCCTATGATTGATTTCTGTAGCTGCATATGATTCCGTGATGACATGGTTTTTTGCTTCTAAAATTAGAACATTATGTTTCGATAAGTGTTTATGTTGTGGGGTATATTTCAAAAACTTAGAGGGCTTTGACCGATGCAAGAATGTTCCATTCATATAAAATATTATTAGTTAAATGACATATTAA
Source organism: Dioctria linearis (assembly GCA_963930735.1). NCBI lineage: Eukaryota > Metazoa > Arthropoda > Insecta > Diptera > Asilidae > Dioctria > Dioctria linearis. The sequence goes on from OZ005741.1 coordinate 272,745,934, forward strand.
TATGAATGCTGCGTGTATTTAAAAAAATTACGGTATGAATATTTTGAGAACTTTTGAATGAATTATTCGCTATTTAATGAATTTTATAATTTTAAGATACTTAAGCGTTGTTTAATTTCCTATTATTGTGATTTTATTTATTAAGTAGGTACTTTTGTACCTTGTAACCCTATGGTTTTATTTATTCTTTTCCTTCTGATTTAGAAAACTTTTAAATTGTATTGTTCTGTGTACGTTTATTGTAGGTTCGAATTTTAACGGCGTCTACATGGAATAGGGGTATTTTATTAACAACAGAATATATGTACTATACGTACCAAAAATGTATTGAGTGTTGTAATGTTGAATGAATTCCTTTTAAACTATGCTTAACGATAATTTACGATGATGAGAAAATAATATTGGTTATTATTACCCATCTATTCACTGAAAAAGGTACTTACAGTTTTTTTTTGTTTTGAAAAACTGCATTTTTTTACTTTGTTTTTTTTTTTTTAATCAATGACATAAATAAATTTTTTTTGGAAACATCCAGAAGTATAAAATCCGGAAGTGACAAAATCCAGAAGAAATAAAAAAAATCGGAGATGAGCAAATCCCGAAGTGACAAAATCCAGAAGTGACAAAACTCAGAAACGACAAAATACATAAATATCAAAATTCGGAAATTGTAAAAATTGTTATAATTAAAATTTTTTTTAAAAAAACTTGGCTACGCAAATCTCATATTTACACTCTTCGTTGTTGTTATATGAATCTGTCTTAATAATATAGTCTTGTGATCAGTAACACACCCAGGATTTGGCTTTGGGAGGGGTACCATAGGTGTCCCAAGTCCTAACGAGTCAGAAAAATAGGGCTCTAAAGTCGCATCCTGCACCCATCTGAGCACTTAAGGACTGCTATTGTAGATTAAAAGATTTTATTTTATTTTATTGGACTTTGTAATAATATACAGACCACATTTTATACGCGGCGCGGTCAAGAAATATGATATATAAAATTTTGAAGTGTTCATCGCGATTTTGAGATGGGTCAATTTCCAAAATGCATAATAATTCGAATTAAAAATTTAAAAATTAAATTGTACATAGAAAAATTGTGGCGTTGAGGTATTATCCTGTTCTGAAATGTATGAATTAGTGCTTATATGGTACATATCTAGGTCTGTGCCTAGGTCTAATGGGTGCGTAAATAAATGAATGTGTGTATTGAAGTGGTTGTGTGGGGTGAATAAATGTAAAAAATATATATAATTTGTTTGTTTTTAACGTAAACGAAAAAGTTCCGAGTAACTAAGAGAAATCCAGAAAAAGATCCAGAAAAGATATTCGCACGAGTGAATATCTTTTCTGGATTTTTTTCTGAATTTCTTCTGAATTTTGTCTCTTCTGGATTTTGTCACTTCTGGATTTTGTCACTTCTGGATTTTGTCTCTTCTGAATTTTGTCACTTCTGAATTTTGTCTCTTCTGGATTTTGTCTTTCTGGATTTTGTCTTTCTGGATTTTGACTTTCTGGATTTCGAAACGCAACCAAAAAATTTCCTTTAAAACTTCACGATCGCTTCTACTTCAATATTTGAATATGAAATTATCTTGGACTGGGAATAAATATAATTGATTAAACAAAAAATTGACTTCAACCACGATCAATGTTTCACTGAATGTCCAGTCGTCTTTAGAAGGGCTATCGCGTGAATTTCTGCTACATAGTGTGAGCCAAAAATATGTGCCCCCCCCCTTATTTTGGCAATTAAGCAAAAAAACTGTGATACACTATTCCTATTTCGAATGGATTCAATATAAAACGTCTTTCTTAAATTAAAATTTAATTCTACATGTTTTTTGAAACGCAAACTCTTTAATATATTTGTGAATGTTAATTTATACCTCCTGTTCGATTGCCAAAATAGCTAGATTTTTTAATCTCTACGTGGGCATTGTAGATCTTAAATAATTTTTAATCAGTCTCAATTTAGAGAAGCTTCTCTTACAACTGTCATTACTTATGGCAGCTGTCAGGAATATTGTCAGCATTATAAATATATTAAATAACCCTCCTTCAAACTCTTCGCTGTCAATATTCTAGGAGCTTGGACTTCATCATCCCATCACCCAATATTATTGCAGGCCTTAGGAAGACATATTTTTCTTTACAGGACAGATACATATATAATTACGGGGTTTACTTTTTAATTAAAGAGATGCTAAAAATAATTAAAACAGAAAAAAATACAAACAAAAATGAGACATTGAAAAACTAACAAAATTTGCTATGGTACTAAAAAAAAATGGAAATTGTTTCACAACTACGAACGTTATGGGAATGAGAGAGTTGTCCCCCAAATCGTGTGAATTATAAAAATTTTACTAATTCTAAATGCGTACAATATTTGGAACTTGTAGATAGTATCCATAACTGCCTTGTTTTGCCTATTGCATTGGACATCTTTTGACACTACATTCTATTCTAAAATCATCGTTTTTGTACACAATTATAGATTTTTCAAAATTAAGAGTGTAGTTCACCTATAGCGAAAGTAGAAAATGAAATGGGGGCGAATCTTCTGCTCAAAAGAGCTTTTAAACTTTTCAAGTAGATGCAAAACTTATGTGAATGTGATTGCAGGATATCAGAATAAAGTGATTTCGTCCTGCGTATGTTGTATTTATGCCTGTCTCATATGCTATTAGTAGTAAAACATTGACTCTTTGGCAAAAGCTTTTTATAGACATTTCAACATACATTTTTGAATCTGTAGCACAATTTTACGGTAATGCAGTTTTATTGGAATTGAGGAATTGAGAAATAGAGGGTGCGGAAGTATGAATCCTCGTCTCTCGCCTTATATCTTTTTTCTGCGGGCATATATGTATGTTCGCAGGATAAAGACTAGTCAAGGGAATTTCTGGAAGTATAATATAAAAGTAATCGCATTCCTAGGGCAAGACAAAATGCATTACTAGGCAAGGAAAAAGAATATTTTTCTAGTTTCAAAATTTCTGTTAATTTACTATTTTAAATTTATTAAATTAAATTCAATTTAAATTTTATAAATTAGAAGATAATAAAAACACAACACTTGTCTAAACACTGTCTATTCTAATCCATACTGAGCATGACCACTTAACTGAGCTGAAAAATGATACTTTGGGAGGTTTATCAAATGTTTTAGCGCTTCATATTTTTACCTGAAATGAAGGCCAGATTACTTTTTCTCGCTAAGTTAAGTATACTAGCATGACTTGCACTCGTTGTGGATGTAGATGGTGTAACCTCATGAAAATTGTTAAATGTTATTAAGTAAAATATAAAATCACATCACAATTAAATGAAAAAAAAAACAACAAATATATATACTATATATAAAAGTCATAAGTTGCAATATAAATTTTAGAATACATAGTACTTAAAAGCTGATTTATGTGAAATCTCACATATCAGCTTTGAAGTACATTATAAGTACCTATTAATTTTCATAAAAATTGCCTTCATGGAGAATTTACAAGACCTGCGAATGAAAATAAACGAATTATAAGTCTATAAGTACCAGCACGAGTATCTGGACTTGTACTTGAAAATTGTTAAGTACCAGTACCTGGACTTGTACTTGAAAATTGTTAAGTACCAGTATCTGGACTTGTACTTGAAAATTGTTAAGTACCAGTACCTGGACTTGTACTTGAAAATTGGTAAGTACCAGTACCTGGTCTTATACTTGAAAATTGCTAAGTACCAGTACCTGGATTTGTACTTGAAAATTGTTAAGTACCAGTACCGGGACTTGTACTTTCTATGGTAAACGATCACAGAAAACCATACTGATGAGACCTTTTTGATCGCTGGGTCGGAAAGTTCAATTTTCTGTTTTTTGCACTTCAATGCATTTTGAAAATTTATTGAAATTATTTTCAATAAATTTTAGCCTTTCAAAAGAAAAATTTTCCTCTTATAACTTTAGAAAAGCCCAGAATTTTTGTCTGTAACGTATTCGAATCTAATCATGGCTTATTTAGGTAAAGCTTAGACTTTGTTTGTCTGTAATGCGCTCGATCGAATCGCAGCATTGCCTTTTTTTCTGAATTTAAGAGATATTTGCGTTCTATGAACGGGCAACTTAATCTACTTATAAATATCTAAAAGAAAACTATACATAAGCGAGAAAAAAATACTTTCAAAATCTCTTCTTTCCTAACTTTTACAGCTTCAAGAACTCGGAAATCACATTTTCAAAATTAAAATTTTGTGTTCCCTCATGTTCCATCATCGTTATGAAAAGATTGTCTGGCTTCGTTTTGCTCAATTTTGACTTAAGTAGTTTTCAATTAATTAAAATTTAATAAAGCTCCTCTTATACGAAGCAACTGATATGCAAATTGTTATAAATAACTTTAAGGAAACCATAAGATTCGGAAGGAATTCTATAAAATTCCATTCCACAATTTGTTATTGATGCATTAACACTAGCTGCCCTTAAACACCTTTGAAATCTTGGTATCTTCAGGATAAGTTCTGTTACTGATATCTCATCATAAAAATCAGAAAATTTTGGTACGCAACTATATTTTTGACACCTCCATGACCGCAAAGTATTTGTCTCGACAACCTCGAGTAATGAAGTTACATCTTGAATAGACTTTGATTTGGTTCGCGTTGAATATTGAATCGGTCAAAATAGCATATCATTTTGTTCTTGAGATTTCAGTGTGAGCCCTGCATCTATGGCTACCTGACGTCACCATCTATTTGTTTCTTACGACAAATTCTATTGCTTCTTCTGAAATATGACACCGTTTTTCTTCTTATTGTCTCTATTTTTGTGACTAATCAGTCAGGGCTCAACCCTTTATTTTGCCATGCAATCTGAGTGCAATTTACTTCTCTTAGAATATCATTCCAACAGAAAAGATAACAAAAAAAAACCGAAATTATGTATAGCAAGTATAAGGTTCTGTGCAGCACCTTTGGTGTCAACATTTTTTTTAATTACAATGACATTTTGTTAGATGTGAAGGAAATGATAAGAGAAGTGACTCACTCAATCCAATAAAAATAACAAGTAAAAAAGCTAGAATTGGTCTAAGATACCCTAGATGAATGGCCGTATAAAATTTCGTATGGTCACCGATCTATGAAAGTTTGATTTTTGAAGTGGTTTTTCGTATATATTTCTAGAACGGTTCGTCGGACAAAAAAAAATGATTATAACCAATTTTATAGGATTTCGTATTCTGAAGAAGTTTTTAGTACAATAAAAACGCCTATAGGACTGATCGTTTTCACTGTATATGTAAAAACCTAAAATTTTATATGGCAACACCAAAAAGGGGTAGCCCGATTTAGTCCATTTTTGAAATTTAATTTGTTATTACTATAAAAACACCATATACCAAATTTCAGCTCTCCACGTTGACGCGTTCTCAGGCAGTGTCCAAATATATAGTGGAAAATGAAATTTTTGTATGGCAACCCCACGAAGGAGTTGCCCGATTTGACAGTCGGACTTTAAATATTATGCGTGGGTGTCCAATCTATTTTGCTTTACCATCATTATTTCTGTGCGTTACAGATGACAAATAACAAACTTAGTATAACCTATAGATTTCATCAAGGGTATAATAAATTTCTTAAAAAGAGCACTAGATTGGGCGTTCGGTGCTAACTAAGTTTATTGCTGACAGAATCAGAAAAGCGTTAGATCTCACTTCAAAAGTGCGCGCATAAGATGCCTCGATTTTATATTCGTAATTAAGAATGGCTCAAACACAACGAATTGAGTGTTACGCTTGATGTGCGAACGACTGTACCGTTTTATAACATAGCGACTATTTAATTTCATGACGTTTTTAAGTTTTAAAGTTTTTTTAATTGAGGGCCACCCCCCTTGCTCCGCCTTGTTATTCCATTGAGTATGCCACTCATTGAACACAGAGCAATTGCCCTATGGGAAAATTAGACTTTTTCACTTATTGCGTAACATAAAAATATTAATTACTTTTAGGTGGAAACAGATATTGAGCTAATTCTTCATTTTGTTATTTTAAAAGACTGTTGACAGGTCACATTTGAGAAGAACAGAAATATTTTACATGGTTAAGGATAAGCCAAAAAATTGTAGGAATTTATTTCAAGAATTCAATTTTAAGGTTCCATAATTGAAGCATTTGACCATAAATCGTAACAAGTTGGATATCGTTGAAAAGGATCAAAGATTCTATTTAGAACAAGTGCTCAAAGGACTTATGAGCATTTTTGTTACTACATTTCATTTAAAAAGATTAAAACTGTTCAAACGTGAATAATTTGAGGGGGAAAGTGGTTTTAAGGGGGGATGGTGTTTAGAGCAAAAATGTTATCAGTACACTCCAAAGAATCCATTAGCTCAAATACATTTTTGAAATTATTCGATATTTTGTTTTCATCCGCCGTTTTTATTAAAATCAAGCTAAAATGATTACGAGATGATTAAATTAAATTTATTATTTAAGACTTTTACAACTATCCTTATTATCTCTGCAAAAGGAGTAGGATTATCCTTTGTAATATTTCCAAACACGACACTCTCCTCTCCTTCATCCTCATATATAACTCATATTTTTTTCCAATTTAATTTTTGTGTAATGTATGCTAATACTTTTATTTTATTCTTTAATAAATATTTTCTTCTTTTACGAGAGCAATATTTTGCTTTAAATTTTCGTAGAGACCCCCAAGACAGGACTAGTGGATTTTTTAGTAAGTTGTAAAACAGATAAGGCTCGGTCGAAATTTTTCGGTTTGTTTTCACTTTTTCTCAGATATGAATGCGATGAGTATATCATCAATCTGCTATTCTTGTACATGTTGGTTTCTATATTGTATTTTGTAGCACGCCATCATTCTAAGCCTAAAGGATTCCCACGCTTCCAATCGCATACAGTCATAATGTAGCAGTCTAAAGCCTAAGGATTCCCACTCATCTATGCCATACTCGCTCGCCGTTCGGTATATTACATGCCTATAACCAAAGAGTGCACCTGCAAGATTCATTAAGAATTGTAACGGTTTTTTGCTCAACAATTCCCACACTTTGTGAGGACATCATTGGATATTTATGTCATATAAACATTAGATATTTTTAGGAATATGTCTGGTTCTGAATAGAAAAGTACACAATTTTTTTAAATTAGGAAAATAAATTGTTCTAAATCTTAAACTTTTTTACCTTTTCCTACAATTTTAAATTTATCTTTTAAGTCTTAGTTTTTACTGTTTAATTTTATAATTTACCACACAAAAATGGTGAGCGATTTCTACCACTTAAGTTATGGTATAAATGAAAAAGTATGCAGTAGTTTATTATTAGGAAAGATTATCCGGGGAGCGCTCATTTAGGATAACAGGAGCGCTCATTATCACCTTCAGTTGACCGCCTTTTAATATAGGCATAGAATTAAGGCACTCGTTTTAAACTCCGAAATGATCAAAACTGGAAATCTCGTTTTTAGCTTAGAATAATCATAAATAAAGGTCTACTTTTTACCTGAAAATGATCAATTAAGGCTCTTCTTTTAATTATCCTACTGAAATGAAATAATTTTAGAGAAAATTCATTTTTTAAAACATTTCCCAAATTCAATTATAACTCAAATAATTCCTTTTAGCGATGTTTAGATAAATAGAAATTTTAGAGCATCGTTTAGTTTGGAAAATATTTTCGAAAATGCAGATTAACTTAACTGCTTTCGCCATTTATCAGCCTTTTTATAATTTCTCTTTAAAACAACAAGCACCGTAGATGTGAGCTGCATAACTATCTTACATTGAATAAAATGGGACACTGAAGCACAAAATATATGCGACTCATGAAATGCGCATAATTGAATACTATATCACTCTCTTATCTATGCTTTAAAATTGCTCCTCTTGGAGCTATCTTAGAGCAGTGCTGAAATCTAATCAAAGTTCTGTGCTCCTTTAGTGCTTCTAGATGGCGCACTCCTATTTTTTTTTCTACTGGATTATTAAAGTTAATGAAACCATAATAAATATTCGAAACGACCGCCATGGCTATCAATACATAGATGAACTCATCGAATCATGAACTGTCCTGCATGCTTAAAAATTCCTGGTGTGTTTTGAATTCGGTAGTATCCGTCTTTCGCTCTCTATCGAATATCCTCAATATCATAAACTCAAGAGGATAGATAGATTTTAGAATATCCTTTAACGTTTCTAGATACAGAGAGGATTTAGAATGGGAGACCGTGCAGTTGCCCTGCATGGCAAATCTATTTGCCAGGATATGCATAGTGTTCAAAAATTCACAAACTATAAGACTTAAATGTTACCATCTTTCGTGAATTATATAGTGTACTCCAATATTCTTCTGACAAAATTGGTAGGTCCAGTGACACACGATGATACACACTCGAGACTAGACACGATGTAAAACTGGTTTTTGTAGCGAGTGTGTATCAGCCCATGGTACACGTAGTTTATACACGGTTAATACATGTTCTTGAGGCAGCAAAGAAAATTCATCATTTTCATATGTTCTATTCGCACACAAACCGAGTACACGCATACATATGTAATAAAACACTGGTGTATCATCCGTGTCTAACCCTCTGCTCTAAATTGAGGTATACACGAAAATGTTCTAAAATAGTGCTAAAAAAACCAGGTTTTAGTACGGTGTATCATCGTTTGTCACCGGACTAGAGCTAATTTCCGGAAAAATATCAATAAATCTAGGCAAAATACGGTCTGCTGCCTAAACGTTAATTGAAAACTGCTGTTGATGCTTGGATTGAATGAAGGTGTAACAATTTTATTTTTGCCATACTTGTGAATTGTGCAAATTGATAATATCAGCTCTTGTAAAGCCAACTTTATTTGTAAAGAGTACAGAAGAAAAATTAGTCGGACAAAAAACACAATAACTTTTCGTATGGTTGGAAGCTTTTCCCCACTCAGTTTCTATAGTCTTTGATCAATACCTTTTGTCAATGTACTTTTCTAGTACATCACCTGCGTTTTCCTCAACACAATCCAACACACGTTCGTCAAAGTCGAATTTTCTTATAGTTTATTGGCTACCACGATTTTAGACTAGTGGTTCGAAAGATCCTAATTCTCTTAGCCTGTTGTATTGTGTAGCCATTCGAAATCTCTCTTTTTGTCATTTGGTAAATGGCGGTGTACGGGAAATGGTCGTCTTGTTTTAGCCATATTACAACGTACCAAACCATATATTAAATGCATGTACAACTCTTCAAAAGAATAATTTTTCATTTTTGTACAATTAAAAACAAAACGTTTTTCTACTTGACGACCGAAAATAAGTACGGATTGTTGAAAATGGTCTGAAAACTTCAAGGGGCTATAATCATAGATGGCACAGATTTATATGTCCCATGCAATACTAGAGCAGAGTATATAAATTTTATATGACTGGTGGGACATTTTCGCATCTGCTGTGTTGAGGAGGTCGATCAAGCGAATAAAAAACTTCTGTTAAAGCAACATTTGCTCTCTGCACACTCTAAAACTCTAAAAACTGAAAAGGATGATATATGCAAATAAAGACGTATGATCATACAGAGATGGAGGCATTGTAAACAATTTGCAAACATTTTTTTCTGCTATGTAGCCTACCTACTAGGCTAGATTTTTGCTTATATTCAGTACTGTTTCCGTACTCAAAATAAGTGAAGAATCTGCACTTATATGCAGTAACGATTCAGTAGGTAATGTCACGTTGACTTGAAATCCACTTGAAACTTAAGTAGGGTTTTTGGTTGAATTAATTCCAATTACTTGACTTGAAATTTTCTTGAAATTTACTTGAAGTGACATTTTATCTTTGACAACTCTGCATTAGGTTCAATACATACGTGCGGATTTTTGGACAAATATCTTGAGAAAAGTGCTAAAAATGACAACCTGAATTATCAAAACTGATCCTCTTCCTGTTCCTCTTTGCTGTTTTCATACTCGCAGAAATGAAAAATGTTCAAGTACAGAAGTTACGTTTACATGAACTTTTTCAAGTAAATCGAACAAAATTTTGAGATCTACTTGACTCAAATTAATGCGCGTTTACATGATATTTTGATTACTTGAGATCTCTACTTGAAGTATTCATGTAAACGTACTGATATGCAGTGTTTTTCAGGCAGGACTTGCAGCGATTTGCATATTTACTGATAGCCAGGCAGCCATCAAGGCGCTGGATGCTGCGCTGGTAAAATCAAAATTGGTGCAGTTATGCAAGACTAGCCTTGAGGTAATGGCTACAAAGCACAAGGTAACCCTATGCTGGGTACCTGGCCATAAGGATATCTCTCTCAGGCAATGAGACGAGGTTGATGAGTTGGCCAAAAAAGGTTCTGAATTGGATAGCTCCGCGGCGGTAGCTTTTGTGAGGATCCCAATCGGAGCAATAAAAGAGGAAATCATCAGGGGCGCCTATCAAAAAGCAAGCCTCCGATGGACCAACAGGGATACCTGCTGTATTGCGAGGCAATTGTGGCATGCATATAAGGGACAAGGGAGCTGCTTAATGGCAGCAGAACAAACACCAGGAATCTAGTAGGGGTCCTTACGGGTCACTAGGCCATAGGTGACCATGCTAGAAGACTATGGATAGCGGCGAACGATTAATGCAGGAGCTGTAAGGACTCGGAGGAAATCGAATTCGTCCAACACGTGCTATGCGAATACCCCACTCTGATGAATAAAAGAAGTAGGCTACTGGGTAGCTACTTCTTTTCAAGTCTGGGGGAACTGCAAAGCAAGGAATTTAGATGTGTCCTGAGTTTTCTGAGAGAAGAAGAATGGATCTAGGTAAAGAGTTTTGGACATAAATTGAATTCCGCAAGGGAAGCAGGATTGATCTGGGGCGGCTTGGAAAGGTTATCCCATGGGGCCAAGGCGACCAATGGACCCACTAGAGGTCTAAGTGATGCAGGCTAGTTGTATTGCGGCATCCCTCTTACCTAACCTAACCTAACCTAAACGTACTGATAGACTCCCGCTGAAATTCAGATTTGTTACACGGGATGTTGTGGTCTATTCTGGAATTCACCACCCATTTCACAATCTGTATACTCTGCCCTGGTATTGCATGCGATATCTAATTCTCTTGGCAACTAATCAACGAACAATTTTAGAATATATGTCTGGTTTGTAATCGTAGAAGCGGCCTACGTATAGTCAAGTCCACTATTTTTGTTACACCCTATATATGCTTCTAAAATGTAATTCATATTTTATAAAATGTACTTCAGGCTCAATGGGCTCAATAAATACAGATTAATTCCTATTCTATTTGCTCCTTAAATTGTATACTTAACTTTTACCACCCATGAATTGAATTTACTCAAATCTCAAGCACCAAAGACAGTGGATAGAAAAAGTGTAAACATTACTACCTACCCCAGGGGGGCCTAAGATTAAGAAGGTTTTGTGGGATATGAAAAGTTTGGTGGAAATTGAAAAGTTTGAGTCCTCTTTGAACTTGTAAACCCAGGTGAAATGATAACAAATCTCCGTTTTCAAGGTTTAAAAATAAAAGAAGAATTTTTTTTATTTAATGACATATATACCAAAATCCAGATTATCACTAATATGATAAAAGCAGTATTTTTTTAATAAGGAGAAACAATTTGCCTGTGATCTGTGCCAGATATTTTTTCCCAGACCAAAGTTTGATTTCGAGTGCATCTACTATTAAGCAAATGAATTCAAACTGATTAATACCCTAGCAGACAAGCAACCCCATGATCATTTGTCGGTAATTTGAATTTTTAAAAATTTGCTTTGAATTTGAAATTAATTATGTGGAATAATTAAAAAGGTCAAAATTACACATAAAAACTGACAGGAATTTCATTTTTTAGTTCACAAAACCTTGGGTAGTTGAATTTTGGAAAAATTCAAAGGAATGATTGATTTCGCCGATTTGTCTAGGATATAACTTGGTAATAACTGTTATAATAAGTCTCTATTTTTTTTCTACATGCTAAAGCTAGATGAACACAGGACTTGAAGAAATGTTGTCCAATTTCATTCACCATCATTTGAAATAGTAAAGAGTTCATTCTGGATAGACTTGATCGAATAACCACTAATTATTAATTAATTGATTAATAATTTCTATTTTTAGTCATTTATGACAGGAAAGTGATCGTAGGTAAAATTTTTAAAAAGCGCCTCACAAATTTTTACTTGGAGCAATTTATTTTCGTTTTTCATTCATAGAATGTGTTTTAACGAATATTGAATTAAGTAAGCAAAGGAATTTGGACAGTTACAATCGTCTTTGCTTTATCCAACTTAAATAATAGATGTAAAGTCATTAAATATTAATGATTGTGATTGAACTTTACATACTCCATATAACATGAATATTTCACATAATTAAAGCTTTTCAGTTCAACTTTGTTGACTCTTTTTCTTTAAGAATGTAAAAACGTGCAAACGTGAATGTAGAGGTATAGCACATAAATTTTAATTGAAATTTCATTAATTTAACTGAATGGACGACTATGAGTTATGTTCAAATCGTAATGTTTTTGTAATTGTTGTCTTAATTTCTCTTTTTTTTTTGTAAAATCAAAGACTATATTATCTGTAATGTTATAATAATAATATTTATTTAGAGAACTCTAATTATAATTACAATTCATTTCTTCGAATTCAAATTAGCTAAATATAATTTTTTTTTACAAAGGCACATTGTTTTTTTTTTTAATTTTTTTAAACGGCTCAATTTCATTCCTGATAGTAAGTTGTTGCATCTTTACTCCCTTTTAAAATAGAAAGAGCAAAACTGCTGGTAAACGAATTTTTGTCTATTGTGCAAAGCTCTCGACTGAGCTTTTCCAAATTTAATTTTACAAAAATTTGTAAGATAATACGGCATTAATTTATTTATTATTTTATATATAAAAATTAGCGCTTTATAAATTATTCCATGTTTTACAGATATCCATCAAAGTCTGTCAAGCATTACCCTAATTGACTCATATCGTGATGTTTTCATAATTATACTCGTATTGCTTTATTTTAATTTTTTTGCATTCTACTTGTATCAAGTTCACTCCACAAATAAAATTGAATGGCAGTACTCAAAACTCGCCGTTATTATTGTCTTATAAACTCTATTTCTTTACATAACATTTAGTTTATTTCCTAGCCTGAACATTCACTTTTTTCATGTCATTTTTAGAAATGTAGTTGAATTTAAATTTTTCCTTAATTATAATACTAAAATATTTTATGTCTTTCATACTTTTAAAAATATTGCCATCTACACCCAGATTCAGCAGTCTTCTGCACATTTAATTTAAGTTTATTAAGATTTTACCATCCACTGAGTTTATTTAAATCCCTGTTTACCTTATTAACTACGTCTTCAATATTTCTACCAGGCAAACAAAAAACATAATGCTATCTGCAAACAAGTTCAAATCACAAGTTTCAATTTGCGTCATTAAATCATTAATATATAGTATGAAAAGTATAGGTCCCAATCTTTGGGGTAGATACACCCAATTCACATAACCTTTTCGACGATGTTACGCCATTTTGTTCTCTCTGTTGATATTGGCATGTTAAATAGCTGTTGAACCAATTGTTTTCTTTGACACATACGCTATATATGTTATGTTTTACTTTATTTTATTTTTTTTATTATATATAGAACCTTCATTCAAGAATGTATAAAAACAAAGTTGATAACTCCATCATAATATTCCAAGATTTAAGCAGATCTGCAATGATATAAATGTTTATGTCTGCCTTTTTAATAACTCTAAAATAATTCCTAAATATTTTTGGGTAAAGGTGATGATTTTGAAAAAAAAAATTACACTTTCACTTCGTTATCTAAATTAAAACATTACCTTTATTGCTTGCAAAAGTGGGCTCCATGGTATATAGAAAACAAGTATTCCCATTAAAATTTTGACACATTGCGGCTGATGGCCTGTGACGTAATTCTGTGAAATGTATATTACTCTTTATAGGAAAGACAGAGAGAGGAGAGAGAGTATTGTGTTCTCCGTGCCGTACTTTCCTATATACATATATTCACAATATTTCGTCACTAATGGCGGAACGTGGTTCGTAATGGGAATACATGTATTCTATAAACCTTAGGTGGGCTCAAGGTATATAGAATCTCTCTAGGGTGGACTCTATGCTCTTCCTCTTATTTTTTATAGGTGAAGTATTCCTTACTTTGTGACATCTACCAATACGCAGTGGCATTAAAATAAGTATAGAAAAACTAAAAGGTTATGTTAATTCTATTTTAAATACTGTACGTAATATATTTATTTCTATGTAGGTACTTGCACAAGTGATCTATAAACATTTCACACCAACGACGACTATATATAATTTTATTAAAGATAGAGATTACTATATAGGATTTTTTACCGGGTTAAACTTATATTTGTTCAAGAAAGAAATTTTTTTTATTTCCGGTATATAGGAAAAGCTGTTATTTCATCACACAACGCATTAATTTTTGGTGACAAGTTTCAAGTCACAGGTTCATGTCGCGTGACAATTGAGTCTATCAAAATTTGAACCAGAAACTTCCATGGAAAACCCGGAAAATCGGGAAAAATCATTTGAAAAATTGGTACAAATTTGATTAGTTTCAGGAAAAATGCAGAGTTTTCCGATTTTTCCGGAAAATTTTCCGGTAAAAAAGTTTTCTAAATTATGCAGGATCAAGTTCCCTATCAACTCGCATCATTACTTTCTCTCCGACATTGGTGAAAACTTGCAGAAAAATTCGAGGAAAATTCATGTAAAACACTTTTCCGGAGTTTTTCAGACCAAGGAAGCGTTTGAGCGGTTTGCAACCTAAGAAAAAGTTGTAGAGCGACATGAGTTGCATAAAGTTGCTTTTGTGGAAAATTCCATGGAAAACCCAGAAAAGCGGAAAAATCATCGGAAAAATATTCATCGATATGATTAGTGATAAATCTGTTTCAGTAAAAGTGCAGAATTTTCCAATTTTTCTGGAATTTCCGGAATTTTCCGACTTTTCCGGAAAATTTTCCGACAAAAAAGTTTTATAAGCTATGCGGAATCATTTTTTTTCCGTCCTACTGCCATCAATACTATCTCTTCAACAATCATGAAATCATAGTAATAGGAAAAGTCTGTGGAAAACCTGGAAAATCGGGAAAATTCATGTTATATGGGATCAAATTGGAATACAGCTAAAAAGCGCTGTTTAAAACATAATTTGAATTTCAGAAAACCGTTGCAGTACTTCAACGATTTGATACTCAAAAAATTCTTGTTTTCGGACTAAACATGACTTAAAAATTGTTTTAAAATATCTCCATGCAGCACGTAATAATAATTTAGTTAACGTGAAAAAGGCAGAAAATAAAATAAGTAAAAAACGAGTTTTCAAACAAAACTGAGGCCAAGCCGCATGAAAAAGTAGAAAATAAACTTTTCTTCACACACAGAGGTGGACTCAGATTTTATTCGCTGACAATCACCGATATATTTCAGTATGATCAATAAGAGGTAATAAGTGATTTGATTCATGAAGAGAAAGAATATTCAAGAGAAATGTCCCAATCAAAAAATCTGAGTCCACCTCTGTGTGTGAAGAAAAGTTTATTTTCTACTTTTTCATGCGGCTTGGCCTCAGTTTTGTTTGAAAACTCGTTTTTTACTTATTTTTTTTCATTTCTTTTCTTTGTTCTATTTTTCATTTGTTTTTCAAATCACTCAATTTCGCTATTTGGGACCTGTTGATGAGTCAAACCAAGACTTGAAATTTGTCACCCAAAACATAATGAGTTATGTGATGAAATAACAAATTAAAAACATTTTTAGCTTTTGCTATAAACCGGAGAATCCAAAAAAAGTTCCTTCTTGAACAATTATAATTTTATTAGTTATGCGATCGATGAGGCTTCATTTAAAAGTAGTGACAGAGCTCAGCCGTAGAGTAGACGAGAGTACAGAAGCTAGTACAAATTAATTAGTAATTAATGTATTATGTAAAATGTGGGCAAGCGGGAATAATTTTATGATATTGAGGGATATGGTCGAATCTGCACAGTTTATATATAGTTTAGTCCCCTAATCCTTACATTATAGGGTATCCCCTGGGTTTAACTTAATAATATATGTAGAGGAATGTAATCAGGTTTGGCCGGCCGTCTAGGTAGGCCAAAAGTGTTTTTTTTTAGTTTTGACTACTAGCGCCACCAAGATGCGAGCGCGGCAAAGCTTCTCTCAATAACAGCAAACTTTTTGTGATATTACAGATTCGGAGCGTGAACGCAAAGCATGCATGTGCTGCGGACTCATTGGCTTGAAATTAAAAAAAACAGTGGGTTTTCTTGGCATCATTAAATGCAGCCAGAAGTATGAATTATGTTGTGTGGTTTATGCTTGAAAACAAATCAAGAGGAAGATTCAATCCTGTAACATGTTTGGTGTGGTGTGATGCGATGCGGCAATGGCGCTTGTCGTCAAGGTAGGTCGCTTTGTGTAGTCAGGGTTGGCCCACCCCCACTGTGATTGTATTCTTCGAAGACGCCCAAAAAATTTCCAGCATCAGTTAAAGGAAGATGCCCATACAAAAAAGTTCAGAAAAGTCCTCTTATGGTGAATGCCAAATGAACGCGGCTAGCACCGCGTCGCTTTGACGCTACGCGTTTAAGTTCGTACTGATCAAATGGCTGCCACACTTGCCGGACTTGGCAGACGCTTTGACAGCTCTCTTGATTGATTTTAAACTATTTATATGCTTCTTAAGCAGCAAACGTAAGAACGGCCACATCTAATAACTCCGATTTATCCATTATTTCACTTTTAGTTAATAATTCAAGCTTTTCTATCACTATTTATTTTTATAAATAAATCTCAAGAGGATGTATGCGAAAGAAGCGGGAAACGCGCCGGATGCGACTCGTACATTAGGCATTCGTATTTAGGACAATGCAAGATAGAAGTGCATTTCAAGTGCGTCAATATAACGACGAGCTACTACATATCAATTTGCGATGTTCAGCCCCAGACCTTTTCAAAGATCTGCTTCGATTTGACATAAGATAAATTTTTTGGCCTTTTTTATTGGAGCCTATCGCCATCTCGGAAAGCTTTTTAAGAATTAAAATGAATAAAAACCAATTTTATCATTAAATTTTTATCACGATAGAGGTTTACAAAATGATTTTTATAAAATAAACTACTTTCGGGATTAATACAGTTTTTGGGCCACTGAATAGAATCACCTCAATCTTCATTATCGTGTTATAATAATCGTGTAGCAACAAATTTTATTCAAGTTACAAGAGTCTCAATCTTAATGTTATGAAAGTAATTATAACATAAAAAATATTAACAATTTTGAAAAAAACAGCCCCGCTAGCATTTACAAATATGTTTGGAAAACCTGTGTACGAAAAATAATAAAAATTGGTGTATACATGAAAAAGTTATTCGGGGGAGAGAAAAATAACACGGTTTTTTGAGGTTTTTGATTTTTTTTAAAAAAACACAACATCTTTTTCAAAAATCTAAGCCCAGTAGTATTTGAAAAGAAGAGTTTCTAATATTTTGCCGAAGTTTTCAAATCAATATCATAAAAAGTGTGTAAAATAAATCGGGGGAACAGAATGCTTATAAATTTATTCAGCCTTAAACGGAAGTTATGGGCAAAAAGGTAGTCTAACCGGACGACATTTCTCTATATTATGAAAAAAAAAAAAACGGAATCGCGGGCTATGGCACCACCCCTCAGCCTTACAGTTGTTGGCAACTTTGTATCAATTGCAATTCGGAGGGCGTTTTCCGAAACATATCTCGAACCAGGCTTAAACAATAAATGAATACTTTATGTTAAGAAAAATTTAAGTCAATTTGTTCAACATTGTTTCTTTTCATTATATATGCAAGTTTTTGGTAATTTTAGTAGATTGGTGTCACATACCCTTTGTATGGGTAAAAATTAAGTGTGTTTACGAAGGACTAAACAAGGATGCACCCACATGCTTGTCGATCTATGATGTCCTCTTCTTTACCACCAAAATATAACAATTTCATCTGGATCCATATTTATCTACAGAATTATTGAAACTGAATACCTAAAACTGCTGAAAGCGTGTGAAGTGGCGATTACAGATGAAACTTAAAAAATCCAGAATGTGGTGTTATATCTCAAAATGAAAAGAGATGGGACAAATAATGCATGTAGCATTTTCAATTGCAAATAATCTCTACATACTGATTGTCTTCCATCCAGACAGACAGGCAGACAAACAATTACCCCCGCCCCACACAATTAAATAATTCTTTTCGATGGAGCTTTACTTGTTTTTAAAGTATAACGGGCTCAGATAATTAAATAAAAAAAAATTATTCTTTATTTGGCTAATAAAATTTACCGTTTTATATGTTATATTCTTCAGCAAAGAGAAGTATGGAAAAAAAGTGCCTCTGAAGTAAATACTCATAAATCTACTTGTTTTGAGTTGTCTTAAGATGTCAGAAGTACGGTAATATACGCACTGCTCATCTTGGCAAAAGTTTGTTGATTTTATTTAAGTGAACACCTTTATGGATGCTTGTGGATATGGTATTGAATAATCTTATCGTTCTTGTCGGGCATAACAATTGCACGAATTAAGTTATTTCATAAACATGAAGAATGAAGACCATTTGTCAAATAAACATAAACAATTTCTTAAGAGTATTATAAAAATGCTGAATTTGATAAAATATCAAAATGGCAGTGTTTTTGTTGGTGGCGAGGCAGTCTAAAACGTAAACAAAACTAGTCTTACTAATATAAGTGTACACTCTGAATTACTTTATAAGTATTTTACTTATTTATTTTTCTTGGTTAGTGCGCCAACAATTTTGTTCTACTATTAATTTAAGTATCTATTGTCGATCTATGTATCTTACCAACCGTTCATGGACGTGACCTTGGCCAGTATGATTTAATAA
Source organism: Dioctria linearis (assembly GCA_963930735.1). NCBI lineage: Eukaryota > Metazoa > Arthropoda > Insecta > Diptera > Asilidae > Dioctria > Dioctria linearis. The sequence goes on from OZ005741.1 coordinate 272,764,923, forward strand.
AGTTATTTCTTATTTATTTATTCCCAACTAGCAAGATAGGAAAAAATTGTCCAGTTTAAAGACATATTTGGTTATACAGGGTGGGCCAAAAGTCACCATGGGGGCCAAAAGTCACCATGGGGTTTAAAAATTTAATAACTTTTTCGTTTATATATTTTTTTATTTTTTTTTTAGATTATATAAATAACATCTGGAGAATAAATAATGGAGAGATTCACAACTGAACAAAGAACCAGAATAATAGAATTTTATTACTTAAATCAGCGATCAATTATTTTAACGCAAAGAGCATTTTTAAACCCCATGGTGACTTTTGGCCCACCCTGTATTATTCTGGTTCTTTGTTCAGTTGTGAATCTCTCCATTATTTATTCTCCAGATGTTATTTATATAATCTAAAAAAAAAAATAAAAAAAATATATAAACGAAAAAGTTATTAAATTTTTAAACCCCATGGTGACTTTTGGCCCCCATGGTGACTTTTGGCCCACCCTGTACTTTGGTTGACTTTCAAGTTAGATGAACTTCAAAGAATTTAGAGACAGGTTGAATATAGGAAAATTATTCCCAATCTTTATCTGCAAAGCCCGTTTGACTTTGAGGTTAAGTTTTAGGCATTAACTTTAGAAGATTTAACCTAATTTTTTCCATTATTTCAGCCAAAAATTCGATCGGACCTTTAAAACTTTTTAGGAGTTAGATATAGAAAAATGTTACTCTGTTCGAGGCTTTAAAATTAAGATGAACTTAAAAGTTGCAATTAGGTTAACAATTAGAGCATTTTTTGTAATGTAGCAAACTTCAAAGTAAAAAATCCTGAAATAATAGACCTCAAAATCTTAACGAAACAATGCAAGCATAAGTTTATATACCCTAGGTGAAATTTATAGAATATACTAAGTTTGTAATTCCATTTTTAGCACATAGAAATAATGATGGTAGAGTAAAATCGATTGGACAATCCATAAAATTAAAAGTTATTTTGATTTTTGCATATCTGTCCGTCCATCCATCCGTCTATCCGTCTGTCTCCAGAACGCGTGAAAAATGAAACTTCCACAGATGGGTGAGAATACGAAATTACATACGGGCATTATCTAGGGTATCACAAGATTTGGCCTTACAATTCGACCAATTTTAGCTTTTTTATTTGTTTTAATTGCTTATATTCAACTTAGAAGGAAAAACTAAGTAGCGTTTGGTGTAGCACAAATTTTGTTAGTGATTTGTAGTCGAATCAAAAGCGAGTTAAGGCATACAAGCAATCAAATTGTGCACATTTGAGAGCTGCTTTCTTTACAACTATAAATAACACGCAACGCTCTAGTAGGGCATTTTAAAGAAAATTTATCTACCATACCTAATAGGACGATTTCTAGACATAGTACCGAAATATCGTCCTGTATAGAAAATATTCCTTAATAGGACAGTTTAAAGAGCGAATGGCTCCAGAAAACCATTTATAGGGAAAGAAAATGTTGATAGGTTTCTTTATAGACAAAATGTGCTCTAAAGAATTTTACTTTAAAAACAAAATAAATAAAATAAAAATAATAAAAAATAGGAAAATTAAACTTAAAAGGCTTAAATTGTAAGCCAGACACTATAATAGGCCGAAAAATAAGGAAAAAGAATCTTTAAAGACGAAAATGAAGAAATCGCCATATTTCTTAGCGAAAATCAACTCCCACAATGAAAAAATTAAAGCCGAGTTTTAGAAAATTTTTTTATTTTCTATAATATTATTGAATTATTAATTTAAATTAATATCAATATTTTATTTCTCAAATGTCTGAAGTATAAAAAAAAAATAATAAAATTCGAAAGATCCGTGGAACAGATGTAATATTTACGAAAATTTTTATTTTACAGATCTATTCCATGCACACACAATGCGTAAAAATGATTTAATTAATACATTAATCAAGTTAAACTTTGTTAGATCTAACATCCATTTTCACTTTTGCCGTATTAAGTTTGCAGTTTGGTACAAGTTCCGTTATTGCTGTTTCATTCATTCCTTTACAGACAAATTATCTATAAACAAAAACAAAGACATGCTCTGTATTTCTCTTACAAATTAGTCAGAACTGAGGCTACGGGTGACCGAAATATTTAAGACACTTAATCTTACAATTGCTTATCCTATTTTCCAATGTGTCCTATATTACCTTACATATTACATATTTTCGTCCAAAATACTTCCAGTTTATTCCCCGCATATGGAATTCGACGTCCAATCGACGTTTAATTGATCGATAACTAATTAACAGGTTTAGCCGACATCATTTCAACCTAAATTGTTAATTGGGTTTGTAATTTCTTTAGTTTCTGGTTATATTTGTTCAAGATGGCTACTTTCTAGGATTCATTGGTACAGCAACAAAAGCAAAAATTATTTGTTATTCTATCAGACAATCTTTGATTTACGGTGGAAAATTTTGACGTCTTGGTTTGACTTATCAACATATGTAGGTCTCAAACCATAAAATGGAGTGGCTGAAAAATAAATGAAAATAGAAAAAAAACATTAAACAAATATAAACCAGAAAAGAAAATATAGAAAATTAATTCAAATATGTTTCATCTGTGTAAGCCCGCTGGGGTGAGCTGATAAAATGAAGAAGAAGACAAGCGTTTCGTATTTGCAGAAACCTCAATACTCTTCAATATGGCTATGTTTCTGCTGCCTGTCGTAGACTCTTCAAGAAAAAGATCAAATCAAGTCAACAAAACTAATTACGAACTATGACAATTTTTACCGAATCGATATCCCGAAATATTTGTTTATAATGTTCCTACCGGCTTTAATTTTGTCCTTGAATTCACTCATAACTGGGAAATAAAGTCATGAGTGAATTCAACACTTTAATTGTCCGAAAAAGATAAAAACTATTAGTTACAGTTTTTACAGCTTGTTGCGCGAGGGCGTTTTTGTTGCTTCTGAAAGCGATATTTGGGGGGGGGGGCTTGAGGTTCTATCCACGGTGATAGTTTCCTGTGCTGGCGAAGAAGGTAAATCTTTCGCCCAGGCAATAATGAAGACGGGACAGGTAAGTCATTGAAGTTTTCAACATGAATTTGTGTTAATGAGTGGGTTGGAGTGTTGAATTATCTTCTGAAGTTATTTATCCGCGAGATCTAGAAGATATTTCTAAGTAGTAGTAGTGCTTTATTTAACAGCAATAAATATATGCTTTATAACCTTAGCTTATATTCTAAACATTTAAACTTTTTCAAACTTTTCAATTGCACTTTCGTACAAAAAGGTGTTGGGATAGTGGTTCTGTCAGATCTCTTGTACAGTCCCATACAAGCGCGCGGGATCTTCCTCTCGATAATGCCAATTTGTCTGATATAAGTTGGCGAAATGATGTGCCAGATGGGGAAGCAGTAAATAATTATTGGGCGAATTACCTGCTTTTAAGCTGTTTAATATCTTTAGGAGACTTCTTATTAATGAGCACTTAAAAGGCTATAGACGTAGTTTGCCGTTCTCATGGCGTACTTAGTATAGTTATTGAATTTCAGGAGGTTATTGAAAGTGACACCAAGGTATTTGGCGTTTTTTTGAAGGTTTGAGGCTTTCATTAATGACTACAATTTCTATGTTGTCAGCGCGTGCAGCGATATTGGGTCCCTCCCGTGGTGGAGGAGTTTCTGATTCAAATCATTGCTGATTTGCTGAGGTTGATTTTGATTCCCCACTTTTTGTAGAACTAAGTGCTGCTGGACTTTTCTAGTAGCGAAACCTTGGGAGATGGACTGGACGTATGTTAGGGAGTCATTTGGGTAGAGCAGATCTTGAAGAACAAAATCAAGCTGCTCTCTTGTACATATACACTTAGAATAAGTTCAGAACGTTAATTATATGACGAAAGGAGGTAAAAGCGCAATGACTATGATTTATCACCGGGTAAAATTTTATGTTTGTTCATTGGTGGTTATGTTTATTTAAACCTTTCTATTCTTCTCGATGCTTTAAAGAATTACAATTACAATATAAGTAGGTACCTATTACTAATATTTCCGCTATTATATTTATTGGAAAATTATCGCCTTAGACTTATTATTATTAAGGCTTCAATTTAAATTAATCTATCTACTCTTTGGTACAACCTTTCTTCTTCTTCTCGCTATGGGATTATATCCGCCTTTCTATTCTACACATATACTCTTCTTCTTCTCTATGAACTGATTTCGTCACCAGCCAGTGTTAAAATTATACTTATGTATCCGTATCCGTACGTACAAAGGAAATGGATTATCGAAGATTTATATACCTACCGTTTCCAATTTTAATTCGAGCTCATCATTATTACTCGTTAGATTTATTTAAATCAAGCATAATGTCGTATGCCAATTGCTAGAAGTGAATCGTACCTTTCGGTGGCGAGTTGTCATATTTTTAAAATAATATCTCTCTAGTAATATTCTTGGTCTAGACAAATAGATTAAATTAAAAATTATTTCATATAATTTCCTAAATTTGTTTACAGCAAATACCTACGTATTGTTCCAAGTGAATGCGCATAATTAGTCGGTCATGACAATTTTATACGGTTAATTTTCATTTAAGAAATAATAATAAAACACCGAGGAAAAACAATATTATTAATTATGAGCTTCACTGGCATATCAAATGAATTAAATGAAATGCAAAAAAAAAAAAAACAAAAAAAAATGGTGTAAGCAGTCCGTCAAAATAGTTTGCATCCATCCGGAAAGCTGTGACAATCTGCGGTTAATAGATTCAAAATTGCGTACGTTTGGAAAAAAATTGAATTTCTCATTAAATCGCACATTAATCTTGTTTTTTTTTTATAAATAATTATGAATTATTACGGGGAAAGAAACTTTTTTCATTGCAATTAATATTAAAGTGCCTCACATTTAATTTTTTGTACATTATGAAATATTACAGGGCAATTACTTTATAAGTTCATGGCTACTGCGGTAATGCTAACTCTAATACCCCAGATGTAATAATAGTGTTTGACAAACTTGACTCTAATCAATAGAAGTATAATGATGTTATATACGTATACCTAAATGAATTGGGCACCCACGCAAAATATTCATACTTTGATTTTTAGGCACAATTTGACAATAAGGCGAGTTTTATGGAGCTGAAATTGGGTACACTTCTTCTAATAAAAATTGTAGATATAATTTTGAAAATGGGCAAAATTGGATAAAGTACGTAGGGTTTCATTCTGAAATTTTTCAATATATATGTATATATACGGGCAACTCCCCTGTAGGGTTGAAACGCATTTCGAAAACTCAGACTTTTCACGCAGTTATGTATGGATATCTGATACGAGGCGACAACGAATTGATACAGAGATCATAAATTTCTAGTGAAGTATTACTCATACAATTTCGACTAAATTGAGCAACCTCTTCGTAAGGTTGCCATAAAGCAATTGGGATTTTTTACAGCAGCGTATCTAGATTGAAACATTTAGTGAAGTGAGCATATTAAAACTAATCATCAATACGCCAACGTCAACGGAAATTTTTTCTATCTACTGAATAAAACAAATTGCAGATAGAATGATTTTTCCAAAAACAAAAAAAAACTATATGTTCACAGAAATGGAGCCTCAGGAAGATTTATTTGAGGATTAATAATAATAATAGATTTAGTTTGAGATATGTACACAAGATAACAATCTTTTACTAGTACAACTATAATAATTAGGTATACGAATCAAAAGTAGCTAGGCAACAATAAATTACAAAATTGCACTCACCGAGCGACAAAAAATATTAAATATTTACAATGGGAGAAAATTGTTGTTGAATATGAGCTTTAATGAGATTTTTAAATGAATTGACAGGTTGGGCCATATGAACGCTAACAGGTAGACTACATATTCCAAAAACGGGCAGCCTGAACAGGGAAAGAATGTTCTCTAACTAATTTACTGAATCGCGGAATTGCAATATTATGGGTACGATGGCAAAGAAAAGAGCTGGAAAATTCTCTAAGATATTCTGGTTGGTTGCTCTTCTGAAGAGAAGAAAAAACATTCTTCGCTTCAGATAAGTACTCAGTGAACAACCAAGTAACGTGTTAATAAACGTAGACCATAAACGAATCGCACACATCATTGAAAGCCACCTCCATCCTACGTCAACAATCAGTATCCAAGCTAGGAAAAATATGACTTCGAAATGTGAAATAGGGCTTAATCAGTGTAATTAATAATCTCAACCTCATATTTGTGCTCAGAATACTCGCCGAAAGCCATAACCTTTTCAACCCCGCATATATTGAGAATCATACTAACGTTGCCGCAGCACAACATGCTACAGCTCAGAACAATTCCCAAATTAGTAACTCTTCTGGACACCTAGATAACAAAATCATTCACCTGTTGTAGATAGCTATGCACTATGATTTTACAGGATTAAGCAGAAGTCCAGTGAGATCCGATCATCTGTGTATTCGACGTAGGTCGACCAATAGGCCTGCTTCGATACAGCTGGACATCGTCAGCAATATCCGGCTACAGATAGCGAGGAAAAAGCTAATGAATTGAAACAATAGAATTTTCAGACGTTCAATCTTCGAAAAATGATTACTTATGTATAATTTGCCAGGATCGAAGGGCCAACATAGTTATGTGTCCTTGTAAGCATTTATAAATTTCTGCTGAATGAATCTCAGACTACACCAATCACAAGTTTTTGCTAAAAGTGTTTAATTCCACGTTTTCCAGGCAGAAGTCAAGGCCATTCTTGAAGCGGGAAGACACCTCCTTAACTCAGATAATGAGAATAAGGAGATAGCCATCTGTTCGGACAGCCAACCAGCTGTCAAAGCTTTGTCTAAACCCTTTATAACCTCCAAATTATTAATGGAGTGCAAAACCACCCTGAATTCCCTTTCTCGGAATAACAGGGCGATAGTGCAGTGGGAGCCGGGGCACAGCAACATCAGCGGGAATGAAAGGGCAGACGAACTTGCTCGTCTTGGAGCAGCGTCAGAGGAACCTGCCTATACAGTCGAGATTGCACCAAAACACCTTGTCTCAATCATTTCAAGCTGGGCTGACCGCCAACACAGTCGCCTTTAGTTAGAAGATCCCACGGGTAGGACAACAAAGGAACTGTGGGGTACACCAAACTCAAATAAAACGAATAAGCTCCTAAAACTCAACAAGACAACCCTGAGAACTCTGGTGTCCATTCTCACTGGGCATTCCTCTCTCAGGGGCCACCTTCACAGGATGAAAATTGTTGATGATCCTATATGCAGGGGTTGCGGAGAGGAGTCCGAAACAGTGACCCACTTTCTATGTCACTGCCCGGCACTCTCAGGAATACGTTACAGAATTCTTGGTTCACACCTCCTGGAAGAGTTACATGATGCCGGCAAGGAGGGCTGGGAGCCAATACTGAAGTTTATAAGAGCGTCCGGTTGGGACCTATGAGCGATCGCTCATGAACAATGGGCCTTAACTTAGCCTTCGTTCGGGGGACCTGAAAAAGGTCCCAAACCTCTTAAATCAATCAATCAATCAAAATGTGTTAAATAGTATTATTTATGCCCAACTATGCTTTACCGACTTTGTTGGAGTCAAAAGGAAGGGTTATAATTTAAGCAGTCAATTCTTTAATAACAATAATAATAAAATATTTTTGGGTTTTCTTTCAATTTCCTTTTTTATTCTTTATTTGAAAATGTAATTGGCTCCATTATTTATGGATTATTTTTCATTTCATATTGGGTCTCATTTCATTTACATTCGGATATTATTTCACTTTATGTTACGGGTTCTATTTCAAAATGAATCCTTCGCCAAAGTTTTTGGCGAATTTTTCACTTCGCTCAAAATGAATTTTGCCCAGTGCCAATTCAAAGTTGTGCCTCTTGATAATTTATGAACAGAAAGCGGCATGCTGTATGCCTCATGCCTTGCTTGCGTCTTGTAGCATGCTACATCGCGTACATTGTTACATGCCATGATCATCTACATACTTTTGCATACGCTTAAACCTATTTTCAAAGAATTTTTCTACTCCAATTGAGGTATTTCAGAAACATGGTTTTTGAATGCTCACAACAAGGCTCGTTGCCCATGCAGTTTGTTTTTTACGGATTGACTAAAAAAACCATTAGGTGCCAAATCAGGACTGTACCATGGATGACCCATTAATTCGACGTTTTGAGTGCTCAAATATGCCGAAATGTGAGAGCTCGCATTGTCATGATGAAGAAAGATTTTTCGTCTTGCGTTTTTTTTTTTCGTATTTCACCAAAAACTTCTGTGAAACAAATGGTGGTGTACTACTCATAAGTGACCGTTCTATGATTCTCCAAAGCAATGGTAGCAGTGTGTCCATTTATATCGAGAAAAAAATGCTTCGTACGTGAACTACTTTTATTGGATTTGCCTCATCTTAAAACACCCATACCGTTAACTGCTGTTTACTTTCAGGTTCATAGGAATATATCCAAATTTCGTCACCTGTGTAGATGTTACAAGGTTTCTGAAAACTCGGGTTTTTCGGACTCAGCGAGTACGAGTCCCAAATTATGAAAACTCGTCGAGTCTGAGTCTAGTCCGAGTCCAGTCCAGATCTAAATCTACACTCAAATCAATAAGCGAAAACGTTGAATATTTTGGATTTCAATAAAGATTCTCTCAAGTAAAAACAAAAATATTTACTAAAATTTGTTAGAATTGGAATTTTCAACTGAAATTTGTGGTCGTGCCAAGAAATTAAAAAGAAAATTTACTCAAATTTATTTATTAATAAATTTATTTATTTTCAAAAATTAAACTTTAAAACTAGAACTATTTGAACATTTGTTTTATTCAAATTAATTGCTTTTTTTTTCTTAAGGTAGAAGCATTTGCAAAATATTAACAAATTAAGAGACTCGTCAACAAGTCTCAATCTGATTGTAGTTCAGAAGCTGCCAGTTATTGAAAATGTTCTTTGATTAGATGTTGAAGTTGGTTTTATGAAGGAAAGTACGTTGTACAGGTCATCAAGATTACTTGTTCGTTTTCCAGTATTTCTGAAAAGCAAAAATTCTTGTTTAAGTTTGCTATAGACTTCGGACTCTTTCGGAGGTTCAGCTTCGTTTTTCCAAATTAAATAAAGTTCGTCCTACATTGTCAAATTATTTTGATTTTCAACTGTTTTTAATTCTTGGTCTTGTGAAGTTTCTGTTGATGCATTATTATATTCTTTTTGGTAAAGTCTTTTTAATAATTGTGTGGCTAAGTCTAAAGCTTGTTTAGTATGTACAAATTTTGGATCTTTAAGAGCTTTGAACAAATTCGTTAAATTTACATTTACTCGCTCATCAATTCTCTTCTCCATATTTTCTAATAATTCAAACGCAATTTTACTTTTACAGTTAGAAATATTTTTTTTCATATACTCAAATGTAATGACAGCTGAATGAAGACTCGTATCATTTCGGCTTAAAATCTCGATTGTCAATTTGACAGGTTCAAGCGAATTCTGGAGATTTTTTAGCTCATTAATCGATGTCATCAAGCATGTTTGAAGAGTTGAGATCTCTTAAAGCTTCCTCGATGAATTTTTGTAGTTTCACAACCATAATTATCATATTTGCAAGAGAACTTCAACGAGTTCGACAATCTTAAACTAACTCAAGGTTGTGGCCTAGTTTAGCTCTGATTTTCTCGTGTAATATTCCATTTTTAACGGAAAACATTCTAAAAACCTTAACTACTTTTCGAATGTTGTTAATTATTTGATGAATACTAGCAACTTCCTCAATACCCTCCTCTGTTGTTTTTATTTCAGTATCAACTAATTCCTCTTATTTTATGCTGTTTGATTTTTTCTTATATAAAGTATGGCACACTCCAAGAAGTACTCCCTGACTGAGACACAATTCATAAAATGTTGGACACTCCTTTACAAATTTCACCATCAAAGAAGCGCCATCTCCTGTTGTGCTAACAATGTGTTGCTCATAATTTACTTCAAACGAAGCCAAATGGTGAATAACCACTTCAATTAATTGTTTTGCTGTAAACGATCCGAATATACGAACTAGTCCAAGATTGTATGATTCTTCATTTGGAGCGCCACGTGGAGAATTATGTTGACATATTTCTTCGTTCATGAGCTGGTCCATTCATCGAGTGTCAAGCTGAATCTTAGGTTATTTTTAATTTCTCTGACAATTCGCAAATCATTTTATTTTTCATTGCTTTTAAATGGTCATGTATTAATTTCATTATATCGGTTTCATTTTTAGGCAACTTAAATGCAAGTTTAGCAATAGATTCTCGTATAAATTCCGATCTGGTAATGGCTCTTATTGAAATTCCATCTACTGCTGTCAATTTCAAAACAATTTCTTCTAAACTTGAACGTTTTACAAAATCCATCATTGTCTTTGGTTTTTTAATTGAACATCCAACTTCACAATCAGCTTCCAGTTGACGCTTGTCCAAATTTGGATGAATATTATGAGTTTTGAGGTGTTTGAATAACGATGTTGTGCTTGAATCAACTGTAGCTATATTTGTTTTACATATATTACACTCAGCTTTTCTCTTCCTCGATTGAGTGAAATATTCCCAGACTTTCCAAGGATTTTTTTTGTGACATTGTTTCTGAACAGAACAGAAAAATAAATAAATTTGTTTAATAAATTGATCTTACTAATTACTAATTACCTTTTAAACATAAAACAACTTCGTCAATTGTAATAATTGTCAGGAAATAATATTGAATTAATATGAGTATACCTATGTACATATATAAATTTCAAAACCAAATTTTGTAGTTTAATAAACACGAAATAGAATGATTGAATTCTCTATTCAAATTTTGAGCAAATTAACGTTTAACACGGCTCAAGACTGCAACAATACTAATACCCGCCCGGCCAGGGGCGGATCCTGCTAAGGGGCGCGGGGGGCGCGCGCCTTCCCTGAAGACCACTAAAAAAAATTGCAGTAGTTTTTTCTAACAAAATGATTCACATCTATTCTACTGCACCTTTTTTAAAAAACGTAACAATTTCTGGAAGCGTTCAATATGATACATTTAGGAACGCAGGCCCTTGCTAGTACCTTGACCTTCGATCATGGTTGTTGAAGTTTATAGCGAAAACAGGAAGCGCGAATACCTGTACATGAGCGTCGCTTTGGTCGGGGTGTTTGAAGCAAGACAGAGCCTATTCATGTTAACGCGATGGAAGGTTTGTTTTAATTGAAAACAGCTGCCAGAGGGTCTTTGATAAGCCTTCCATGTAAAGATGGCTTTTTAGAACATTATCGGCGCGGCTTGGTAAAACAAACATTTAAAGAAATAATTATAACTCGTAATCGGAAAAATTCAGCGGAATTACACAACGGCGAACAAGTCATTATGCATTGTTGTAACATTTAAAGCAAGAGATTGATTTTTAAATAATTTTTTTTATTATTTCGTAAAATGTAATGGTTTTTATAGAATACTTAGCCCAAACGTTAAATAAAAACAAAATAAATCTGCAGATTGGGAAAGTCTCAATCAGTATCCTAGAGAATTTGATTGGTCGGTCCGTTTTGCTTCAAGGAATGTTGATGAATGCACAGTTGAATTTAGTGCAATTTTAAGTCTTGGCATGAGTGAATACATTCGGTAGTTACACAGCAATTCTTAACAATAGCAAAATCGCTTTTGGTTTAACGATAAGTACAACCAAGCAATAAAAGCGAAATAGCCTACTTGTCGCACCTCTCAATTGCATCCCTCAAATTATTGACCAATTGCAATCACTTCGATTCTTTAAAAGGTTTTTGAATGTATCATTAACTCCAAGTTAATGAAGTATCTAGAAATTAATCAAACCCACAACGATCGCCAATATGGCTTTCCTTTTTCTGACTTTTCATATGGAACGTTGAAGCCTTAGTCTTCTCAATTTTGATGAGTCCAAGATTGTTGCCCTAGATATTTCAAAGGCCTACATATCATAGTGTCTGGAGTTCAGCCCTTTTAGCCAAACTTAAAGCACTGGGCCTCTCTCGTCCTCTTCTATTATGAATGTAAAGTTTTTTATCTGGTCGGTTAAAACGGTTTATATTAGATGGCGTTACTAGCGCTCCTCTACAAGTCCTACATTAGACCTGGAATGGAATACAATTCCCATAATATGTAGGCTTGGGCTGGACGCAGAGCCTTAGCTTCGTTGAATATTGTCAAACAGAGAGCCTTCAGCTCATTGGCGATGTGGCAAAAACTTGTCATATGGACTTATACGAGCATCGCGCGCCGCAATGTTGGTTGCCTTTCGCTCCTATATTGCTACATGCATGATCAATGTTCTGATGAAATACTCGCACTGCAAGCCGCGCACATCCATTTATCCTTTAAAATACTTTCAGTCGTGTGCGAACGTGGAACAGTCTCCAATCTTCTGTCTTTTGTCCGGCATGCAATCTGCGAAAGTTTAAGGGTGACATACATCAGCACCTTCGCCACCCTTCTCACGTTCCCTAATTCGTTTTTTATCACCTTCTGGCCATGCTGTGATTTGCATCATAGTTCATGGGATATCTTCTGAGCTTGGCTTAATAATATAAAAACAAAAGAAGTCACACTTTCATAACTTGCCGACGAAGTTATATACATATGTATGTAAACTTTTATTCCTGTATTTCACAAAGATACAATTTATGATGATTTGTGAATTTGAATAAAGTACGTTTCCTTAGTTTTATTAACTAGAACCGAGAAGTTTTACACTTTCACCCAAACCAAAACAAAATGAATTATCTAACATTCCCTTTGACTTTTCGGATTGGCAAGGAACCTTGAGAAACTTTCTTCGTTGTGAGTGGTAGTCACTTGCTAATCTGTTCGACTCGTATCTTTTAAATGATAAATTTTGTGCATTTGTCATTTGCGAGTGGTGGCGAGTGTCTTACAACTTTTTTTCAGTTTTCAGTATATACCATTTTTAAACCGTAGTTGTCCCCCCCCCTCACCGGAATCCTGGATCCGCCACTGCGCCCGGCCTGGGTAATCCAGCACAGAAATGCCTCTCATTCCAATCCAAACTCAACGATGCCTCGACGTGATGTAAGGATTTTTTCTTAGTAATTTACTGCAAATTTTTTTTTTTAGAATTTTTATGCAACCGACAACGGGTGCTTGGGCCACTAACAATTTTTATGAGCTTAGACGTGTAGATGATTGCTTATTGCATTCATTAGTTCTTAGAATTTTACAGAAAATGTTTCGACAGAATTTTTATTCACTTCGTGGCCGGCCTGACTCGAGTTATTTACAAATACAATACATATGAAAGTGAAAATGAGTATTTATTAATGTCCGCAGCAATATGTAAAATTAAAAAATTAAAATAAAACATGAATCTAGAAATTATCAAAACATTCCTACATATATATATGTATCTTTTGAATTTACTGGTTTTTTGACTCGGACTCGTCGAGTATGAGAGTCGAGTCCCGAGTCCGAGTAACTACCCAAATACTCGACGAGTCCGAGTCGTGTCTAATCGAGTACAGAAACCCTATAACACAAGTATTTTGATTCACCGCGATCGTATTTGTTTAGCATTTGTTTGCACCAATCGACACGAGCCGGGTACTTATGTAATATCTTTTCGAAACTTGTCATGCTAATTCCTACGGTCATCTCTAACTCACTATAAGTCACATGAAGATCTAGCAGTATTTCCTGATGCACATCATCAATGTTTTCTAGCACAACAACAGATTTTGGACGACATTCACGAATTTCATCCGCCACCGAAGTACGATCACGATTGAATTCATTAAACCAGCGATACAAAGTGGCTTTATGTCTGGCTTCCTCAGACCAAACACAGATTGCACATTGTTGGAAATTTAGGCCACTTCGAAAATCATAAAAAATCAAAAAATGTTAACGATTTAATTCAATTTTTTGGTCTAGATGGAATTTTCAACAAAAAGTAAACAAATAACGGTCATATGACAACACGTTCTGAGTGTACGTATATACTAAAAATTGTCAAACATTACGGTGGAAACTTCAGATCGCTTCAAATTACATTAGTATTGCCACATTTCAAAACTTATGGTAGAACCAATTATACTAAGAATAAGAAGATGTGGCCGAATTATCTGTCAATTGTCTCATTTTGGGACAAATGTCACAAATTTGTTCGTCTCAACTTCAATCGTCCTTATCAAAGTGAAAACAATTTTCTATTTGGAAATTTATTTGCTTTCCCACTAGCACCTAATTACTTTTCCCGAAGTGATTTAAACGAATACCTAATGTTTTGTTAAATAGTTTAATACATTCAAAACGTGTGTATTTGCATCCGAATGATGTAGTAACGCAAAAAGTTCCTAGTTATCTTTGTATCATGGGTACAACCTACGAGAGATGGTATAAATGATTATATTCTTTTAACAAGAACATTGACTTGTTGCAGAATAATTTCACCTCCCTTATTATTAAATCTCTTTCATGTACCTACCTATAGAAATTCTTTAAACATTACAAGATTTTCCATTTAAACAATATCAGAATTCTTTCCTCACAGTGTGCAGTCTTTCAAACTGGAATGTTTTTGTAATTTCTTTAGCTTATGTTTCATTAGATAAATTTTGTAGATACTCAAAACTTTACTTTAATTAAATGGGGCAACATACATAAATTCCAAATGTTCAGCTTTTGATTTACCAACTGTGTCCTGCAATAATCCGTATTCAGTTTCACGCGGTAGACTAAAAATACAACATGGATTCAGCGAAATTTATCAATTACATAAATACAAAATGTATGAAAGGTGGCTATTCACAGTGATCTAGATTCATTCTAAAAGAGCAAAGGAACTAAGCTCGTGATAATATTACTATTAAAAATTTTACTCAATTAAATATTTAGAATTTATTATGTCTATTTACATAGATATCATCCAAGTCATGCAGTAGGTTTAGCTACTGCGTTTTTCCGGTAATATAATTATGGGACGTCTGTCCCATGCATCCATAATGATTTGTGACATTGTTTTCTGTATAAAATAAACACATCATTTAATGAACTCCTTATAATTAAGTACGTTGAGCTCTATAAAGACATTTATTGTGTGCTGATTAATTTTCCCGCCAAGAACAAAATGATACATTTCCTGAAAAAAAAAAAATGGAAAAATCTGCTAAACAGACACCGCGCCACACACGTACGGCACATAGAATTTTTAATTCCGGTCCGGACGTGATGAACTTGATGTGGCCATTATTAGTGAACATGAACTTCAACTGTAGACGCGGCTAGATATCTGAATCCGAGGCTTTAGTTGTTTTCACACTGAAATCGATCAATACCAGTATGGGGCCGCGGCTTTATAATGAATGCAGCATAGAATTGGTAACGAGCTTTCGGCAGTTAAAGGCGGACATAGTAAACATGAATTGATCAGGCACTCCGTGCCCTATTACCGCGATGATACACGCTTGATTTCATTCACTGAATTGCGATATTACGTAATTGAAATTCAGTTGGATTTGCACGTGAACAATATCGTAAATTCTTACGTGATTTGTTAATTATATTTTTATTTACTTCCTCGCGTTATAGGTTGTTCAAGTGTGAGGATTTTTTTAGTGCCTTATATAGACAGGGTTAATGGAAGACCTTAGCATTGAATTTATTAATTGTCAATTAAAACGAAATGATTAGAGGAAGTATACCAAATTCGGACCACCAATTTGTTTTAACTCTAGAACTTTTTTAATGCTAACGTTAAGATTGAATTGTCAATGTCACACAAATCTTTTATTATAGTAGTCTAGCCTAGATTAGATTTGTGAAGGGGTTTTCATTTCAGGTGTTTGCCTCGCATAAACTGCGACCTGAAAGATCTATTGTGAATTCCCGTTCATATTATTCCCTTTCTAGGTTTAGACTATTGATAAATTCCAGAACCATTTTGGAATTGAGATTCCACATGTAGTTTGGTGAAAGAAAAACAAGTCCGAGGTGGAGTAATCTCCGCTTGGCCAATGCTTCGGAATTGAAGAACAGGTGCTCTGAGATTTCATGAGCATCCTGACAGAAGCGGCAGGATAAAGTCTTAGCCAAGTTCATCTTGTTTAGGTGATACCCCAAGGAGAAGTGGGCTGACAAGAGCTTTGTGATCATTTTAAGCTCTGTTTTCCCAAAAAGTAGGAGTTCTCTTGTTTTTCCGTCAGAGGTGTCGATAAAATTTTTTTAATTTTCCCAATAAAGAGATTTGTGGATATTTTCCCAGCTATTAGGGTAGCTTTGAGCTATCATTTTGAAGTATCACAAAAATGGCTCTGGTCTGACACAGAGATTTTCCGCTCCTCTTTTGGCTAGGCTGTCAGCAATTTCATCGCCCTCATATCCCTGTACCCACATAAATATAATCCTATTTCTCCTAAATAAATTTTTAACAGTTTTCAGGTACTCCCAGATAGTCCTTGACTTAATAATGAAAGATTTTAAGGCCTCGAGAGTGGCTTGACTATCTGAGAGGATATTGATGGTTGAACTATTTATGACTCTTTTAATACAGGTATTGGCGAATTCATCTAACTATGGCTAACACCTCAGCTTGGAATACGGTAGAGGTAGAGTCCAAGGCCTTTGAGATATGATATCGTATGACAAGGATATAAAATTATAAAGTTTGAAAAATGGACGAACTTTTTATCCTCAGATTTCGACTCGGATATATGTATGTATAAATGTTTTTATAAGGAACAAATTAAAACAAACTTAGGTTACGAAATAGATATAATTTATTTAAACAATAAAGTTTCAAAGAAACTTAGATTTTGTTGCTTTTAACAAGAATAAAATATATTTAAAAAAAAACTGTGTCTTAAGTAGTTACAGTCTCTTCAGTTTCAGTCCAACTTAGGAGAAGGGAATCGTTTTGAATGCATGAATTCGTTTATTATAATTTATCCGACACAGTCTAACAATCGGATAAAATGCTACTTCTAGTTTAATTCTACATTTTAATAGTTAGGTACGAATTTATTGCAAGCTTAGTTTAGTAATATCAACGAAAAGCGATTGTAACAAGATGTCTGTCGTTCGAAGTTTCTATTTTTGAAAACATTTATACGCGCAGTAGGAAAAAAAGGCTCCTGAAGAAGGGCCGCATTTGGACTCGAAACGTCGCGCAAATGAAAAAAAAATAGAAATTAGATATTTTTACAACCAAACGATCGGTATTTTCCTGAAAATAATATTCAAAATCCGTCATTTAAGTAGCCCGGTCAAAAACATAAAATCACCTGGAAACCTTGTTAGCTGTGAATTCATCGATTATAACAAGGAAGCTAAAGCATGGTTTTCACAATCGAAGTTACTTCCCAAGTAACCTCGTTCTCAGCGAAAAATAATTTTCTTTAGCAATCAATATTAAATTAATTAAAAAGTGTATCAATTGCAGAAAACATAATCAACTTGACTATTTTTATACCCTGAGATGAAATCTAAAGGGTATACTAAGTTTGTCCTTCCGTTTGTAACACCTCGAAATAATGATGGTAGATCAAAATGGATTGGACACCCACGCATAATATTAAAAGTTATGTCATGTCAGTCCGTCTGTTCGTCTGTGTGCACAATAACTCGAGACGCGTATACTTAGAAAGCTGAAATCTTGTACAGGCAAAATTAAGTTCGAAAATGAGACAAATCGGCCAACTCCTTCGTAGGGTTGCCATACAAAAATTTCGTTTTCCACTATATATTTGGACACTGCCTGAGAACGCGTCGACGTAGAGAGCTGAAATTTGGTACATAGCGTTTTCATTAAACTAGCAATAAAAATTTCAAAAATGGACTAATTCGGGGAATTTTTTCTTGGTGTTGCCATATAACTATTTAGGTTTTTTACGTGTACTGTGAAAACCATCAGTTCAAGACATTTGCATTGTACTAAAAACTTCTTCAGAATACGAAATCCTATAAAATTTGTTATAATCATTTTTTTTGTCCGACGAACCGTTCTAGAAATATATGCGAAAAACAACTTCAAAAATCAGCAGGGTGACAATACGAAATTTCATAAGGGCATTCATCTAGGGTATCATAAGAATTAGTCTTAGACCAATTCTAGTTTTTTTACTTGTTCAGTTTTCACTTCGCTAAAAAGTTAACGCGAGTAAAACTCGTCTCAGTACTTTGTCGCGAATAGACTGTGGGGTATTTCAAGAGGGAATGAGAAGCTAAAAACGAAACGATGGACAGAAGCGTCGCGGTCGCTTGTGAAAACCATGCTTAAGGAAAGTTTTGTCCACAAGAGAACCCATTGAAAATGTTTAGATAGGTACATTGAAATGCAAATGAAATATCTACGTTTTTCAATAAAATCCAAGAATAGATAGATAGAAGATATTCTCGGTACGAACCACATTCCGCCATTTTGTCTGGAGAGAAAATTGTGGTGACGTCACTCTGTGTCTAATATGTACTCTATATATAGAAAAATAAGAAAATCTTTGATATCTTAATAAATTTGGCAACAAATTACTGAAATTGTGTATAAATTAAAAGTTTTGAATATTTTAGATGTTTTTTTTAAAATAGCTTTGACTATAATTAAGTTCAATAAGGTAAAAAATGTACTTTCAAGTTCAAGTGAAAATGTAAACAGAAACAAAAAGAGTTTTTTTGTGCCATAAATGTATTAACATAATAATGATTTTGTATCAGTAAAATATTTAATAAATAAATAATTAACCTTTTTGTGTTTTTTTTACTGCAATTAAATTAGTTTTCATGCTATAAAGTAAAATTCAGTATTCACAACGTACCTATGTGAGATGATTTCACTTACCAGGATGTTAGCTTGTGGCATAAGAACTTTCATAAACTAGTCATCGTCAGGTATTTGCACAGACTTCAATAATATAGACTGATGAAGCCAGCATAAAATATGCTCTTTATGTTGCGAGCGATTGGTGCTGCCACAAATTAAGAAAAATATTTACAGAAGGGAAATCTTTGCATCAATATTCCAGAAAATACAAATAAGTATTCGTTATTGGCTACCAGAAAAACGCGTACAGTTTTAATGTTAAACACATTTCCATTGAAATATATTCTTATAAGATAGGGTATGTAGGAATGATTCATATTTGACCAAGAATGATTCAGGTATTTGGATTAGCACATAGATACTTGACCGATATGATATTATTTAAGGTATTTAGGTATTCCGCCTTTCAACCTGGGATGTGAAAATGGTGCCTTTATTCCGGCTTTATTCGACTAAATAAAGCGAAACAATGATTGAGATGCTTTGCTCGCTTACTTAGGAAATGCATTCGTCGTTGACAATTTTAATAACCTATTCCAGTACCTACTCATTTATTCATTCCTTTTTTATTATGCCCTAACTGACTACCTTATGATAAAATAATCGGTCAAGATTGACAATATCGTCTTTCAGAAGAATGTTTTTTTCGCTTATTCAGAAAATTCAAAAAGTGATATTGATAACTTTAAAACATATATTGTTGCAGTTATTATTTTGATTCAAGAAAACCACTCAGAGTCCAGACAATATTTATTTCTCAAGTTTGAAAGGAATTACATGAAATAACAATTTGTTGAGAAACATATAAACTTTTAAAATTTTTATACACGTCCAGATTCTTCAGATTCTTACTTTCTTATAAAATATAAAATTTATTGCAGCATTGTAGTTGTAATTTCATATGAAGCGTAGTTTTAAATTTGAAACGAAAAAAACATAAATACTTAAATATTTTCTGAATATTTAGCAACAACATAATTAGGAACTGCGTACAGAATTAATTTTTAAAATAAAATTGAAAATTTCCCTTCATTTTAGCTAATTATGACAGAAATTTGGGATATTTTACCCCTTTGCTACCCATAGTTATATGCTGGCTTCAAACATTTTGTATGGAAAAGACCTGCTGCTAGCAGTCTATATTATTGAAATCTGTGGGTATTTGCATGTGAATTAGTTATGTAAACCCATTTTTAAATAAATTTCACAAGTATGAAAATGTTACACAGTTTATATTGAATACATTCGCCTTACATACCTATTCATACCCAAATACCTGATAAAGACTAGTTTATGAAAGTTCTTATTTCAATTTTCAATTTCAATTTTATTTATTTTTATACTGTGTAATTAGGACAAAGTCCCGTTAGTTTGCACAATCCAACGATATCAAATAAACTTATAACAATATGACACAAGTTAGCATCCTGGTAAGTGAAATCATCTCACATAGGTATGTTGTGAATATTGAATTTTACTTTATAGCATGAAAACTAATTTAATTGCAGTAAAAAAACACAAAAAGGTTAATTATTTATTTATTAAATATTTTACTGATACAAAATCATTATTATGTTAATACATTTATGGCATAAAAAAACTCTTTTTGTTTACATTTTCACTTGAACTTGAAAGTACATTTTTTACCTTATTGAACTTAATTATGATAAAAGCTTTAAAAAAAAAACATCTAACCTATTCAAAGCTTTTAATTTATTCACAATTTCTCTAATTTGTTGCCAAATTTATTAAAATATCTAAGATTTTCTTATTTTTCTATATATAGAGTACATATTAGACACAGAGTGACGTCACGGCACATCAGCAGCAAAGTGTCAAAAATGTAGTGAGAATACCAATAGAATCTTCATGTCAAAGTTAAAGAAAGAAGTATTCATTGTACATTCCATGCTCAAGACATATTCGTATAATTAATTTTAAGCCTTTAGAATGATTTAGGCTATTAACTCAACAAAACTCGTTCGGTGGAAGTGTGGAGCCAATCAGAATTCTTTCATTTGAATGGAACGGAAACAATCACAATGGTCTTAATAGCTGTGCCCTTTTGTGCACCTTGTTCTAGAACTCCAATACATGGGAGAGAACAACTTGTTCTGTCGATTGAAGAGAACTATTTGTATTGTTCGCTTCATTTACAAATCTTCTATGAAAATGTAAGAGGCGTTCTTATGTGTATCTTTTGTTCTGATCTGTTCTGCTCTGTTCTGCGAATACAAAAGAACACGGCTAATGTTAAAAACTTTGCAAAGATCAGTAATTTCACTTAAAACTAAAAAGTCTATTGAGAGCAATTATGGTCCATTTCACTCTTACTTATTAAGTTTAAGTGCTGAACATATATCGGCTTTGTTTAGCACGATTCGATCGGTCCAACTCTGTTCTGCTGTCCTAATTTAATAGGTAAAGAATAAGTTTTTTGCTTTGTTGCCTGCATTGTGGGGATGGTCACATAGAAATCTGTGAGAATCAGCTTATTTCGTGGTCAGGACTTAAAGCATCACATAAATATTTGTTTTTGTTAAAAAAGGTTGCTTAATGTTTGTTGGTAGTAGTTTGTGCGTCAATGAAATATATGCGGGATGTATAGGAAGGGGAGGAAAAATAGTGGTCATCTATAAAACCATAAGCAAGTTTAGGTTCGGAGAATCGATTTTTCTAGAATGGAATCTTCGGGAAGGTTCTGGACAATTTGTTGAATATAAATAGAGCACTTGTCACCGCCAGAAGCGGGTCATGTCTCAGATAGTAAAGGGAACATAATAAACTATCTGGATTCCGATAATTTGAAGTACAGTACTAGCGATTATTAAAGTATAGAGTTGATTGGTGATTAATTGTGAATTTCACAAATGTAAACAATAGTTTGGAATAAAAAGAACTTGTGAATTATATTTGAAATATAGGTATTGTGTTGTGAATAACGAACCAAGGCCACGCTCGTAACAATATGTACGAAGTCAGCAGTTACTATATATCCCATTTTATTACTCACTTAAAACAGCTACGAAAGATATTGGACCCATTTACATACGTACATTTACGATAAGAAATATTCTGATAATGTTATAAAAAATATTTACACGTATTTTTCCCATGTGGAGCAAAAATGAAAAAAAAAGATATTTGTCTAAAATTTGTCTACAAACACACCCCACAAGATAATCGCCTGACAATCTTTATGGATAAAAGTGGCTTTAACTTGCATCTGAGGAGAAAACAAACTAGTTTCAGAAGGGTACAAATACACGTGTTGAAATCCCGATAGCTCGTGGCAGTGAATGATGGTGGAATAATCTATCAGACCATTTAACGTATACTTCAATGATAATTAAAATGAACTAATTTTCGTTCTCAGTCTGACACGTCTTCATTTCCTTCAAATGACTTTTGAAATTAATGACCGGTTTCACAGTCCAGGCTTAAGCCAGAGCTCAGTCAAGCAGCGGTTGTGGCTTAAGCCCCGAACTTAAGCCTTTTCCGTTTCACAGTACTCTGTAAGCTGAGTCTTAATTAAGCCGCAGATGAAAAATTTTAAGCTGTCAGCATTACGGCCATTGTGAATTTTTCAAAGGAAAATTTCCATTGTGAATTAAAAACCAAGCGAAAAGAAGAAAAATTTTAAAACAAAACTGTGATCAAATATGGAACGTGGAAAAACATTTTAGTTCAGAAGAGACCGACCTTATATTGGATTGGGCGCCTTCTTATAATTCTTTTTCCGTCTGACTTTTTGGGATATTAAATTGTGCATTTTCTCTTCACTCATATCTTCTACATCAGATAAATATTCCCTTTTATGTCATTTTCTTCCTAAAATATTGGAGTTAAAAGCAAACTTTTTGCACCTGCCGATGGCAACAATTAACAATTGTGTAATGTCAACAACCGGTAACTTAGATAACTGAAGCTTAAGCCCCCAACATGCCGGACTTAAGTTAAGTTTGTCTTAACGTAAGCCTTGACTGTGAAACAGTAGAAAAATTTAAGCCTTGGCTTAAGACATATCTATGGCTAAAGCTTGTACTATGAAACCGGCCATATGTCATTATGGCGACGGTCTGTCTAGTAGGGTATTAGTTTGACTAATAAAACTCTCATTTGGCTCTCTTTAACTCAACTGTGACGGGTATTGAGCAGTTTTGTATAATTTCTTGTTATATTACGATTTAACACGCGGATGAATTGATAAAAATAAATTTCCAATAACTCGTTTTCATGTGAAAAGAACCAAGTCGGTCTTTGTGGAACTATCCATCCACTGAGAAGACGTAGTCATTTGTCTATTTTTGTAATTTTTGAAGTGATCTGGTGCTTATATCGTTAATGTTGTCTAGACACTTATCTAAGTTATTCCGTTTCTCAATAGAATAGCTTTGATGACGATTAACTAGAGCAATGATAATAACACAACTAACTGTGTGAAATTGCTCTTTACTAGATTATTTACTTCAATATTTTCAAAGCTTTAAATATGTACACATTGCTGCGGGTATCCCAGCATTAAGTTAATCCATTCACAAATAGAGTGCTCGGCTCTTGATATCTTTAGAGCTACCACTATTTCCTCTATTTTAAATTTGTTAAAATCACTCCTTACATCGAGGAAGCCACCGATGGTGTACTCCTCAAACTGGAGAGATTTCCCAGTTGTAGGAACTCACTACTTAATGTAGAGCATAGTTTTTATCAACCTTCTTTCTTTTACATACGCATGTTGAGACTTACTTACCAATTTCCTCTGTTAGCCTGTTTGCGGAAGTATTTCTTCAATTAACCTTTCCAATGGTCATAAAAGAAATGAAGCTAATTTGCCTGATTTAGCAGCTTAGACGGATCGGTATGTTGCCTCTGACGCACGAAAACTTATTGGTTTGGGGGCAGGAATGATACAAGTTTTGAGCGGTAGAAGCAACATACTGATCCATCTAAACTGGGTCTATGTGACCGATTTATTCTTGTGAAGAAATATTACCGTAATTTGTACCAACCATTACATTTCATTCTAAGACCCTTTGTAGCGTAATCGGCGTAATTCTATTCATTCGCGGCGAATTATAAGGAGCATACGCTTTTAGGATCCATTTCATTTTGTCTTGGGTGATTATAGTCCTTATGAATTTCATATTTGTATAAATTAAGTTTTCATTTGTGTATTTTAGTTTTCGATGTAATTATTTATTAAAATTTGGCATTAAACGTTATACTCTTCCCAATTTCGAGTTATATAGAAACCATTGGAGTATTGAGAGATTTTTGTGTTAGTTATATTAAGTTTTTTATTTGCATTCTGCTTAAAAATCTTCCCGAACTTAACATTCATAGTAGAAATTTTCCTGAAAATTTATGAAATAAAACGAATTGAAACCAACTTTAAGCAGGCCTCCGTTCTTGATACTTGGAACGAAAAGAGCAATCAAATTTATAAATAATAATCCAGCCAGACACATACAACTTCTCCATTAAGCACTGTGCAGACTTTTGTTTCACATTTATTTATTACACTATTAATTTTTCCATTTAAATAAATTAGACAATTGACTAGACTGGAAAGATTGGATGCGATCAAGAGAAACTGGTTTAACCATATCGGTATTTGAAATTTTTAATTTTTATTAATTCAAATGAGTTCTTAATTGTTTACTTCGGTTTAAAGTCTAAAGTTTAGGTAGAGAAAGACAATTACATTGGCTACAGACTTCGACTCTATACATTCAATTTAAGATGGAAAAATCGAAACTGCGGAGAAAGAAGAAAAAGTTATTTATTTTGATTTTTTTTCATTTCAAACATTATTATATAATTATGCAACAATAATAGGTCGTGCATGGAGACGACTTAAAATTACATAAAAAATAGGTTGTCTGTCAGTCACATGTTGGGTTCAGTTAATATATATTCCATTCATCCTTTAGTATAGTATTGGTATAGGTATAGGTATGTATATGTTAAAAAAATTCAAAGTTGCATTTAATAAAAAAACTGACTTGCATTAATAAATAAAATTAAAAATTGTACACTTCCATACAACCCTGAATCTTAACAAGTTTCTCTTTATGTTCCCAGTTTTATTGCGGATTTAGTTCTGGAATTATGCAAAGCTTATTGTGTCAGTAGTCACAGTCAGTTTATTTAAACTGAAAGGCATATTAACAGATGTTTTGGCGGAAATCGGAGTTAATAACAATTTTAAAAATTAGTGGAATTAGTGTACACAATTGTAAGAAGCATTGAAAGAAAAAAGATATGGAAAATTATCAGAGTCTACTGTCTCGGTGGAAATTTACACCAGTAATATATGAACGCGTAACTGGAGATGGGATGATAAAGTGTTGCAAACAGGGTTCGTAAATAACGATTACTTTTTAAATTTTTGTGGAAAAAATCACACAGAAATACTTATCGTATTAAAATCCTTTCTACACCTACGTGCAACTATTAAGGGGTTCTATTCATTCGTAGTAAAATTACAAAAATTTTCATTAATTATATAAAAGTCATAGTAATCCAATTATAATTATGTTTTACTTTAAAAGTCTGAACGAAACGACTAAACCTTTAACTCACATACGGTTTCCGTCTCTGTTAAATGCTTATGAAAGGTTTTGATTGTTTTAAGTCATCAATATAATCGTTATGATATGATTAATAATTTTCTCATCACGATTAAAAATTATTTTGCTGATTTTTATTTTTATTGACATAGAATAAAAATCATGTAGTGATTTTTATTTTTCTGGTTGACACATAAAAATCACCAAGTGATTTTTATGATTCTAATCACAAACTATTTACAGCTCTGCGCAAAATAGTATGGTGCTAGTGTTCAGATGTGCAGATGAGATGTGAGGTGTAGCGATCACCCGAGTTACCCGAAAATTTAAAATATGAACATCAGCACTATCTATCTTGCAGTAATTATTAAATTTTATATTGACTGATAACTTAAGCATTCAGAAATAATTAATATATGTCGACTGATAAAGAAAAAAATCACTTGGCGATTTATATTTGTCGACCAGGAAAATAAAAATCACTTCATGATTTTTATTCTTGATAAAAAAAAAATCACGATGTGATTTTTATTCGTGATGAAGAAAATATTAATCATCTCATAACGATTATTGATGAATTAAAAAAAAACGGTTCATAAGCATTTAACGGAGTGAAACCCCAACGTGAGTAAAGCTTAAGATTGATATCAAAGAAATCTCAAAATATTACACAAAATTTCCAAATTTTATCAACATATGTAACTCAGTAAAATAAATCAAATCGAAGTAGGTAAATGGTTTACACACTTTTTTATCTCGAGTACTACATTTATAATTTTCTGTTTTCATAAATTTAATTTCTTTTGCGATGTGTATAAGAACTTGATGAAACCTACTTTCGGTAATTAGTTCAAGGCCACTTAAGTGAAATTTCGTACCTTATATGTTATCGGATCTGATAGCTGCGATTAAGACTTTTATCTGTCTCTTAAGATTTATTAGTAAAAGATCAAATATATTTGAAATAACTGATATTTTTCAAAATAATAGTCTTATTTGGCTCGGGATCGGGATAATTAATTATAAAATGTTTTAAATATTTAATACTTAAAAAACAATTTTTTATCATTTAACAAAATTTCAATTTATTGATTGCGTCTGAAAACTCAACTATATTAAAGCGTTTCTGCATACCAGAATGAAATAAAGGATTGACTTTTTTTTTGTTTCGTGACAGACGAAGAAAGATTCCGTGCAAGGCAATTTATTGTGCTAACCTGCTAAGTAGGAGAAGAAAGCTATAGAATTTGACAGGAAACTATAGGTATGAGGATAGCGCAAGACCGTATCGAGGTGGGATTCGAACCTACAACCCGGGATGATAGTCAACGCGCTTATCAGCCGAGCTAACGAGGCCACAAGAATTGACTTAAAAGCAGAATATTTGAGTCTTCGTTTGTTAATTTAAACTCTCTCCCAATCTAAAATTTTTGTACGCGATATAATTGGAAATTCGTGCTAACTCTTGACTGCAGTTTTTCATTCCTAATCTAGTTTTCAAAGTTAATTCCAGTTTTTTTTTTCTTTTTTTTTTATGAATTATATAGCGGGAAAAATTATAATGGATAATTTTCTTAGAGAGCTATAACTAGATTGAGGGGCCATAACAGGTATTCGGGTGTAGATCTGTGTAGCTGGGTTATATCTCTAGGAAAATAGAACGGATGTAGTCCATATATGGCTGATTATTTGGCCATCCGAGCCGAAGTCGAAAGTGCTGGATAGCAAAACTTCCTAACTGCACAACAACTTTCGTGGTTGGTCGATAATCGATTGATTCTGCCTATTTTTACATCATTTAGGTAGTTCAAAGAGTACAACCCCATATCAATCTGGTTGTAATGCTGCATGTTCGGCAGAAGAACTCTCCAGATCCTCTTCCACTTCTCACAGAGATTAAAATTAGACTGTTGCAGATCAACTGTATCTTTTCTTATTTTTGTTCCCTTGTTAAATACTTCTCTTTATCCTTCTTATGAAACAAAAATAAGGTTGGCAGCATTAAAGCTGTTAATTTTTACTAATAATTTGGGAGCGTGCAATAGAAGGAATAAAATTAGGAAAGAATTATGAGAAATTATTTAAAAATTAATGAGAATCTGAATTAATCATAATCTTTCTTACTTTTTTCCGAAGATGTATAACAGTAGGTATACTATAACCAACTCCAGTTTTTCCTACGGCTATAGAGAAAAAAATTCAGAAATTGATACAACCCAATCATACAAAGTTAAGTTCCCGAAAAGAAACCGACACATTAAAGAACTTTCCTATACCACATAAATCAATTTGGTGCATTGATCGTTCAGATCTACAAAAGTAAGCCGCCAGCTCAGATATGTTGGGTCAAACAGAGTAAATCAGTAACTTTTGACTGAAGAAATGATACTGTAGGAAAAAATGTTATCATTTTTAATTCGACAGTCAAGTTACACTAAACGCACTCTTTTACACCCGATACAAAATTAGTTAAAGATTGCAGAAAAATTCTAAACGATTGTGATTTCCAATCGCATAATTCGATTACTTTCAGTTATCGTGTGAGCTGCGACTACACAACATTATAAATTAGTGTCGAAACCGATCACTTTAGAACCAGACCATCCCCGATTTCAATGAAACTATTAGACTTTGTATGGGAAACGAAAATTGATCATCTACACTTTTTTGCTTTCCCTACTACCTCCCACCCATCGCTTGAGGCAGATGTGCCCAGGATGTTTGGGAGTTGGCAGTTTCATTTCAAGGTCACTTCTCAGCATCACTGAAATATTAAATACGTTACTTTAAGCGGCTATATTTGAATAAAAACTATCAATCATGTCTTTTCCATTTATGAATTTAGGACTTACTTGCTAGAACAATGCTTGGTTGAGAAAACATAGGCGCTTAAAGTTGAAACCTTGAACTCCCGCCCCTCCCAGAGCTTGCCACTCCCGCAAAAATGAAGATGCGGGATAACGAAATCTACGTAAATAATAAGTTTGGTAAAAAAGTGTTTATCGTAATTACCCCCTCCATTTTCGAAATTCGAAATCGAAAAGTACCCTATCTAATAGCCAGTTCAGATTCCCGTACAATGACATAAAAATGGTTGTCGTAGGTTAAAAACTGTAGGAGGAGATAGAATCTTACAAAAAACTGAAGATTCCCTCGATGGGCACATCTTCCAAATGTTTGCTTATAACTTTTGATTGTTATCGTTGATAGCACTTAAGGAGGTCATTTTGGAAAAATTTGCGCAAAATTTTTTCATAGTTTTGCCAAGTTCGTGCAATGGTGATATTTCGAATAAATGTACACTGAAGCGCGACACAAATTTTGGTGAAATAAAAAATTCTAGAGAAAACTGTTTTTTTTTTAAATAACTGAAGGGACAATTATAACTTATTATGCATTCTTAGAAAGGCCAATATGTGTTCTTTTAAATAAAGGTTTGAACGTCACAATCCATTAATTACAATAGAACTTATAACGAAATTGTTCTGAAAAGGTACGCAAAATCTCGAAAATCGATATTATCGATTTACTCGAAAACCAAGCGGAGTTCGATATAAAAGTATCTAGACTTTTTTGACCCAAATGACCTCTACTTTCATCCCCTTAAAGGATTAAAGACATTTACGGAACACCCTGTATAATGCTCAAAAAACTAAAATAATTGAGTTTTTAGAGGAAAATCCGAAACTGAAATTTGGTAAATATGATAACTTTTTCAGTTCAAAAGATGCCACGGAATTGTGGCAAAAGCTAGCATCAGTATTAAATTCCATACCCGGAGCGCAAAAGGACTGGAAAAGTTGGAGAAAGGAATGTACATAAATTTGAAAGAATTTTATGAATTTTTTTATTATATTATATTCAAAACAAAGCTAATAGAAAATTTTCAGAGTTGGCAGGATTTAAAATGTATTGTGAAAGGAAAATCTGCCGTGGCAAACAATTATTTGCATGGCACTGGTGGAGGTCCTCCTGCAAAACTTTTCCTATCCAGCGATGAATTAAGGGTGCATTCATTTTCCATAGATTCTTCAACAATTTGAATTTCAGACGCAAACAATAATGACGGGGATTCGATTCGTTATCAACCATTCGTTATATAACGAATTCTTAAAAACCATTCGTAGCTCAACAATAGGCCCCTAGCTCTGTTAAAGTGTGTGGCTAATTGAAATTTGAGTAGTCAAGTGAAATGTGGGGTTATGAAAATATCTTTATAATACAATATAAAAATATTTCCTTTTTTTTTTGTTGAGCAAAAACATTCCCTTGTAATTAGTATAAATTTCAAATTAAACGGAGTGCATTTAGAATAAAACTGTAATTTTTAATAAATCTTTTATCTTGATTCCCTATGTATTCCCTATAAGCGCCCCAAGGGTGCTACCCTACAAGCGCTCCAAGAGCACTTCCCAAGAATTTGCAACTGAGCGCTTCCTTCTGCGGACATGCTCACTTTAAAATGACAAGAACAAGGATACGGTGGGGAAGCGCTGCGAGCTTCCAAAGAAGCGCTCTTGCATTCGTCTTTGAGCGTTTCCATTTCCCGCTGGGATATTTGTGGGATGATAGACATACCCACTATAAAAACAGGGAAATTGGAGAGGCCTAAGACATTCACAATCATGTTTTTTTTTTTAGTTTTTATAGTTTTCATAATGAAATTGCTCAAGACGCGATGATTTTGGTTGCAATAACTTCTCATATCGACTCGCACGACCATCGCTGCACTGTTAGATGCCTTTCGTTCCTATACATGCATGGTCAACGTTCTGATGAAATATGGTAGCTAGCCTGATCGCTTCTAGATTAATTACTGTACGCAATACTCGCGCTGCAAACCGATCACATCCTTTTATCCTTCAAATTACTTTCGGCCGTACAGTAAAATTCCGTGATGCTTTCTTATCGCGAACTATGCGAATGTGAAAAAGTCTACCATCTTCTGTTTTTCTTGTGGCTTACAATCTGCGAAGGTTCTAAAGTGACACTTTCCTCATGTCATCTAATCCTTTCCCTATTAAAAAAAAAGAAGACGATTGTACCCCACTCTACCCTATTTATAATTTTTTTACAAAATGTGTTATCAAATTCTGTCCACACAAACCGCATACAATTCAATGCTATTTAAAAAGCTAATTTGCTGGCATATTGAAAATTAGAATACAATTCCATTATGTTAGATAAATTAGCATCTAATTTACCTTTCATGAATCATTAATTAATTTCGAAAACAGCTATATTCATTCCATTACGCATACCGCAAGTACTCCCGAGTGGATGCTTCATTTTTGATGATTCAATTTTTATCTATCACGCAATCAGTTCTGCTATTCTATAATCTATAATTTCATATTTCCCAAATATGGATGAGAAATTAGCATCTTTTTAGATCGTAGAAAATGTAAACAAAAACATGTGGCTATAATTATAATCTAATTACAATAACAACATGGGACAATCTACAAACAGAGGCTCACAGCAAAAATCTTGTAGCCCCGTCGAAAATATTAAATTGATTAGAGCCCAAATAAATTGTTTTAGTTTTGAAATTTTTTCATCAGAGAACTTATTTAGGATGAGTCAATTACCTTTATAGCATTCAACTAGCTTTTTTGAATATTCAGGGCTCGTTTTAAAGAGTATTCTTCAAATCTGTTCTGTTTGAATTGTCTGTACGTTGTACAGTAGTTATTTTTTTGCAACGTATGAATTATGCTTGTGATTGTTACCAATACATCGAATGTATCGCATCTATCGCTTTTGGAGGTGTGGAGGAAGGTGAGAGTAGCCTGGTAAGGCTTCTTACATGGACTCGAAGAGATTTCGAACCATAAGCCTCTCCGCATTTCTTTTGAAATGCCTAAAGAGGCTTGTGGATGAATATATCAAATGAGTAGCCCTAAAGACTTCTCCCTTAAATACCTCACAGCACGCTTACCGGAGGGGCAGATCTACGGAGACGGCTCTCCATTCAATGGTTACTGTCATTGAGCGGAGTTTGGATTGGAGTTTGGACTGTTTACCTTGGGAGCCTTTCTGGATATCGAGGGACTTTTGACAGTTCCACCCCCGAGTCGCTAAGGTGTTGACTTACGGCGCTCTCACTAATGAGGGAGCTATGGCGAGTGTCTACTTTCCTGAGCTTGATATTTTAATGGAGTACTCACTTGGTGGGCACACCACTGTCTTCCAGGCTGAAGTCTTCGCCATATTAATGGCAGCGATTTAGCCCTTGATATGCAAATCAAGGGAAAGGACACTGTTATCCTTTCGGATATCAGGTAGCTTTGATGGCTCTGAGTGGCCCCCGGATAACATCTAAGTTACTGGGGGATTGCAGGTCGTCCGTGAATAAGTTGTGTATCCACAACAAGGTGTCAGTTCTGTGGGTTCCTGGTCACATGGGGATCATGGGGAATGAAAGGGCCGACCTTTTAGCTAGGGCTGGCTCTGATTCTCCGTATCTCGGACAGGAACCCGCCGTAGGCGTTGCCACTTCGAGTATCGGATCTCTCATCAAAGCGGATATTCATAGAAAGCATTAGCAGAGATGGGCGAACCTGAGTACTTGCAGGTGTACAAAACTGTTTCTTGATGGATCCAATGGGAATATCTCCGATTTTCTCATGGGGCTCGGAGGAAACAATGTAGAACTGTAGTTGGCATCATCACCGACCACAGCTCACTTCAAGCTCATCTAACAAGGATGGAAGTTGTTGACAGCCCTGAGTGTCTATCCTGCCTGGAGGGAGAGCCCGAGACTACCGAACACTTTTTGTGTGCGTGTCCGACCTTCGCCCGGTGCAGGCTGGATACTCTAGGGTCTGCCCTTCTCTCTGTGGATGAGCTACAAAAACCTTCCTCACCAAGACCTGATACGCTTCATTAAGAGGACACGGAGGTTTTGGTGAATGGCCTTCTACCAGGACAGCACAATGGGCCGCTATGGCCTTCGTGCTTGGGATAGGGTCTCCTGTGCCCCTGCCTTTATAAAAAAGAAATTGCTTATAGTTTTACAATGTCTCTTGCCCCACAGGTGCAGCTTTTATGTAAATCAGTACTAATTTACTGAAAAAGCATTAATGTGTTTGTAATTGTTGAAGAAACATAAACAAAATTATGTCTTTATGAGTCATCCGCTGCATGAGCATTTAATAAATTTCATCATAGGCATAATTAAATATCATGAAATTGCTCCCCCTATATACTGAACCAGCAATAAATAAATGTTTTTTCTTTGGATTGACACGGTAATGACATTTCTACTAGGGATATTTGAGTTTTTTTGATTTTGAAAGTAACTTTTGAATTTATCCTTTCGGGAGAAGACTGTCACCCATATGCTGAACAGGACTTTATGCCCAAATCCTTGCGCAATAGCGTCCTGGCAGCGTTTATCCTATTTCTTAGTCGACCTCCCATTGAAATCAGTCATCGTGATTCCCATATACGAACTCATCATGACGCTCATTGATATGCTAATTTATGAACTTATCAGTACACCAATTGATATAGCATTTTCAGATTTAATAATTAATATTCCAGAAAGAATTAAACCTTTTCCAAAAGAATTAAACCTTTTCCTTAAAGCATTAAACCTTCTCTACAATGCATTAAACCTTGATTTTTTTATTTGCGATGTTCATTCCTTAAAGAGCTTATAGGTAAATTTACGTATATAGAATACACAATACAGAAGACAAATGCTGTTCGATAGGTTATTGCCACCGGT
Source organism: Dioctria linearis (assembly GCA_963930735.1). Classification (NCBI taxonomy): domain Eukaryota; kingdom Metazoa; phylum Arthropoda; class Insecta; order Diptera; family Asilidae; genus Dioctria; species Dioctria linearis. The sequence goes on from OZ005741.1 coordinate 272,798,047, forward strand.
AATAACCTACGACTTCAATTTCTTTCACCATATTCACTTATGCTCAATCCTATAGAGCAAGCATTTTTATAGATTAAGAAAGCTGCGAGGAGAATTCTCGCAGATACATCTGTCTTACTTCGGTTATAGAAAGTAACGTTACGGAGATAAATACTACAGGTGCTGTAAATTTCAGAATGAATATGATGAAGACAAGTAAAAAAGCTAAACTGGTCTAAAAACAATTCTTATGATACCCTAGATGAATGCCCGTATAATTTTTTTTGGTTTTTCGCATATATTTCTAGAACGGTTCGTCGGACAGAAAATATGATTATAACCAATTTTATAGGATTTCGTATTCTGAAGAAGTTTTTAGTACAATAAAAATGTCTAGGACTGATTGTTTTCACAATATATGTAAAAAACCTTAATTTTTATATGGCAACACCAAGAAAGGGTTGCCCGATTTAGTCCATTTTTTAAAATTTTATTTGTTATTACTATAAAACTCCATGTACCAAATTTAAGCACTCTATCCAGTACGTTTAAATGAATATTTGAATTATAATTCAAGTAGAGATCAAGTAATCAAAATATCATGTAAACTCGTATTGACTTCAAGTCTACTTGAGTCAAGTAAATCACAAAATTTTGTTCGATTTACTTGAAAAAATTCATATAAACGCCACTTCAGTACTTGCAAATTTTTTATTGCTGCGAGATATGAAAACGGCAAAGAGGAACAAGAAGAAGATTATTGTTGATAATTCAGGCTGTGATTTTTAGCACTTTTCTCAAGATATTTATCTAAAAATCCGCACCTATGTATTGAACTTAATGCAGAGTTTGCAAAGGTTAAATGTCACTTCAAGTAAATTTCAAGTCAAGTAATTGGAATTAATTCAACCAAAAACCCTATACTTAAGTTTCAAGTGGATTTCAAGTCAAGTACTGAAGTATTCATGTAAACGTACTCTATGTCAATGCGTTCTCAGGCAGTGTCCAAATATATAGCGGAAAACGAAATTTTTGTATGGCAACCCCACGAAGGAGTTGCCGATTTGTCTCATTTTTGCCCAAGTGCGAGGTTCCGTACCACCGTACAAAATTTAACGCTATGTACTTTTTATTTATTTTTTCAAATGAGAGTAGACGTCATGCGAAAAAATAATGCTGTCATTTGAAAAAATAAAAATTCCTACAATTCCTACAAATTCCGACAATAATAATGAATGAGAATAAAACGAGGAAAAATATACCGAAAAAATCACGTTTAATTTTATTTTTATTTTCATGAGATACAACCTGGTGACGGACAGACGGACAGCGAAGCCTTAGTAATAGGGTTCCCGTTGTTACCCTTTGGGTACGGGACCCTAAAAATGAAATATCACACGTACACTCTCTATAAATATGTAAATAAATTAATTTTTTCCCCCAGTCTTGATTCTAACTTCATCATGACATTCATCTGAATAAATGCTCATGGGGAGCTCATTGATGAGCTCATCATGATTTATCAGCCAGCGAAATCTTTTCATCTTTTTGTTTCGCATTTGCTTTTAAAATGTTGAAGTAAAATCGCTTGTTCATTATCCCATCAGTAAAATGTTAGTTACAAACTCCTATAAGGTCTTCATAGATCTCGAAATCATAACAGAGCCACTTTCATGCTTAATCGTTGTCCGAAGAATTTTCTTATTAAGTTCCTGATTAGGTTTTCATCATAGCATTTTCCAATCAATCTTTCTTCAACAATATGAAATCTTACGGACCATAGTTAAAGTTGATCCCTAAAGCATAACTTAGAAATTCGTGCTTATTGTTTGTGAAACCAAACGCTCGAACGGCTATCATTAACAGCAATGAATTGTGAAAGGTTTTTAACATCAATAATAATCATTAGGGAATATAGGAGTCGACTTTAACTATGGCCCATAAAATGTCGTATTGTTAGAGGAAAGTTTTCTTTCAGGCCCTTTTTATATACGAAATTTTGAACTTGATAAATTCATAATTTTGCATATTGAAAAAATATTTTAATCTTTTATTTACAATTAAACAAGAATATGTTTGGTTTAATGTTTCAATTAACGAGATTCTGTAATGATTATATATTCACCCGCCGATGTAGTTGCAATTATATAATAAGTTATGCAATGTAAAAAAATGTGTTGATATAATTATTTCATAACTATAGCTGTGTAATAGAATCAAAATAGAATTTATAGAATATCTAACTTGAAATATCAAAATCAGTGAAGCGTTCCTGATGAAATTCATATCAAACAAAAACAAGACAAATTTGCATAATTTATTTTTGCATTGACACATTAACGTTGAAGTCAATAAACCAGAAACTGAATGCAACACGCATTCGTGCCCCAATAATTTTTCATCTTGTTCGCATTAGACTTTTTCTGAAAGCAAAGGGATCTTGAATTGCATGGGGCAACTGCTGTTTATATTTCTTATTATCACACCATTATTGAGAACTTAATTTCCATTTTTATTTCTTTAAATTTTATACGATATTTCTGCGATGTTAAGTTCTGCATATTCTTTTAGTACGGGCGATCCTTATCGCCCCTATGCCTACTGACAAATTCTCTCCTAAGTCCTAATTTTGGACTTGGTATACTTAATTCGTTTTGTCGGTACATTCACCAATTCAATTTTTAAAGAATACCATTGTTGATTTTGGTTTAGATAGAGATTTGGATAATTTATGTAAATTTTATTTTATTTTATTTTGAACACATTAAAGTTAGTACATATATTATAGCGTTTTCTTGGTCTATTAAAACCTAGTCATTTCCCTCGCTGCTTCATAATTTGAAATCTTTACTTTCAAAAACCTTTTAAAATTTTTATCATTTTCTTAGTGTGCTGTTTTAGAACAAACACACTGTTTCCGCTCAGTTCTTTAACCTATTCCATTGTTTGGGAACACTTCTCACCAAAAAGCGTTCATATAGAGACGAGATATTGTCTTGGTGTTCTTTGGGTATTCATTTTCAATCCTATTATTTTGTTTTAACCTCAATACTGCGATTTTGATTTTGTCGAAGAGAAAAATAATTTTTTTTTCTTCAACTAATACAAATACAAACAAAAAATGTTACTTATTCGCTTTGAAACACGCACTGAAACTTATAATGCAATTCTTCTCCATTCGCACACTTTGTTTTTTAGGAACGATTTTGTTTTCACTATATCTCTTCCACTTTAAGCACTTTAGGCAAAAAATGGGCTCATCTTAGGAAAAAGTCTAACCAAGCTAAAAATTGGTATACACTTACTTTTTAGCTCTCCAAATTAGGTGTGAAAAATCCCCGGAATTCGATTGTCTGCATAACTTCTGACAGCCAAAAGACGGGGAAAAAAATGACCATTTTTTTTTTGCGAATATATTAAGTCCTGTCGGTCTAACGGCTATAAGGTATATGTATGAAAAAAAAGAGCAGGCAACTGTCTATAAAATTGGTGGAATAAAGTTTATTGATAACACTAATAGTTTTCCCGTAATCTGGAATTGAAACTCCAATATAAATCTTGTATGGATATTTAATTGCATGTATTGACCGAAATCGAGGTTTCTGTCCGGTATTTGCAAATTAAAGGTAATTAAAGTCCCCATTTATGCCGCTTATATCTACTGATATTCTACTAGGTAAAAAATACATCAAATATGTTGATATAGTATCTTTAAGCAAGAAAAATACTTATGAGCAATATTTTATCAAATTTACAAAATATAATTTTCATAGAACGTAGATGAGCAAAAACATTAAAATCCGCACCAAAAATTTCGAAAGGTGAGCTAGTTTATTTACAAATAAATTTTCTTATTTTAATCAATTTTTTTGCCAATATTCTTACTGTATATCTGAAAATAATTTTTTTTATTGGCAGTGCCCTTCGAAAGTTCTTGTACTATTTGACATGGTACAAACTTACAAATCTCCCGCTGATGACCTTCAGTTAACTTTGCGTGGCGCGGACTATAGGGCTAAATACAGTAGAAACTTTCATTTTAAAACACACGTTGTACAAAATTCCTATAACCGCTATGAGACCCTTATACCCTAGACACACAGCACTATCTAATGAATCATTAGTACTAACTATTCATTAAAATGCCGTGTGTCACATGGTATACGTCATTATAGCTCGAAAATCAGATGATAATGAAGTACACTAATGAAATGTTTTCCTCTTTCATTATAGCTATAATGAGGAAAAATGTGCTAGATTTGGCATGTAATTTAAATATGGAGCTCCGATGTGCCTGCTGATTTGAAAAATAAGAAGAAGAAATGCAAAGCACAAAGTAATTATGTCAAAATATTTTTTAATAAAATGTTTCTTTCATTTCTCAATCGTTAAATGAAATAAAATAAAAATATATAAAAATGAAAATTAATAAAAACAAAGTTTATCGCGTTGATTCCATCCATATCGCTTCTTCAATGTCGTCAGCAAATCAAAACCAGTTTGACAATACAATCTAATTAAAGAAATGGCTGTGTGTCTGCAGTTTATAATGAATCATTATAGACTAATGACTAGTTAGTTATTTCTTCATTAAGAGCGCTGTGTGTCTAGGGCATTATTTTTTATAAAGTACAGATAACGCTGCCAGATTAAAAAAAAAACGGTTGCTAGACCTAAGAGTGTTCTGGTGGTTATTACAAAAATAGTAGTAGTAGACTGCACTTCAGATTGCGGTGAAAAAACTATTTAAATTTATGTTTTTTTTTTTTAGGTCTGATAGGGTTAAGAACTATTTGGTGCATACCTTATGTTTTTTTCTACGTGGTCTTGACTGTGGTTATCTTAAGGACTCAATTCACTATAAAAAAAAACTGCCGAGCATTCACTTACAACTTTATGTGTTTTAAAAAATAACAAAAACAAAGTTTCGTCGCGACGAAAAAATACTCTGACTCACACCGCCGCCGCGACAACGATAACATAGCGAAAGCGATAACGTAGCAATAGCGATAACATAGCGACAGTGATAAAGAGGCGATAGCTCATAGCGATACAACGAATTTGTGTAGCGTTTAACCACCGTTTGAAATATCTATCGAAGCATGGACAATGTCAGTCGTCTATCGCACGCAAGCTATGAGAACAAAAAGGATACTGCAAATTTAAGTGGGTGCTGAAAAATGAACTAAAATCATTATAAAGGAATGCCCAATTTTATATGATCTGAATTTAAAATATTATAAAAATATTAGAAGTATTAGAAATATTAGTTTTTGATCAGACACACATTTATCGGCTGGATATACTTTGAACAAACTGCATTCAAATTTCGTCTCTATAGTAAGACAATTGCAAACTTTTTTAAATTAGAAAAGTAAATCGAACCACTATGTGTTAATGGACATTTTAATGGTTACATATTTATCACTAATGCAAGTCCATACAATTGGCAAACTGTACATAATTTGTCCCGATATCCGTGCTTTCACACTATCTTTATGGCGTTGGTGTAAAAAGAATTGTGTCACTACTCTATCGCCATAATTATCGCTATCACTATTTTTTTTTATATTATTAAGCCAAGCGTAGGGGTTACCCTGTGATGAAAAGCATGGCAGGTTGGAGATAGGGACAGGATTGGGGGGACATGAGGTGCTGATGTATGTCACTCTTGAACCTTCGCAGATTGTAAGCCTGAGAAAAAACAGAAGATGGTAGACTCTTCCACATTCGCACAGTTCGGGATAAATAACCATTTCAAGGGTGAAAGGATGTACGCGTTTTGATTGCATGCAGGAATTAATCTATAATCAGACTAGATATTTCATCATGCAAGGAGCGAAAGACATCCAACAATATGTTATATAATCGTGCGTATCAGAATTATTGTGATGATAGGTCTATGGATAGGTACAGCAAAATGCGCGCGTCTCGTGCTAGCTACGTGTGCGTTGGTCCTTGAAATAATGATCGGGATCGGATTACGGCTCACGGATAACAATCGTAGTGCACGAAAGTGCCCTACGGCTATGGAATTTTCTCGAAAGAGAAAATGAAGAACACATGTTCGAAGATTAAAGAATGAGCGTATCTCGTTTTATCCAATTCAAATTGGGAATAAGTGTGAAAGGGTTGTATACACAACCCGGGATCTCGATCGTAGTATTGTTGTTGCTGGTAATATTGTTCCCATAATGGGGTCCATTCCGAATTGCGTGCGTGGGCATACTGGTCGTATTTCTAGCTATATTAACTGTGAACTACCTATAATATTGGAGGAATATCTCAAAAATATTGTAAACTGAATTCACGGTGCTTCAGAGCATATCCCATTAGCGAAGCGAAACGTGTGAAAATTCAGCGTAGTAGAAAAATGCAGAATCACACAGAGGTCACTCTGTTTATGTGATAAGCAAAGGTAAGCGTGCATTTGTAATACGAGAAAAGGAAAAACAAGGAATATATTGAACCAACTAGTTAATAGCTGCATTCCAATCCTAGTCACTCAGTGCAGAAAAAAAAAGACGAAAAAGGGTGCTCCCCGCAAAATTTTCATAAGTGCACAGAGTCCTCCGCGCGGTGATCGGACAAGAGTAAGTACCAGGAGTGCTAGAAAGCGCCCCACGCAAAGCGAATATTTCCGGAAAACGGATGAAAAAAGAAAAAACCACAAAAGAATTAAAAAAGGGAATAAATAGGTGAAAGTGGGGAAGTTTAATATAGAAGGGAGTGAAACTTTAGCGGAACAAGGGTGAGGCTTTATAGATTTTTATTTCCTTGTGTGCATATAATCTAAAACAAAAAAACAAAAACATTTTTTTGTTCAGGCTCAGTCCCACTAATCCATTATCAGGATACGGAACATATAAATAAAGGCCATATCAATTGATGCCCGCCCCGCAGGGCGGACTACCATTCTCATCACCCAAATTAAGGAAGACATTCAAGGAAACAAGGACTCAGCGGAGTTTATGTTGGAGAAAACTTTAGATTAGTTAACAGTTAACTAAATTTTAGGCAGGGCATGGACGAATGCTGACGCAGGTCCTCTTCCCCTTTTTATCATAACCTACATTAATATTTTTTTTGAGACTAGAAAAATGGCATAGATTCATAGATTACCTTAAGAAGACTCTTTAGTTTTCTTGTTTACTTAGGGTGAAAGCACCATTATCTTTTAGGTGCATACATTTCAAAACAGTTCTTATGATTACTAGGTCGGAACCTAGAAAGTTAAACTTATCTAATATGGCCGTAGGGCAACCTTGAGATGTTTTCATGTGGAAGTAAATTTTTTATATATATTCATCCCTATCTTGCTATCCTATGACGCTTTTGAGTCTTAGCTTTAAATTTTAATGTGAGAAGTAAAATTAAACACATGTAACTTAGTCGTGGCATAAATCCAACAACGATTTAAAATTAAAGATAATTATAGTGAAAAGGTCGTATACTATTAAGCGAAGAATGTTTAGTCAATTATTAAATGCATAATACAAGAGTGAGAACCATGTTCTTCTGAAGCTCTAAATTCCTCCTCCTCTCCACTCTCTCTGGGGGTAGGGGGATCAGCATGAATCGGCCTCGTCTGCAAATCAGTAGGTTGCCTTAGCTGCTCTCGTATGATAAATTGGGTCATCTGTACATCGTTACCGAGCAGATGATATTAAGGTTGCTCTTACTTTTCAGATTGTGTGGTGTTGAGACGAGGTGGACTGTATGTATGCCAATGTGCTCCTCTGACCGTATTAACATGCATGCAGTCTGCCTCCCCTCACCTGAGGACCTAACATCTGTCCTCACTATATAGAGATCTATGTTGACGACTGGCTCCTGTTTCATTGTTTTGCAGTCCCATTCCTTGGATAAATCCCTACAGTTCTATTATGGAACTCATTTGCCCTATAACTTTTTTTTATCTCGGCACGAAATATTTCTATGTTATTGCCACGACGGCTGACTGTTCTTTCTGTTTTACCCACCCCAAGAACTCTACGCCATAACCGAGGAGGGCGATCGTGCCGGCCAGTCTATAACCGTCGTAGAAAGAAGCAGCTGATAAAGTTCCGTGAGATGACGTATGTCATCCTGGTTTCTTCACCGTTTTTTAAATAAGGCAAACATAACAAATGCGACGGTGCTCGATATGACAAGTTATTGCCAAATCGCCAATGAGATTGAAGGCTTTCTTTTGGATAATATTCAATGAGCTAAGGCTATGCGACCAGCCCCGGCCCAGATATGGGAATTATATTCTATTCTAGGTCTGATGTAGGACCTTACACCTTTTCAGAAATCCAAAACATTTCGATGCTTATTTGGCAACAGAGACGTTATGATCTGTCCATCTTAATTTACTGGAAATATTAATGCCAAGAATTCTTAGTGATAGTGAATCGGAAATTAATGCTCCATCAAATGGAAAGGGGTGATGTTGCTTTAAAGAGATGAAACAGTTTTGGATCTTAGATTTATTGAATTCGACACAATTCGCTTTGCCCCAATCGAAGATATTCAATGATATAGTCATGACAGATATGGCATTCCATCTGGAGCCTGCAAGAGTATCAAAGGAGTAAGTTAAATTAAGGGTACTGTCATCAGCAAAGCTATGGATGAGATTGAAAATAAGGGAAAGGAGATCATTAGTGAAAATTAGGAAGAGAGATTGAGAGATAACAGAGCCCTGGGGCGTACTGGCATTTATAGGGTGAGGTTCAGATGTAGCGCCATCGAATACAATACGTATTAGGGGCGACCAGATAGAAAACTTTCAATCCATACTAGAAGATGAGGGGAGATACCATAATGACCTATGATTCTCACTATCTCGGCCGTGTGAATCAGGCTTTGATCTTCCGACAAAAAGTCCAAAATTTGATTGTCTAACGGAGCAATTTTTAAGATTTTTGTTTTTTTTTTATTTACTCTAGACCCCAATCTTTCTTCCTGAATAGGACAGGTAGCCTCCCACAAACTTGGTTCCCTTAAAAATCAATTTTGTATTTTTTTTTCTTTCTTTTCAGTTAATTAACAAACCTTAATGTTTATTTTTATTATTGTTACACGTACGTCTGGATATTTTTTATAAAATGAAAACAAAACAGTTTTTATGTCACTTAAAGTTTTTCAAGGGATATCCAGAATTGTTTACCTTCTTAATTTCAATAATTAAGTAATAAAGCACAAGCGCATGAATGCAATGTGAGAGATAAATGTGGAAACACCGACATTTTTTACGAGAAATTAAATTAAATTTTCTTTTCTCTATTTTTTGTCTCTATTTTTACAAGTAAAATTTCCAAAAACATATGAGAATTGGAGCAGAACAAACCTAAAAAAAAAAACAGAAAACAAATTGAAACGAAATAAAATTCCTTATCAAAAAAATTGCAGCTTTTAACAATATTTGATTTGTGGAAATTTCCTATAAAATAAAATATCGAGAGATATAAAAATTCCCGTTCTTATCAAGAAGTTGCAGATTCAAGTGGTTAGTCGTTATCAAGGTTTTGCAAATAAATTCATTCCACATTCCGTTCCAAATCGAATTAAATCCAGGATTAATTGAACGAAGCAAGTCTAAGAGAAGAACGTCAGTCTTAACCGGTTTAATTGACTCTTATGACTTTGTGCAAGCAGAAATCTATTCTCAACTAATTTATCTATTTAATAAAATTTAAACTCCTGTCGTTGTAATCGGATGTTCAACTTCTGCGTAAAAGAAAACAATAATACAATTCGTAACTAATTGTAACCTTTATGTTAGACAATTTATCAATTAGCTATGTGATCAGAATTTCTGTCTAACTCAAGTGATTGAAGGAACTCAAGTGTTATTGAAGGATTTGTGTATCTTCATGAAGATTGATTTATGATTGAGTAAATAATAAGAAGACAATTATTTGATCGAGTGATCTCAGGTGAAATTAGTTTCAATATAAAATTAAAGAATTAAGTAAAAAGTTTTAATTGATCTAAAACTATGCCTCTATCATAGAAAAAACTTGTCTCTTTTTGTCTAAGATTTAGAAACATACTTTGAGAAGTATTAACCATTTGTCTTCACCGAAGGAATAAAATTACAGAATTTGTTTCTTAAAACTGCGTCTCCATCAAAATAATTTTTTAGCGGCTTTCAGTTAAAATATGGTAAGTGCATGATTAGTTAGTAGCTGCGTTTTATATTATGTTAAGTGGAAAAGAAACAATAGAAGGAAGTTTACTCCTATCTGTTGGTGCAACCGAATAATTCTACTGCTCTACTACAAGGTTTTCAAGGTTACAACACCTTTGAAACGCTAGAGTCAATCCACTTTAGTATGTATAATATATGTTTTTTCGTCTGTATATGCTGGGTATGTCCGGAGCCAATCGTGGTAAGACAATAGTTGTTCCCTTCACGACAAAAAGGAAGCTTTACATACAAGCCTACTATCTCTTAAGGGAACAGTAGTGGAATTCTCAAAGGAGGTCAAATATCTAGGTATTACCCTGGATAACAGACTACCCTGGAACTCATACTTAAAAAGAGTACTGGATAAAGCTACAGTGGCAACATGGACATTCCGCAGGCTTTTTGGCAAAACTTGGGGTCTTAAACCAAAAATGGCTCTGTGGTCATACATATCTATTATAAGACCCATGGTCACATACGCCTCACTCGTTTGGTGGCCAAAAACAAAACAAAAGACAGCTGAAGCTAGTTTGCAAAAACTACAACGGCTTGCATGTCTAGGAGTAACCAGTGCATTGCGTACCTGCCCAACTGCGGCCCTAGAGGCTATGTTGGACCTGCTACCCTTACATTTGCATGTTTGGGAGCAGGCCATACTTAGTGCAATTAGGTTACAAAGAGCAAACCTCCTAAGTACAAATAATTTGGTTGACCACCAGAAAGTTCTACAGGATTTCAGACGTTATGCCGAAACGCCATAACTTTGAAACACCATTTAAGGTGATCTTGGGGGACCGTCAACAGTAGCACACTGGGGACCTCCCCTTTGAAAAAGTATTTCTTAAATGGTACACGGAAGGATCCAAAACTGAAGGTAAAGCAGGCTTGGGCATATATAGGCCAAGGTGCCATCTCGTAAAGGCACTGGGGGCCTCACCAACCATTTTTCAGGCAGAAATCACGCCATAGAGCTCTGCGCTCGCGAAATAATCCACAAAAATATGTCTGGAGCAAAATTATACATACTATCAGACAGCTAAGCTGCACTTAAAGCTTACCTTTGAATCAAAGATGGTTTGGGACTGTCTTACTGTCTTGAAGCAACTGGCCGAGACAAATAGGGTGACACTGATCTGGGTACCAGGACATGAAGGCATTATGGGAAACGAGATTGCGGACCGGCTTGCAAAGGAAGAAGCCAAATCTCCGTTTATTGGCCCTGAGCCTGTCTTTGGACACCCAAAAAGTCACCTCTCAGCTGAGATCAGGCTTTGGGAGGACAGAACTAAGAAGGAATACTGGGAAAATAACCCGGGGCTGATACAAGTCAAGAAGTTTATAAAGTATTCGCAACAGAGGACAAAAGAATTCCTCATTCTCAGCAGGAAGGAACTAAGGCTCATAACGGGCCTACTTACTGGGCATTGCCCACTTAGATACCATCTTAAGAAGATGGGTAAGGTCAATGATGAGATCTGTCGATTCTGTATGGAAGACGATGAATCCGCTGAACATGTCCTATGTGACTGTGAAGCTCTGTGCCGCATAAGGCTAAGACATCTAGGAAAGGCATTTCGACTGCCAGAGGATGTCGAAAAAATGGCCCTCAAGAATATTATAAGCTATATTATAACCTAGGGCATCCAGGGGTAATATCACAATAGATCTTATAGGTCGCGGTGACAAAATCAAAGGCAGGAATCCTGTCTGCATCCCCCGTAACTAATAATAATAATAATGTCCGGAAAATAAGTTGAATGATTTTTCCTGTCAATCCGGAAGGCAGCAGTGTTGTAATTGGTGGGAGAAAAGTAGGAGGAGGGTCTTAGGAAGGCAACGTGCTCCTCACCACGCCAATAGTCTGCTGGCCGTTGTCCAGTGCGGATTGCTTGTAGTCTGTATCTGTGTTCGACTGACTCGTTGAGAAATCAAAATGCCACGATTCACTGAACAGCGACATACCATTAAATTTTGTGTTAAGTTAAGGAAATCAGGTTCTGAGGCTGTCACAATGCATAACAGCCAATTTTACTTCAAAGTCCTTGAAGGGCCCTGAAACCGGGTGCCTCGCCGGAGCACGGAGGTCAGTGAAAACTGGCGACTGCATCACGACAACGCGCCATCTCATACTGCCTTCATTGTTAGCGAGATCCTGGGCAGGCACGGTGTGGCAACGCTGCCTCAGCCACCATACACCGTACAGTCCCGATTTGGCACCAGCGGACTTCTTATTGTTTCCTCAAATAAAGAGAAATTTAAAGGGGCCTCGTTATGGGACGGTAGATGCCGTGAAAGCCGCCCCGACGAGGTGTCTGAAGGAGGTAAAGTATTCCAGGAAGCCTACCAGAGCTAGCAGAATCGCTGAAAAAAGTGTATTAACGTCCAAGGGTGCTATTTTGAGGAATACTAAGCATTTTCCCTTTTATTTTCTATAAATTGTTTGTTACGGATTTATTCAATTTATTTTCCGGGCATACCCTGTATATTGAAAAATGTAAGGCTTGGGAAAAATCAGGCAACTCCATCGTATGTCACAATACAAAAATTTCAATTTATCATACTTTTTTGCAAAACTATTTAGAACACATTGATCGAGCTAAAGTTTTGTACACGTTAATATTATAAAAAAAGTTATTTCAGCTTCGAATATGAACAAAATTTAGCAACTTCGTCCTAATGTTGACCTACAAAATTGTTTAGTGCCTATTTTAATTATTATTGAAAATGCCTTGACTTATAACTGAAATTTATATATGACAATTTAATAAGAAAATTAAACTTCAGGTCGAAATTGAATAAAACTACACAGCTCTTTTTTAGTGTTGTCATATCAAAAGGCAAGCCTCCGGTGGATCAGCAGGAAAACCTGCTGTATTTAGGAGGCAATTGTGTCCTACATATGACAGAGGGAGAGGTCAAGAGAACTCCTTAATACCACTAAAGCAAATAACAGGAATAAAGTAGGGGTCATTACGGGTCACTGGACCATGGAAGACCATACTAGAAGTCTACTGGTTATAGCGGAGAATGATTTCTGCAGGATCTGCCAAGTACCCATAGGAAATCGAATACGTCCAGTACGTACAATACCGTTTTCGTTTGAACTAGCTCCGTTCCGACCCCATTCAAACAAACGCTCTAAGAGTTGATCCGATTTGTTTGTTTGTGTTTGCTTAGAAACGTTAGAATCAATTGAAAATTTTGGAGTGCAACACTTGATGGATGTCAATGAAATAAAATTTAAATTTAAAAGCCATCTACCTATACCAAGTTTAAGTTTTCTGTTCACATACTACTCGGGTGATTTCGCTCTTGGGATTTTTTGGGTAAAAATGTTGTCAAATTTCAAAGTACATAAACAACTGTGTGCCTTTTTGGACAGAAAACGATTAGTGACAAGTACAAACTGTCAAGCTAACATAATTATACTTGAAATAAAAATAAATATGTTTTACAAATCTTAAATGAAAATTCGATCAATTTCATTGTTGTAATAATAATTTTATTTAGTTAGTAAAAATAGGGTCACAAAATCCTGTTTAAAATTGGTGCTTAAAAATGGTCCCAAAATTTAATGCCAATTCTCAAATTTAAATTTATAATTGTTACACAAATTATCCCGACTTTTTCCTTGGGTGGATTTAGATTAAAACTTAATAAAAGGGGAAGTCTGACGTCAGAATATTTTCTCCTACGTGAACAGGTTTTGGGTGCTTTTGGGTGAAAATGTTATAATGCGATCAGACAAATCTGAGTATGTGAAAGCGTACCAGCTCGACGGCATTTGGTTTTGTTTTAGGTGGTCTTGGATTTGTGTTTTCTAGTTCTTAGTTGTTGTACAGGGTGTCCCCGAAGTCGACATCAAGCCGGAATCGGGTGATAGGCCAAATCATAACAGTTACCAGAAAAATATAAAAAAAAATCTAAGTCAAGTATTTTTTAAATTATAGGCATTTCTTTTTGTACACCCTGTAATGGTTTTTTAGTTTCTGTTGCTACAAATCTTTACTTTTTTTCAATTTTATTTTCTTATGTAATCCCGAATAGTGCTGTTGCTTTTAATTCTATGGCAACTGCTCCACCTTCACATTTTGCCGAACCAAGAATAGAAAATTAATACTTCGCCCAACTTTAACACTGACTGTACTGAAAAAAAAAATGTACTACGCCAGTTTAGCAAGTAGCTTTAAAATTGACGCATTTAATAAGGATTCTAAAATAGTATAACACTTGCCACATTATTTCTTAGATTACGGGAAAAAAAATTCTTTTTACCTACTAAAAATGATTCTAGTGTTACCCAAAGCTTGCCTTAAGACCGTAACTTTAAGATTCTAGTTTGAGTGAGACGGAGAGTCGTTCCATGAAGTGTGAGTGAGATAGATAGTGACGTTTTCGAGACAGAGATGCTAACTTTTTGTTAAATTTAGCATAAATTTTCCTTAAGTTTAAAATTAAATACCAAAAGTTGTTCAAATTGCCTTTCGTCAGCTGCAATACAAGTTCGACATCTTCTTAAAAAAGATCGGGTTATCAGACGGGCAAATCTTCCGTTGCTGACAAATTGAACTGCTTCCGTTATTCTTTGCCGAATGACTCTCCGTCTCACTCAAACTAGAATCTTAAAGTTACTGTCTTAAGGTATTAAATCATTTTTAGTAGGTAAAAAGACATTTTTCGAAACTGAGTTCCTTGAAGAAATTTTTTTTTCCGTAATCTAAGAAATAATGTGGCAAGTGTTATACCACTTCAGAATTCTTATTAAATGCGTCAACTTTTAAAGCTACTTGCCAAACTGGCGTTTTTTTTTATCACAGTCCAAGCTGGATTATTTGGCTTAGAATTTAAAGCAACAGGTTACACAAGCACTATTCGGGATTATATAAGAAAAATAAAATTGAAAAAAAGTAAAGATTTGTAGCAACAGGAGCTAAAAAAACATCACAGCGTGTACATTTTCTCGAAAAAATGAAATGCCTATAATTTAAAAAATACTTGACTTAGATTTTTTTTTAATATTTTTCTGGTAACTAATGATTTGGCCTATCATCCAATTCCGGCTTGACGTCGACTTCAGGGACACCCTTATATTCGTATTCGTATTTTTTTCCTTTTATTTCTTTTATTTTATTTATTTATTTATTTTAATTGTTATCTTATATTTTAAGTATTATTCGCTATTTTATTTCCGTTCTTTAGTAGTTCAATTTTTGGAATTAAAATTTTTTAATTTGCTTATTTTTTTTTTATTATTATTTTTTATTTATATTATTAGTTATTTGTAATGACTGATCTATTTTTATTTCCGTCCTTTTCCGTACTAAAAAAAAAAAAAGATAGCTATATTCTTGTACTACATAACCATAAATAAACAATTCTAAACTTAAAGCTTTACCAAATTTGTCAGAATATAAGATTTTAGAAGATAGGTTTTATGTGTGTAGGTATTTATTTCTGAATATTACTTGAATATGTCTGACTACTGCAAAATGCACTTCTTTACCTTATAGTAGCTTTTATTGGCTGATTTCCCTTTTTATGGCGTATCTGGTACTATTGAAAATCTTCCCTGCCATAATTTTCCTGCCACGCCTGCTTTTGGAAGGCCTCTACAAACTTAAGAGATCACAAGCGCCACAGATGTAATCGCAACTGATTCTGTTTTTTCAGAAATGCCACTTCTTGATGGAATCCCTCATTGATTTAGCTGCAGTTTGTAGTAAGAAGAAAAATGAAACTGAAAAGGTATGTACACACTGATGGGACAGGTTTATCCCACAATTATTGGCTGAGGAGTTCTATCAGTTACTGTCCTTTTGAAGGATGACATTATTTTCGATGGAGTCATAGTACATATATTTGAACGCCAGCTTAATGTATTTTGCTACATTGTGGATAGATTATATAAGCGCTGTGTATCAACAAAAGCTACCATAAAAAGTCCAAACGATTCAATATTGAATGACTTATTTGTTGAATGTGATGGAAGTGTCAAAAGTATCTCTGCAATTTTCCTTTACATAATTCAATACTATTATGAAAGCTGCAACTTAAGCTTGTCATATATAAATAAGTAGAGTCGGGTCAGTTCTGTTGCTGCAGGTATGATTTATACATAAGGTGTACTTACTTTCAAAAATAGATCTAAGTTTATTCACTCGGATTTATCCTCCAAGCCAAGAGTTTCTGATGGAGCTCCGTTAAGCATATGACTGTACCATTTTTTGTTGTTTTACAGCCAAATTACGACACTAATAGTTCCAAATTACTATAGAACCGTAGAACATTTTTGATGATTTTATAATATACTGATCTACCTGTTCCTAGGCATCAGTGAAAGTTCTCCTCATTTATCTATAATTCGGTTTCAGATTTTGTTCAGTTTTATTCAATCGTTCTCTCTATTTCTCTCTTTGCGTGAAGGAAGAAATTAAATTTTAAATTGCTTAGAAATTGAACTCAAATTTTGAATATAAACCGAACGATACGGACACTATGAATTCAAAGAGTTATTTATTTCATGGATGACTACATCAAAAATCTGTACTAATTTAGCTGATGTATTTCCCCTCCAGAAAAATTGTATATGGCAAAGCTATATTAAATTTCGTTCATTTCTTTATTTCATTGGTAAAATAGGTAAGTCCCAAATATGAAGATATCTTATTTTAATTTAAGAAAGGCGCACCAAAGAAACTAAGGCCGACTCTGTATTTAACTGGTCATCGAACAAATAAAAAATGCATAAAAAATCAGTATCAATTTACATTAAATAATGCGAGTAACTCAATGCAAATATCGTAGAGAGTAATTTAAAAGTAAATTAATACAAACATTGAAATAATCGAAATATACAAATACTATCCCATAACAATTCCATTTATATTTAAAATTTACCAAAACCCAGCGCAGTGTTATTGCGAGGCAGGCGAGTGTAAGTGCTAAATCATTGCGGTTGCTCGTGTTAACGCACAATTTTCGCAGTCACATAAATTAACTAGTTGAGGAAGGTAAAATTAGCTTCGCACAATTAAATATTCATCTCTTTATAAACAGTAGTGAGCAGTACGCTTTCAATTATTTGCTGAGGTCAGAAGAAATTTTATACAAGGTAGCTAGACAGAAATTTACATTTTGCAACTAAATTAGAGAAGAATGTAATTGTGCCAATTTCTAAAAGAAGACAAAATTTTGCTGTTTTAATAATACGATTAAAAAATTAAAATGTGGATTTACTGAGAGACTTGATGCAATGAGTCGTAAGAGTAAGATCGTCATTCTTCTACCTCTTGCGTTCTCGATATTATTAAGAGCACTAATTATACAAGTCAGTTGCGGCTCGTCTGAAGAACTAGTGCACCTTCTATCAAATTTCGCATTAAAAAATTTTAAAATCCAAAAATTAAATATTTCTGTCCTTTTCAAGTAAAAAATTTAATTTTTTAATTTTGTTTAAATTTTTTTTTAAATTTATATTTCATGATATGCCTACATGTAGGAGTAAAAGGTGAAGAAAAAAACTACCTAAAATTATGTTGTTCGTCCATATCCCATCATCACTATTCATATTCTGTTCATTTTATTCATTTTAACTCGATGGCAGAACAAAATAATTGGATGGCAGAGGAGGGTCGAGTACATGAGCGGGGCTTTCCTTGAAGGCATGCTTGAAGTAGGACAGAATATAGCGAAGAAAGAAATACCTCATGAAAAATATATATTCAGCAGCTTGATTTGTTTACATTTGAAACATCAGAGAAACTCCTGAGGTGTTTGGCGTAGTGACAGCGGTTAAGAGTATTTTCGGTGGGAGCAAGCGCAATATTTTCACACATATATCTTGTTGCCCAGGTCCAAAACCCTCGAGAATACTTCACAAGCCATGAAACAGACTCCCTCCCTACCACATGCGAGGCCCAACGTAGTCCTTACATTCTAAAATATTTGCCGTGCTTTTATGTAAAACTGACAAAACTTTGATTTGAATATCTCCTCCGCTCTAAACTACTATTCATTCAGAAAAATGGTGTTCTGATAATCTTATGCTTGCTTTCTTTTCTTCAGAACCGTCATAAAATGTTCATACCTTTCCTAACAAAATTATTTAAAAAAAATTATCTTAACCAAATGACTACGATTCCTCAAACAAAAATTCTCCCTGAGTAATCATTGCAAAGCCGCTGTGACGTCATGGAATGCCGTGGGCTGATGGGCTGCCTACAGATTCGGACTACGGCTGCAGACACACATGCATTTATTACTCAGCTGAGAGCGTAACATGGTAAGGTTACTTTGTAATCAAAACTATTTCATTATTTTGTTATGTAAGGTATATAGGAAGTGTAGCCTTTCGGATGGTAAGGAACCAAGCTTTAAATTACTAGAAGACTATTTTCTTGTATGGATAGTAGTTTAGGCTCTATGGCATATATAAAGTCGATGTTTGGCGCTTTTCCATAAGCATCAATATAGAACATTTTAGAGAACGGACTCCATACGCACACATATAGATCTCTGTTTCATGGCTTGGGAAGTTTTCTCGAGGATTTTGCCTGCTCTCTATGTTGATTCACACGACACACCTATACTGAACTTTCCCTACAGCGGCAACAGATTCTAACACAACTAGAATTTGACTACACTAAATTTGGCTTATCACACTTTCCGTTCTCTCTATATTATAAAGGATAACCTCCGAAAGTATATGTATGAGCAAAGGTTAGCAAAGCAACGCAACCGTAACACACAAGGCCCAGACGTATTTTTTTTAACAAAATGAGGGGAAAATATGAGAAATGTGTATAAGAGGTTAGAATGCGACGATGAGGCCTTATTACATATGTGTCGATTTCAATCGGACCAATCTAGAGTTGCACTTTTTCCAGCAGTGGAACCTCACGTCCATCGAAAATATATTCTTCCATCACATTCTAGACGAAACTGTCAAACGGTTGTCATCAAATATATTATTTAAAATATTATGAACAAAGTAAGGTTAAGGGAACCTACTCCTCATAAGAACAGAGCTTAAAATAATCACAGAGCTATTCGTAGGCTCTTTACTCTTTGCGGTATCACCTAAATAAGAAGGACTTGGCTGAAACTTCATTCTGATGCTTCTGCTAGGATGTTCATAAAACTTCAGAGTGCGTATATACTCTGCAATTATGAAACATTAATCAGGCAGAGAATATTCCACATCGAATATCCAGAATGGTTCTAGACTTTATTCACTGCAAATGGGAGGCTAACGCCTGCACAGCTCTCCACGAATCTAATCTAATCTAATAAGGTTAAGGGAAGAAATGAATTGCCCGCCATACCGTAACATAATCATATGTTCTTTATTCTTATATAGAAAAAATGTAATCTCATACTTTATAGAATATACTATAAAAACTACCTAAATAAAAGCTTTTAATTATTCATTTAAAAAGATAATATTAAAAAAACTTTTTTTTCTTTGTCAGTGATATACACAAGAAAAGTTTCATTGCAAAGAGTTCAAATATTTTAAGTCACTGAGAAAGATAAAAATATTTTTTACCTTTTAATGTAATTTATGAATGTTTTTTTTAAAGGTTTTTTTTTATATATTATAGCTTCTACTTTTTAGTCATTACATTTTCACTAAACACTCATATAAGACTCATTAAGACGCACGGAATAAAGCAACATCGGCCATTAAGTCGGCCAAATATAGGTATCTCAAACAAAAATTCAACCCAATGCTTACTAACAAGATTCTATTGAAGAATCTAAAGCAAGCTGGAGTATGTGGAAGCACCAACCAGTAAACCTCACTCAATCCTGATGACCTGAACAGATTTTACGTGTCGCATAATATGAATCACTCATCATTACCTGGCAGCACACCATGCTTAAATAACCCTGAGCATAGCAATTCTTTCTCCTTTGGGTGTATTGATAATTCAGAGTATTATAAGTCCATTTTCTCTTTAAAATCTAGTGCCACTGGCGCTGATAACGTATCTCCTAAGTTCCTAAACCTACTGCTGCCTTACATTAGTCTGTATATACAAGGTGGGCCAAAAGTCACCATGGGGGCCAAAAGTCACCATGGGGTTTAAAAATTTAATAACTTTTTCGTTTATATATTTTTTTAATTTTTTTTTTTAGATTATATAAATAACATCTGGAGAATAAATAATGGAGAGATTCACAACTGAACAAACAACCAGAATAATACAGGGTGGGCCAAAAGTCACCATGGGGTTTAAAAATGCTCTTTGCGTTAAAATAATTGATCGCTGATTTAAGTAATAAAGTTCTATTATTCGGATTCTTTGTTCAGTTGTGAATCTCTCCATTATTTATTCTCCAGATGTTATTTATATAATCTAAAAAAAAAAAATAAAAAAAAATATATAAACGAAAAAGTTATTAAATTTTTAAACCCCATGGTGACTTTTGGCCCCCATGGTGACTTTTGGCCCACCCTGTACTATTTATTTTTAATACCTGCATAACATCATCTACCTTTCCTTCTAGATGGAAAATTGCTACTGTGCTACCTATCCCTAAAATAAGATCTGCTGTTAACCCATTTGATCTTAAGCCCTTCAGCATTTTGTGTTTCCTTGCAAAGGCTTTGGAAAAGGTGATGTACACTCAGATCCAATCGTTTGTAGATAACAACCGAATGCTTTCGCGTTGTCAATCAGGTTTCAGACCAGGTTATAGCTGTCAATCGGCTGTCCAAAAGGTTACTATAGACTTAAGAAAAGGCCTGTATAATGGCAAGATTGCAATACTGATTTTACTCGACTTTACAAAAGCCTTTGACTGTGTAAAACACTCTATGCTCCTCAACAAACTTCAAACATTTTCCGGTTGACTTTTAGTGCCGTCCAATTGATACAGAGCTTCTTAGGCGATATGTATCAGCAAGTGCGAGTCAACGATCATCTTTCTGATTTACAGCCGCTTTTCTGTGGCGCTCCCCAAGGATCTATTTTAGGTCCATTGCTTTTTCCTTATTCATCAATGATTTACCTGACATTATTCAAGAGGTTAGTGCCCATTTATACGCTGATGATTTACAAATATACAATAGCAGACCTTTCGGACTGATTGAAGACTCCATTGTAAGAATTAACGATGACTTAATGCGAATTTACGATTGGTCTCAACATAACCTTTTGATATTAAATTCCAATAAATCGAAATATATAAGTTTTCCAATAACAGCTTGGAAACTGATATTCCGCACATCATGTTTGGAGGTGAAATATTGACTACGGTAAGCGAAGTTACGAATCTCGGTGTCGCTCTTAATAGGAGAATGAAATGCTGTGATCATGTATGTGCAGTGCTGAGTAAGGTGTATGAAGGTTTGCGTCGACTCTGGCTCTCTGCCAAATTATTAAACATGGACATCAAATAGAGATTGGTGAAAACTCTCATGCTGCCCTACTTTTCTTACGGGAATTTGATTTTTACTAGATTGGATAGTTACTGCTCTCGTCGAAAAAATGTGGCCTATAATGATTGTATTTGCTTTACTTTCAATTTACCCACTGAATATTTACCTTAGACGCCAGGCAATTCTATTCCTCTTCAAGCTTATACATACTAAACGCCCTGAATACTTAATGGATGAGATCCAGTTTCTCCAATCTCAGCGACGTTTCGATCTTCTGATTCCACGTCATAGTCGCCTGGTTCAGAAAGGCTCCTTCTCCATTCAGAGGCTGCTATCTTCAATACAGGTCTGAATGGTTTCAAGAGTGTTGCTAATTAATCAAATAATAAGTTTTTGTTTATAGCTGTGACTTAAGCACAATGGAATCACTTATCGCTTCCTTTAGTATATTTTTGTATTTTTGCATTGAATAATTTCACTTAAATTTAGTTTTGGTTATGATTTTATTATTATTTTAATCAACATATGATATTAACTCTATTAGTAACTATTTGAACATTGTTTTCTCTAAAATTATATTTTCCAGTGCTTACAAAAGATTGTAAATCTTGTCTATCAATCCAGCTAAATAAATTAAATTGAATTGAATTGAACGTTATGGGGTAATTTTCGTTTCTCTGTGGTAAATAGTTTTGAAGATTCTCGCACTTTAATGTAAATACTTCCAAGTAAAAAATAATTTTACAAAAAAAAAGCTGGAAAAAATCATTTCACACAAAACCCATATGACGGTTAAACAAATGAAATGTTCTCATAAAATATATAAAACATTATCCTACAACGTTTTAAAGAAAATTCTGCCCGGCACCAAGCTACCCTCCTCCTCCGCACATGCAAAATCATGCATTTTAACGATATTCGAGTGAGAAAAGTCTGTAAGAAAGTTTCTTAGAGAAGAAAAAAAGACGCTATTTGATAGCATTCCGCAAGAGCTTTAACTTGATATCACATACGGCCCAAATTGGACAACTTCAAAAAGAGTAGCTACTTACCCCCCCCCCCCCCCGGCACCCACCCGCCACTCATTCTAAATCAAAAAACTCCATGTAAGTCCATTCACATACTACCCTAAGACTATTCCTAATATTTCAGATTTTCGTCACGACCATTATTTTAGTCAAGGGTTAGTGAGTGGATAAAAGTTATATAAAAAAGTAAAAACTAAAATCAAATCAGGGAGGAATGTGAATTTTCCATAGCATGCAGCTTTTCATTTCTCGGTAAGTGGCCGGATAAAGCTAATTCTGAGATGCGCGAATAACGAACCTAACCTGAAGATTACACGAAGAAGTACAGCTTCCATCCAGTACATGGTGTATGGTCACCTGCATGCAAAACTTCATGGCCTTTTCAATGACTGCTCAACCATTGCCGTATTCTTCTCCTGTCGGAAGTTATGGTGGTGTAAACTAAATATTTCAATTTTTCTTACCTTTTTTTTTTTATTTTCACCCCTTTCTTTTTACAAATTGGTAGTCAACATAACTCTTTTTTTTAATAATTGGAAACTGTAGACTCTCCTGCTTTAATTCACCTAGTACACCCTATGTGCTATCTGCAGCCGTTAAAGAGGTATTAGCTCTTAAACTATATCCAAAGCTATTCTCTAACCCAGGGCTTCTTAAACTATGGGTCGCGACCCAAAATGAGGTCGCTTAGATAATTAATAAATTCAACTTCATAACTTTTTGTGCAACTTTTAGTTTTATATTTGTGTATGTTTTTAAACAATTTTTTTCATATGCATATATATTGTTACATAATCAATAATTCATCACAAAATATTTATATATCTTTATTTTATGTTTTTTGGGGTCATGAATGAAAATCACAATCATAAAAGGGGTCGTGAATGAAAAAAGTTTAAGAAGCCCTGCTCTAACCTATTCTCAAGGATAATTTGTTCCCTTAGTGACTAAAAGTCGTAATTTTTAAAACGATATCGGCCAATTTCGGTATGACCTGAATAGCTTGTGAGCTAATAACTGATTAACGGCTGCAGATAGCACATAGTTGTAATAGGTCAAATTAAAGAGGAGATTCTACAGCTTACAGTTTTTATAAAAAACAAGTTATGTTATCCACCATTTTGTAAGAAAATAAGAGGTAAATTTTTAGTTTAGACCTGGAAGACTCCTGGAAGGTAGTTATGTAGTCTCTCCTGGAAACTCTCGTTGAATAAAAAATATTTTCTTTCACAACCCGGCCAACATTGTCACGATAATTGCTGTGGGATAAAAACGGCAATAAAATTGTACCGCGCTCTTATTGCCATGACAACGTTTTGGCGATATGTCGAGAATTAAGCGGCCCACACACGATACAACTGTTGGTCCAACGGCTGTTGACCAACCGTTGGACCAACAGTTGTATGGTAGTCCACACACGATACAACTGTTGGACCGATTTCTTCAGCAATAATTTCTTCCGAAATAATGTCATCGGTTGTCAAAAAAAAAGAAAATGCGCATTTGTTTTTCAGCTGTGATTATGTCTTTGAAAAATAATAATATATCAATAAATTCTTCCCAGAAGTCCTTATACTTAATTGTCACCATTTTGGTTTGTTTTTTACAACGCATTTACAATAAAAAACTTGACAGATAATGAAATCGGATCAACGGTTGAACAACAAGCCCACACACCATACAACGGTTGCATATACAAAAGCGGTTTACTTGCATGCACATCCAACCATTCAACCGAGCTTGATTGTTGGATGCTTCGTACAATTGGCCCACACACCATACAACGGTTGTATGCCAACACAGATTGGTACAACAATTGGACCAACAGTTGTATCGTCTGTGGCCTGCTTTAATGTCAATTAGATTCCCGATTCGCCTACGAGTCATTTTCTTATTGCTACATTATTGCATTTTTATTGCCTAGATTTTTGTGTTCCAGATGTAATGAGAGCGAGGTGTATATAAACTATTTTTAAATACCGTTATCGACAATATTTAAGTACTCTACCTTTGGAAATTGCCTCATTTGGAGTTGTTATATCTTCAAGTGCCGTAGAGTAAAAATAGTAGAGTAGAAACACAGTGAAAGTCATATTTGCGATAAAATATTAAATAAAATATAAATGATAATATAATTCTGAAATCCCCAAAACCAACTAAATCTGCTAACGACAAAGTTTCTTGAAAACGATTGAATGGCAAATCCAAAAATATTCGAAAATTTATCGCTATAACGATCATAAAATGAATCACTTATACGATTTATATGCGATGCAATTTTTACCCCCGTTAAACTAAAACAGAAGGAATAGATATGCATATAAATCCGGCAACAAAAAATAGCTTGTATGACATAAATTGGCAATTCGCCTGCTGTTGAAAAGCAAACGCAAACTATTCATATGCGATGCAACATTTACCCCTGTAAGCTATAAAAATGCATTATTGCCGGCAATAAAAATGCTCGTTGTGGCAATAAGAAAGCGATTAGTAGGCCAATCGTAATGTTTGCTAGGAAGAAATGTATAAAAATGAATGTATACATATATATGTTTCCTACTTTTTCTTTTATGGAGATAGAGTTAATCGTTTTGGAAAATCGGCCGCTCATATTATGCGTATTATCACCATCTTATGGACCTCTCACCTGAAAACACTCTATATATTATAGGGCAGTAAATTAGCAAATAATTTACTTTTTTATTTTTTACCTATCCTGTCTAGGAGATCACGAGATCCAACTACAGTAAGTAGAGCTAATAATCCAGCCATAACTGTATACCTTATGTTGTGCTAACAAAATGCTTGAAAAAAATTAAGCGAATTTAAAGAATTACTATAAATTATATTGCATCACCAAGCATGAATTAAGTAATTAAATAAATTGAATGTTTGTTAGAGATTTTTATAATGAGGCAAGAAGTGTACACTTTGGGTCAGATGTTGGCTAATAAAACCAGCTTGATACCTCCACAGATACACAAGCAAAAATCTACAGAAGCGAAATCTAATTTAATGTTTCCCGGATAGTCAGATTTTAAATTTTTGTTTGGTGGATATTTCTGTACACGTGTACACAATGTGTACATACATAGATTCAATGACTCTCTTGTAAACCCCTAAAACCTATTGTAATCGTAACTCATGAGGTTCTGAAAAATTACTTTCGACTGGCTTGCGTAAAAGTACACTCACTCAATATTTCCGTCTGTTTTCTGCCAAATAATGTTTTTTTTTTACCATTTTACCATTGTATTGTATCTGGGAGGTGTGTAAACATGTATTAAATTTAGTTCGATTGTGAATTTCAATTACGTCCAATATAATTTTTTTGTAAGAATTTCATTGATTAGAATTCTATTGAACTCTAAAAATTTCAACTTATTGTCACTTCCAGAGAAAACTTAAATCCAAATGCAAAAAGTACAACGGAATGAATTTTTATTCAATAAAACAAAAATTAGAAGCTTTGGAATGTTTAAAAAACGTGCAAAAGAAAATGAAATTTCATAAAAATCCTGCTGCAAAATTTTCACAATATGAAAAATTTTTAATATTAGAAAGATTTAGAAAAAAACATCTTTGTATATTTAAAATTAGATTAAAATTAAATTTTTTAATTGCTGCACTTTTAAACTAAACTTTTGTACGAACGACAACACCAAGAAAGGGTTGCCCGCCCGATTCAGTCGTATACAAATTTTAAGCTCTCTACGTCGACGAGTTCGCCGGCAGTGTCCCAAATATATAGTGAAAAATTTAATTTTTATATGGCAACCCCACGAAGAAGTTACCCGATTTGTTACATTTTCGAACCCGCTTTTGGGCATCTTTGTTATCCGCAGAAAAATTTGTAATAATATTTTTCGATATTATGATAATAAATACCAAATTTTACACCTAACTTATTTTTTCACAACAGAGGATTTATATATAGGTATAATTTGTATGGAATATCATATCTTCCACAAATTTTTGCTCTCAATTATGAATGGGTTGCGATCTGTATAGTATCGACTATACTACCTGAGGAGTTACAAATTATGACTTCCATTTCTAAATGTATATTTAACAAGTACGAAAGCTAGAATTGGTCTAAGACCAATTCTTATGATACCCTAGATGAATGTTCGTTTGTAATTTCGTATGGTCACCCATCTGCGTAAGTTTGATTTTTGCAGTAACTTTTCGCATATATCTCTAGAATCTCTATTATAAAGATCTTTTCAGTACATTAAAACCGTAGAAGACTGATCGTTTTCATAGGATACGTAAAAATCCTAAACAAATTTTTTAAATGGCAACACTAAGAAGGGGTTGCCCGATTTAGTTCATTTTAAAAACTTTATTTACTATTGCTACGAAAACAGCATCTACCAAATTTCAGCTCTTTACGTCGACGCGTTCTCAGGCAGTGCCCAAATATATAGTGCAAAAAGAAATTTTTGTATGGCAACCCTACGAAGGAGTTGCCCAATTCCGGCCATTTTTGAAATTAAATTTACTTTTTTTTTAAAGCCCGTGTGCAAAATTTTAGCCCTTTAAGTGAACGCGTTCCTGAGATATCGTACGGAAGGATGGACGGACAGACGGACCAACGGACAGGCGAACGGACGGACGGACATACAAAAATCAAAATAACTTTTAATTTTATACGTGGGTGTCCAATCCATTCTGCTCTACCATCATTATTTCTAGGTGTACAAACAGAATGACAAAAACTTAAGTATACCCTTTAGATTTCATCTAGGCTATAAAAGCGGCCCCTAAAAATTTCGCATGTGGGCCTCAGAATTCTTATCTACGCCGCTGTGTCTAAAGCAGGTTTCTTTTCATTTCTCAATAATAGTGAAATGCTCTAATAAATATCGTTAATGTAGTACGGCTGTAATAATTTACCTCGTTCTAGCACGGCTGTCGCCATTAATTATCATCGTTTACCAACCCTTATCTACAGAAAACATTGGATAAGTAGAGTGCCACATAAATGTCGCATACAACGGCTTGCTTTCGACAGAAGTTAATAAGTTATTCTGTAAATTTTCTGTGGCCATATTTCGATGGGAAAGATCAAGACAGTTAACAACATAAATAGACGTGCTAGGAAAGAGCAATTTATGACCATTGTTTCATCCGATTTTGTTCAGAGATTTGGAAACAAAGTTGCATGTGCTCGTTATATCAACAAGGTTGAATGTGAGAAAATAAATCGCTTAAATTCGAGCTGTCAAATCTTCTCATTGATTGGTTAAAAAACCTGCAAAATTTTTCTCTCAAAAACTGTCAATTATTTGCTCATTTCAGTTTCTATGGAATATTTTAAGGCACTCTCACATCAAAAACAAGAATCGAAAAAATGTAAACCGAAAAACTTAGTTTATTCCACTTTAAAACAAGATTTTTGCTCCAATAATTAATAAAGTCATGGGAAATAGGCAGCCTTGGATTTACGAATAGGCACACTAGGCACATGCCTAGGGCGGCAAATTTAGAGGGCGGCAAAAAATTAACATGTAACCGATAAAAAAACTTCAAATTTTCAAAAAATTAATTTTTCGTTTCTCTAGGATTGAATATGTAAAAATTAATGTACAGAAAAAGTTTATATAATGTCATATTCATCGTTTTGTATGAATATATATATATATGTATGTATGTATATAAAAATGTTTATGCTTATATGAATAACACAATATATAAAATTGAAAAAATAAATATTTTTTGTTCTAGTAGGTATAATTGTTTTGTTACTGTTTTGATCTCACGGAAAGAGACAAAAATATAAAAGTGGTGCCATTTGCTTTCATGCAATTTTAATTCAACAAGCAGTTCATTTATATGCATGTCAGTGGCTTGTGTTCACTTGTGCCACAAGGTTGGTTTTCCCGCGGTTATATTTGCGTAAGTTTGCTTTCTCTCTTCAAATATAATAAGTTCTCAAATTCATTTTGAAATTTTTTTAATCTTATTTCATTAAAATCAAGTTTTTATTCATCTATTGTACTATTGAAATGATTGACGGAAGGAAGAGATTAAGTGGTGCGAAGTATCGTCAGGAGGCCAAAGAGAAATTGGCAAAACAAAGAAAAGTTATTGAAAAATCTACGAAAATGCAGTCGTACTTTAACATATGCTCCAGCTCAAGTTCTAGTGGTAAAAATATTTCAGATCTAAATTTAATAGCAAATGTACCATCTTTGTCCACAGAAAATACCGTTATTGTACCAGTTTCATTCACAGAAAATACCATTATTTCACCAGCTTTGTTGTCCCCACAAAACTATATTTCCAATTCTAGTTTAAATAAAACAACTGATGTTACTGAAATTGCCACAAACATTGAAAATACGAACATCAGTACCATCTGATATCTATAAGTAATGATCCTGGTAAATGGAATATTGACGAATCCTTGATTGATTTTGTTGTAAAGTTTGGTTTCAAATCGAATAAGAAAGTAGATTTCAGTACATCGAAAGAACTATTTGGTGCCAAATATCGTTGTTTCAACGTGCAGAATTTTTCGAAAAAATTAAAAAATGGAGAAACTCATGGAAGAGATTATTTATCATATTCAGAGTCTGATAAGGCTCTATATTGCATTCCTTGTTATTTTTTAAAGGTAATAGTTCTTTTTCTAAAAAGGGTGGATGCTCAGATTGGAAAAATATTTCACAATTATTAGAGTCCCATGAAAATTCTTCTACACATCGCCGTTGTGCTATGATCATGATTGAAAGAAATAACCTGCTGAGTGGAAGTGTGGACATTTTTTTGCTCAAAAATTTTAAAAACAAAGTAGATTACTGGAAAAATGTTTCGACAACACAGTGAAAAATTTTATGACAATCACAATGGAAATTTTATGATGTCACTAGAAATGATTGCAGAATATGTTTGAAAGAGCACATACTAAAGTATGGAAACTGTGGTTCTGGAAAAACTTCATACATGTCAAAAACAATATGTGATGAATTTATTAATATAATTGGAACAGAAGTCAGAAAATAATAGTGATATAAAAAAAGTAAAATATTTCTCTTTAATTGTTGATTCGACACCTGATATTTCTCATGCTGACCAATTATCATTGATAATTCGATATGTTGATATTGATAACGGCAAAATAGTGGAACGATTTTTAAATTTTTCCGACAATGTTGGTGAGTGAGTGTTGCACAGAAGCTGTGCATTTTTTCATACTAATTCAAAAAATTTATTCTTTCTTTAGTGTGTCAACAAAGCAGTGGACTCTATTGAAAGCAAAATTAAGACCAACCAAAAAACTACTGAAGGCCTTATCTGACACTCGTTGGTCAGCTAGATCAGATGCCTGCACAGCCTTGTTTCAAAATTATAAAGAGATAATTGATGTACTGAAAGAAATTGAAAGTGACAACTTGGAAAAAGTATTGACTCTTACTGAAGCTGGAGGATTATTAAGAAAAATGGAAAAAATGGAATGGGCACTGCTCCTTACAATTTGGCAAACTATTTTAGAACGTTTTGATAGTGTAAATAAAAAATTACAAGCCGCTAATACGCTAGTGTTCAGTTATACAGTTCGTTATTAAACTACTTGTTTGAAATTTAGAACAATTTTTTTAGATTTCAAGAAAAAGCTTTGACAACTTCGGTTAGCTCTAGTTATGAACAGAAAAGAAATAGAAAGAGGAAAATGCATTTTGATGAATCCGAAGAAGATGTGTTTATAACAGATAGTCCAAATGAATTATTTAAAAAGAATGTATTTGATAAGATTATATCGGTTTTGATAAAAGAATTACAAAAACATAAAAATTCATACAATTTTTTGAATGAAAAGTTTGGATATCTCGAAAATATATGTTATATTAATACCGATGTTATTATAAAAAAAAACAAAAGATATTTACGAATTTTTAGAAAGCCATTTAGACCGTGAGGAAATTCTTCATTTTAAACAGCTTTTACAGAAAAGTGACATATCTGAATCTGAAAGAAGTATCGCAAACTAGTTCAATTTTTTATTAAAAAAAAAAATATAATAACGTGTTTCGAAATTTGGAAATCATCTTCAGAATTTATCTGTCACTAGCAGTAACAAATTGTTCTGCTGAAAGATCGTTTTCTTGTTTGAAAAGAATAAAAACTTATCTTCGTTCACAAAGAAACCAAATTAAATGACGTTTCAATTATGCACATCGAACACGACGTGTTAGAGACAATTGAGTTTGAAGACATAATTAATAACTTTGTAAATCAAAAAATCAAAAAGAAAATATAAATAAATTAAACTCATTAAATAATACAATGTGCTTATTATTTCAATTCAAATTACACTAAAATTCTCATAAAGTGCCTAGGGGCGGCACATTCTTAAATCCGCCACTGGAAATAGAATAAACTAATAATTTTACTAATAAAATAGTACATTTATCTCGGATTTTTAAGAAAAACACAACTTTTATGTTTTATCGGCTCAAAAAACTTTTTATGTGTATGGATGCTCTGGCTATCGGTCTCTGTTGTATACAAAAAACCACAAGGCTAAATTTTAATTTAAAATATGCCACAACGTTTCACGGGTGAGCACTTTGCGTCTTCAGGTGGTCTTATCTATAAGGTAACTATAGTAAGCCTTTGCCAAAAGTTACAATATCTGTATTACTTACGCAAAAACATTAATGAACATTAATTAATTCCCTTTGATAAAATATACAAAGACTGGGCGGAACAATAATAAAATAACATGAAGAACACTGCTATATGAAATAAAAAAACTTATAAATTATTAACATATATACACACACAAAAAAAACACTATTTACAACATTTAAATCTCGTCTAAGAAATAAAACAGCATCCACGCGATTTGTCGTTATTTTATGATCAGATGAGAGAATGTTTTGTGATTGTACATCTGAATACACACGTATGTGCTTATATGGTGGGAGAAAGCCCAAATTATGGGTTAGTTAAGAAGTGAGCAGAACACCGAATTTATGTTGTTGGTGTCTGTTTTGCGATTCATTATATTGGGGTTGGTGTAAGTATACAAACAGTCTTCTTGATCTGTTTGTTTTTTATATCCGACTTGTAACCCGCAAGCCGATTTTTAAGCAATTGACTTGTGGTGCCTAAAACTGAACCCATGCATGGAATATTATAAACCAGGTATGTAGAATGTTCCTTATCTAGCCTATCTTTTACCCGGCTGAAACATCGCCTAATGGTTTTGTCAGCTTTAAAGGCCGGACAGATCCGGTCATTGTTTTGCAGTAACCACCTTGATAAGGGAGGTTTCTAATACCAATCTGTAATGATGGTATCGTTTTTGCGTATTGCTAATACTTCAAGGTAAGGAATCCTACCATCCGATTCAATTTGTTCAATGAATTGCAGTTTTCTGTGAAAATTGTTGAATATATTTAATGTAGCCGGAATATGTTCCTGTGGCAATACAGAAAAAGATCTTCAACATCCTTAACCAGAATTTTAAGTTGATACGGAAGTTTAGTCATAGTGCTATACAACAACACTTTCATGACAATGTCCGCCATGATGGGGGAGAACGGGTTACCCATTGGCATTCCGAAAATCTGCCTGTATAATTTTCTATCGAATTGGAAATAATTACATTTAATAATGCAGAATTGTAAGATCTCCATGAACTTATTTTTTGGAATATTTGTGATATCTGAGATCTGGTCCCATTTCTCTTCAATAATGCGTAAGCAAAGACGGGTGGGAATGTTAGTAAAAAGTGATATCACATCTAATGACACCATACTCTCGGTGAAATCAAGCAAAAATGGAGCAAAAATCTTGTTTTAAAGTGGAATAAACTGAGTTTTTCGGTTTACATTTTTTCGATTCTTGTTTTTGATGTGGAAGTGCCTTTATAATAAATGGTACCTGAGTTCAAAAGGGTTAGGACTTATCGCAATAAAGGCTGATTACTGTTGACTTTATAGAATAAATAACCGTAAAAAGGTTTGAATTAAAAATTTATTAAGGAATAAGCTAGCGCAAGCACTGAGTTTAAAAAAAATTAAAAAAAACATTCTCTAAATCTAAGCCGAAATTCAAAACAAGGTTTGATCAAAAAATACGCAGAATTTTTGAATTTTGCGAGCTGCCTAAGTCTAATTGCCACAAGTTTTGTTTTTGTGTTATATACATTCGTCCCTGACGTATCTTATCATGTATTGTAGCCTTCTTATTGGATGCTTACTTTATTGTTTGCTGTTGGAAACGTTACACGTTGTTTTGATGTGGTCGGCGATTTTTTACTTGTAGCAAAATGGAACAAAAAATTTGCTTTTAATTTTACTTTAAGAATAAAAAAGCATCGTATTGGAAATGCTGTATGTTTATTTTGGCGAGTCTTTTATGAATAAAGGAAATATTTACGAGTGGTACACATGTTACCGGAAATTCGGTCCTATAAATAAAACATTTTGAAGTTTAAAAAAAGTAGAAACCCATCAGTGTAAAATTGAATAAAAAGTTAGGTTTTCAATTTAAATGACGAATTTAAGGCGGAAACCATATTTAAACTTCATATTATTAAAAGTGGGAAAAAATTAGTTTTCGAATGTAAATGACTATAGTTTGTATTATGCTCTTTCCTTAATTTAAAAAAACTAAACTTCAAAGTAATTAAAATATAAATTTTAATAAGTTAGGCAAATCATTAATGAACGCCACATAAGAGGGGAGGTTGCCACCAGTGATGCACCTCTATTAAGGTGGTTAAAGTTGTGTTTCCTATCAACGTACTTTTAGTCCAAAATTAGACACTTTCATAATGCAGGTTTCGTGATTATTGATATTGTTTTGGTATAAAATTGCATCACGATTAAATCAGAGAGTTAAATACGTAAAATATAGACAAAACGACACAATAACACACCGAACAACTGTTTACTATTATCAAAGAGACATATAGACATACAGAACTTGCATGAAGAGTGTGAAATTTTGTCGGAAAATTTTTCTTCCGAAGACCCCTAGGCCCAGCGCCAGATTAGCACAAGCACGGAAACTATTCACAACATTAATTGATGTTGTGTTGTGCTAAGCATCAGACAGATGAGATGGCTGGCCTGCATTTGTCAACGCCCCGACAGCAATGCCTCGCTCCAATAAAAAATCAACGTTGCCTCGACCCTATGAAGGGAAGGCTACAATTTTTTCTTAGAAATTTACTTGAAATTTTTTCTTAGAATTTATACGTGATATTTTTTGCAGGGTGATGATGAAACATGGGTTTATGAATATAAAGCGTGAAACACAGTGCTGGCTTTTCCAACCTGGCCGGCCTCACCAAATTTGACAGTTCTGTAGAATATATGGGATCAGGTTATCAAGCTCCCAATGGCAAAGTTGGTGAGGCCGGCCAGGTTGAGGTTGAACTCGAGTAGGTCTACTTTACTTTCTACTCTGCTGGAACTTTATCAGCTTTGACAGCTAATTTTTGTAATCAATTGATGCCAGCATTGTTTACAGGAAAAAGTGTACGGGAAATTTGTTGAAAAAACTTTTACAAACATATTTATCGTGAAAATGTATTCCTGCTGTAGTAAATTATTACAAAATAATTTCAATTTTCAAGCCAATAGCCCAATTACCTGCTATCATATAGAAGCTGTCGAAGCTCATATTGTGAGCTGTAAAAGTTTGCAAGGCTCATCATGTCGAGGTTCTTAAAGTTATACTGAGGTCGAGGTTGAAAAAGCTAGCACTGTGTTTCGGCCTTAACATCAAAACTGAAACCCAAGCGTCCAAATGGACGACGTTGTGCCAACTTTGAAGAGATAAAGATAGAATCGCTATAGGAGCTTACCAAAAGTTGCGTTTCAGTAGTGATTCGATGATTGGAAAAACACTGGATCAAGTGTATTATCATGTCATGGGGACTACTTTGAAGGAGACAAAATTAATATTAATAAATAAATAAAGCTCTTTTGAGAAAAACTAAATCTCCGCCTATTTTTTATCAAACTTCACCTCTACTTTCTTCTGTTTCAGTATTGCCGAGTTCTTTTGGTATATCCTGTATTGTAAAGTATACCAAATCCAAAATGTTTTAAGAATCAAGTAGAGGTCGATGTTAATTAAAGAACCGTGAGACTGAACTCAGGTTATTTTTGTAATTAGTGAGGGTTAGTCACCTAAACGGGTAGCAATTTAAATCAAGTTCGCACCTGAGCGAGTTAAGTAGATGGATTCTATGAAATAAGGAGTCTTGTGTTCTGTTTGTTTTGTTTTTATGTGGACCAAACTTCAGAGGTAGAGATAAATTGAGACCCGAAAGTCATAATTTTTGCCCTAAGCTACAGTTTTCAGGACAATGCGACTGCTCAATTCTACCTGCAAATTTAAGGTGCAATCAGAAATAAAGTAACTAGATTTCCAAGGAATAGTGTGGCTTACGGCTGCATTAGGTACGCTAGGATCAGAATTTTTTTTATTCTGGTGCAATTCAGTCGGCGCAAAATCATAGTGGAACTATGGAATTTATAAACTATTCATATTTCCAAAACAGGATTCTTTTTGCGATGTCCTTTGACGTAATTAGAAAAGACAGAGAGAGGAGAGGAGAGTATTGTGTTCTCTTTACCGTACTTTCCTATACATTTCGCGTCATTTTGTACGCTAATCTCCACTAATGGTGGAACGTGGTTCGTAATGAGAATAGCTACTATATACCTTGGCTCTAAATGCTTAAAGGTCTAAATAAAGTTACAAAAAATCGGTGTTCAAAGCGTTCGGAGTGCTCTGAGCAGAATAAAGATACATGCTCTCCTATGTTTATTGTGAATTTAATGAAAAAGGGCAGCTAAATTTTTAACTGGAGACAATTTAGTAACATTTTACTTGACTTTTTATAGCAAAAATTATGAATATCTTTCAAAAAGTTATAATTGAAACAATTTTTAATACCATATTTTTTGTATTAAAATTTTGTATAGTCTTTTCTAAGGATCACTGCTCCTAAAACAAATTTAAGTATTTTAATACAGAATCTAGATCTACGATTATCTGGGTCCCAGTCTAAATTTTGGTGATAGTTTTCATCATCAGTTCGCACTACAGTAACAGGTTTATTCGGCTATAGCAGAGCCGACGTGATGCGAATTATCATTTGGGTGGTGGTAGGTGCGTTTTGTACGTTGAGCTGAACAAGTTACCTATGTACTTGCCGACCTCATTAATGCAACCAAGATGCGTTCTGCTTTTTATCGTCTTCTTAAATAATGTGCTCTTTCTTCGTAGCTTACCACAATGTAAAAATTCTGTTTGGAAAATATTTGACACCGAAATTCTCGTACTTTCGCGTACGAAAATACATTTTGCCTCGTACATACATCGACCTGAGTAGAACTTCATGTACAAGTACGAGAATTATCGCATACGTCTAGCAACCCTGTGGTGCCGTGTGTAGTTAAAACTATTCACTTGGCATATCTTATGATATTTCGGGAATACCGAACAAATTACTAACACTAACGGAAAAAGTATCGCGCCAAAACTTTGGTCATCTTGAAAAATCTAAAACAAAATATTTTTTTTGTTTTCTTTTCCAGGACATTATTCTTTTTATGCGTTTTGCCGAATATTTTAAACGGTTTCCATGTATCTTCATACGTATTCCTTGGACACATTCCAAATGACATGTGGTGCGGGATAAAGGAATTTGAAGGGACAAATTGGACAAACGGACAAATTAGAAATGTATCTGAGTTTGGTTTGAGTACAGACGGATGTACAATTTGGGACTGGAACTATTCGAAACTAAGTGAAATGAGATACGAAGAAGCTTTGGACTATATTAAAACACAAGAAACGCCCACAGAAATTTCATGTAAATCACATCAGAACAGTACATTTGAATATGATGAATACAAAACTTCTATAGTCCAAGAGGTACATATATAGCAAGGCCTTATATACAAATCTTTATATATATTTACATTTAGTATATTATATAATTAACAATTTTATTTTAGTGGGATCTTGTTTGTGATAAAGCAGTACAAAGAACTTCAGCACAAGTTTTAGTGTCGATAGGGAAATTTGTTGGAGCCTCCTCTTTTGGAATCATATCTGACAAGTATTATCATAATATACTGGTTTTAAAGTAATTATTATTAATTTTAATATTTGATTAGATATGGACGTAAAACAAGTTTCATGTTCGCTTCAGCATTGTATATTGTTGGTAGTTTAATAACTACAGCTTCACCTTGGTTCACACTTTTCTTAATTGGACGAATGGGACTAGGAGCAGCCGCCTCTGGATTATTCTATTCAGCTTTTGCTCTATGTAATGTTTAATAATATCTCTATTATTTTTTTTATTTTTTTCATTTTCAAAACTAACATAATCTTATATTAACTTATAGTAAGCGAAAATATTAGTGTTCATCATAGATCATGGATGAGCATTGCATTTAGTGCATCATATCCAATTGGTATGCTTATACTAGCACTAGCTGCATACTTAATATACCCTTGGCGGTATCTTCAGCTAGCATTAACTGTTCCAGGATTTTTACTGATAATTATTTGCTAGTAAGTCATTGTTTTTTTTTTCAATATTATCATTGCACAGTTAAATTAAATGAAAAGTTTATGATTTCAAAAGAGTTATCAAGAAAAATGGAAGAATAACATTTCATTTCAGTTATGCTGTAGTCTCAAGTTTCACGTTATTTTAATGCTTATATTTCATAAAGCTTCTTACCTGAATCACCCCGATGGCTGTTGAGTAAAGACAAAGATGCTGCTGCTTATAAGGTATTATTTAAGGAGAAATATGTTGCTGCGCAAACTTCTAAAATTGAAAAGGAAGAAGAGGTAAATTTTATTACGTAACTACTTTACTGATTTTATTAAATTGTGTTTATAATATATACAATGTAGTATAATATAAAAAAAAAATTTGTTGACTTAGTCGGAGTAAGTTTATAAAAATTTCGAAACTACAACTACCACTCATTCGTAGGGTTGCCATACAAAAATGTGGTTTTTCACTATTTAATTGGAGAAAACGCATCGACATAGAAGCTGAAATTTTACACACGGCTTATATAAAAATAACTTAAGTTCGAAAATGGGACAAATCGGGTAACTCCTTTGTAGGGTTGACATACAAGCATTTTGTGTTTCACTATATATTTTGTTTGACACTGCCTGAGAATGCGTCGAGGTAGAGAGTTGAAATTTCGTACATGGAATGAAAATAATAAATACAATTTTAAAAGTAGATTTAATGGGGCAACCCGCTCAGGGTGTTGTTATTTTTTACGTGTACTGTAAAAACGATTTTTTATTAGGAGAGGCTGAGGTAGGTTGGCCATATTTTTGGTTTTTTACCCATAAATGTGGAGAAGTGAACATTTTTAAAAACGTGAACATAACGTTGGAAGCTGGTATTATTAGCTAATTTTAATGCAACATAATTTTTGCATTACTGCAAAATCAAAAAAATTCATCCAATTTTCGAAATGACTGAATATCGAGACTTCGAAAAATAGGTCTGTAAGTTGGCCCACTCCAAAATATCGAAAAATAAGAGCAAAACGTGCGTAAATGAAATGAAGATCAAGGATTTTCATCGTTTATAGAAATGTTTATTGCTTTTCCTATCAAATTCAAGGTGGAGGATATTAAAAAATTAATAAAATTTAAAGAAAATTAATCGGAGTCCCAATTTGCGCACGTGAAATAACTTCCCTTCATATTAGAGCACTTTAAATACGTTGGTCTGTTTCATGAGTTTCGGTAGTGAACAGAGTTGTACCGGGTCAATTTGCGCAGCAGGCAAATGATGCAAAAATCTACATCAGATTCCGATGAAGATGGGGCTGCTACTGTGTGGCTTTTTTTGCCGGAATTTTTATCCGGATTGCTTTTCGCCATTTAGTCTCTTGCTCTTTTTTTTGTCGCCTTTTTCCTTTTGTGTAGTAGCTCGTTGTCCTTTTTTTTAACGTCGCAATATTTTGAATGTTTATCTTTTAGTAAACATATTATCACTTTTTTCATTATAACATTCGGGAAAATTAATCTTCATAATTATTGCTATGAAATATTTCACTTAATATATTTTTATAAGCGTGTAAAATTAAAAAATGAAAATGCATTGACTTTTGTGCGAAAAAAAGGTGGGCCAACCTGCATGCCTGGAGTGGACCAATTTGAAGACTTGAAAATTAACCTTGATTTTTTTTCGCTCATTGCAATATATTTGGAATTACTTAGGGAAAGGGAGGGTAATATGACGATAATAAGCTTTGATCATTTTTATATCCTTTTGGATTTGACCTAAAGTTTTAGTTATTTATTTATAGTCCAGTCAGTAGAGATTTTGGGGTAGTTGTGATTTTTATATATGTTAGTTAGTTCCGGGCCCCGATTAAAAGTCCAAGTTTTCATCCTTGGTGGGGATGGGGTCCGCCCGGTCCACCATCTTGGATTAAAGGTACCAAAAATTAATTTTTTGAAAATAATTCTTCAACGGTTGATCCTACAACAAAAATGTAAAAATATAAATTTGAAGAAGATTCTTCCAAAAAAATATTTACATATACATAGCACCATTTATACAGGGTGTTTCGTGCATTGTGGTCCATAGGACCGAAACTGATAGTAGTAACCTAGTCAAACAGAAAATTTTATGCGAAGGGGGAGCGGTATCTCAACCGTTTAGGAGTTATAGGGTGATTAAAAAAATTTAGTAGTCTTTCACAAAATACTCTGTGTTTTAAAAAGTACAAAGTGTACGACCACTTAAAGGGCTCATTATATGAGGAACTTCATGGCCTTTCCAACGACTACTAGACCAGTCCCGTACTCCTCTCCCCTCAGGAGTTATGGCGGTATAAATTAAGAATTTCGGATTTACCTTTTTTTACTTTGACCTCATTGTTTTTATAAAGAGGTCGTTAACGTATTTTTTGTTTAATCAAATTGTAAACTGTGTACTCCTCTTGACCTGTTATACCTATGTACTCACTGTAGCCGTTAAAGATTTATTAGCTCATAACCTATTCAGATCATACCGAAATTTAATTTTTTAAATTACGTGTTTTCAATCACTAACGGAACAAATTATCTTTAGTTTAGACAACCAGAACTTCTGAGGGAGAGGACTACGGGGCTGGTCGAGCAGCGTTGGAAAAGCCATGAAGTTCTGCATACAATGAGCTTCGTAAGTAACCGTACACTCTGTACTTTTTAAAATACAGGGTATTTTGTGAACAACTATCGAAATTTCTTAATCACCTTGTAACTTCGAAAGGGTTGTGATGCCGCCCCTCCCCCAGGGTGAAAACTTGGATTTTTCATCGGAGCCCGGAACTAAATAACATATATGTATAAAAATCACAACTAACCCACCTTTTGTAGGGCAAAGGCCTTATTTAGGCCATGCACTTCGTTTCTGCCGAAGTGACCTAACTATACTCGGCATGGGCCCATTTACGACATACTGAACAGAAATACCATGTCTTATTTTTACCAGTGTCATTACAGATCACTCAAAGCTCTGCCGCCACAAAATTATTGTTCTCGTCTTCTTCCATATAATTTCAATACAATTTAAATACATAAGGTCACAGCAAAATTTTTGAACGATTCGAATGCGATAACGACTTCGTCATCTTGCCCGACTGTTGAATTCATCAACTTACCCGAAACGAAAATTTATAAATTAAAGTGGTAAAAAATATCGCAATAAATTTTATTTGAATTTTTTTTTTATTAATTCAAGTATATTTAAGTATAATTCAAGTGTAATTTAAGAAAACACTTGAGTGAAAATTCAAATACTTACCAAATTTGATGATAGCACAATTTTTTCGGATCTAATTTTACAATGAGCTTGCGTGTGAACACATGAGACGCTATTGCCTGAATAACAGATAGTCGCTGATCACCACGGTACAGAGATACAGGGTATTCTCATTACGAACCACGTTCCGCCATTTGCGTCCGAAAGTACGGTACAGAGAACACAATATTCTCTCTTCTCTCTGTCTTTTCAATAGAAATGTATATACGTTATAGGACGAAACACTTCACAGCTCTAGTGCCAACATTTTAATGAGAATAGTTTGTATTCTATATACCTTGGTTGCCTTGGTCTCTCGCTGATGTTAGTTTCTCTTTTACTGAGCAAGCCGAGCCGCCTTAATCCTATAAAAATCTCAGAATTAGTGGCATCAGTTGGCAATCTCATGTAATTAACGATTTGTCATGTTACCCTCCCTTCCCCTACGGATTATAAAAGAGGACGTACGATGCAACAATATATAGTGAATTGCACTTTAAAGCACGGTTTTTACAAACGAAGTTATTGTCCCAAGTCGTTTTCAGTCCCTCACCTCCTCTTGATATGACACCTATAGTTTACTTGCGCCAGTACGAAAACGAGTTTCATTCTTCAAGTTTTTAGCGAAGTGGAACCTGAGAAATAGTCAAATTGAGTACGTTTTCTGCAACTGGTACTTTTTTTATTTAAGTAGTCAACTGGTTTGGAACTTGTGAAATATCCACACATTTGTGTTTTGGCTTTTATACAAAGGGAGTGCTTTATATTTTTCGGTAAGAAATTTCGTAAATTCCAAAGAGAATTATGTAAGCAAAAATATAATTCCTTAGCAATCAGGAAAATACTCACACGTTCCTTTTTCTTAGAATTTTCTTCTCTGAAATTGTTCTTAATTATATTGCTGCACAATTTATGACCATTTCAATATTTAATTTTTTACTTGAAACAATTTTCTCTAAAAAAAATTTGTTCACATTTTACAAGTTTCACACCAGATGATATTATACATGATTACATACATACATTTGACTATTTCTCAGGTTCCACTTCGCTAAAAAGTTGA
Source organism: Dioctria linearis (assembly GCA_963930735.1). Classification (NCBI taxonomy): domain Eukaryota; kingdom Metazoa; phylum Arthropoda; class Insecta; order Diptera; family Asilidae; genus Dioctria; species Dioctria linearis. Next base: position 272,839,501 of record OZ005741.1, read on the forward strand.
AGAGTGGAACTCGTGTTCGTACTGGCGCAAGTACACTGGTGGGTATGTCAAGAGGAGGCGTGGGACTGAAAACGAGGTTACTTGGGGAGTGGGACTGTAACTTCGCTGTGAAAACCATCCCAACAGCGGTCGAAGTCATTACTGACCTAGTTCTAGAAGTACTTACCAGAAGTCGCAACTATGTAGTTTCAAGTATGACTCCACTCCAACTCATTACTTTTACATGGTGTTGTCATAGGGCGGAACCAGTTCTTCCCTACTTGTATTACCAGTATATATCCTAGAAGTAATTAACGGAAGCATTACCGGATTATCTTTTTTTGCTTTTTCAGATTAATTCCAGAAAATATTACTGAATTACTTTTGTCATGAAATTTTTTTAGAATCTGAAATCTGGCATTTAATGATCCATCTTTTTGAGAAGTAGAAAAAAAACTAGAAATACTGATAGAGATAAAATAATCTTGAAGTAAATATATTATGTATTTTAAAAAGGGGAAGAAGTAAAAAGTTCATAATAACGAAAACATTCCAAAGTATTCATAAATTACAATTTAAGGAAAATTTTCCTGATTATAAAAAATCGTTTTTCTAACTAGCAATGTAACCCAAAAGTATTTGCACTAAAAAGCGTTTAACTTTTCAGCCAAAAGCTTTTATATTGCAATGGAAACATGATTACTAACCAATCAAGAACCGTAATTGTTATATGATAAAATCGATTACTGAAGTGAAAGCAAATTCAAAGTAGTTCTAGAACTATTTCTGCAAGAAAAATGTTTCAAATCCGCTGCTGGGATGCTTTACACAGCATGTTAAGTGTTGGGTGAATCTAATTCGCATACATCATCAAAACATCTGGTATAGGTACCACTGCATAACAAATCTAAGAAAGCTTGGCGGGCATACTTACAGACCTCTCCCCTACTGAAAAGCTCTTCAAAATATTTAATTCTATGAAATTGGATATAATCATTTTTACTGTCTGACAAACCGGTTTCGAAATGAACGCGAAAAATCAATTTAATTGTACAGAGGAGTGACGAAATTACGAAATTACACACGGGCATTCATCTAGTCCAGGGTATCGGGTATCATAAGAATTAATCTTACTGTTGGACCTCCCTCCATGGGTGTATCGCATACGAGAACCATTTTCTACTGAAAGGAGTAATTTCCTTAATAGAAATACATCATAGAAGATGTAGATATCCTCAAAAGCTAAATGTATTCTATATTCCGGAAGATAAATATTGTTTGCTGGATCCCCTTCAGAAAAAACCAAGTAGGTATATTTCTCTTTGTCACATCCATGCTCAATTTCCTTAAAGTTACATGCAATTCTTTCTTTCAAAATTTGCATTCATTTAATATTTTATTTTTTCAAATGATGTCCTACTCTGGTGGGTAGTCTCGTTTTATTGAACAGCTGTTAAATATATTTCTGTTGTTAGGATCGCTCACCGATTAACATAAGAATTCATGAGCGTATGTTTATGTGTGCGTGTGTGTGAAATTAAAGTCATTTGAGAATTTTTCTTTATATGATTTACACATGGAATTAGAATAGAATCTATATAACCCCTGCGTGAAACATGATTAGTTATCGCTTCTCGGCCTTATGGCTAAGATCAAAGTGTAGTATCTGTTCTTATCAGCTTAACATCTGATAGATCCTCCATAGGGGGACAACAAATGTTAAACTGATTTTTGTAAATTGGCGGAGTGCTAGGGGCTTGCTCCACCTCTGCCGCGGGTTGGCCTGGTATTGCAGTACCACCAGGATCGGCCCAATATTTTATTCTTAAAATTTAAAGAGAGTTTGTTTGGAGAATTAATTGGAGAACACATTGTCAATGTTACTCAATAACAAATTAACTCATCAGCTGGATATTTTCAGGAAAAATGAGAATTTTATTTGACAGAAACTTTACATCTCCTTCCTTTTAAATCCGGTTAATAAATTTATCAAATGTCAGACAGAATTCTGACAATAAATAAATATCTTAGCGCCCCGGGTGATAATTCAGCAAAATATTTTGGATACTTGTGCATCGCATCCTCTAATCAAAGCAAATTTAGCGTTGCTGGCTCTCGCTAAAATTCAGGATAAATTTTCGCAAATTCTTTGCTTGCTAAATTTTAATATAAAATTTAAGGCCGAAATACAATGATGCCGACACGACATTTACGACGACAATGTTGACCTAATGGCAATACCATGTTGCTGTACACAATGGCGCCGACCGATTTTGTCGCCGTAACCAGGTTGGGAATAATTCAACTTTTGTCGTCGTTGTGTCGTAATTTGATTTTGACAGCTGAGAGTAATAGCAAAAAATTACTTTAGAGGAGCAATTAATTAATTTAGTGAGGGAAATGAAGTATTTTTATGCCAAAGAAATCCTCAATATCGAAATCATATTTAAAAGAAAAAAAATAAAGCTAAAGGCCGAAACACAATGATGCCGACACGGCAATTACGACGACACTGTCGTCGTAAATGTCGCCGTATTAACACAATGACACCGACATTCTTATATGTTCGTTGGCATATCAAAATATGTAGGTGGAACATTATTTGTTGAAATTTATTAACAAAATGAGAAAGATATAAAAAAAATTGTAAAGGTCTAATTAATAAACAATGATTAACGCCGAATTTATGTGGATTACAAAATATCATCTACCACTTATTTTCAACTTTTCTCCAATTTCTTCTTTATTTTTTTTTCTTTTAAATATGTATTTCGATATTGAGGATTTCTTTGGCATAAAAATACTTCATTTCCCTCACTAAATTAATTAATTGCTCCTCTAAAGTAATTTTTTGCTTATTACTCTCAGCTGTCAAAATCAAATTACGACGACAACGACGACAAAAGTTGAATTATTCCCAAAACTCTGGTTACGGCTACAAAATCGGTCGGCACCATTGTGTACAGCAACATGGTATTGCCATTAGGTCAACATTTAATTTGCCGTAGTAAATGTCGTGTCGGCATCATTGTATTTCGACCTTAACCCTTTCCTAGTACCAGTGATGGGACTTTGCTACTATGTAGCAAAATTGCTACCTTAAGCATGTTTGCTACCTTTGCTTTAAATCCAATTTTTCTACTTTTTGCTTTTTCCCATCGTAAAAGCAAAAAATATTTTTAAAAAACAAAAATAAATTAAAAATGTTTTTAAAAAAAAAAATCTACATTTAAAGAAAACTACTAATACGAGTAAAGGAAAAGAATTGTGTAAAAAGAAGGCGCTGATTCTAATTGCGTACGTTGCATGCGTTTGCATCTTGTTTGCGTGAATGGCGCCGAAGCCGTTCCCTTTGCCTTGATGTTGCTGTACTGGACAAGACAAAAGTGTCATTTAGGACGTTTACATGAATACAAGATTACTTGACTTGAAATCCACTTCAAACTCAAGTAGGGTTTTTGGTTGAATTAATTCCAATTACTTGACTTGAAATTTTCTTGTAATTTACTTGAAATGACATTTACCTTTGACAAGACTAGGTTCAATACATAGGTGCGAATTTTTAGACAAATATCTTGAGAAAAGTGCTAAAAATCACTACCTGAATTATCGACAATAATCTCCTTCTTATTCTTCTTTGCCGTTTTTCATAATTCGCGCAAATGAAAAACGTTCAAGTACCTACTGAAGTTGCGTTTACATGCATTTTTTCAAGTAAATAGAACAAAATTTTGTGATTTACTTAACTCCCGTATACTTGAAGTCAATGGGCATTTACATGATTTTTTAAGAACTTTTATTTTTAACGATTCTAAATCAAATCACAAATACAAGATAAAAAACAAGAGATTATATTTATACCTACAAAAAAAGGATAAGTAAGCAAGAATCTTTGCGTAAAATTTTATTGGTAATGACAACACATCAGTAATGAGAGGAAGTTCGAGCACGATTAGAGAAATTGAATAAACATTTTTTTTTTATCTTGGATTCACTTGCCACTCCCTCCACTTATGTCCTGCGGCTGCTACAAAAAAAAAATTCCTCGGAAAGTTGAAAATTTCCTTTCTTGCGTATATAATCATTTTGCCCACAGTGTTAAGACGCCAAGTGAGTTGACAGAATTTCAAGATAGTTCTAATTTAAATTTCAATAAGATTCTAAAATCAAGCGGTACACGCTGGTTGGAGCTAGACCAAGTCATTATAAGAATCTTGGCGCAGTGGTCAGCTTACTTCGTTACTTCACTCTCTTTACTTTTGAAAGTCCTAATAATTTTGATGCAAATTCAATTCTTGATTATCTGAATAGTTCTGAAAAAAGAAAAAAATTGTACTTCTTATTTTTGTGTTATCATTTAGGTGAGATTAATAATCTCAATAAAATCTTCCAGTCTGAAAAAAATTTGAATACACAAACTAAGACCTCTTTAATTGAAAATAACTTCAAAAATATTTTAACAAATTGTATAAAGCTAGAACACACATTCAGTTGACTGCAAATTTAATATCCAAGATAATCTATTGTCATTTTACACAGAATTGTGCAAACAAATTAAAAAATGTTTCGATCTTAATGATCACAAATTGAGACTATTAGAATATTTGAATCCAAGGAAGATTAGAACAGGCGAAATGACTTCAATACTTCCATGAGTTGAAACCATTCTTTCTCCTAATGAAATGGATATTGAAAAACTTAATTCAGAGTGGAGGCTCCTCATAATGCTTGAAAATTTAGACCAACTTGTTGATTGTAAGGATATTGCTAAAACTTGGCTAAATTTATCAAAACAGAAAAATCTTTTTGAACAATCAATTTTCGAAAATCATTACAGCTATACATAATTAATTTATTTGTCCTTCCCCACAGGACGGCTGCTTCTGAACGTCCATTTTCGGATTTTAATAACTCAAAAAATAAAAAACGTTATAGGTTGAATATTGAAGCAGCTTCGGCTGTACTTCTTTGTAGCGAACTGATAGAAGATTAAAAGATTTTTACATCGTCAAATGAACTAACTAAGTACTGCAGTCTGTATAAATTTTTCAATGAAGTTTTTATAAAGAAATAAGAGAAAGCTCTCACAATTAATGGTATAAACATAATTATAATAAAATAAAATATAACATTCTATAATTATGTTCATTTTGTTTTATCTGTACTCTGTAGTGTGTTTGCTACTTTTTTGGCGATTTTGCTACCCTTTATTTTCAAATTTGCTAGCATAATTTGGCAGGGAAGTCCCATCACTGCTTAGTACTAGGCTTAAGTCTCCACTTTCATATTTTAGCTGCTAAAGCGAACGACCCGATATTGGAGACTCGCTAAAATGTTTCTATGAGACCTACAAGCACTGCTTCACGTATTAGATTAATTTTATTCATATGAATAATATATATATTTTTCTTATGATAGATAAATGCTGTATTTGTTTCAACTGGAGGTAGATTTATTTGTGCTTCCATCAATTTCATGTAGGTAGATCGGTTAGGAAGCACTTCGGTTGTAAGCAGGCTATTATGTACACGCCCGCGCAGGCGAGAGAAAATTGTAAATTTTTGAGTTGGAATTTCAAGTTGGATAGGGGAACATTACTTTAGAGCAGAGATCCCTTGAAATATGATATTGATGACAAAAAGGTATAGTCCGGGGCAAATTAACAAATGAGCAATTATTGATAATTTAATTTAGCTTATTTAGAATTTATTGTCACCGTCATAACCGCGAATCTGCTTTTTTGGCTATTTTGATCTTGATCTGCCGTACTCATATGTAACTGAGGAAAATGAAATCTATAAGTATTCTGTTATTCTGTAAAAATCTTATCTGGTATTACTTTACCAATGTACATATAAGATATTCCCGGATTTAGTTTTCAAGAATGAGCTCAAATACTGGAAATACTCCTAAAATCGATACATTTCCTAAAGATTAGTTTCATGAAGGCGACGAACAATATCTGTTATAAATGAAATTCAAATTTTCAATTTTCGTATTTTGCAAATTTTTTGTAATTTCATTTACAGATATCAAATACGGTTATAACTAGACAGCTTGCCCAGTACGTTAGAACAGTCTTGAGTATCTCTCCATATTCTGGAAACCTTTGTTTTCAAGAAAACGGAAAATTTCAAATTCGTTTACAGCTTTGATTGAAGCAGAGTGTATAATATACAAATAAACTTCGACGTGACCGTGATCATTTCTTTAATTCCTTTTATTTTATCTTATTTGCAGAGATGTTTCTCCTGTGACTTTCAACCTTAAAGTTGCAAGCGCAGGACATTTACGTATGATATGCTTCGAGGTTTCACCTACCTGGGATTCTGAAGAAGCAGCTATCGAGTGGAGTATAGATAATTTATTAGAACCGCAGCAAGAACTTAAGCGCATGGTTATTTAATGCTTTTGTAAAATTATAATCTGATTGCCCCTCCTCGCACCATGTCCAGGCCACGCCACTGTATGGTATCTCAGTTTTGCAAGATACCACAGCGATATTCATTGCTCAGCAGTATTTTTTGATTCTATTATTATTGGTTATATTTTTGAAAAATAGATGCTTTATTATTAGTCCACCATTTTTATCTGTTGAAATCACAGTTAAAAGTTATTGTAACAAGGACTATGAAGTATATGAGTAATTTTAAGATATACCATATTTTGAAAGCCCTGGGATTAAATTCAGCGGGTCTTTGTCAAAGTGATTATATCTAAAAGAGATTAGGACCGGCTGATCATTAAATGGATTTTCAACAGGTATAGCTTCATGTGCAAATTTAACAGTGAAGAAATCTTGTTGCGGTTTATGGGGAAATATTATAGGGTTTATCTTATGACGAAGGGGGAAAGTGCAGTGGTCTGTATCGTACATAAGCTCCTGAAAGAAATTCCATAATTTGATAACAAGTCTTGTATGCGTTGTATGCAGTCACATAAAATTTATGTCGTTTACAGTTTTTGAAAAATACCCAAATTGACGAATACTTGCATCTCTTACAATTTCAATAAATTTTCAATAAAATTTTTGCGAACGTTAAAACGGTATTATTGTGTTCCGAGGTAACTTTGGAATGAATACTTGAAACTTCTATAGCTTGAGATACATGACCTAAGGTATTTAGAACACCCTATATATGTATATGTATAGTTTAGTAAGGAGGTGTTGATAAAAGAATAAAAACACTCAATTTATTTATTCCGGACATTTGGGGGTCGTATGGCGCTTGAGATATTTTTTTTTTACTTTTTCCGCGGCTCTAGACAATTTTCTCATTCCATACTTACTCCGAGCAAATCAACAAATTATAATAAATACATTAAAGATTTATTTACATGTATATAATAATTCCAGAAAAAGATCACGCCCATTTTACATAGGATTAAAGACTCTTTTAAGGAATTTCGAGAATTATACGGACCTTCAAAGATAAGAAGAATGGCATTTACCTGCTACTTTATATGGTGTGTTACATCACTCTCCTACTATGTTACAGGTGTGGAACTGTCTTCGTATACAATCAACAATCTGAATAACAATAATAATAAATTTCAAATTAATTTTCTTATAGCTCTGAATGCTGATAATATAGCCGCCAATAGATATTTATATGTTGCTATTACGGGTTGTGTTGACATTCCCAGCTACATATTGCCAATGATTCTTCTGAGATTTATGGGGCGAAGAAAAACTGCAGTTAGCTTGTATACAATAGCTGCGGCATCTTTACTTTGCGTTCTGGCAATTCCACAAGGTAAGTGATGCAAATTAACGGATTTTAAATTTTAGAAACATCAAAATCATGAATTTTCAAAATTAAATTAAATCAAAACTCTTTTATGTATTTAGTGTATTGAAAGAATGTAATTTCCAACAAGGTCTATATTACCTGTAGATATAAACATTTGTGTGGGTTCCATGTCTCCCAATAATTGTAGCTTGAAGACAGAACCAAAAAAATATGTGAATGAAAGAAAAGCACTCTTCTATGTAGCTTAATTTTTTGGAATATTTTTTATGAGTACCTACGTGCTTATCCATGCCAGTATAATATTTGTTCATAATATTTCCGTATTTTTTATTTATTCTAAAATTAGCAACATATTGAAATTTCGTATAATTACCTGCACCTGATCTACGTCTAAATAATGTAATTCGATACTCTGGAATCGACTCATTGAAATAAGTACATACAAAAAGAAAAAAACATTTCGTTAGCACGATGATAAAACTTAGCTTTATGTAAAACGATGTTGTGACAACAATCGAAACTTATTAGCGGATTCAATTAGTAAAAGTCATGAATTTGATAAATGTTTGTAAATTGTTCTGATCAAAAGGAATATGTACGATAGAAAAATATGAATTTTTGTGTTTGCATTGCACAAATTCGCAAAATGCAAATAAGGCCTACCTACTTTATATAAAAGGACCATTGGACCGTGTGGGTATGATTTGAAAGGGCTACTTTTAACGATTCAAAAAGTAATAATTCGTTAGTGAATTGAATATAAAGAAATTGCCCAAAATGAGCGAAAAAATACCACTCCATCCCCCGATCTTCTACGGATCTAAATATAAAATTTTTTATTATAAGGATTAAAAGGCCTTGAGTCATAGATAACACGAAAACTGCCGCTATTTTCGTCTGAATTGAAACCTTTGCTTTGTACTGACTCCTCTTTACTTATAAGACAGCTCTTATACTAACAATAATAACTTTTATATGATAACTGTTACATCCCCCTTTTGGCATATTATTGAAATTTTACAATACAGTAATGTTTAAAGGCTCCTAGCGATCAGCGGCTACTGCTGCCCTTGAGATCATAGAGGAAACATGGACAAAATGAAATAGGGTTTTCTTTTTTCAGCTTTATTTACTAATTAGAAAAGATAGGAACTTAAAAATCACAATAACAATTCTTTGATACTTCCTCTAAACAAAAATATAAAAATTTCTTCAAAAACTTAAAAAATAACGAAAATATAGTTATTTATAAAAGGAACAACGAAAATTCATTTTGTCCATACCTAATTGACAAAACGAAGTACTGTATTCACAAACAAATATTTCGGTTCTCTTAGGTTTGTCGGCACAAGATGCGTGTGCCCAATGTCCACATGTTACGCATCTTAGCCAACTTTCTCCGGGCTTAGACCGGGAATATAAATCACTGCAATAAATGCAAAAAGCAAATCAGCATCCGATTGTGTGTTATCTGTAAAATAATTAATATTTTTATTTTCTTCATTCTTATTTTGTGTGTTTTCAGATACCTAATGTTTTCTTGACTGATCTCTTTGATTTCTTGGCTGTTTTGTTATTATGGTTTTTTGACTTTATTTCATCAATGTTAGCGGTGGATGTTAAAATTAAATTTTGTTGTCTCCTCTTAAATTTTCGTTTTCCTTGTCCACTTATAAACTTTCCTTTTGGAACAGGTGATATAACATCCAATGGGACTCTTAAAGCATTGGACGGACCAGTAGTCTCTGTGTCACTATTATTAGCCTGGGTTTGTGAAGCCGATATTGTTTCAGTGATGTCGGTTCGAGGAAGTTCAGTCACTGGAACGTTTACCGATTTCTTATTTAATTTATCTTCCATAGGAATGTTAGTTGTTTCAGCAGGTTCATATGCATGATCGGGGAAAACATTGGGATTTACAGGCCAAAGTCCCGTCTTTTTGAATCCACTGGAGGCATTTTGAACAGTCGCTGCTTTACCATACGCTTGACTTAGCAAAGAACCAATTTGATAATGTGTCACCACACGTCCAGGGTGAGCTCTCAGCCAGTGAGAAATCTCCTGATTAAAATATGTTTTCAATGGCCCGTAAAAACAAACATCTAAAGGCTGAATGCGGTGAGTGCAATGTGGTGGCAGACAAAGTAGCACTATGCCATTTGCTTTGGAAAATTCCAAGGATTCGAAGGACTTGTGACTCGCGTGCCCGTCCACTATCAAAAGTACTTTTTGCTCTACACTTGCATTCACCTGAGATTGGAAGTGACGAAGCCATTTAAGGAAGACTTCGCCAGTCATCCATCCTGATTCTTGGACGAATATCGTGCTTGTCTAAAACCTCTTGATAAACTTTGAAAAATCTTTCTATTTGGGGCCTGTTAAAAGCTTGAGCTCTGGCTGCGGACGTTGGTTCCGGTTTTCGCAGTGATATATCTTTATGCCTCTTAATACAACCAGCTAACCACTCCTGTCCAGCGCGTTTTTTATGCTTATTAAATGAATTTGCAAACCCATTTTTTTCTGCAAGTTTAAAAGCCAGCTCTCGCATGTCACCACAAGTTAATCCAAATAGACGAGTTTCTAATAATTTTAACTGATCTCTCCACTTCTGGAGGAAATGCCAATTTAAACCTGCCTAAACCTTTGGTGTTGGGGCTCAATGTTTTATGTAAACCTAATGCGTGTCTACGCAAAGTGGCTTGGGAAACACTGAACTTTTTAGATGCAGGTAGCCATCCCATTTTGTTCTTTTTAGTCGCGTCTATGGCTTTTTTCATGCTTTCTTCGTTCCATGATTGACGGTTCGTGGTTCGCTTGTAGTTTCGTGGCATGATGAAAACAATACCTACACAAAGGAAAGTTACTTTAAAAAAATGTACCTGCAATCAGACGACTATGGACAAAATGACATATGTGTGTCATTTTGTCCATTAAAGCAGCATGTCATTTTGTCCAAAGTACACTGAATTATTTTATAAACTCAACACCGGCGTAAACACAATAAAACATTGGAAAAACTATCTTTATCAGACACTAATAAAACAATCCAACTAATTATAAAAAGGATACAAGAAACCCCTTAGGTAAACTTACCCCATAAACCAAAGAATTATTAAATTTTAAATTTTTTGCGCAGCCAAAAATATCACAATGCACATCTCACTTAAACCGCTGCTATGGTGGAACTGGCACGTGCGCAGGTCAGAACATGACGCTAGTGTAACGTAGTGCCAGTGTTGCAACCTATTTAATATATACCGTTTATGGGATATTGCTACCATATCATTTTACCCGTATATTCCATTTTGTCCATGTTTCCCCCACTTAATCTGCTATTCAGGCAAATTGCAAAAGTGCTGTATGCAGATTGCGCTAATGGAGATATTGGGAGGACGGCTGGGCTGTTTTTACGCGCCATTGGTGTGTGGACTGAAACGGAATGAAACCTCTGGCCAGCATGTCACTTGATACGATGCTATCAGAGCTTCGTTTTGGACGTTTTGGGCTAATGAAAGTGCCATATCGAACTTTCCCCGGTCCACTGCTGATGTTTACCTTCTTGATCATGGGGAATGAAAAGGCTGCCCTTTTAGCTAGGGCTGGCTCTGGTTCTTCGTTCCGTGGATCGGAGCCCGCCGTATGTGCTGCTACCTCGGATATTGAGTCACGCATCAAAGCGGATGTTCATAGGAAGCATCAGCAGAGATGGGCGAACATGAGTATTTGCAGGCATATAAAACTTTTTCGTGATGGGCCTAATAGGAATTTCTCTGACATTCTTTTGGGGCTCGGAAGGAAACAATGCAGAACTGTGGTTGACATCATCACAGGCCACAGCACGCTTCGCGATCATCTACCAAGGATGGGAGTTGTTCACAACTCTGAAGGTCTATCCTGTCTGGAAGGAGAGCCTAAGACAACCAAACACTTTCTGTGTGCTTGTCCGGTCTTTGCTCGAAACAGGCTGGATACGTTTGAGTCTGCCCCCATCCGCCCCCCACCATATGTGGATGATCTGAAAAATTTACCTCATCTAAACCTCATGCGCTTCATTAAGAGGACAGGAAGGTTTTTGGTGAGACGATTTCTATAGGTTAGCACAGGCGCGTATCCAGACCGGCAGTCTAGGGGGGGTCACAACTAAAATGTTCGAGGAGGACGAAAAAGTCAGAAGAAGTCGCTCCTAAAAGTTTTTTTAATCATATTTACGTTATATCACAAAATCCAATTTTCGGTTTGATTTGGAAAACCTATCGATAATATTATGTCGATCTCAGGGTGGACATTAAGGACTCATAACCGATACGCCTTCTCGTGCAGAGATTGTAGAAATAATTGCTGTCGCAAGCAATTCTGTCACGGGTGAAGTGATTGACTGAGAGTGAGTTTGCACCTGGAGTCACAGGAATGAAGTAGAAGTACATGATATTTTAATGACTATTTCTTCTGATGGAAATTTAACTGATCTTGCGTTCTTCTGAAAAAAAATGGAAATAGTCTTATCAGTCTTCCGCTTTACATTTTCGCTAGTATTTCTACCTCCATCGCTAACTAATATAGCAAGTTTATCCTTCTCCTACAAATTTAAAGTAAACGTGAAGTTAAATTAAACAACACTACTTGAATTAATACGAAAGTACAAGCCAAGTAACGCCAACTATCACAGGGGAAAGCGAATGGATTTTATTTTTATAGTTTTGACGTAAAAATTCTGAAGTAAAATTGTAGAATCTATTTTGGCGGCACTCGAATCAATCCAACTGAAGGTTTTGAGCACCAATAGTGTATAAAAATATTGTAGAAAATTTTCAAGTAAACTTCTAATAACAAAATGTATGTGTGCCAATGCTCATAAATATCTTTAGCTACCAAGCCCAGCTAAGGCACCTAAATCAATACAATTCTTTGGAACCATGCTGAATGCTTGTGCCCTTGTACGAAAGAGTGAACCACCAGAATCAATCCACCAATTCGTTTGGACCATTGTCGGTGAATATTAAAATTCCTAAGAACAATTTGCAAGTATTTTTCTAAGAAAAATTGAATGCTTGCCTACGAACGTAATAATTTTGAATGACTCAGGCTTCAATCAGTGTCGCTAAGAAAAATCAACGGTTGGCTATACGTTGATGATTACTGGAAGCACCCTAAATCAAAATTCGTTAAGTCAGTTTGTATGCTTCTGTTGCGAGCTCCCCACCAAGTTGTTCTGTCATCGATTCTATGTCGGAAAATCAGACCGCTGACCAATTTCTTAGAAACAATAACACTTTCAAATCTCGAAACTGTGTGTTTTTTCTTCTATGGGAGTAATCCGCGCAACAAAAATATAAAAGGTTCATAATAATCGGGCTGCTATGCATTGCGTGCCTTTTTCTAAACAATCAAACACTAAAATAAATATGTAGTATTCCAAAATTACTTTCCATGCTGTGATACGTATGATAGATGTCTTTCGACACTATATAAAACACAAGAAAATTATAAAGAAATCGTACACGTTTCAAAGACGAAGAGCTATGAGCGATTGACAATTATTTCCCGCCCATTATTACTACTCAAAAGAAGACGCCGCAGATTGCAAAAGTGTGTTACAGCACTAGCATTAATCGCCGGCGTCAGCTACACATTGTGTCCATACCATACGAAAAGCGCTCTGTTACACTTTTACAACTTACTACAGTTCAGCGTCCCATTCAATTCACCGCGAAGGTGAGCCAGTGCTTTGGGAGGGGTCATGACCCCCGTGACCCTCCCCCTGTATACGCGCCTGGGTTAGCATATGAGCCGCCCTGACCTCTTGGGATCTCTCATTATATCAAACAAAACAAAAATAAAAAAGTTTTAGGGCTGAAGCTCACCGACGCGATAGCGTCAACGGTAAATACATTTTGTTTTTGCAACAACCCGCTTACAATAACAAAATGAACGTACCGATAAACTCACTGCTACCGCTTCGGCGTGTTTCGGCCTTAAATCATAAGAATTATAGAGCTAACGACGAAAGAGAAAAAACAATAATCGATAACGTATTTACTAATGCTCCAGCATAATGTGGCACAATTCATTCATTTAGCAGTTATCACAGGCAAATTTACTGAAATTCTGCCGATGTACTGTTCGTTGATAAAGTTCTGGTATGGAACCTAATTGCGCAAGCCCAACTCGCTCTTGACGGGGGGATTTTGTTTTAAAGATTTGAAACCCTTGATAAGTTACCTCACGTACAAAACGAAGAAAATAAATGACAGTTACCGATAGTTACAGATAGGTTAATATCTATCATTTATGATAAGTCTCCATTAAATAAGTCTACATTAATCTTACAGTAATTTTCTTTGTAATAGAATTTTGAAAATTAGTACGTGCTCTTTCGGAACTTTCAGTTTGCCACCTCGTATCTCTGCCGCTCACGTCGCCATTTTGAAAAACTGACGCCCAAAAACAGTTGTTTTTGCAATATTTCCTTTTCGATTCATTTACGATGAAAATATTTATGTAATAAATTAAACTAGAGAAAATTTGTTATAATTTATGTCTTTACATTTTTTTTTTTAAATGAATGATTTCAGCGTACGGCGCCATAAAGTCTATACTCCAACACGCGTAATTCGTATAGTAGTAGTAGGCCGTTAATATACGAAATACGCGTGTTGGAATAGACTTTGCGGCGCTGAAACCATTCATTTTACAAAAAAAAAAGTTCAGACACAAATTATAGGAAATTTTCTCAAAAAGGAGATATTGCAAAAAAAAAAACTCAAAACTCCCGGAAAACTTTCCAGGTAGAATTACCAAATGACTGAACTAAAAGTTAAATAACAAAAATCGTAAACGGAGTAGGTACTTTCTTTTGAAATGCAAGGAGGCTACACTTACTTATGTACAACATTTTTATACCAATAAATTATGATGCATTTTGGTTTTATACAAAACTGTTAATTTTCAATACATATTTTACTTGCAGATAAAAAGAATTGGTTGGTTGTATTAGCAATGTCAGGTCGCTTTGGAATCAGCGGCGTTTACTCTGTAGTAACTCTTCATACCGCTGAACTCTTCCCAACAGAAATACGGAATTCAGCTCTTGGAACTAGTTCAACAATGGCACACATTGGATCAATTATCGCCCCGTATATCGTAGATGTATTGGTAAGCATAATATTAAAATTAAATATAATTATAAATTTTAATAAAAAAAAAAACTATATGCTTAGGGCCTTTTGGCATGGTTCATTCCAACAACAATATGCGGTGGCTCCGTTTTAGTAGCCGGATTACTTATGCTAACACTTCCAGAAACAGGATCCGCAAAATTAAAAGATCATGTCGAAGATGAAATACGAGAGGATCAAACAAATAAATAATCTATTTAAGATGTTCTATAGATTTATTGATTTGCAATAATGGTATCATTTATCCACTGCAAGTATTTATCAACAACTGTGTATATGCTCGGAACTTTATTCAAGCCGCAATGGAGGCCTTGTGATACTATTCCATAAATGAATTGTATTCCGTTATTGTCTAAGCAGATTAACGGCCCTCCTGAATCTCCCTAAAATTGGTAAATTAAATATTTTAAATTATATTAAATTCATTAGAACAATTTAACCACAATATTATACTATATTCACCTGGCAAGTATCGGTCCCATTTCCGAGTGCACAAATTTTATTATCTCCATCCTGTGGTGCCATGATATTACCCAAGTACTCTGTGCATTCTTCGTTTGCTAATAAACTTACGTTTGCTATGTACAAGCGATTTAGAATAGTTCCGCCATATTTATTTGCACCATATCCCAAAATCTGGCAAATTTCTGCTCAAATAACTTTCATGAATTAATTATTTGCAACCAAAAAAAAAACTTACTTACTTGTGTAATTCGGGCTTACTTCGATTACATGGCGTGGTAAGTTGATAACTTGGAACTTCTTATTTTGGACTTCTTTCGGAGCTCTGTTTATTTTCATCAAAGCAATATCATTTCGCAGAGAGTATCTATAGGAGGAAAAATGTATAGAAAGAGTAAAAATATAATTTTTTTTTTGTTGCTGTAATTTTACACAATTTTTATTTATTTATATTCATAGTATTATTTACTGAAAAGAGTATCTGCATTTAAAGCTAATTGGAAATAAAAATTTTTAAACTGGACGTATAAAACTGTTTTTGTTGATTTTAAATTTCAGGATTAAAATTTCACTGGTCGACTAATACTGCTGAACGCTTATACAAACTCATTTTATTATTAAATTTACAGAGTAAATTTAACTTATTTAAAAGTTTTACAGGGTAATTTCTTTTCTTTACAACTTAAGCGTTTCTTACGATTTGTTTCTTTCTTTTAGTTTGTAGTTACTACTAGAGCAAAATGTGTGTGTTTTTTTTTAGGAAAGATTATACAAAAACCCCTTAGCTAATTTAACCTTAATCCTAGCTTAACCTACTCTCTCCACCCTAAAGTTTCCTACACTATATGATTAGACATGGAGGACACTATAGTTGGACATGAGTTGCCGTATTAGTGGATTTCCAGAACATCTGCAAGGATTGCAGAATTTATTATAAATATTTCCTGCTCTTATTTCAACCAGGTCAATGTTTGTCTTATTATTCAGTCAAAATATTTCTAGACTGCAGGTCAATGTGCAGCGGGCTGAACGATGGTGTGAGCAGACCGAGTGGCAAATTGATAACTCTGAGCGCCTACGTCTGGTCAATAATGTCATTCTAACTGGAGTCCTTTTCATTATTTAACGAGAACCTTGGTGAGATTTTTGCCAGACTATGTAAATCTCTAAGCATTGATAAGGTAATTACACCAAAACAAAATTTTCGTACGCCGTCTGTTAAAAATAATGCGCTCGGGCCTCCTATTGTCATTAAGTTTCATGATATTAGTGACAAAATTGTTGTACTGACAGCTCTTCGTACTACCATAAAATCTCGGCGCAGATGTGACATAAAAAATTTTACGCTACACGACGTTGGGATAAGTCACGCCACGAATGCCGGCAGCTCAATTTTCATAAACGAAAGCTTAACGGCTGCTAACTACAGAATTAAGAGGAAAGCATTAATGTTGAGGAAGCAAGGTCACCTATTTGCTATATTTACTTCCTCTGGACGTGTTTTTGTGCGTAAGACTAAAGATGAAAGTGCTGCCTTGATTTCGTGCCTTAATATCTTGGAGAAACTGGTCGGCATACGATAATTGGCATTGTCTACCGTGTAATGTCTTCAGTGTTTTTACAACTAGCTACTACATATGAACTTCGTCTCCCTTTATTTCTAAAATTAATTTTTCATTTTTTCTATTATATATTAGTTTTTCGTTATTTTTTTCTTAGCCTTAGTTTTGATGAACTTCTCTTAGTCTATAAGCTTAGCCTATATGTTACTGCTACATATTCTTGACTATTTTTTAGTGTTATAATTCTTAGTAATTTGCTTCCAATTGCTTTCTGCTTCTGTGTTCAAATGAATTTGTTTATAACCGTTAATGCCTTTTGTACTAAGGTTATTTCTCCTCACTCTTCAAGTTATTGCTGCTTGCTTAAAAAGTTTATTCTACGAAAAAGTTCATATTCTTCTGTGTTACTGATGCTTAAGGTGCTCGGCATGATCGTGCTGGGATATGAGTGATCTTACTCTCTTACTATCTTAATTCTACTGGTGCTGCTCGACTTCTCCAAAGCATTCGATACTGTAGATCACGTAATCCTGTGTAGAAAACTCATTACTAAATTAAATTTTTCCTTAAGCTCAACGAAACTTATTTTTAGTTATCTAACAGGTCGTTATCTTAGAATTAACTCTGGTTTTCCGCAAGGCTCGGTTCTTGGCCCGCTGCTTTTTTGCATACTTATTAATGATTTGTTTGACTGTCTTACTCACAGTGAAATGCATCTCTATGCTGATGATGCTCAACTTTTCTTACCTCGACCCTTAGGACTTGTCGAAGATGGAATTAGTTGTATCAATGAAGACTTAAATTCAATATATCTATGGACGATTGACAATGGCTTGATGCTGAATCCCAGAAAATCATCTTGTTTAGCTGTGTATCGTAATAAACTTGATACGTCTACTTATTCTACCGTTGTACTTAACGATACTGTCATATCCTGGGTAGAGTCTGTCCGTAATTTAGGCGTAGTTATCAATAACACTCTCACTTAAGGTGATCACATCAAATCAATAATACGTAAAATATACGGTGGTCTTCGCTCCCTGTGGACTTCGAGCTATTTTACCTCACTTTCTACGCGCATGTTTCTGGCTCGTTCTCTGCTTATTCCTGTCTTAATGTACGGTTGTGAAGTATTTGGAAAACTTGATTATCTTAATTTTACCAAATTGCAGATCGCGTTTAACTCCATTATTAGATATATATCTCACCTCAGAAGATATGATCACGTGTCAGCTTATGCTTCATCCTTTTTGGGTTGTGATCTTTTAACATTTTTGAATTTTCGATCGGTAATCCTTCTAGTTAAAATCATCAAATACCGCAGGCCAACCTATCTATACAACATTCTTCAATTCGCGAGATCTTCTAGAACAGTTAATTGCATTCTGCCCAGATCTGAATACTTAATTACTAAACGCCTGTTTTTCAGTCATGCCATCAAAGTTTATAATTCCTTACCGCCCAGTATTAAGTTATCAGTTGTGTCGTGATCTTTCGCCAGCACCAAGGAAAGAATTTTTGAAATCATGTGCTCAAGCAGTAGTACTTGAATAATTAGGAGCTAAGTATTTTGAGGTTGCTTTATAGTACATCAGATGTAGCAATTTAAGTTAAGTAGTGATTAATTTTGTTTTTTTTCTCTTTTCTGTTTTTTTCTTCCTTGTGTTTTTGATTTAGTTTTTAGCAGTAAATTTAGGGGCTTATTTC
This sequence comes from Dioctria linearis, assembly GCA_963930735.1. Lineage (NCBI taxonomy): Eukaryota > Metazoa > Arthropoda > Insecta > Diptera > Asilidae > Dioctria > Dioctria linearis. The sequence continues at coordinate 272,858,140 of OZ005741.1, forward strand.
TTGTATCTTACTTATTTTATTTGATTTTATTTTATTATTATTTTTTTTTTCTCATGTCCCTTTTTTTCCTTTTATACCCTATACCTATATACATATATATGTTTTTTTTGCTTATGATAGATTTAACTTGTGCAAGTAAAAAAGATTATATCTTAAATGTACAATGCCTTAGAGCGAATAAATTAAATTAAAAAAAAAATTAAAGGTAAGATTAAAGGTATCCCACATGATTCCTAGATATTTTACATTATTAGTCCAACTTATGTCATGGTTATTAATTGAGAGGTTTATGCTTGGGAGATTATCTTGTTTTCTTTTACGCGTAAAAAACATTGCTTGCGTTTTACTAAAATTCAGTATAATTTTCCATTTATGGTAGTACCCATGTACCACATCAAGATTTTTTTGCAAGAAATTTATTACATAAGTCATATTTTCATCTGACGCATAGATGGCAGATCATCTGCGAACAAAGAAACATGGCAATTTTCCAGTGTTGGAAAGTTAGCTGTAAATATACTGTATAGCGATTGCTCTGCGGGGTTCAGAGTACTCTGAACCTATATAAGTTTGAAAGAAACAGTCGCTAAGGAAGTTGTTTACTAATGAACTCTCTGCAACTTTGTGACCAAGGAGGCGGACGTAGATGCCAGATCCTCGTGGATAATAGGGATTACCGATCAGCAAAGAAGATTGTCACCGAAGCCAAGGTGAGATGGACTGTCATATCCTTCAAACCTATTAAAGCTCCTGGCGGTGATGACATATTTTCAGGGTTACTATAGGAATCGCTGAATCACACTAAGCCCCTTACCACCGAAATAGATAGGGACAGCTTGTGCACGGGATACATCCACAAGGCATGGAGACTAACTACAGTTGTTTTTATTCCAAAATTGTCTAAAAAACAACCCAGCGAGGCAAAATCATTCAGTCTGAAATCATTACTCCTGAAAACTCTAGAGAAAATAATAGACAACCATTTTCGGATGACGTACCTCAAAAGCTGTCCACTCAATGCCTACCAATCCGGAAAATCCACCGAGAATGCTCTCAGCAGTCTGGTAGAGACTATCGAGAAAGCCTCACAGAAAAAGGAGGTCCTTATATATGCTCCTTTATGGACATACAAGGAACATTCGATAACATTCTCTTTGGCTCGATCAAGAGGGTACCCGCAGATAGACGCATAGAAACCTGCATTGTCTGATGGATTGGCAACAAGCTTGAGCAACGCTGTATAACAGCTACCATGAACGGTAAATCCATAACAATCAATCATGGCCACTAGAGGCTGCCCACAAGGCGGGGTTTTATCATCACTTCTATATGGTTCCTAGTTGTGGATGAGCTATTAAACTTACTCCAAGAGGCCGGTTTTAAGGCCGAAGGGTACGCTGATGACATTGTCATCTGTGTTAGAGGAACATCAATAAACCCAGGTAAAACAGTGCTAGTACCTTTTACTAGAAAAAGGAATCTTAAAATCCGATCTCCTAAGTTAAATGGAATTGCAATAGAATATTCCAAAGAAGCAAAATATCTAGGAATAATTCTAGACAGCAAGCTTACCTGGAATCCCCACCTGGAAAGGATAACTAACAAAACTATGTAGGCATTCAGCTCTTTCCGCAGGCTTTTAAGGAAAAATTGGGGTCTGAATCCCAAAATAACCTTATGGATCTTCCAGGGCATAGCCAGACCCATATATTCTTATGGGACAAATCTGTGGTGACCTAAAACATTGCAGGCAACCACCACCACTTGAAGCTATTCTTGGCTTACACCCTCCCTACCTATGTTTCGAAAGAAAAGGCCAGATGAACGCACTTCCTCCAGGGTGGGTCACCTCAGTATCTTCGAGCAGGTCAGCATTAACAACCTAGAAGCTCCAACAGATACTATGGCCAAGAGACTTTCTTTTGAAAGAGGTTACAAGGTAACCATTAATAAAAGAAGCCAGATACTAGACACGGAACTCCAGCTTCCGCAAGGGGCCCAAGTCTGGTATACTGACGGATCCCGGAAGGACGGGAAAACAGGCGCACGGGTTGTTGGTCTAGATGTGGAACTATCCATTCCGCTTGGTGCCTCACCTTCCATTTTTTAGGCGGAAGTCTACGCTATAGAGGTTGGAGCTAAGGAAAGTCTAAATAAGGACTGTAAGAACTCCAACATCTAAATTTGTTCAGACAGTCAAGCTGCGCTCCTAGCTTTTTCCTCTCAAGCCTTTGAGTCGAAGCTAGTGTGGGGCTGCTACTCCAACTACTGTCTAGGGACAACCAAGTAACCTTGGTTTGGGTCCCTGGACACGAAGGATTGGACGGTAATGAAAAAGCAGACGAACTCTCTAAAACCGGAGCTGAATGTCCACTTTAGGGGGAAACTGCTTAAGTGGGAAGACAGGCAAATGGATCTCCATTGGCGTAGCACGCCCGGTATGAGGTAGGCGAAGAAATTCTTCAACCCCTTTCATCAGACGCGCCAACTAATTGAACTTAGCAGTCAGTCGCTCAGACTATTTGCTAACGCAGTCACTGATCATGGCCCCTTCCGTCAATTCATGAAGAAGATAGGCATATCCGACAGTGAGTTGTTTCGACTGTGCGCAGAGGAAGATGAAACCTCGATGCATGTTATATGTGAGTGCCCAACAGCAGGTCTAAGGCTGCAAATCAATGGAGGAGCACTTGTCTCTCCGGATAATGTTTGCAATCTCACCCCAAAAGCAATAATCGAGCTCGTTAAAAGACTTGATTTTGCCTAACCACTCTAGGGGAAGGCACAATAGATCAACTATGGTTGCGGTGTCCGCAATGTCCTGGAGACCTAGTCGTCCCTACTCTTCACACTAACAATGAAATGAATTCGAATTTAATCATTTTATAGATTAACCCTTTGTGCCACCCTGAATCAAATGCTGATTGGATGTTCAATAGGATTAAACCTGTGAATTTAATATTCTGAGTTATTCTAACTATTGCATGGCATGTGTTATGCTCGCTTCTGTTTCCTAATTGTGTATGCGGGGAAGATGTTTTTATCCTCCATATTATCTGGGATTCTTTCTTTCATTATTTTCTTCAATATTTTTCCTAATGAACTTAGTAAGCTAATAGGTCGGCAATTTGAAGGATTTTCAGTAGTTTTGCCATGTTTTGGAATGGGTACAGTCTTAATTTTAGGCAGGCATTAAGAAGAGAGGCAGTACCAAGATTTGCAAGTTTCGTACATTTTTCAATGCGAATTTCTGGTAAACTACTTGTAGCAGAATAATGATTTATATCTTAAATTAAATGTAACGAAGAAGTCTAGTAAATAACGTCGGCAAAAATGAAAAAAATGTATTGGAATGGAGATATTAGCTCGGAAACTTGTAAAAAATTGTAAAAATTGAACTTTTTTAAATCAAATTCGTGTTAGTAGGTATTCGAACTTCTTTAGATTGTGACTATTTTAGAAAGATAAAGTCTAGATCTAGCAAATAACGTCGAGTGTTTTTTTCATTTTTAGTCTCGTTTTTTTAATTATTTGACTCTTAATAGTACTTGTCTTTTCTCTCGATATTTCACCGACGAGAATTCGCAATATTTCTTTGAAAGTTGTTGAAATACAAAGCAAAATAGTTTGTTTAATATTTATGTGCAAAAAAAATTCTCGTTAAAAATTGTCAATTTCTTTGAACTGAAAATTTTCATTTTTCGTCTTAAATTGTCGCATGTTGGGATTCTGTCTTTTACGCTAGATGTCTCTAATGTGGTCTGTGGTCTAAGTCTAGGCTAATTTTATATGAATTTTCTCACTTTCAGAACACAAACCTACTTATAGGAAATTTTATTGTCTACAGGCTCGCTGGTATCTAAATTGAATCTTTTGCTGAGTACTGACTTCTCTTAAGTCATTATGGACACTGTCTGTCTAGGGTATTAATCCCAATTTTTAAATTAACTTGCATGCAAGGTCAAAAGATATCAAGCGAACTGCCATCTACTGTCACATTTAAAAACGCGTTGGAAGAGATGAAATGTAATACATTTAAATAGTGATTTAGAGCTCAAGGTTATGCAGTAACCTTTGACCTTGTTGCTAGGAGATGAAACGCAGTAGTTGGACCAAGTTAAGCATTAGCAGTCAGGTGAGGCATAAATATCATGCAGACTTAAGTAGCTTAAATCAAAGAAGATATTTTAAAAACGCTGATGGAAAGCGTTTATTAGAGGAATACCAAAGATGAAAATCTTTGAATAACCCGGGGATTACACGAGTCCGTAGAACTGACTCTGACAGCGATTGACACTTACACAGGCTCGTGTAAACCCCTACTGACTACTCTTTTTTACTGACCAGTCTGTACTGACAAGATTTCTGACGAGTCAGTACGGACTAGTCAATAAAATGTCCAAACTGAAAATAAAGGGTAGATGCTAGTGGATATTTGTGTTTACATTCCTAATCTGCTCTCTTTCGACTAGGAAATGACTGAAAAGTGTTTAACATACATTTTATTGTTTATTTTGTAGAGAATAAAGACGGATTAATGAAGAAATTGTTTGATATGCAAATAGAAGAGGAATGTCTGCACCGCTTGACGACATTTTATTATGAACATACTGGTCAATTGATAGAACGCAAATCGTTTTTTGTCAGTAAATTTGACAGACGAAATCAGGACTGTCCGTCAGCTCTATTGACTCGTGTAATCGTTGCGTAACAACAACCGTCGGGTTTTTGGTTTCATTAGAAGCACATTTTTTTTTAAAGAGTAACTGCGTTAATTATCCAACCAAGGAAGAAAAAATAGTCGTGGCAACTGCTCTCATAACTAACACTCTTTTCTACCTACAAACTGGATTGTTATATTGGTTGGGAGAATAGTGAATGTTTTTAAAAGCTTATTGTTTTATGGCATGATATAAATGAAATAAATAAGTAAATTAAAAAAAAACCCTATTTTTTATTATATGTAGGTTAAAATAAATAAAACAAAATTTTTTGTAGGGGCATTAGAAGTCGTTGAAGGTTATTAAATATTATGATGCCCGTTTTTCACATTAAACTAAAACTTTTCAAATTTAGTTGGTGGAAGCATTGAAATGTCTTGGATTTCTGAAAGGGTGTAAGAAATGTTTCAGTTCAACGCATCAAGCGCTCCTCTACAAGTCTACATCAAACCTTGAATGGAATACAAATAATTCCCAAAGAAGATGTTTTAATGTATAATAAATATAAAAATTTAATATTTTTCTGGTGTGGTATTATATGTAACTCCAAAGAATTTAAATTTTTAACCAATAATTTTTGCTGTGTAATAAACAGAAATAAGTAAAACAGGAGCAATATTAGCAATATATTCATGAGGGAATTGGCTATTTTTGGATTCTCCAGTACAACAATAAAAACGAAAAAAATAATTATTTGTTGTTTTTTATTGATTCTGGGTGGAAAGTTTCAAGTCTTGGTTTTAACTCAGGTCCCAAATTGCGAAATTGAGTGACTTCAAAAAAACAAATGATAATGGAAAAATAGAAAGAAATAAAAAAAATTGGAAAATTGAGAAAAATAGAAAAAATGAAAAAAAATGGAAAATTGAGAACAATAGAAAAAAATACTTATGGAAAAAAGTTGACGAAAACAGATTAATTCGAACGAAGTCAAACTGTATAAGCCCGCATTGGACTGCAAAAAGAAAAAAGGAGAAGAAATATAAGCGTTTCGTATGTCAGAAAACTTATACTCCCCAGTACGGCTTGGTTTGTGACTGCCGTAGATTCTTGAAAAAATTAAATTGAACTCATCTTATATAAACTCAAAATATATTGTGAATGTAAATTATATTAGGCAAACTCTCCCATATTACACCAAAGGAGGAAGAAATAAGATTACAATGATTTATTACCGGTTAAACTTTATATTTTTGCAACAAGAGTAGGTATTTTTGGAGAAAAAAAAATCGCTTTTGATGTTGTACCGGAGAATGTAAAAATAGTCTTCTTGAACAAGTATAAAATTTTCCCGATAATAAACCATAGTAATCTTGTCTAATAAGAATGAAAATTTGTTGACATATGCTGCCATTCAGTTATCACTTAAGGTCACACACCCACTTGTTACTTGTTTTTTTTTGCTTGAATCTCATTTGCTTTACATTTTTGATATAATTATAATAAAATCTTATAAAAAAGGTGAAATTTTATAAAATTTCATAAGATATCCGTATTCCCATTTCTTAAGATCAGTCCGCAAAGCGCTAAACATTTCTAATCGATACTGGAGCATCAAAAGCTCAGACAATCAACCTCAAATGAAAAAATCTGCTAACCATTACCCGATGTAGCAAACAGTACAGAAATCACAAGAAATGAAATGTTCAGAATCAACCATGGGACTTCTTACGTTTGTAAGCATTAATTAACAAGGCCTTCCAAAAGGTATCTGCAATTCATTTGTTGAACAGCTTTTGTCATGGGACTTTTTTTTTCTTGTATTATATCCATTAAAAATTTATTTGTTTTTAACGTCAGCTGAACTTTACTATCGGGATATTTAGAATTCTCTTTTTGAATTTGACCGCACTGTTAATTACAGTGAACATCTTTCAGTTTAATTAATGGCATAAGATTTGTGTGTCTTCGCTAAAGGCAAGAATAATTTTAAATTTGTTTTACTACGATAATTTGCCAATATCTCTGCACGATGACCAAAATGGCAGTCAACTGCTGTTAATTAAGTGAATAATAAAATAAATTCAAGCGCAGACAACATAGTTAAACAAGAAAAGAAAAACACATGCTCAACAAGAAGTTGATTTCAAGAGACACTTCCTCTTACATGGCGCCTTTTTCTGTTGCTGTAACATAGGCGCCTGCGGCACAATCATTTCTTAGGCAGGCCACTCACCAAAGATGCAAATGCGTCCTACGTGCACTATGCACTTGCATTATGCATATGCTGCATAGTAAGCCAGCCGCTCACCAAAAGAGCAATTGCACTGCATACTCCCAAGTAAAGTGCTTAAATTATAAACGAATTGTTTTTATCATGTCGTCGTGCTATGAATATCTTTTCCAAAAATCGAGCATTACTAAAATGCTTGACCCAAAAGCTGCACATGCAATGCTCAATAGAAAATGATTGCAGCATGCATACAGCAAGTTCCCTTGCATCAAGCAATTGCTGAATTGGTAAGCGACGTGTCACTTAAAAATATATGTGATGCTTTTTTGAAGATTATGATGCGAGTGCATAGTGCATGCAGCATGCATTTGTAGTGAGCGGCCTTCCTTACAGCCGGTATTGGGACAGACAGATTTCAACTGGCCCCAAAGTCATAGCTACATTTGAGTTATTTGTGAATCCCTTAGGTAACGCTAGTAACAAGGCCGTATATATAGATCAAAAATGAGAGGGGTTTAGGCCTTCTTCTTAATACTCTCTGGAAACAAAAGAATATCTCAGAATTAATCTTAACTCAATAATTGGAATTTTATGTAAATTCAATATATTAATTTATTAAGATTTTATTTTTATAATGACATTTCAATTGAATCGAAAAATTCTATTCATCTATAAAAGGAGAAAGTACTTCATTCATTTTAATTTTAACATTTCGATGAACACTTAGTACAGCGATTTTATTGCGGAGGCCAAAAAAAAATTAATAAGATAGCAAAAGTTTTTTTTAAGGGCATTTTAGATATGACTATGTTATTATCTAAAACGCCCTAAAATGTAAACAAATAATTTTTTAAGCTATTTAAATAAAATCATGGAAAATTGTAGTTACCATATTTTAATAAAGTTTGTGTTTTAAGGACGGAGAACAAATTAAACTTAGGATTAATATTCCCTTTAAAATGTGAACAAAATTTATAATACCACTGCGATTAAGCTACGATGTATCAAAGTAAGCTAACCTGGTAGACAAATCACGAAGAGCTCATCAATGAGCTCCTCATGAGTAATGAGATTAAATTCTTGATGAAATTTATTTGCGTTTGAATCAAAACCGGGAAAAAAATCATTTATTAACTTTTTCACAGATGGTGTGCATGAGATATTGCATTTCTTTCACTTATTTAGAAATGTATACTTTGCTTCTCTTTTGTGCATTTTATAATATTCTATGAACACTTCGATGAATACATAATAAGTGTCACGAAGAGCTTCTTATTATAATGAGCATATCAATGAGTGTCATGATGAGTTCATAAATGAGAATTTGATTTTAAGATTGATTTAATATACTTTTCCAAATTCAAACTCCGGCTGCAAACCAAACTCTGAGACGCTGAACCATAAGGATTTGGGCATAACGTCTTATTCAGCATATGGGTGACAGTCTTTTCGCGGAAGAGCAAATCAAATAATTAATTTAAAATCAATAATAAAAATTTAATTTAAAATCCGATAAATCGCAAAAATCAATTCAAATTTGTCTAGTAGAAATGTCATCTGACACGGTGATGACAAAAAAAAATATTTATTTATTGTTGGTTTAGTATATAGGGAGCAGTTTCATGATATCCAATTATCTCTTCGATGAGTTTTAATGAACGCTCATCGGAAGGATCATCAGGACTTAATTTTCTATATGTTTCTTCATGAATTGCAAACACCTTGATGCTCTTCAGTCAAATTAGTATTGGTTTACATAATCACCCCCACTTGAGGAACAACCCTGGTTGCCCAATCATCATGAACGCACTGATGAGCTCATGCTGATTCGTTGGATGAATGTTATGCTGAATTTTGCTCTAGCGCCGAGACAAAACTCACTTATATACTTCGTATTCATATGATGAGCAATTCAATGATTTCCCTTGTATGTAAATAAATCAAATCACTCATCGCTGAGCGTAATCATGATTCTTATTGGTGAGTAAATTAAATATCTCATCGCAGAGCGTAATCGTGATTATTAGGGATGATATTGTTTTTAAATTCAGAAAATAAGAAATTTGTGATTAGCACGCATGTAATATGCCCATATGCCTGGACGAAAGTACAACTATACTATTGTACTTTCGTGCGGGGATACGACACGCAATCGCAAATATAGAGAAATATTATTATTGCAGTGCGGCTAATATATATGCCCATTACAAATATCAACAATTGGTTATTTTTTACATTTTTTTTTTCTAAAGAGGAATACACTATCCATAAAAATATGAAAATATACTTACCAATGATAAAAACATATATAAACTTAACTGAAACTGGACGACGTCAATTACACTTCACTTTAAATTATATTTCACCTTCGCTTCTCACAAATGAAAGAAGATGAAAGATAAAATTCAGTCCGCACTTCGAAGGTGCATAGCAAAAGTCAAAGGAAATTTTTAGCGTAATACGATTTATATCCCTTTCACTCGTACATTAGAGGAACATATCAGTATCCATACCAATTTATTGCTGAGCTGACTGATGAGTTGGCGAAGAACCCCATTGAGGCGCTCAGTAAAAAGTTAGCTACCGTACGTCCACATAATGTACACTCACATTGTCGTACTTGACTAAAAAGTTGTGTTAGTGAACATAAGAGCCCCCGCCCGCACCGGTACTAAAATTTTGTAAACTGATGAGCGTTGTCCACCAGGGAAGAACTAAGGTAACACTATGAGCAATTTCTACCGTTTATACTGGACTGCTTATTTTCTTTCTCTATTTAGCACACGTGTTTCCTAATGTTGCTTTATCTGAAAGGACCACGGAGAAAAGATATAAAATGACAAAACCAATTGTTGTGAGCCGCTACATTATAAAGAATTGTGGATAAAAAGTAAGCTTATCAGATTAACGAAAGTGTAGGCTACACCGATGGAGGGGGTTTAAACCCCTCAAACCCACCCCATATATACGGCCTTGGCTAGTAATATCAGATTATTATCTTAAAGAAGACTAACTGCAAACGATATAAATAAATTAAATAAATAAATAATTAATTAATTAACTTTAATCACAAAACCGAAACTACTTTAAGTAATAAACTGGATTTTAAACTCCGCTGCTAATGCTAGGTCCTTAAAATCGAACGACCCATTAACGAAATACCACATGGAAAACATCGTAATAACGAAATTTGGAATCCGTGGTCCAATGGAACGAGAAACAAGAGGAACAAGGAGCTTCTGGTTACAGCAGCGAAAAAAGCTAGACGCAAAAGTAAACGTGTTTTTTTTTTAAAGGAGACACAACAAAAGTTGAAACCGAGAAGAAGAAAAAACCGAAACTATCGGTTTGTAAGCTGAAGTTCCGAGCAGTAGTTAAAAAATAACAAGAACGGGTAAACCGGCTGCATTGGTTGAACAGAATTAAATTTTTAATATGTATAACCCCAAAAAAATAGAATCATTTCGTAGCTAATTAATTATTAACCCCTTTAGGATTAAAACATTTCGTATAGTTAGGAATGTAATTGAAGGACGAGAGTAGGTTTTCCTAAATTAAGAAAGTTGCTAGCCGCGTAAAATTTGTCAGACTTAGAGCCGGTTTCACAGTTCAAGTTTAAACTTAAGATGTGGTTTAAACTCAGTTTATCTCTTCAACACAGTTTCACAGTGGTAAGTTAAACCTCGTTTAAACTTAGTTTAAACCACCAAAATTGAGCGTTTAAGCTCAGTTTATCTTTAGTGTTTAAACTCAGTTTATCTTTAAATGTGAATGAAGTGACATTTCGTGCGTTTCAAAGAGTCTTTATTCATTTTCGTAGGTTTAATTTATTTATTTTATTTTTTATTTTATTTTTTTTTCACTTTCGTAGGTTTAATTAATTAATTTTTTTGTCACAACGATTTGCACGGCAATATTTTGATAGTAAATGACTCACAATAGTTTGCTAGTTGACAATTGTACAGAAAATAGCTTGTTAGCTCACAATTCCATAGTGCTGCCATATTAAAAAAGGTCAAACACTGTGAAACTCATTTTCGTTTAAACTCAGTTTAAACTACGAACGGAGTTTAACTAATCCTAAGTTTAAACTCGAACTGTGAAACCGGCCCTTAAAGCCAGAAACACAATACGATGCAGTGCAGTGCACTGCACTGCACTGTAAACCACAATACAAGCAGTGCAGTGCTTTGACAATCATTTTTTGAAGATATAATTTGTAATTTTTTGTTTTGTGGATTCATTATTTTGAGAAAAACTCTACCCATTTTTCTTCTAATGTCATTTGAAAATTAATTAATCCATTTTAAATTGAACAATTCCACTATCCTTTAGTATTTCACAAACGTCAACTGATGCAGTGTTTTAGAAATTAGCATAAAAGTTGCAGTGCATGTGACTTGCCACATGCTATTACATGGGCTCTAAATTTCAATGCATCGTATTGTGTTTCAGCCTTAACAGTGTAAGCCAAGACCGCCCCCCCCCCCTAGACGCTTACTTTATATTGCAAGGCACCACTGCCTTGACACTCTAAATTCAACCATAATATTATACACACCTCGCAGGAAATTGTCGGGAACCACCTCCCTCAATTTCCATGCTAGGTGTGTCGTGTGTACGAATTATATCAACCTATATCAAAAGCGACTGAATAAAATTGGGGTTATGTCTTAATCACTCAGTAAATTTGCGCAAACAACGAAAAATTAGGTTATGTGGGCACTATTTCATTCTGTGGAAAATGAAGTATAGGGTGAAAGGACAGTTCTGAACTAAATTATAATTTTCGTACGGAATAACTGAAAAATGCATATTAACTGGAGCAAAGGTGGTTCAGTGTTTACGTTTTTTGTATATATGTATATTTGAAAAGGAGCTAATTAATCTGATTATGTTTTTTTATATATATGTATATATTCTGACACATATCATAAGCCTAGTACTAAGGTCCGCGCTAAGCTAAATTTTGTATGAAAATTTAGCAAGCTAAACGAATATTTATCCTTGCCTTTGGGTTTTGATTAGAGATGGCACCACCAGTAAGTCTCGAAAAAAATTAGCTTGAATTTATCCGCCCGGGCAGTTCTTTAGATTTATTGTCAGAGTTCTGAGATTTGATAAATTTATTGACCGGATTTTTGTAGTTAACGTAGTTTTGTACGTCTTTGCTGTAAGTACGGATGAATTGGATTTCTTCTCGTGGCCGTATTTTCAATATCATTGTTAATTTTTTTTTTATTATATACATTATGCATATTATTTTTACATGTCTGATATTTCCAAAAAATTTTAACTACCTGTTTTAAGAAACATTATGACCGCGCGTTGTATTTCCGAAAAAAAAAATTGCAAATTGCTTTTCTTCTTCTTTTTACTATATCTTTTCTCTGAGTACCCGCTGTCATATTTTAGCTGCTAAAATTTAGCTTAGCGCGGACCTTAGTACTAGGCAATACACGGTAACCGGTTAACAAAATCCTTATAAGTTCGCAGCTGCTTTTAAGAAAGTCCAAGAACATAAATTAAATTATATTTTATCTGAAATCCATAGACTATAGGATTCAGCGCTACAATATTGCTAGTAAAAATTATATATAGAGAAAGCAAAGTATCTGAACCTACTTTCGTGTCAATCCATTTTAAAATTTTGTTCAAACTTCGGTCACACTTGTTCAAAGAAAAATAGAGAAATGTTAACGAATTGTGCGAAAATTCGTCAAAACCTTATCGCGCCACGCACCCATTTACTTTATGAAAAGGCAAACGTAATTTTTTACCAATTAACTCCATACTACACTTTCGACTGGAATAAAATTAGGAGAATCAAGGATCATTTGAACATTATTCAATTTGTTTAAAAATCGCAAAATTTTTCCTATTTGTAGGCAAATTTCTGTCATTTTTTATATTATTTAGTACACATCACGTTTCTCATAATTAAAATTGAAATCAAAGGGAAACTAAATAATTATTGTAATATTTTTAAAGGCACAATAAAACTATCCCATAATAGGCTTAAAAATAAAATAATATTATAAAATATCGTAAGTATACTTACGGATGGAAATTGTTAAGATGATATTGCAAAACTGGATACTTTCGAACATTTTCAGTGAGCAAACTTTCTGTCCCGATAACTGCCACAACATTTTCTGCTTGTCTGAAGATAAAATTAGAATCAGTTACTTAGGAAGTACACGCATTAGCAATAGACGTTCAAATACTTATCATTAACACAATGCGCTGCTGTTAATATCCAATCTTCGGATATCAAAGATCCACCACAAAAGTGCTGCAAAATTTTGATTCCATTAAATTGCTTCACCTCTTGCAGTGACACGATGTAAGAATTTTGTCCAATGTCTTCATGAAATATAAATTATTAAACAATCTTAAATGAAAGTGTACGTCATTGCGAAGATCCTTCGTATTAAAATAATTTACCAGATTTCAACACTACTCGGCCTCCTACTATTGGATTAAGTTGCGCGCGTGGCCAGAAAAGTGAGCCGAGGAAAACAATTCCGAACAGTGTCACTGACATGGCGAAAACAGATTGCGAATTGTTTCAAAAATAATATGATCCGACTGTTGAATATACGGAAAAGCTGTTTAAACAAATTCGACGCGAATCAAGCAGAACATACAAATTATTTTCCACAATTCATAAACACGATAAATATGTGTAGACGATTATGGATTAGAAGAAATTAACTGCGAATTCGTGTAAAAATCAGAGATAACTTACATTTTCACTGGCGGAAAATCCTCTCCATGTAAACATTTGTTTAGTAACAACAGTACAAACATTACGGCTTTATATAGTTATTTTAAAAATGTAAACTTTACCCGGCTGCTGTTGCCAAGATGTCTACGGACATAGATGGCACAAGAACTAGATGTCGCATGCAGTACCAAAAAAAGTATACAAAATTTATATGGCTGGTTGGTCCATTCTGGAATGGACCACAACATTTGAAATGATGTATACGTTGAGTGATTCATATTTTTTCATATCTGAAGTTTGAGGAAGTCGATCAAATGTATACAACACTGCTATTATAAAAGCATTTGCTTTTGGCACGCTCTAAAACATGTTATGGTCCATTTCAAAATGCACTACCCATTTCACAATCTGTATACTCTGCTCTAGTAAGCCATGCGACATCTAGCTCTTGTGCCATCTATGCTATGGATTATGGTTGGTAAAATATTCGCCCGTGGTTCTACAGAGTGTTAAGTTCGAACATCTTCGACGCCTCTACTAACTATGGTATAACATAACCATCATAAAAATATCACTCGATGGTTTGAACCCCACTGCAAATTGTAGTTCCAGCATGGTGATTGTATGTAAATGTTACGGAGCTACTCGGGTATGTATTTGGAAATTCGACCACAGATCCCTGGATCATACAAAATTTTAATCAATGCAACTCCCATTGGAATTTGTTTTCTTGAGTTTTGCAATCGCTTTATTCGCCTGTTCATAGTTTCTTGTACTAACTATATCCGAGTTGGTTGCATTTATATACCTACCGAATACGGGGTATGTTTGTCGCTGAGTGCTGAATTGCAGTGTACCAACAATTACGACACGACAAATTATATCATATTTAAATTATTTGGAATTAGAGCTCATCTCCTACTACAAGCAGGGAAATCATCGGTGGGTCAATCAGTATTCATGATACAGGACAGGAGTAGAACAATGGAACTGTTTAGGGGGAGCCGAGCCAACACCATGAAACTAGTAAGGGCGGTAACGGGTCATTGTACCATAGGTAATCATGTTAGAAGGCCGGATCTAGAGTCAAATTATTTCAGTCAAAGCTGTTCCTGAGGAAATTGAATTAATTCGACATGTACTCTGTGAGTGTCTTGCTCTAGTAATCAAAAAAAGCTTACTATTATTATTATTTATTTCATCAAAACAATCTAGAGAAATGTAGGAATTAATTAATTAATTAATTATTAAGATTTAAAACTACAGTATTATGCGAGCGACAGGAAAACAAAACAAGAAACAAGAAGGAGAAAGTAAAAAGTGAAAATATTCCGTTTAAAGTTAAAGGTACTCGACCATCGGTTAGGTTAGGTTCTACCTGGAAAAGATTCCTGATTCCTCAGATTTAGGGGGTGCGCTACCACAAGAGCTAAGTCCCCAACTCTTTGTCTGATAATTCCCCAATTTGCAGAAAAAGTAGCTACCAAGCGTATTCCTTCTACACAGTAAAAAATAGGGATTTTGGTTTTTTCCCCATAAAATTTATGGAATAGGGAATTTTCATATTTTTTTATGTTTTTCGCTACATTTTAGGGAATATTCCCTAAAATGTAGGGAGCATTCCGTAAAATATAGGGAATTTTAAATTGTTGATTTGTTTTTTTTTTCCTAAAATGTAGGGACTATTCCCTAAAATTTAGAGATACCGCACCACTCTCCACCATAGGTGAAGGTGATAGAAGACCACCCCTTTTAAAAAACATAAAGGCTGGAACAGATTGTGGTGCTGGCGCTGGTGTTGGCGCATAGTCTGCCGCTTACCTTGTAGCTGAGTATGAACACAATGCTGCAGCTTAGTTCTGTGAAAACTAGTTTGATATTTTATATTTCATTCCATATTTCCGCTTTTCTTTTTAAATTTTTATATGAGGGATCCCACAATATATCTTTCCTTTTCATTATTTCGATGATTTTTTCTGTATGAAAATTTTCCATTTTGTTTCACTCGAACAAACCGCTTCGTAATCACAAATGTCAATCTTGGCGCGCACCAAAAGTTAAAATTTGGCAAAACTGCGCTACAGCGCCAGCTACGCATTGTGTCGCCATCATACGAAAATCGTGCTGTTATATTTTGACAGATAGTGCTCCAGCACCAGCTACGAGCACCAGCTACAAGCGCCAGCTACGAGCACCAGCTACAAGCGCCAGCGCCACATTCTGTTTCCCACTTTCTTATGGTCCATACTACCAAGTAGTATGGAAGTTATATTGGTGCACTGGGCACGCTTAATCAAAATATTGAAAAGCAATATATGACTTCTTTTCAAAAACAATGTGTGAATTATATGAACGAAAATATTTTTCCATTAAAAATGCAGTATAATACCTAATGTATTGAATGTTCTCTTCCTCATATCCAAAAGAACTAGCATTTCGGGAATTTTACGTACTTTATAGGTTTTCTAGTCCCCAATACCTAAATTCATTGAATGTTCCATAGATTTGGGGAAATTAAACTGATTTTCCCTTTCTATCAAAGAAAATTACATTTATTTTTAGGAAAAAACGTGTCTTAAATTTAGGGAATAGTCCTAAAATTTTTACAGTGTAGGCTTAGCAAAGTTAGGGCATTTGCACAGCAGGAGCTGCACACTCTCAACCTCTTCCTCGTCCATAGAACTTCTGCATAAGTCATTGTATGAAGCTTGTATGCACTCTGAATGTTTACCAAAGAGGCAGTGTCTCGTGATAACTGCACTAAGATTACGCACATTATTTCGGTTCCTCTTCAGCAGAGATTCGATCCTTCCAAGACATATCTGTGGCCAGAGCTGTTTTGAAATCACGCATGTGGTCAGTTTGACCCATGTGTGATTCGCCAGCTAATAGGCCAGTGAATCTAGAATCCTTTTCACTGGCCTCCTCCACTGGACACATACAGCCATTCCACACGAAAACGATCAAATAGTGCTTGTTTCGGACCCGACGATCTTCTATTTGGACGAAACTTTCTAAATTTGTAGGAAATACCAAAACAGCTCACCCATATTATTTTTTTTGTTTTTCCCCACCACCTCCTGCCCGCCTTCCCGCTAGGTGGGTAGGAAATTTTTTGATTTTACGATGAAGCGTTATTTTCAAAAAATCGTATCTAGAGAACGGTGCAACCGATTTTTCTGATTCAAATGTCAAATGAAGCTTAATACTTTAAATTTTCATATAAAAAAAATATAACAGAACTGAACGAAAAATGTGTTTTTATTAAATATTAGTACTTTTTTCACAAAAATTGTATTATCACTAGAGAGGACTTCTAGCACTTTTTTTTTTATTTTTATTTTGAAGCTATAGAAAGGATATCTATCTGTCTATGAACAAAAAATTACGACGGCGTTACGCTTCGTTTTTTAGATATGAGTTTTTAAAGTCACCATATAGCGAAAGTAACGCACTATGAAATAACTGCACTGAGAGGTATGTATTGTTTTTTTAAAAATGGGGACCTCTAGCTCTTTTTCTTGTATTTCTTATCTATCTAGGTGTACAAAGTGCAATAAGTCCTCTCTAGATTTAGATTTATGGAGGTGTGTACAGGCTCCGGCCTTGCGTTCACTGCGACCTAAAACATCTATCATTCAATTTATTCCCTTTGTAGATTTAGACTGTTAATGAAATCTAGGAGCACTCTGGGACTTAGCTTCCACACGTAGTTTGTTGGAGGAAAAGCATATTCGAGATGGAATAGTCTCCATCTGGCCAATGCTTCGCAGTTGCAGAGTAGATGCTCCAAGGTTTCCTGAGCATCCTCACAGAAGCGGCAAGCTGTACTCCCAGAGAAGCCCAACTTGTGTAGTCCTCTCTAGTGAATAATACTATTTTTTTGCAAAAAAATAATACTATTAATAACAACAATAAAATTTCATTCAGTACTGGTCTGTATTTTTTTACAGAAAATTTTAAGTACTAAGCTGGCATTTGAATCAGAAAAGTCTGTTTTCGATATATGATTTTTTGAAAATTACGCTTCATCGTAAGATCACACAAAAAAAAAAGGGGGGGGGGGGGGTAATAAAAAATATGAGTGAGATATTTTGGGTATTCATCCAAATCGGAGATGATCGGGTTCCAAGGTGATCGGTTTCGTGTGGAATAGCTGTATATTCATAGCGGAACTTCTCCTGCCAGAGCAACAACTGCCTCTAATGCAGGTATGTCACTGTGACCAGGCACCCAACAGATAATAACTCCGTATACCGTCCCCAGGACAGAACTACAGATCTTAACAGGTCTGATGTTATCCAGAAGCACGACTCTATACCTAAGGCTCAGTGCACTTTTTCAGCTATACATTTCCCATAGATGTTAAGGAGCAACAGCCGGAGTACAATCTCCACAGCTGACGTTGGTGTTGTTCAAAGAGCCCCTGTAATACCTGCACAGACAGCTCTCTCGATTTTAGTAAGACTTTTCAGGTGTGTCGCTTTCTCTAGAGCCTTCAATCATACGAAGATTTCATACGTACGGATAGGTCTTACAATAGCGGTGTACATCCAGTGCACGATGCGAAGGTGTATACCCTATCTTTTTCCAAAAGTTTTCTTGCAGGCACCTCTTTGACTGGAACTAAAAGAGACCAAAAGCTTGCTCTCCAAGATACTATCGAGCTCATTGTAAATCTCACAGCCATATGCAAAATCGATTTAACCGAGGTTATATAGAAATAATGCCGCTGAAAGCCCATAGTCATCGAAGTCCGCAATAAATTTTACTAACCACAGAATTTATTATGAAATATCACAGCTAGATTTTTATCAGAAGTGACAACAGGAATTATTACACCATTTATATGAACTTTTCGACCCAGCGATCAGAGAGGTCTCATCAGTATGGTTATCTCTGATCGCCTACCATAGAAGTTCGATGATAGGGTCACCTACTCACTTCTATGGTAGACGATCAGAATTAACCGTACTGATGAGACCTCTCTGATCGCTGGGTCGAAAAGTTCGATTTTTCTGCATTCTCAATGCATTTTAGAAATTCATTGAAATTATTTTCAATGAATTTCAGACTGCTGTAGACGAGAAATAATCCACCTACATTTATATGAACTAGAGAAGAATCGGGAATTTGATAGCCATTTCTTCTCGGATCTGGGAGAGCTGCAAGGTACAGAGCTTAGTTGTGTCCTGAATTTTCTTATGAAAACAGAATAGATATTGGGCGATGTCTTGAGATAGATAGATTCCCTTCCCATAATGGATATGACAGTGATCTAAGTGAAATAGGCTAAAATTCATCTTAGTGGCACCCTCTAACCCAATGTTTCCCAAAAGGTGTGTAGCGACACACTGGTATGTCGCGGTCCGCGGACGGGTTCTAGTGTCGCAAAATTACAAAAAAAGTATTTTTCATTAATCGTGAATAATTACCAAAAAAATTATAGTTTCCGTTAAAGTTTTGATTTTCAAATTTAAGGAATAGAAGAACAGTTAAATTCGAGCATCAGTTGCCTATGACTTTCTAAAAATTTAATTTTTTTCTTTTTTCTTATTTTAATTTGGTTTTATTTTATCTGTATGTATTTTACGAATATAGAATTGTGAATTTACATGCTAATAATACTAAGTAAATTTTTTTCTTCAATTTTTTAAAATTAAAAAAAAATTTATTTAAAAAGTGTTCAAAAATACAAGAACAAAATACATGTTAAGTGATTGTGTTTTGATTTAGTGTAAATTTTAATGTGATTTTTAATGTAAATTTTGATGTGTAATAATGTAGGTAAGTATTTTTCTTTACTTTGTTTTGATTTTGACTGTAGTAGAGCGTAAATTCATAGTTTCTATAATCGTAAATCATTCATTCATTAATGCGGAATTCACAATGCAGAGTGGAAGAGTTGCGTATGTTAGAAACTGGCATTCCTTTTTTTCGCACGCAGTAGTGCATATGGCCACCTCTTTGTGGCTCTAAGGTGGAGCAGAGTATAGCAGCATGAAAATAGGTTCTATTTTACATTCACTTCCTTTTAATCATAACTAACATCTTTTCATGTTATTTCATAATTTAATATTTTTTATGAATGCTAATAATAAAACGAGAGGTATTTTTTGATAAACTTTATGATTTAAAAACCAAAAAAAGTACGTTAATTTTAGCTAGTCTCGAAGCCATCTGATGGTGCCAACAAGTGTCTCTTTTCGAATTCGTTGTTTTGACAACGACAGTTGTTTGCTTGTCAAATTTCCAAGTTCACTCTGTGCATTGTCAGCATCTTCTTTCTGGACTCAAAGCTCACTCTGCTCTAATATGCATTGTGAATTCTGGAAAAAGGAGTAGAGTGGAGTCACCAGATTTCATTTTCTCTCATCATCTCACCAACGAGATATTAGGAATTTTTCAAATCTGACGCTACTCTGTGAAATCTACTCTGGTGGGAAGCGCGAAGAATTTATATTAGAGTGCAAGCTTCCGAAATGGAGAGACAATGCAATCTGGTGACTCCACTCTACTCTGACATTGTAAGCGCTTCTTAATGCTTTCAATTTTAAATAATATGCACTTACTTCTTAGGTACAAGCACAGACAAGTAATAACAGATATGCAAGGCTCATAGTCAACTATGATGCCACGCAGTTCATATTAACCGAAAATATTAACTGACAAGGCTTAGATAACTTTAGCGAAACTCCGAACAATGAAATGAGCCGATAAAGCTTCTTTATTGACTGCGATCGTTTTTCTTTTGCTTATTTTTATTCGTAAACTGACATGGTACAAAGATTTTTTTTTTTTTAATAAATCAGTGATATTGTTTGAATGAAAGGAATAGATGAGTGTATAGATTGAATGTATTGATTGGATAGGCTTTTTGACTATGCAATGGATATGAGTACCTCGATCCAATATAAAATCAACGATTCTTTGACTCGACCTGAAGTAGGGAAGACCTCAATTTTTTCTTAGAATTTTACTGGAAATTTTTTCTTTAATATTTTTATGCTTACGCCGAGGATAAGCCATATAAAGACGTGGATATCTTTGTTGTACTCGTTGGATTTCCTGTGGATAAATTCCCAATCCAAAGTCATAATCGAGTGGAGCAAAGCCAGATAACTCTTTTGCCATATTTAATAATATTGGTAGCATCAACATTTTGCGCTGTTCAATTTTGTTTAATAAATTTATCCGCAAATTCAACATTTATCTATAAAAATTTTAAATCGATGATCAAAACAGTTTTTCAACTTCCAGTTTTGAGGTGTACACTGAATAAAAAGGAGACCTTTTATTCATTATTACAATATCCCACGTGCTACGATTTATGGTCAAATGCCTAAATTATCGAGCCTTAAATTTAAATTTTTGAAAAATATGACATGTAAATTGCAGTGTTAATCTTGATCTTGTTAAGTTTTTGATCCGTTAATAGTCCTTTAATACGCAGAGGGAATTGCCTCAATATCTGCTTCCGTTCAAAAGCTATAAACAGGGGGACCGAATCAGTTATGACTTTTTTTGAAAAAGGGCAACTTTACCTGTTATTCCTGACCGATAATAATTTGCTGCTAAAAAAACCAAGCTGGAAAGGCTTTTTATTTTATCTGGCAAAAATAAAAAAGCCAGCTCGAAAAAATAGAAAGCCCAGCTGGTTTTTTAGCTTTTTTTTTTAATAAAAAGTTAAGTTTTCAAAAACTTTGCAGGAATCGAAACGGGTTTCACGAGACATCTTTTGGTATATTCCACAAAATTCCACGATCATGATTTATCCCAGCTTTTTTTATTTAAAGTTTTCAAAATACCAGTTATTTTTGGTCCCTGGTTATAAATGTTTTTATGTTATGCGAAAAGTGAAAAAGTTTAATTTTCAGAACATAATAAATTTTATACTTTTACACTTTTAGCACAACACAAAAATGTTAATCAGAACCATATTTTGGGGTAATTCTTTCCTTGTTGCAAAGGACTTACAATGAATCATATTTTAGAAGGAAAAAAATATGTCCTTGATGTAAAAATTTCACAGGATAAAATTACAAGTTTGTATGACATTTCTTTCAAGAATTCAAATTTAAGGCTCGATAATTGAAACATTTTTATCCTTTCTACACCATCTTCAACACCCATTAACGATTCAAATAAAAACAAAATAAAGAAAATCGAAAATGCGCTTATTGAGATATTCAAGGATGACGGACAATATCCATTATCCTTGAAAAAATGTCAAAAATGGACGCGAACGAAAAATTTTTCAGCAAAATACTATTTAACAATAAAACCAACCTACCTGTAAAATTTCATCAAAATCGGAGATGTTCAATGAAAACACCATGAAAATTTTCCCCTACAATTTTCCCAAAATTTACCCGGGGTTTTGTGCACACATCGAACAAGTTTTTAAAACACGGGCTAAACCTAATGTAATGACATTTCTCTGACAGTTCTCCCGAGTATAATAAATTGTAAACAGTTATTTATAAAATGGGTGAAGGCAAATAAAATGGGCTCTAGCTTTTTTTTCTATTTCTTTTCTTCTAATTTTTGCTTATTTTTGCTCAAGAAGTAATTTATATGTCCCAATCAACAACAAATTGCAAGTGACAGTTCTCAAGTGACAACTGTGAAATCATTACCCCGAGAAATTTTTAGTGTAAGCACGGGATAGCCCAGGTTTTTCAAAAAAGAAGATAGTCTAGCTCGGTGTAGCCCTGGGATTATTTACCCTGAGTTTTCATCAAACAGACCTAAAATTTGTCGATTTTCTGTGAACTTGACTTCATTTATATTTTGACATGAGATAAACAAGCTCTGTTTAACATGGATCACCGTCAGATGTCTAAAAAAACAACGGACCTTCAAATGATATGTTCTATCTACATAAATATAACTTATACATATTTTTATTTAAAGAAAATTAAAATAAAAGCTTCAAAATGTGTATTTCAAGTGTATCAAATTTTTGTTGAACACAGTCTTCACTTTTTATACCTCTTAGACCAATTCTAGAAATTTTTCCTTTTTTAGAAATAAATTCACAAAAATAGACGTTCTTTTGGCCTTGCACTAAAAAACACAAATTACTTTACGTATAACAAAATTTAATTCTCTTTTACAAAAAAAAAAAATTATTAGTTACAGTGATTTGCTTAATTTATTTTATAACAAAAAATAAACGATTCTCTTTTGAAAGTATTCCGCTATTAATGCTCTTTTGATTTGTGATATCTTAATGCATATATGTACATATAGGTATATACTAAACATTTAATCCGTAATCATACATGTGAACTGAACTCAATTATTTTACATTTTACAACTAAATTACAGTTGAGTTGTAGCACTAACAATACACTTTACTACTGATGAAAATTCGATTAAAAACAGATGCGTTTATAAGAGTAAGGTAACAAATTTATACATAGTTTTGGAAGCACTGAACTTCTAAGTATTTGATCTCTTCCAAATGGTTTTGCACAATTTAAGCGGAAAACACAATGCGATTGTCATCAGCGCTTATCAGCTCAAATTTCATTCTATTTTATTATCTATTATTGCCTGACTTTACCCACTATTAGAATAGCACGATAATTTGAAGATGAAAGGCATATGTGAAATATTGACCTCCTTCTTTCAGGAGAGAGATCCTTAAGTAATAAATAATAAAGGATTTACAATCCTTTCAAATAGAATTTTGGGTTTGTCGAAGGTAACAAAAAGTAGGTACTTGTGTGCTCAACCTGTATCATAGGTCTAATTAGTCCTTGTTATGGTCGCATCCACACATAGCAGTATGCTACTATGTTTTCTCCGACTGTGCCACCGACAGCGCTGACGGTGCAATAGTCACAGCTACACAGAGCAGTATGCTGCAAAGTTCGCTTGACGCTGGCACTGACAGCTGACTGATGGTGACATAGTCGTAGCTTAGACAGTGAAATAAGCCGCCCTGCTCCACCAAACTGTGTAACCGACATCGGACTGGCAGAGTCTAAACGGCGCTCAAGGAAAAATTTCAAAGTTTTAATATTAAATACAGAAAAAGGGAAAAGTTGAGTGAAATTGTTCTGCGGTATAAAAGATTTGGCGAAAAAACCCAAAAAAGTAGATCGATTGAAGTCAGGACAGGCGATTTTCGAATATTGGCTCTAATAAAATAAAATAATAAAACAGCAGCCCGGAGTCAGGTTCTCGTGGTGAAATAGAAGAAAACATTAAGGTAGCCAGAATTTGTATACAAATTTAAAAGATATACGAGCTGAAAAGTTACAACTGGACGTTGTCCAGAAAAGACGGAAAAGCAGAGATAAGAAAGGTCTAGGAGCGAAGAAAATTTTTAATGGAGAACAGAAGAATTTTTAAATACAAGAAGAAAAAACAACCGTCTCGTCCGCGGAAAAAATAAATGAAAATTTTTGTTTGGCGAAATTATAATTTAAGAGTATTTGGATATTAGAGATACTTTTTATTTATTTTTTCAAATGAGAGTAGGCGTCATTTGAAAAAAAAATGTTTACTTATGATAATAATAATGAATGAGAATAAAACGAGGAAAAAAACGCAAAAAAAAATCACGTTTCTTGTATGGGGGCCCTCTTTAATTCTTAATTTTATTTTATTTTTATTATTTGTAGTTATAGCGGCAATAGAAATACATACAGTGTAAAAATTTCAACTGTCTACCTATTACGCTTCATGAGATACAACCTGGTGACGAACGGACAGACAGCGAGGTCTTAGTAATAGGGTTCCCGTTGTTACCCTTTGGGTACGGAACCCTAAAAAGGAACACAAGGCAAGGTTTTCGTGCTTAATGGAAGGCTGCACACGTTAGATACCTACATATCTTAAATTTAAGCAAATGAATAAAGGATTCTCGGAAGATTCAAATAGAGTCACAAAATTTAGCGAAAACGCAAAATGTTGTGTTATTGTAAAATCAGCACATTGCCATTTAAAGCTATGACGAAAGCAAATTTAAATTTATACGGTAGTCTAAAATCAAAATAAGCATAGGCTATAATACCCTAGACACACGGAACATATCAATGATCATTAGCAATAATCATTACATAGTTCGAGTGTTATTGCATCATTGGTGCAATGATCATTCGTTTTGTCATTGCACCAATTACGCCTCCACAAGGTCATTCGTTTGTAATTATGCATTACTTGTCATTACTCTTGCCGATAAAAGCGCTTGCAGTGGTGAGGAACTGCAAGTTGTTTCAAAAATCAACTGATTTTCCAGCCATCACTGTCACATGTCAATTTGTGAAATTTCCTGCTACATTTTCAACGTAAATTTTGCATATTTTTCAAAGCAAATTACTGAAAAAGGTTTCTCACATTATATATCTAATACAAGGCTCGAATCAATTTTTCACAAATTACTTCACAATTCACAGTTTATAATTTACAAAATTGAGAACTGTCATCTGTCAAATCAATCGAATTACCGTCAGGATATCGTGTGTTTGCCTTACCAATTACGTAATTGGATCAATGATCATTCTAGCACGTCGTGTGCCTAAGATATTAAAACTTAAAACCAGAAATTAGGTTCAAGTGGTTTACTGAAACAAATATGAATGTGAAATAAAGGATTTTAGGTTAATTAAGAAAAATTAGTGTGGCTTAGGAAGCTAATGAAGAACAATTTAAAGCCAAGTTGTTAAGTGTTTGAATTTTCTTGTAGACATAAGACACCTGGCGTAGACCAGGAAAATCATCTTCCAGTGGGAAGGTTATCATATTTATATAGATCCAAGAGGAATAATCAGTAGATTATAACCAGGTGATGAAGTCGGAATGGTGCCACCATTCTGTTTTCATTTTTTTTTTTAATTTGTCCTAGATCATGAACAGGCAGAACAAGACCTAATTCTTCATGTAACCAAAGAAACTTTTAGGCATACTCGTATATGTATGTAGAGATGGCTACACTGGTCAAAAGTTCATGTTAGCTCTTCAAATTGAAAATCAAAATTAGAATAATAAGTGATTTGAGATATTTATGTTTGCATAATAAACAACTAGTTAAAAGAACTGTTTTCATTTTATCCTTGCTCATTCGTGCAAGTAGTGATGGGTATTTCACCAAAGCCCATCAATTGGTGACCCCGACGTGATAACGTGGAGTGCTACAAAGCGAGCTAACTTATCGCAAAATTAATAAATTCGCCTCCAAAACAAGGGAAAACAATTTCATCACTCTGCGGTGATTCTATAAAAAGGGTGAAAAAAAAATGTTAATTGAAAGACATTCCCTTAGCGAGGAACGTAGAATAGAAAAGCTCCTCTTAAGCGAGCAGATAGGTGATAGGAAGCCGTCAGAGTTCCTTCGCTATTTAAAACAGCTCGCAGGAACATCTTTGACTCCTTACACAACCTCTCGCATGATGGAATTCGAGCCACGCGGAAAAAGATGACATCTAAATATTTTTGGCCGTCAATTAACCGAGACTGTAATGAGTGGTCAAGATCTTGTCTTGCCTGTCAACGTTCTAAAATACACAGACACACGAAAACTAAATTTGAACAGTTCAATATACCTTCAGGACGTTTTGAACACATACACATGGATTTGGTAGGTCCACTACCACCGTCGAATGGTCTTTCTTATATTTGAACCATTGTGGATCGATTTACAAGATGGCCAGAAGCATACCCGATCGCGGATATCTCGGCAGAAACAGTTGCAAAAACATTTGTACAACTGTATGTCTGACGCTTTGGAGTTCCAAATCAAATAACAACCGATCAAGGTACTCAGTTTGAGTCCAAACTATTTTCAGAAGTAACCAAACTGCTCGGTTCGAATAGAATCCGTACATCAGCTTACCATCCTCAAGCCAATGGCATGGTGGAGAGATTCCATCGCACCCTCAAATCATCCATTATGGCTCGCCAAAACACAAGACACTGGAGCGACGAGCTTCCACTCGTTCTATTGGGGATTCGAACAGCTATAAAGGGGGATTTAGGCTGCTCATCTGCGGAAATAGTTTACGGGCAGACCCTAAAGGTACCAGGAGAGTTTTTCGTGCAAAATGACACCAATAGTACTAACTCACATACCACCTCAGAAGTAGTAGATATGCTCAAAACGTCCATGCAAGCTGCAGTACCTATAGATACGAGACAAGACTCACAAACTAATATCAACGTACCCAAAACAATAGAAAACTCCAATGTCGTTTTTGTTAGAGTTGACAGAGTTCGAACTGGACTTACACCACCCTATGAAGGACCTTATAAGGTCACAAAAAAACTGCGAAAACA
This sequence comes from Dioctria linearis, assembly GCA_963930735.1. Classification (NCBI taxonomy): domain Eukaryota; kingdom Metazoa; phylum Arthropoda; class Insecta; order Diptera; family Asilidae; genus Dioctria; species Dioctria linearis. Next base: position 272,885,051 of record OZ005741.1, read on the forward strand.
ATTCGTCGTCAATGTAAAAGGTAAAAACAAATCAATTTCAATCGATAGGCTAAAACCTGCCTGTGTTATCGCATCAGAATCAAGAGACGGAAGCTTAATCAAACGCGTTAAATTTAACATTCATAATTGAAGTACATTTGGATTTTTTTTTTTAACACAAAATAATTTTTTTTTACTTGTACGCTACGCTGTTGGGGGAGTATGTAGAGATGGCTACACTGGTCAAAAGTCAAAATAGCTTTTCTATTCGAATTCGAAGTTGTGAAGAGTGTTGATTCCGCCGTCCGTCGAGAGAGTAGCACTTCATGTTACTTCAAGTTAGTTCATGTTAGTTCTTCAAATTGAAAATCAAAATTAGAATAATACATAAGTGATTTGAGATATTTATGTTTGAATAATAAACAACTAGTTAAAAGAACTGTTTTCATTTTATCCTTGCTCATTCGTGCAAGTAGTGATGGGTATTTCACCAAAGCCCATCATGTATATCATAATTTTTACAGATTTTTTCAGCATTTTTGCGTCGTATAAACAACTCTAAGGAGCTCCTTCGAGGGACTGAGGACATTAAGTCACATTCCAATATATATTTTCTCTTGGGTTAGTCTCTATAGTTTCTTAAATGTTTGTTTGGGTACGGCCCGAAAAATTAATTATATTAATAGTAATTGGATTGTCAAACGAAATGTAGTCATTCTCAAGTCACCTGGAGTTTTTGTAAGAATATGAACTGTAAGTATTAGTCAAGAAGGATTTAACAATAAGTTGCACGTAAAATGATTTAAAATTATTAAATTCTTTTTATAACGTAATGAAGTTCTTACGCTTTTCTTTATCTCCTTCGCTCTCCTGGAGCCCTTTTAAGATGGCGGTTGACTAAGGTCCGCTTCTTCACTTGTAGGCACCTGTTAGCGTCGTTATTGAGACAGAGTTGTAAGTCTCTGCGAAGTGCTGGTTATCCGACCATTAGACGCAAGAAGAAGAAGAAGTTTATGTTATTATGAAAGTGACTTTAGGAAAGTAAGTTGCCTTCTGCAGATGGAGTCGGTTTAGCTTTCTCGTGTATTGGAAAGTTTGTAAAAATAAAAATTAATGATTAAAGTTAAAGGCCGGTTTTTTATATAATTATTTGAGGGTTCATTGAATATCCGTGTGTGGGCTCTACAATTTTTAGAAGTGGGATAAGATAGCGAGAAAATTGATTCGAAGCAAACAATTTACGATTGTGTGCAAAATGGCCTCCAAGGATTGCTTAGAAAATTTAAATAAAAATGAACTGCAGATTCGAATGAGGGAATCAAAATTGTCCACATCTGTGGAAAAAAAAGTGATTTGGTCAAACGATTGAGACACCACGTTTTTATTGATTGTGAAGCAAGCAGCAATGTTGCAAAATCACGTTAGTCAGAAATAGGATCTAATGGTTGTAGTGACGCTCTACACTTAATCCGAACAAAATGGCCGAGTCAAATATATTTATGTCATGTGAGGAAATAAAGTACGAGGAAAAATTATTGCAATTAGAAAAAGGTTTATAAGAGAGAGAGAGAGATGGAGCGCAAAATAATTGAATTAAAGATATAAAAGATTTATGCTAATGACGGCAAAAATAAACAAATAAGTAATAAGGGAGAAAAATTGTTGCATTCGGCGGAAGTTTTAGAACCTTGGGAATGAAAAGTTTTTACCTTCAGATACATGGATTAAGAGACTTGAAGTCTTAAGTAGTGCCTACAATTAGCAGAATGAAACATTATTGCATTACGCGTGCTTGAATGTCAAAGGTACAGCAAGACTATGACGAAATAGTCTCAGTGAAGAAATTTTAAGTTGGCAGCAGTTCAAAACTGAATTTTTTAAATCCTTTTATTGTATCACAGATGAGGTCGATATTTATTACACCTTATCTGCCAGAAAGAAAACATACGGCGAATCTTATAAAGATTATATTTTTCTGGTAAAAAATTTAGCAAAGTATGAAAATTTGAGCGTACATGCTCTTTTGAAATATATAATTAAAGGTATTGGAGATCCTAGAATCGAAAAGATATAGCCGCTAGCGCTACAGAAGCTTACATCATCATCAGACCTTTTGGGTCATCTGAAATGTTTCGAAAATGTTAAGTCAACAAGTTTTAAAGACCAACATACGAGTCAAACAACCAATAATCAGGACAAAGATAAAATTGACAAAAATAATACAACTTATTCTATAAAATCTGGGTGCTTTAATTGCAATGAACCGGGACATTTGGCAACAGCATGTGTCAGGCCAAAACGAGCTCGTGGATCTTGCTATAAATGTGGCAAAAACGGTCATATTATCCATAGCTGTCCGTCCGGAGCTGGGTAGAAGCCCAAACGAAGTCAAGTCTATCTGCACCTCTGGTGTAAACTCTGTTGACAAAACAATCTGTGAGAAAATTATACTAAATTTCGGAAACGATGCCGGTAATTTAAGATTTCAGTTTAAATTAGAAACCATAATTGATTCGGGTAGTCCTATCAGATTAATTGAAAAGAAATATATTCCTGATTATTTAATTTAAAATAACAACGAAGCAATAGATTATTTTGTAATCAATATTAGTAAGCTGAACATTATAGACACCTTCAAAAATAATATATCTATAGACGACAGAAATTATGATTTGAAATTTTATATTGTACCTGCCTAATGAAAAACTATGTGTTCTTCTTGTATTCTGGGAAGAGACTTTCTTAATAAAAGTGATTCCAAATTAGTTTTTGGAGGTAAAGAAATAAATTATTCAAACAAGTATTTTAACAGCGAATTACTGAATATTAATTTAAATGCTAGCGTAGAAAAACATTTTGATGTTGAGTTGAATCTAAATTCGTTACTGTCAAAGAAGATAAACAAAAGTTTTTAACAGTTTTCGATCAATCATATATGAGAGAAAAACGTCCGGTGGAACGTGTAAATAAATGTGAGATGACTATTAAACTAACAAAAGGAAGGTTATCGGTATTCGAGAAAGAAGAGGTTGACAAAATAATAAGCGATTTACTCGAGAGAAATATCATTAAGCCTAGTATCTCTCCATTCTCATCACCTATTGTTCTCGTGAAGAAGAGAAATAATGAGTACAGGATATTTGTAAATTATAGAGAAATAAATAAAATTATAGAAAGGGATGATTATCCATTACCGTTCATTGAAGAACTTATTGACCACATGGGCAACAAGAAATAATTTACAAGTTTAGATCTAAAGAACGGATTCCATCATATTTTAGTAGATGTGAACTCTATAAGGTATACGAGTTTTGTCACTCCTGTACGTCAGATTGAGTATTTACGAATGCCCCTTGAGTTTTTCAAAGATTTGTCAAGTTCAAATTTATATGGACGATATTATGGTTGCGACAGAATCTTCAGGAGACCATTTATCTATTCTTATGCAGGTTCTTAAATTAATTAAAGTGAACCATCTTGAACTTCGTTGGGACAAGTGTAAATTTTTATTTAGTAAAATTGAGTATTTTGAATACTTGATTGATGAAAACGGAATAATACCTAATCCACGTAATTTAGAATCGATACCCGATTTTAAGATTCCCAATAAGTGTAACGAGTAAATAGCTTTCTGGGCTTGTGCTCCTATTTTAGAAAGTTTGTGTGTAATTCTTCACGTATTGCTTCACTATTTATTTATTTATTTATTTAAATTTTAAGTTAAGACGATAGTATACACATTTTTTCAGATCCAAATACTAACTACCGCAAAAAGTTATTCGTATACAAAATAAAGAGAAAAAAATTACTTAATTGCTATAAAATTATATAGTGTAATACTAAGAAAAAGGAATTATATATTTCATTATTAATACGAGTGCTAAACACTACACAAGTGGTACATATGAGCAGACTATTGCTTAGTGATACAATAAAAAAGGTACTAATTCAGTCATTAAAAACTACTGTGGGAATAATTACGTAACCTAAAAGCCATTATAGTGACAAAAGAATACAAATATGAAAGAGAAATTATTATTATTATTAAAAAGAAAAAAAAAAAAAAGAAAGAGGCAAAATTGAAATAAGCATCAAAGTGAGGTTCAAACCATAATTCTTGATGGGAGAGGGGTATGGGGCTGATTGAGCAGTCGTTGGAAAGGCCATAAAGTTCTGCATACAATGAGGGTGTTTTGTGAAAAACTAGCTTTTTCTTAATCATCCTGTAACTCCCAAAGATTTGTCACTTGGATTTTTATGGATTCTTAGAAATTGTATGGTTTTACTCTCTAGATATTAAAAACTTTCACAAGGGATAAGAACTTAACCGCATAACACAAGCACTCATCAAACTACTGACAATCATCAGTTCAGTGGAGCATTAGACAATGCATGTTGTTTCGTGTTTCGACAAGTTGCAAGTTAAGAGAAATTAAGCTGTCCCATCTCACCTCTAGTCCCATCTCTACTAGAATTACCCTACATTTATTTCGTCATAGTAATCGAAACAGACCAGAAACACAACGAAATGATGACCGATTTATTTAGCTCTCTTAAAGATTGCATAATCCACTTCATGGAGAAGAAATCTTCATCGGGAAGATGTGAATGTGAGCCTTTTATTTCTAATAATTTTTTCCTGTGAATTTTCTTGTATATTTTTCTTCAGAACTTTTACCCGGGGGTTACACCTGCAAGTACAGCTTGCATGCAACTTGAACTGCCATACTTCTTGCAAGTGTAACCTCTACTGCCATGCTGGCAGTACAGCTTTCAGCGAACTTGCATGATGAAAAACCATGGCAGCTGGGAGATAGTAATTTGACATTTATACAGTTTTCAAGATGGCGAAAAAGAAATGCTCGAGAAAAATTGATAAATTTATACTGGTAAAATAAGATTTTCTGGGAACATTTGCATTGCATCATTTACCAACAGCTTCCTCTTAATTTTTTCTTGGGTTTTTATCATTCTGCTACTTCCTTTATTGCTATAATTTTCAAATATACGCAAGACTTTACGTCTCGATGCCATTTTTTAAATGAACTTGCATGCAAGCTGATAAAACATCAACTGAACTGCCTTCTGCTGTCAAGTTTAAAATCGCGTTGGAAGGGAGTCTTGCATGCAAGCTGTACTTGCAGGTGTAACCCCCGGGTTATGCGTTGTTGGTAGCCAACAGCAGCCCAAAATATTTAGTTGGATTGATTTGGTTTTCTGGTTAGCTAACCATTTTAATGAGCATTGCTAATTTGCTGCTAAAATGATTACTATTTTTAAGAACAATTTTCGAAATATGTTATTTGTATCCACCAGTTTTGGTACCCATGGTCGACAACAAACATTTTCGGAAACAGAAACTTACACAGAAATTAATCGATTTTGTTACTACTAGATAGACTGTATTACTTAATTTGGAATTCAGTCATTTCAAGAAAATGAAAATCTGACAGACTGTGTGCGAAATTTATAGTTCGGTTGAAATGTAATTAAAATTTAAATGTTCTTCACTTTGAGTAAAGATCATCTCACAGAGTTCAATAATTCAATTAATATGAAGAAAATTTGCGATTATACTTGTTAAGTTGCAATTTACAATTTATAAAGCATTTAGACAGAAGAAAATTTCTTTGTTGAAAAAGGCTCAAAAGAAAAGGAAAGCTGACAAAAAACAGATTTCGTAATCAACTTAGCTGTCACACTGCTGATTTTATTAGAAAATCTTTGTAGTTTCCAAAAACTTCAGTAGGTGGCACTTTTACTGCAATTTCACTAATATGGAGAAAAATTGTATTAAGTAAAATTCAATAATTCACACATACTTTTTATTTAGTATTTATTTAGTATTTGTATGGGCAATTGGTGTGACCTCCAACATTGAACTTCTATGGTAGGCGATCAGAGATTACCATACCGATGAGACCTCTCTGATCGCTGGGCTGGGTCGAAAAGTTCAATCATTTTTTTGCACTAAAAATGCATTTTGTAAATTTATTGAAATTATTTTCAATAAATTTCAGTCTGTTAGACGAGAAATCTCTTTCATGTAAAATTGAACCGAAATGTTGCAAAAGGTCCTTGATTCACTTCATTTGTTTGCCACATACCCATTCGATTCCATTTAATTAAAAATTAAGTCATTATGGAGACAGTCTGTCATCTAACCGACCATTTTCAGACATGATGGAAAAAAATTCATCAAATTTTGTTATTATAGGTAATATTTGTGTGACTTTGAAATAGCTGGCAAAATATTCAGTGATGATAATGAAGAGGATGTTGAATTTGGTGATATTGATGAGAACAGCAATTTCAAACCACCGAATATTAATCATGATTTGGAGATATTAATTGTAGATGAACCAAACAGTGAATATAATATGGATGGTACAAGTAGTGATGAAAGTGATACGGATTTTGCTCTTAGATCTGGTAATTCAATCTTATCCATTATTTATTTATTTGCTTATTGATTTGTGTTCTTATGGATTAACTGCTCACACGATAAAAAGCTGTGAGTTGCTGCTGTATATTGAACGAAGCTTTATGTATATATTTTTCATATTGAAATGTATTTAATTGAATTATTCCACAATGTAATACTTTTTTAAATACTGTTATGTAGCACCCTGCAATATTGTGACTTAGAACACTAGAATAAAGAGAATAATAGATGTCTACACATATGTATATGTGTTGGTAGGTACTGTCCGCTTAATTCTGTTTTAGCTTGAGTGAAGTACGCAAGAAAATATATCAAGATTAATCGTGATGTTTAAATTAAATACTCAGCTAAAGATTATAACAATTGGTGACGAGGACAAAAGTAATACCACAAAAAAGTTGTACAAAATGGGAAACGAAGACGAAAATGACAAAGCTGACAGTTTTCCAATTGTAATTGGAAGTAATTATGCAGAATTTGATCCAGCAGCTACTGACTGGGGCGTTTTTGAAGCAAAATTAGAACAGTATTTCTTGACCACATGGGAAGCTGATGAGACAAGAAAAGCAGTATTTCTGTTAGCAAAGTTACATCATAACGTCTTTAAAATTCTTCGAGACGGCATTTGTCCAACAGAAATTTCTAAAGTAACATACATGGAATGGAAGAAATCATCTGACGGAATATTATAGTAAGAAAATTCCTGTGTTTCTTGAAAGAAAAGAACTATCTAGCTTATAGGAGTCCACTCCAAATAGCTGACGCGATTTAAATTTTTCTGAAATCATAAGAAGCAGTGTTTATTTGAAAAATAAAATAAAATTTGCACGATTTTAAAAGAAAAATAAAAGAAGGTGGTGTCGTTCAATTAACAGCGACTTTGGTTTTCCACTTCCTATCCTTTCCTTCTCTCACGTATTAAGGAAAAGAAATTAGAGTGCTCAAGTTCTATACACGAAACTGATATGATAGTGACTCCCTGCCTACTGGCCGTATTTATTTTAAGTACCAGTACCAGGACCCATACTTCAAATCTTTTAAGTACAAGTACAAGTTCCGGTGCTGGTACTTAAAAACGTTCAAGTACAAGTACAGGTACTGGTGTTGTGAATAGAAGATCAATCAATTCTTGTTGTCAATATAAATAAATCAATTAATCTATGTGAAACAGGATTTGGGGTGACATCGCTTCTTGACTAGGTCATTGTTGTGTGGCTAAAAGCAAGAGCTTACACAATTTTATGGTCGTAGCGTACTGCAGGCAGCAGTATGCTACCCGACGGCCAGAGCTGGGCACAAGACCGTTAATCCGTTAATCGTTAATTAACGAAGTTAACTTTTCGAGTAACTGATTAACTTGAAAATTAACGGACTCTTTTAAATTCCGTTAACTTCCCATAAGTGCGTTAACCGTTAATTAGGTACCTACTATCAAAGAAACATTTAACATACAGAATAGAATATGCATCAAAAGTAATTGCCCCACTCCCAAATTTCTCAAGCAATAGAGCTGGTGCGGACGGCAGAAGGGTCTTGCTCCAATATTAAATCAACGTTGCCTCGATCCGATGAAGGCAAGCCTACATTTTTTTCTTAGAAATTTACTGGAAATTTCTTCCTTCGAATTTTTATGCATTGGTCGAGGCCGACAGCAATATAAAATCAATGTTGCCTCGACCCGATGAAAGAAAGATCACAATTTTTTCTTATAAATTTACAGAAATTTTTTTTGCACATTTATTCACTTTGGTGGCCGACTGGAGTTATTTTCAGATACAATGTTTGCCGTTGCCGACCTCCAAAAATGTGTATATATATTCTAAGAAAAATGTCCAGTAAATTTCTAAGAAAACTTTTAGGCTTTCCCTTAATCGGGAAGGAGTGAGCACGTGGCGAGTAAGTAAATGTTGTTTGAGTGTGAATGAGTGAAAAAACAGCGACGAAATTCTTTTGCTTGATCTATTCATCATTAATCAGTGTTCTGTTCTTGCCGGCGCGCGGTGACAATAGAATTGAGTTTGTTTAAAATTTTTGTTTGTTTACTAAGTTCACGTTAAGTGTTAATTTTTGTTAGTGGAAGTCGACTAGGATTGATTGTGGATGAAGGTTTGCGTATGCAAACTACATTATAGAATCATGGAATAGGATTCCAGCTGTACTACTGATGAAAATCCGTGGTGGCATTTAAGTGATTACGTTAATTTTGTGTCCAGATCGGGAGAACAAATACTTTTCGATTGTAAACTGTGCCTGCCCAAAAAATCAAGAATTAGGGCTCACACTTCGAGCTTTAACAATTTGAAACAACACATGAGGAGAGTTCATGAATCTCAGTATTTACAGTTTGGAGAAACCATCAAGGCAGGGTCCGGTCGAGGAAAGCCAATAAGGAAAATCAATCTTGTTCATTCCAATGTCGGCAGCAGCGCTAGTAGCAGTAATTCGGCTAAAAAAATACGACAGAGAAGCATTGGAGAGTCTTTTGGCATTGCAGCAACTGCAGCGGTGTATCCCAAGCTACTGTGGACCAATTCGAAGTAAACTTTTTTGTTACCAACATGATTCCTTTACATGTCGTCGAAACGAAGTCGTTTGTGAATTTGATAAGAAACTTTAAACCCCAGAAAAAGTTCAATATCGAGGAGAACACTGGACAGACGCATCGTTGATAAGCATATTCGATTAAAGTAACACCTGATTAAGTAAGTATCGCGGGGTGGTCTAACGAATATTAAAGTAGGTATTTTTGACAAATTATTTCAGTTTACTTGCGAAAATTGATTGGCTGGCAACAACTGCTGACTGCTGGTCAGCTCACAACAAAAGTTATTTGGGCATGACCGTTCACTGGTTAGATCATGTCGCAAGAGCCAGAATGCATGCAGTGTTGGCGTGCATACGTTTATAAAGTCACCATTCATATGATGTACTGGCACAGGCAATGATAGACATCCACTATGAGTTTCATATAGATAAAAAAATAACAAGGTTAGTTAAAAAGATAAATAATTTAATTCCATTGCCTTAATTGTGTTAAAGAAATTTAAAAATTAATATAATAATAATATACAATACATTAAATTTGATCTATACGTATTTTTCACTTATTCTTTCTTATTAAACCTGAAATTCAATTTATCTGTATTTCATTTAGAACTACCATTGACAATGGCAGTAACTTTGTTAAGGCATTTGTGCAATTTGGGCGGAAACCGACAAACTTCCAGCCCTGCCATCACATGATATGGACTCAGAGTCGGAACCTGATGATGCTGTTGTCACCCTTTCAAATCAACGCTCTGAAGATGACGAGATAGAATTTATTTCAGTAGAAAATCTGCTTACCATGCCTGAGTGTTGCCAGCTCAATGTAGACAATGATAATATAACGGAAAACTTCAATACTTTGCCAGTTCACATGAGATGTGCTACCCATACATTTAACTTGGTCGCAAGGAAAGATGCAGAAGCTGCTCTACAAATAACTTGTTTTAAAACTCCCTACAGAAATTCTATGGGCAAAGCACGTGCTCTTTGGAATCAGCAATCACGTAGTACGGTGGCAGCAGATAGCATTCCCACTGAATTAGGCAGGAGACTGGTTCTTCCAGATACAACGAGGTGGAACTCTACTTATGACGCTATTCTAGTTCTCAACGCAATATTAGAAACCCAAAGACCTGCCCTTCATAGAGCTTTGACTCAACTGAAGGTTCTAACTTTCAATGATGAAGATGTGACTATAATGAAGGAGTGTGTGAAGGTAAATTTGATGAAGTAAATGTATATCTTTTTTTAGCTATAAATTTTATAATATGATATTAAAACCAAACTTCTTATCAGATTATGGCACCGGTTGCTAGCGCCCTTGATCGAATTCAAGGAGAAGCTCAAGCATACCTCGGATCACTCCTACCGACAGTTGCAGCAACTGTACTTAAACTAAAATCTATCACGGCTAAGGGTCTCGTGTATTGCGCAGCTTTAGCCAATGCCTTATTAAAGGGCATAGATCAAAGATTTGGACCTCTTTTGGACGACGAACAATGCCAACTTGCTGCGGCTTTTCACCCAAAGTTCCGGTTGATATGGTTAGAAGTGTATGATAGCAGTCGAGTGGAATTAGTAAAAAAACGCATGGAGAAAAGTGTAGAAGAGGCATTAAGGCAAGAAGCCGCCGAAAGTTCCAAGGACCGAGATAGTTTAAGCGGTGGTGGCGGAAGCAGCAACAACGAAGACGAAGAGGAACATTTTTTTAATTCTGTCACTCAATCAAAAGAGAAGCCTAGGAGCCACAGATCTTTAAAAATTAAAGCCCAAAATCTGGTCAAAATGTGGCAGGACATAAAATCAAAGGACGCATTCATCGGTGCAGCATTCCTTGGGGAACAGATTTTAATAAATCTATTTATTAAATATAATACCGGTATACCTTCGAGTGCTGCAGTCGAACGTCTTTTTTCTACGGGAAAAGATATTTTGACACCTAAACGAGCCTCGCTCTCAGACGAAATTTTCAACATGCTGATGTTTATGAAGCAAAATTTACACCTTATGTCAGAAAGCGAGGAGTAATGATCTCCAGTAATTTTTATTTGAATTTGAAATAATTAATGTAACAAACTAAGATTTATATACTGTTTTTTTACTTATCTTTCATATCCTACCTAAACTTCCCCAACCAAAACATTTTTTTATAAGCAAGGGTATTATTCCCTAGGCTCATGATGCACTAGAATGATCATTCATCCAATTACGTAATTAATTGAATGATCATTGCTTGGTAAAGTAAGCACACGATATCTTGACGGTAATTCGATTTGACAGATAACAATTCTCAATTTTTGTAAATTAAAAGATGTGAATTCTAAAGTAATTTGCGAAAAATTGAATCGAGCCTTGTATTGGATATACATATAATGTGAGAAAGTATTTCAATAACTCGCTTTGGAAAATATTCAAAATTTACCTTGAAAAATATTTCAGTAAATTTCACAAATGATATCTGACAGTGATATCTTTGAAAATCAGCTGATTTTTCCAATAACTTGCAGTTCCTCACCGCTGAGAGCGCACTTATCGACAAAAGGAATGGTAAGTAATGCATAATTGTAAACGAATGAACTTGTGGACGCGTAATTGGTGCAATGACGAAACGAATGATCATTGCGCCAATGATGCAATAACACACGAGACAATGATTGTTGATATTATCCGTGTGTCTAGGGTATACGTTTAATATACTTGCTCATTTCACTAGTCCAATACTATAAAGATTACAGTTACTATTAGGAGTTAACGATTAACGATTAATGTTAACTTCCGATAAATTTTCCGCAAAGTAACGCTTTAACGTTTAACGAAGTTAACTTTTTTAGTAACGGATTAACGATTAACGAAGTTAATGCTTTCATTAACGCTGCCCAGCTATGCCGACGGCTAGCAGCAGCACACAGTTGACGAGGCTCGACCAGACGATTAAAGTTTGACTGGGACAAGTACCCGAGAAAAAAACAAAAAGAAAAAAGAAGAAGAGTCTGTTCTTCGTTTTTGGCATGTGATACATCTTGTAATGTAAAAGGGAATAAAAGTGACAAGTTTTCTTTCTGCGGAAAAAAAATCCGAAAATATCGTGGAATCCCGATGAAAGATAAAGTTATAAAGAAGAAAAAGTATCGTGAGACGAGCCGAGAGTTGAAGGACATATTAAAAGTTGCGTGTTGGTACAGTGGGAAGAGGATAGAAGCTGAACGCCAAGGCTGTGTTAAGATTTCATAGAAGCTATTAAATTTGATTGGCCCATCATTACGTCCAAATATTGAAAAGGAAAATCTGATCCCGATATCACTCCCATCGCGAAAGACTTGCTAAATTTGATTGATTTTGTCTAAATCAAAAAATTGATATGGGATGTTTTCGCTCCCTGCAATGGATAACATATTTTGAGATCTGCAACCTTTGTCGTTAGCGCTCAAGTTGTAAATTTTATCAAAGGTGTATAGCTATGCACATCGTAACACCGATATTGGAAGTCAATACTCTCTAAGGGAAATCGGACCTATTATCATCTGCAAGAAGTTACGCCGTTCTGGTCGACATTTCACAAGCTCACCAGTGAAGAGTAAAAGCAAACCGCCAAGCTTATATTGAAATTTAGAAGAGTCCTATGAACATCGGATTCTGGTATCATCTGTAATCGTTTAGTTAGGGAAGTTATTAAAATTAAGATAGATATAAGGGATGGTTGAAATAATGAAAAATTTGTATTTCAGGGCATAAACATAATATTAAAGTAAAAACGAAATTAAATTCCTATACTCAGTAGCAAGGAGGAACATCCACGGAGGCGCCTCTGCGGGGGATTCCAACCAACGAAGCATGTAAGTTGTTGCATTGCTTTTTATTTTTCTACCAATATTGCTTCTATTTTTTGAAAAGTTTAACGATTATCGAAGTGTAGTCGAATTTAGTCTTAATGGCAGAGATAAAAGGTTCAGTTAAGTTCGATAACTCTGAGAGGACTCCATAAGCGACTTATTTGTTATATAGTCGCCCGTCTCAAAATATTTTTTTTAGCAATGTATTCAATTTATCATCAGATGTTTGAAAAAAAAGAGGGAACAATGCAGTGAGAGACAGTTTAGGTCACAAATCTAAAGAATAACATACAAATTGAAAGAATTATATACGAATTTAATATACTAATTTGACGAATATTAAGAATTATGAAAAATTATTATTTACAAATTTAAAGAATTATTGAGAGTTAGTACATACCAATTGAAAGAATGACTACGTAAAGGATACAAATTTGAAGGATTTCAACCTGAAAGAAAGATTAAGAATTATTATACACAAATTTAAGGAGTAGAGTATGTAGATTGTAACGCTGACGGTTAAATGTAATGCATCCATTGATGCTTAGAAATAAGAAGTTAACGTTGAATTCGATGGAAAGTGTCTACTAATTTTAGTTTCGGTTTGTTTTTGTATTATTGATAGGATACTCGTCTTGCAGGGAAGAGATCTAATGCTCGGAAACCATTATTGGCATATGTAAATCTCCTTGTATTTTCCCTGGCCATGGAAATTGGCAGTGGTTGGCACGTCCTCCACCAATATCCAGGCTCCTCTCGGAGAGATTGCAAGAGCCTGGACCCCAATCGTAGTCCGTGTTCGTCCGGTTTAGCAATGTAGAGTGTGATTGTGAGTGACTGAAGTAGTTGGGATCCCCATTGAGTCGCTATACTCACAAATACTTTTCTTTCTCTTTCAGGCGGCCAGTGACGTATTCAACATAATTTAAATCAAACTGTTTTTTACTTGAACTATAATCAATAAAAATAACCTTGCTTTCATATTGATTTTGTTTTTAACCTAACAATATATTAAGTTTTTAGTAATTTTAGGTCGGATGTTTACGAATGTTCTGGAAAGAAACAGCTGAAAAATTCAATAGTTTAGGTCCACAATGTGGTTGACAACATTGAAAAGCCTGTCATGTTTGTCTCAAGCACTTTAACTTGCAACAGAGAAAAGTATTCGCAATTACATAAGGCGCTTGGTATAATATTTGCTTTACATAGATTCTATATGGAGTAAAAAAGTCTACACTGCGTACTGATCATCAAGCTCTTAAAAAGGTTTTGAACCCAAACAATGGAAATTCATGTATAGCCTTAAACACACTTAACGCTGGTCTGTTACGTTATCTATCAACAATTACATAATAGAATATCGGAAAGGTAAATACTTGGCAAATACAGATGCAATCTCACGAATGCCTTCGTCGGAAAGTAGTAATACCTATAGAAGAATCTCCTACTGTAAATTACTTAGTGTGACGAGAATTTTTCGATTAATCATGCCTAAATCAAGGAAAATACAAATCAGGATAAAGTAAAAGAAGAAGATCTGCTGTGAGTAGGGAAGAAAAATTTTCAGTACGCTTCAGTCAATTTTGTATGTAATTTTTTATGGCTTTGGGGCAATTATAACTCTAGAATCTTTCGGATCTAAGTACTGCGCTGAATATATTATAAAGACACGTCTATTAGTATTGCAAAATTTACAAAGCTTGTGTAGTTAAATCTCCACTACACTATTCAATCATCTTTCTGCAAAATGGCGGATAAACGTGCCAGTGAAAGAAACAAAAATAAAACAGAGACAAATAATTCAACACCTTTGGCAGCAATTACAATTATGTCAAATTTAAAGGCAAAGGTTGAAAATAAACTATCGGCGCTTGCAAAGGACATGGAAACGAGAAGGTACACATCTTCACAGTACTAATGGAAACAAAATTGAAAGAAACCATTGCTGATATAAATGTTGGATCTCTTCTTCATGAGCTAGAGACATCACTACATCAAAACAAATGAAATGTCACTCGATAGACGACTGGATTATCTTGAACGTCAGTGTTTTGGTCGCAGGCACTGCCCTCTTGGAGCACAAGGCGGGAACGATGCCTGAAAGTGCTATGTGGCACGATTAGAGAAGAAAGAGTGACTAAAGAACTAAGAAGAAGGGAGAGATTTTCCGATGACGCTTTTGACATGTGGTGGGTGTAAAAAAAATTGTTGCTCTACAAAAAGAGACAAGATTGCAAAGTGTGTGGGACAAACTATCTCAAAGTTTTTTGGTTGAAAATAATAAATAGAAAAAACCTTTATGCTATCAACAAAATCCCAGAATTTTGAGGATTAGAGAATCTTAGCATCGAGCACGTAGCGCAAAAGTACCCGGGAGTCTTTAAAGAGGGATCCGATTCCGAATCATCCAGAAGTTCCCCTTCAATTGGAAAGCAGCAGTATTTGTACAAGAATGAATTTATTTGGATTCTCCGGTATATAGCAAAAGCTAGATTTTTTTTTTTTTAGCTTTTGCTATATACCGGAGAAGCCAAATAAATTCCTTCTTGAACAAATATAAGCTTGCCCCGGTAAAAAATCCTAAAGAGTAATATCTATTCTTATTATAATTTGTGGCAGAAATCTGGTCAGAAGCCGTTTTTCCACTCATTCCATCCTGTGAGGAATGAACGGACCCCATTCACGCTCCATCCATGCCCACAATTGAAAGAACTAGCGATAATCTGCCTGTAGATTGGTGTCCCGAATCGAAAAAAACAATAAGATACCGAAATAAATGGTGGAAGGTACGAAAAAAAATCTACGCAGCAGTAATCTGGATTTAAGTTTAATTTCTTTCACTTCATGGTCAAAATTTAGAACTGTATTAGGAGACCGATCCGGTCTTAGAAATTCTATTAATTTACGTTATCAATTATTACTAGATTGGAACAGAGCAATAATTATTTGATGATTAGTTTGTACTATTATCCAGTAGGCCAGTATGATAGAGTGAAATAGCACGAAGAGTGGGTTAAAAAGTAAACGAATAGAGAAGCCTTTGGTGGTTGAAGTCCTCTTAGCCCCACTAACGATAAATTCAATTTGCAGCTTTCCAAAAGATAAAAAAATATATAAGCGCCTCCAGGGAGCTCCTTCGAGGGATAGATGTCACGTAAATCGATTTTCATGTATTCTATTCTATTACTATATTTATATATTCCGATTAATATACTATACGGGCTAAGCTAAAGGATGAGCCGGCGAAGAGCACAGAGGATCTTACGATCTGATCCTCGATAACTTGCATGAAAAGTCCCTTCAGGACTAGACGTGTGCATCCTACTTGTTCTATTTTTGGTAAGGCACGATTTCTTTTATTATTGGTACGTGGCAGCGGCAGGTTTCTTTCGGTGAACTCACCCCACCCTCTCCACATATAATCCGAGGTGCTAGCGTACCGCCTTGTGTTATCAACGCTACCATGGAGTGAATTATCAGCTTCGGCTGATTGCACGACCATGGTATAAAGACTACAAGTTAAGATGGAGAGAGAATGAAATGCCGCCATTATTATTTTTCTCTGACGTCAACAAATACTTGCGAATTGACATTTCGGTTATGCACCATTGCCTTTGTAGCTGGTATAAATCGTGTACGGATTAATTCAAAGTGAAAATAGTGGCATTAATAAAATAAAATGGTTTCATGTAGTGTAAAAGGGTGTAATAATTCCCAAGGAAAAAACAATAAAAAATGTGAAGTTCTTTTATTTTCCTAAAGACATTTTACTGTGCCGCAAGTATGTGGTTGAAAGGCTGTGGAAAAAAAAATAAAAATATATATATATGGCTTTTAAAGTTTTTCGTTAAGAAATAAAACTATAAATTAAATTATTTTTTTGAATTTTTAGTGTAAAAATTACAACAAAAAAACAATTTGCAGGCATGATACGATTTCATGGTGAAGCATCCTTTTATAGGTAACGGGCTGAAATACTTACTTTCAAGACACTTTTAAAAATAGCGAGAAATACCGCGAAATAAGTCAAAACTCTCTTCTGTCTACAGGCTATCTGTCAGTTTAAGTGACAACCGGGAACGACAAGACGAAAAGTGAAGTGAGATTTCGGTGAGTCGACAACGATAATAAGGATGAATGTATTTTCTAATCAGATCATTTTATTTGTTGCTGCCCAGCAAACATTGCGATGAAAAATCATGAAAAATAATCCAATTCCTTCTATTACCATGGCAATATTCTCTAGATATCACTTTCCGCTCTTCTAAGCAATGCTCATTCATCGGCGCTATCTTTTTCTTGTTTTCAACATGTATTGCTTTCGGGCCCACTAGATGATTTGAAAACAATTCCTCAGAAGTATTGCTATCGTGTTCCCTAGCCTAGATGATAAAAAAAAACAATTCATCCAGAAGTATTGCATTTGGGATACATCCCTTCCCGAAGGAGGTGACTTCCGCAATATAGAAAAAGATAATCTTCCACGATAAAATTTATCTTCGCCGGAATCAGATGCACGAACAGTGTTGGTAGGTCGAGGGAATTCTCCCATATTATGGGAATTTTCGCCCTCAAAAAATTGAAAAAAGGAAGAGGGAATAATCGCGTCTCCTCGAACAAAATGTTGGAAATATGTGTAGACAGATAGACATTCAGTTAATATTGCATTCATGATGAACAGCTGGAAACAAGCGCTTCACGCATACTTTTGTGAATACATGTAACACTCATCTCGATGACAACTGTCTGTTTAAGTCTAAATGTCAAACTGTTAAGAATTTTTTGTTCCAATAAAGTGTATAGAAAACAATTACAAATCAAAGGTATTACTTCTTATTTCTGCTCCCAATTATTCCACACAGACTGCGGAAATCCAAGGGACAGTTTTTCTACACAAAATTGTGGGATAAATTATACATCCAAAGTACAAAAAATATTGTCTTAAATTTTACTGAAAAAATTGAATTTTGCTGCATAAGGCAAAATTAATGGAGCATGGCCTATTACTAAAATATCAAAAAATGAGACAATTTATAGCTACAACTTTATTGAAACGACACGTTTAAAACCATGAAATTCACTTCTGAAATAAGGGCTTTGAGAATTTGAATAAGTATAAGCGGCAAGCGTATCCTCCAAAATACTACATACATATAAGTAACATAACCACAAATTGAAGAATATACGAATATCTAACACGCATGTACTTTCTTATTTTCTTATTCTTAGTTTCTTTATTCCTACACGTTCACACAATACTATGCACGCAGGCCGCACACCAAGCCATTGCCGTCTTTATGTTCCAGGCCGTGCAAAACCCTCGAGAACACTTCACAAGCCATGAAACAGACTCTCTCCCTACCACATGCGAGGCACAACGTAGTCCTTACATTCTACAATATTTACAGTGTTCTTATGTAAAAGTGACAAAAGTTTGATTTGAATAGCTCCTCCGCCCTAAACTACTATTCATACAGAAAAATGGCGTTCTGTTAATCTTAAGCTTGCTTTCTTATCTTCCTAAATATAGACAAATTATCATACCTTTCCTAACAAAAATATTTAAAAAAAATTATCTTAACCAAATGACTACGATTCCTCAAACAAAAATTCTCAGCTGAGTAATCATTGTGATGTCGCTGTGCCGTCTTGGGATGCCGTGGGCTGATAATATCGAATGTAACTACCTACAGATTCGGACTCCGGCTGCACATACACACATGCAATTATCACTCAGCTGGAGAGGTATTAAGCGTAAAATGGTAAGGTCACGTTGTAATCAAAACTATTTGATTATTTTGTTAAGTAAGGTATATAGGAAGTGTAGCCTTTGGAAAGGTAAGGATGCAAGATTTAAATTACTAGAAGACTGTTTTCCTGTATGGATAGTTGTTTAGGCTCTTTAGCATATATAAAGTCAATGTTTGACATTTTTCCATAAGCATCAATATAGAAGATTTTAGAGAACGGACTCCGAACGCACTCATATAGATTTCTGTTTCATGGCTTGGGAATTATTCTCGAGTTCTAGAGTGGTACGATTTCGTACTTCTCCTAGCATTTGTTCTTATGGAAAAATGCATTACTTCAAATTCAACCTTCTGCACAATGTAAATAAGCCTCCGTACTAAAAGTTTTATTCAGGAATTGTGTTATTTAATTCCTTGTGCATTTACCAGCATAAAAATCTAAGTACTTTCTTTAAGAAAATTGTTTATATTTTATCACTCAAACATAACACTACACATAAAAATGAGAAAATGCGTTGAATTCTGTTGCTTCATACCAGCTTTCATTTCTCTGTGTGTTTTATCACAGAGAAATGAAAGCTCACTTCAAAGTGGGAGCAAATAGTTCTTAAATCAGATCTACTTTTGTTTGAAACTGTTTTTCTTTGGAAAATTTATAAAAACCTAATGTATAAATTATACCACCATAACGGCAACAAATTTACATATAAGATAGGCTAATATTTGAATTACCTTTGTATTATAATTTAAAAGTTATGAAGAAGTCAAGCACAGAATGCCGTTGCCGTCCCACAGTGGGGTATTTTAATTATCTACGCGGTCAAAAGTCAAAATAATAAAGTTAAAAGAAAGCTTCTACAATGACTACCTGTGGTTAAGGGACATTCCAATGAACAATAGGCCGCCCCGCCCCGCCCTTCAGCCGTTGCGCGTCACACAAAAATCAAGTCGGAACTTGATCATTTAACCTTGTGTACGTGTCTGTTCTCGGCAATTTTGTGAAAGCGTTAAGTTTGCGAATTAAACTGAAGTTTTCTGTGTTTGCTTAGTGCAAAAATAGCAATGGATTCGGAGAATACAGGTATGTAACAACCTAAATGTAATATAATAAGCCAAATTTGTTTTCATTTCATATACTTTTGGCAATCGAGAAATGATGTCTGAAATAGTGCTATTTTTTCATATAAATTTTTGTTTAAAATGATATTTGTGGTAGTATCCGGGTAGATCCGGCAATTTTTGTAATTTGTATGATAACTTTAACCTTTAAGCACTTAGATAGTAAAAGAATTAGCAGCGGAAAAGCGCGGATGCGCTAACCCGTAGTACTTTGAATGTAACGGTCAAAAAAGTTATATTTGCGAAAAAAGTATTCGTGTCTAAAAAAAACAATCTCTGTTTATTCCAGGTACAGCGGGTACCTCTGGAGTGAAGATAGTGACTCGTAAATATCTATTGGATGTTATGAAAAATGAAAATTTACGCAATTTGGACGGAAAACTAAGTTCCTTAAGAGATTATCTGTTCAATCGTGATGACCTTACTGAAGACCAATTAAATAAATTGAAAAAGGATTTTGCACATTTTAAATCCGAGATAAAACAAAGATGGGTCAAAGCCCATAAAAAGGAAGAGGTTTTTTTAAAAAACAATCATCTTTGGCTGGAAGGTTCATTTGAGATTCCAGGCTCAACACTACACCGTCCAGGTCGCCCTCGAAAATCGTTTGGCGAATCCAACGAAAGGAGTAAAAGAAAAAAAACGGAAGAGCTCCGCTCTAATTTAGAAGACGGTGTAATACTTCACGCAGCTCAAGTTGAATTGTGTAAATCGGGAAAACGTAATGCTTCAAACGTACTCAAAGATATTACGAGCTCTCCGACCCGTGCAACAAAATACAAAAAGGCTTACGATAGCTTTAAATGTAGAAATCATTCGGGTCTAAGCCCCATGCAAGCATTAAAAATGTTTATAGATGCAGACTTAACTCGAGGACAATATGAAATTATAAGGAAAACTAACAAGAATTTTTTTCCGTGTTATAGCTTAATTCAAGAAGCAAAAAAACAGTGTTATCCTCCCCCCAGAAACGTTCACGATAACAAGCACCTACGCCGGAAACCCAGCTACAACCATTAATAGATACTAGGGGGAGCCCGCCGGCGATGCCCGGCGTCAGTGTTTGATGTGCAAGAGGGTAAGGGGAGGGGTTGGCTATCATTTGAGAGAAGAATGAAGAGAAACGGTAAAGAGGGTGAGGAGCAATAGACAAAAGAGTGGAGTCAATTCTGGTTTACACAATTCCGACGTTTCGATCCGATTCGATCTAACCCATTTCGATCTAACGGATGCATGAGCACAATTGTTCGTTCGGTTTCAAACACTTGAGTTGAAAATTTTGCCAGATTTTGTCTTTCCGCTTTACATCCATCCATAAAAACATTCTTTTTTTGTCATATAATTCATCCCTTTTGTTATTTCCTCAACAAAAGCCTTTTCATGCATCTTTGAATATAAACAAATCTTTACAGATGATTCTTCTAGTTTATGTCATCCAAAAAAAATTGAAATTTGCTCAACTTCTCCGTTTCGATTCGATCCATTTCGGTGTAATGTGTCCAATTGCACGTATGTCTCATATAAGAAAATTTTACATTTGTACGAATCGGATCGAAACGGTGAAATTGTGTTTCCTGCTTAACTCTCAAACGTCGACGCGTCATCATGCTGTGCCCAAATTTATAGTAAAAAATCCAAATTTTTGTATGGCAACCCCACGAAGGATTTACCCAATTCGTCCCATTTTCGAACTTAAATTTCCATGGTGCCACCTCTTGTCAATTACAACCAAACTTGCATATATATGGAATATACAGTCAAAGTATAAATAAGAATAAGTAGAGACAGAGGCGAAAAAAATTGGAAATTTTCCGTGTTTTTTAGACCGAAAGAGGTAATCTCATATACTTTTGTCTTTTGCATGAATGGGGGAAAAGAGCTTGGCTATGCATTATTGTAGTGCGACTGAGACAACGAAATAAAATAAAAATTGAGAAAACGTAGGATTACACGAATGATAAAATCTTCTTGAATACCTTCAAAATAATTTCAAACTATTCATAATAATGTACATTGGTAACCCTACCTCCATTTGGCAAGAAAAGATAAATTTCGCAATAAACAACGCACTAAAAGGAGATGTACAATTTCTGTAAAATAAATTCCCCGAATCCAGAATGAGATTCCCCCACTTAATCTCTTTCGAGCAAAACAAATGTAAACAGAAAAACGTGCTGTTCACATATCATAGGATTACACTAACAAACATTAGAATTCCTGCGAAAAACATTGGGACAATTTCAGAAAATTTTGTATTCTTTGATACAGTTAAGGTAGGGTAAAACTATCATTAGCTGTGACTGTGACAATGGGCGAAGTTCAAGACTGCGACATCCAGTTGGATGATATAATATTGTAAGTGTTTTTTTATTTTAATTAAATAGATATTCGTAATAAATTTAATTTTTTTACAATTCTTTTACTGATGAAATGGAAACAGAAATGGAGATAGGGCCAGAAAATAAAGAAGAAGAAAAAGGAAAAGAAGAAGACGGAAAAAAAGGAGAACATAAAGAGATGAAACAGGAAAAAGGGTAAATATTTCATAAATGTTAGCATATTTAAAAATTAGTTAAGAAAATAATTTTTCAGAAAAAAAAAAGAATATTGAAGAAGAAGAAGAAATCTAAAAATTTTAAGATTACGTTTGCTAAAGGTAGCAACAATGTTAATAATTTTTATACTTGCTGTAATTGCAAGAAATAAAATGCTTATATTTTGAAAATTAAAGTTTGTTTGTCTGTCAAAGTGGCATAATATTAAAAGTTATTTATATTTGTGCATGTCCTTCTGTCTGTCTATTCGTCTGTCCATCTGTAGCTCATCTAGGGTGAGCCCGCAAGCGCTGCCGAGGTGGGAGGGGTGGTCTGGGTGGAGATGCAAATCCAGGCATCGTCAAAGATTACTTAATATATATATATATTAAGAAGATAGGACACAGCTGAACAAAATTGGAAATTTTTGTGTTTTTGAAACCGAAACAGGTAATCTCATATACTTTCGTCTTTTGCATGAATGGGGAAAAGAACTTGGTTATGCATTATTGTAGTGCAACTGAGGCAACAAATATCGAGAGAACGTAGGATTACCCGAACGACAAAATCTTATTGACTCCCTCAAAATCCTATCAAACTTTTAATAATAATGTACTTCGGGCCACACTACCGCACTCTTTTAAGAAAAAGATAAATTTCGCTCTGGCCAAGATGTTGAAAGGAGATGTAAAATTCCTCTCAAATAAAATTCTCATTTTTCCCGAAAATATCAGAGAATCCAGCATGAGTTTCTCCCACTTAATCTCTTCAGAGCAAAACGAATATAAACAAAAGCACGTGCTATTCAAATATCATGGTATGACAGTAACAACATGTGTCCATTACAGCAACAACATGTGACTAACCTCGTGTCAATATTTCATGATAACCGGTTTTTACAAGAGCGCCGGAACATTTTATGAGAGTAAAACGTGAAAACTCCGCCCTTTCTCATTTATTTACGAAAATGAATCATTTGCCATTCTGTTTCGTTACATGCAATTTGCGCTTTCACATTTTTTATCTTTATTCATAAAAGTTTTAAAGAGAGTTTGTTTTTTTTTCATTTTTCTTCTTTCTTTCTTCCTTTTCTTGCCGTGTGCATTTTAAATGTAAAACAATCGGAGGTCTTATTAACATTAAAAGATCAAGAGCGGAACACTTTAAACTTGATTTGTAAATGGGGCTGTGACGGATCCCAGCAAGCACAATACAAACAAAAATTGGATAATGAGGCTGACTCAGACGCAAATATTTTTCAAAGCTGCTTTGAACCTGTGCGACTAGTTTTCGGCAAGAACAATGAAAAAGTGTTGTGGGAAAACCCAACACCTTCGTCTCCTCGATTTTGTCGTCCAATACGATTTCGCTTCGTCAAAGAAACAACTGACATTACTAATGAAGAGATTCATTACGTTAAAAATTCCATTAGCAATTTAACTGCGACTGAGGTTGATATTGACGGAAAAAAATTTTTGGTGCATTCCCATTTTGTAATGACTATGGTTGACGGGAAGGTCTGCAACGCGGCTACTGGAAAAACATCCACAAATCGTTGCTACATTTGTGGAAAAACTTCCAAAGATTTTAATAATTTAGAGGACAAAAGGAAAATTACAAAGAGTGCTACTGAATTCGGCCTGTCTATTTTACATACATGCTAGAATTAGATTTTTTGAAACCATTCTCCATTTAGCATACAAGCTGCCCGTAAAAAAGTATCGGGAGAGAAAAACAGATGACGAAAACCAAATGGAGAAAGACAGAAAAACTGAAATACAGGCCAGGTTTCGCAATGAAACTGGCTTATTAGTTGACATGCCGAAAACAAACTTCGGAAATACAAATGATGGAAATACGAGCAGGAGATTCTTTGAGGATCCAAAATTAGCCTCAGACATTACAGGTATAGATTAAGAATTAATATATAGATTAAAAGTCATTTTGGAAACGATCTCGAGTGGATATATTATAGATGTAGAAAAATATGAAAAATACGCAGAAGAAACTGCTCGTTTATACGTAAAACTATACCCATGGCATCCAATGACGCCCACACTGCACAAAGTACTAGTGCACGGAACAGACGTAATAAAAAATGCATTGGTACCAATAGGCCAGTTGTCTGAGTAAGCAGCAGAAGGACGTAACAAACATTTTAGGACATACAGGCAGGATTACTCAAGAAAATTCTCCAGAGAATCCTGTAATAGAGATGTTCTGAACAGGCTTCTTTTGTGCTCAGATCCTTTTCTCAGCCGCATCAAGAATTATAAAAAAAAGAAACTTGTCTTCGTTTCTACCTGAAACATTGAACATGCTTCTGCCTGCCACACCGAAAAACCTATCAGAATCAATTCAATCAGAAAGCTAAGATGAGATAAATTGATTATAATTTTGTAAAAATAATTAATTTCACTTCATATTATAGTTATTAAAAGAACATGTATTTTATATGCCAATTGTTTTTTAATTTTTGTTTTTATTTTTTTTAAGTAAGTAATAATATAATTTTTTGTCTGTGTATAATTTGCTTGTTTTATTTTCGTCATTCTAAACCCCAAAAACCACAAAATTATTTTTGGCCGGATAGAGAATTGAAATACCCCCGTTCGATTCACAGCGTATTGAGCATGCGCAGTTTGTCAAAATATGAGGCGAATGTTAAGCTTTGCCGATTAATTGATTAAAAAATACCTTGAGTCATGTTTGAAATGAAAAAACTGAATTATTTGATATGGAATGGGGGAAATATTTTTAAATTGATAGAAGCATTACGGGATGATATAAAAAAATTGTTAACATTGTCTTTTTGCCTTTATTATACTTAAGTAGTTACTGTGTGTTAAACATCGAAAGACTTATTCTTTTTTTTCATATAACTCAATAGGCAAGCATAAAGCTCTGATTGCTTTCTAGTTTGATTTGTGGTATGAAGGCAACAAAATTAACGCATTTTCTCATTTTTATGTGGTGTTATGTTTGAGTGATAAAATATAAACAATTTTCTTAAAGAAAGTACTTAGATTTTTATGCTGGTAAATGCACAAGGAATTAAATAACAAAATTCCGGAATAAAACTTTTAGTACGGAGGCTTATTTACATTGTGCAGAAGATTGAAGTTGAAAGTAATGCATTTTTCCATAAGAAAAAATGCTAAGAGAATTACGAAATCGGACCACTCTAATACTTTTCCGAGTAGCAAAATCGTTTTGTGTCACGGCCGGGAACATAAAGACGGCATTGACTAAGTCAATCGATTTTGACGTGATAGCATCGTGAATTTAGAAAAGAAAAGGAACATGTCAAATAAAGAAGATTTTTATTACACAACTAGGTAAATATGAATTTTTTTATACGTCTTTGCTAAAGTCATTCCTTGTGCTGTTGAATACTTTCATTAGTACGATTTAATATTTTTTAAATTAAAATAGTCTTTAGAATTTGTTTTTTTTTTAAATGTTTTTTAATGATTTTCATCAGTGTTGCCATATGGCCACGCTGGGTCATCTTAGGGGAATTTTTTTATTTATATGCAATTCAGTATAAATTTTGTCATCTTCAGTGCGTATATTATCGATGAATAGAAGAGTGCACCAATGTTTTTATTTGATTTTAGGGCTCTTTCATTGAAAGACGCACTAGCTTACTTGGATGAAATATTGTCAGACGATGAGTCACCACAAGCCTTGTACATAGAACCACCTAAGGCGGAAGATGGGGTATTGAGCGGAGAAGATGATGCTAATGATGAAGAATTTGGTTTACCAGATAATGTGTGCGCTGGCCAATTAAAAGCTAATTGTGAAATCGTTTTGGGTACTGGTCGACGTATCGATTCACATTAAACAATATTACTGGAGCCAGAACAAAAGACAGGAATAGATGACGAAATTTTGGTTGATGTCTTGGAAAGTTTGTCTGATATTGAACCATCCTAATTATGCTAATTATGAAGACTGCATTGGATTAACCCCACACGAACAATTTGAAAAGTTTTTTGACGATGCTGTACTGCAGCATATTTGTGTTGAATCCGCAAAATATGCTATTTTTTATAGTAAACCGAATCTTAACATTACTGTCGAGGAACTTAAAGTTTTTATTGGAATCTTGCTCGTGACTGGATATAATCATCATAGCCGTGTCAGAACATTTTGGAGTACCTACTGACGAAAATCTTCGAAATGAAATGGTTGCAAAATCGATGCGCAGAAATCGATTCCAACATATATTGCAGTTTCTTCATTTTGAAGATAGCCACAAAACAGGAATTGATGGTGATAAAATGTGGAAACTGTGCCCTATTACAGACCATCTGAAGTCAAATATGCTGAAGCACTTTCATCCTGAGCAGAATCTTTCTTATGATGAAAGCATGATCGCTTATTATGGTCATCACGGATGCAAACAGTTCATAAGAGGGAAGCAGCTTCACTTTGGATACAAAGTATGGTCTTTATGTACTCCGGCAGGCTATTTGGTAAACTAAACTTCGAAATCTACCAAGGGAGAAACCGACGATCAAATACTGTGTACGAGGAAAGATTCGGCAAGTGCACAGCGACACTTTTGAATATGATCGACGACGTTAAACCTAATGTTCAACAGTTACCATTCACATTTTATTTCGATAACCTGTTTACTGGACTTATTTGAAATCTCGTGGATACAACGCAACAGGAACTATTCGTGAGAGCCGAATCCCTAATAGCTGTCCACTTGACCACAAAAAAGAATCAACGTAAAAGCAACGGGGGTTTGCTGTTTCAACAAAAATGAAAGACACAAACATTTGCTTAACGAAATGGGTTGATAATGCTGTTGTAAAAATTGCATCAAAGTCATGCGGTATGAATCCAACGTCAAAGGTGCTACGATATTCGAAAGAGCAAAAAAAAAATTAATGTGACTCAACCATCAGTTATCGGCGAATACAATAAATATATGTGTGGGGTAGATCGCTTAGACCAGAATATTAGTCTATAGCTATACCGTATTGGAAATCAAGGAAAGAAATGGTGGAGTTGCATATTCACTTGGTTGGACGACGTAGCTATTCAAAATGCATGGCAATCATATAGAGTCGGTCAACATGCAATGCCACAGCTAGGATTCAGACGAAATATTGCAATCTACTATTGCAATCACTTTGGTGAAAAAGCTAAGGGTCCTGGACCGACTCGCCTACGTAACAATCAAGGTACAGCATATGAGACCTTACGGTACGATTGCCTTAATCACTAGCCATATCCAATTAGCAATAAAAGAAGATGGGCTGGAGATACCTGTTCCACTATTGGCCGTACTTCGTGCAGAAAATGCGACGTTGGTTTATGCCTAAAATGTTTTCAGAAATACCATACCAAAGATTAAAAAGTGATGTTCAATTTCCGTAATATTTAATAATAAACATGTGTTTTAATGCCAGACTGAAATACAATTATTTTTATTTTTAATATAAGTTTCCCCCAGTATGACCCAGCGTTGCCATTTGACACCATACCCCTATGACCAGACTTAAGGGATGCGAAGCAAACTAGTCATATTTTCACGTTCCCTGGACTGCCACTAGCCAATTTATATAATAAAAATCATGTTTCGAAAAAAATATAGTTCTGGGACATACCGGGTTAAAGAAGTTTTCCCGGATTAACAAATTTGCAAAGATATAAAAATGGGAAGGACACAAGCTACTAAAATATTGATGAATGTACTTAGTACTGTGCAGAGTGAAAATTTATGTGATATATTAAAGTCTAATTATTTTTCTGTTTTACTGGATGAAAGTACAGATATAGCAACTCGGAAAAAATGTTGTCTTATCGGTAGATTTCTTGATCCTTTGACTGGAAACGTGAAAAATGAGCTTTTAGAACTCATTGACCTTGATGCCGCTGATTGCTCAGCTGACGCCCTATACAAATAGCTTCAAAAAGGTGTTGATTGATAACGACATACCACTCAAAAATATATATGCGGTCTAGGTTGTGATAATGCCGCAGATATGTATGACTGAAAAACATAACTCTTTTTACTCCAGACTGAAAACCGATGTTGTTCCTAACGTCATTCTTATTAAATGTACCTGTCATTCGGCAGCACTAATTGCAAGTAAATCAACTATGCATATTCCCAGTGAATGTAATACACTCTTGAAAAATGCTGTTAACTACATTTCTAGTAGTCCAAAAATTCTTGCCATGCTAGCTGAGTTTCAAGAATATTTTCAATTAGAATAAAGAAAGCTCTTAAGCCCAGCACAAACTAGATGGCTTGCGAGGCAACCATCAATTAAAAGATTTCTTGAAAATTGGACGGCACTGGAGTACATGTTTTTGTACGACTCCGTACAATCAACAAAGCAAAAAGCAAGGACTAGCTACGAAATAATGCAAGATAAACGTATAAAAGCATATTTTTACTTTTTAGAATATGTTTTAAACTAGTTCAACACCTTTAATGCACTGTTTCAGTCAAAGAAACTGTTAATACACAGATTATATGCAGAATGTGGTAGTTTATTAAGAAGAATTTATATCAATTTCGTGAAGGCCAATTTCATCGATTCCCTTGAAAGTATTGTAGAATTGAAGGATGAGCATTTAGTATCAGATGTGGATATTTACTTAGGGCCAAAATGTGAAGAATTCATCGAAACACTTGAAGCAGATCAGAAATTAGAAATAAAAGGAAAAGTTAAAAAGTTTTACATCACGGCATTTAATGAACTCAAAGGCAGATTACAATTTGATGATCCAATTTTTAAAGAAGTCGAATTCTTAAACCCGAAAATATCCCTTGAAACTTCAAAACGTACAAATTTGAAGCAATTTAATATTCTTTCAAAAAAAAAATTTGGATCCAGCGAATCAGATGTAAATATTGAATGGAGAAATTTAGCTGTTACTTTTTCGAAAGATGAAGGTCAGAAGTTAATGAATTTGACGGTAGAGCAATTTTGGAGAGAAATAGGAACAATGAAAAATGTTGAAGATGAATATCTATATGTTTTCAAATTTAAGTAAAACTCCAAATTTTGCTATGGTTTTGCCACATTCAAATGCAGCAGAGTCGGAAAGAATATTCTCCATTTTTACCGACGTAAAAACATTAAAACGTAACAGGATTGGTGAAGATTCATTAAATGCAGTTTGCGCCATCCGTTTGAGTTTTCAATCTCAGGATATTACCTGCATAAATTTGAGCCGTCTGAAAAACATTTCAACCTACACAATGCGAAGAATTTTTTATGGTCGGAGCGTATTGCCTGTAGCAGTATTCTACACTGAAGCAAAAATGCCAGACGGACGGAGTGGTACGACTCGAACGCACCCTACTCGATAAGAAGAACGTTTCCTCACGTTTAATTTTTGACAGAGGAAGAAGAGTTACGACTACTGACGGATTGTCAAAGGAAAAGTGAGGTGAAAAAGTAAAGCTCGTGAATAAACGTACGTAGCAAGCGAATGTAGGTATAATATCTAAAATTTTCTTTGGGCATCGTGCTTGTAAATTGTGGTATTAGTAAAAATTTCAATATTATTTTAGTACCTGGATGGTTTGGCCTAGCAATTTCCGCCAGGAAGCAATAGCGAAGGCGGCGGCAGCCATTTGGATATCTCCGTATAAATTCAAGTATTAAGTATTCAACAATAACACATCATTGTGTCGGCATTGTGTAGTCAGAGCACTTTTTATAAAGATGCATCCAAGGCTCTAAAGTTGTTCAGTGAATGGTGGTTCAAGAAAAAAAGGAAAAAAACCTCAAGAATTAGACCACGAGCGGCGAAGCGTCCATCCGGGCTGAAATCACTAAGCAGAGCAGTGGCGAAATCACATCAGGACCACCCTACCAAACTGGGAAATTTCACAGCTACATATTCTCCAGCATGTTAATGTAAAATTGCAGAACTTAATTCCAAGTTCCGCTGGCATTACAAATTTAGGAAGCGGATGACGTCTCTCGCTTCGTTGATGATTTTGACCTCGAGCTCCGACAGACCATTGTAAATGCGCATGTAGACCTCACCGTGAATGTAGTATTTCGTGCCTCTATAGGAAATTGGGCCAAAATAACAAAACAAAGAAAAAAAAATATTTAGAATAGAGATTAAAACCACAACGTTTAAAGGATTTTTGCTAGGCTAAGGTTAGAATGAATGAATGAATTTTTAAATTAAAATCTAAATTATGTATACATCTAAGAATACACGTCACTGTATTCTAAGACTAGAATTGAAATTGAATTTGCATCAATATTAGGATTTCAAAGACTGGCATAGCTCACCCGTGGGCAAATCTACTTACAGTGGATGTCAGTTCGGTGTCATTTTCCAAGACCAATATTTGATTTGAAATTGAAATCAACTTATGCAGCAACCGATTTTGATTAGGTTGAAATTAATAAAGCCTGAGTATGATTAGGCTTTAAGAGAAATAGGGAAATGATAGGGAAACACGTACTATCAGGGTGACGAGATAATTTGATAATATATAGAGATTTAGCATTATAGATAAATAAGAAAAAGGAAAAAGTCATGGCTTCCGAACAGTACAATTTTAAAAGTCTTGATAGAGCAATCGATCAGGAATAAGTAGAATTAAAATTTGCAAAAATAATAACTTCTTAGCATAGCTGGTCGAACAAAGTGAGGTTTAAAATGATGCGCCCCGACACTAAGTTGCAGGAACAATAACTGGAGATCCTGTGCAAGAGTTTTTTTTAAATAATCGTAAAGAGGTACCCTTTGATGTGCGTACCGGTTTGCTAATTAGGAGGATTCTCATTTCTTTTAATTAATGTGTTATACGTCTAATCAGCAGCATAGCGGAGTATCCACGGAGGCGCCTCTGCGGTGGACCCCAGCATGACAATGTAAATGATAGCCTGTCTTTGTTTACTTTTACAAGTTTTCTATTTTATATACATTTCGAATAATTATAATATACATATGTATGACAGTAGTTATGCGGCATTCCCGTAGTAAAAATTCAGTCGTGTCACCGAGTCGACGTCAATCTTTTACTCGAATCCTCGAGCAAGTAAACCTTTTTAACAAGACGGCACGGAATAAGAACGATTCATGGAAACATGTGTAGTTATCATAACCGAAAGAATAGAGAAAATACGGGAACCGTTTTGAACCTCAATAGAGAGAGAAGCTAGAGGAACCTATACCTATCTTGTGAACTCAATTTTGTATACATTTTGTATAAGATTTTTTTGATTCTTGCTGAATTTTGTATACACTTTGTATAAGATTTTTTTATGATTCTGGCCGAATTTTGTATCCACGTTGTATAAGATTTTCTGGATGAGTCTCGCTGAACAAAGATATAGTTTATAACGTAATGGGGCTCTGAGTTTTTCCTTTCTCCACTTCCTCTCCCGGAGCCCTCCCAACATGAAGGTCGCCTAGGTCCGCTACTCTCTCTCTTTTCAGGTCTTGCAGGGATACTTTTCAATATCACCCGCAGTATCACAGGGTGGTTGGGGCAACGGCGATGGAAGGCAAATCAGCTGCGCCTTCCCACTGGATGTAGGTAAGTGATGTAAGGCCGATGATATTCTTTGTATTGGCTGGTGGCAGCGCCAGGTTTTTTTTTCTGGTAGCCTCCCAACACTCTCCGCCATTAGCCGAGGCGAACTAGCGTGCCGCCCTGTAGTCAACGCTATCCACCGAGTGATCTGTCAGCTCATGCTGGCAATCGGGACTTTACGTCCAAGTCAATCACTCAACATACAACCATAACAAATCTATATAACTAGTTTAATAGAGAGGATAAAACTATTTTGTTTTGTTTAAAAAATACTGAATTTTTTCTTTTATTTATCTTATTTATATTTATTTATTTTGAAAAATATAATAAACTTTTATTCTAATAGCTTTTGAGGCTTTACATTTGTCTATCTACATATGTAAAAAAGTAGTTTTAAGGAATGAATAACATTTATTTTTGTTTTGTTTGAAAAACTTTCAAGTATTTCATAAAAAATTACTTGAGTTTTCCTTGTGTTCTCTTCAGGATGACTTTTCATCCCAGGGAAAAAGTGTGGGAAATTGCATCATAATTTGAGGGAAAACCACCCAGTAATTCCAATTTTCGGGGGAATTCTGGCCGCAACAACCTACCAACACTGTAATAAGCACGAATCATCTGCGTATCATGTTGCATGTTGGGTGCTTAGATTTAGATCTATTTAGTATAGAATTTTTTGAATACTTTGCTCTTTTTAATCAATTTAACGGATGTGTGCTAGAATGTTGTAATCGTTGTTGTAATTTTGGTTCACCCAGATGAAATGGCTGTAATAGGCAATTTAGGTACTTTGCTTAACATCTTGTGTAAGCAACGCAATGAAATTAACTCTTGCCATATAAACTCTTGAAGTACATACTATACGCCCTAAGATCGATGAATTGCGTGATATTCTTAGGAATTACCAGTGGATGTAATTTGCGTTTCTAAGAGTTGTTTGAAACCAACAATTAATGATAATGCTACCTGGTTATATAGTTCTAAGAAATGATCGTATGAATATGCGCTGTGGTGGTGTAATGATATATATTAAAAGCACGCTTCAATACAAGTTTTTATTCCCGTCTCATAATGCTGCAGGTACTTGTGAGTATATTTTTTGTGAACTGTCTGTTAATGGTGTGAAATGCCTCGTTGGAGCAGTCAATAAACCCCCTAACTGTTAACCTTTGGAGTCTCTTAATAATAATCTCTTAAGCGTCTCACCCCAATACCAAAATGTAGTTATAGTCATTTGAATTTTCTATTACCATCTGGATGCTTTGGACCTAGAGAGAGTCAACATACTTTTTTGTAGAACATCCTCTCTGCTAGATGTTTTTGATCCTTCGAATTTGTACAAGGTTTAATTTTTCCAACAGATTTTCCTACCAGGAATATCCGATCATGACATGATCGTGTTAACATATGTTAACAAAATGCGATCGAAATCGCCAATCGCTGAATGTATGTGTATATATTGCATGCAAAACAGCCCTTTAACATGGTAGAATACATGTACATAGTACACCTTGGTCGTGTTATTTTAAATGATTTCAAAAAGGATCTCAATAAAATGGTAGCATCAAGAGGATGCGTACGCATCGAAAATAACTACACGAACAAGAGTGAAAGTGCGACGCTTCTGAACTCTACGCAGGGCACGCTAGTGGGTTCACTAACTAATCTGGTAATACATATGATATTCAGCTTAACCCTTGTGTACACACCCAAAAAAATTACACTCCTGCATACCCGGCTACCTCGGTAGCCAGGTATAATTTGTATGAGCGATGTACGAATCCGTAGGAATTTTCCAGTAAAAGCAACAATATAGCAGTCATGTGTACACGCGACACACGCGCATACATATTATATGAGAAAAGTGGAGTTTAATTCTTTACACCGCCTCCAATATGCCAAACGAATAAACGAGCCAAGGTACGCATGCCTTATATTATAGATTAGTTTCCGTACATAACAACATGTGGATTATCTAAGTGACAGAAGAAATAAACCGTAATAAAATTTTCCAGTAAGAGCAACAATGTAGCCGTCATGTGGATGTGGATTATCAAAGTGGCATAAGAAATCAACCGCAATAAAATTAAATTAAGAGTAACGAATTCTGGAATTTTGGTTTTCAGACATTTTTGCATTTATGCCGATATGCTGTTTGATCTTATGTGGAGGGCTTGAAGTAAAATAACGTAAATAAAAGTATCTACTGTAATAGAAAGTACCGTAGTACTTAACCCGTTACCGCCTTGCGTTGCCATATGGCAACACTCGACACATCTAGGAATTTTGAATTCTCAGAAGCTCAGTTACCGTTATCGAGTTCGACCAAACTCGTAAACATTCACGCAACACTCGACTGTGTACATATCGAAGTGTGCAGTTTGCTTTCTGAGGCGTTAAGTGCAATATTTCTAAGGGTTTTAAGTAGGAAAAAGAAAGTTTAGTGTGAAAATGGATTTACGTCAGAAGTGAGTAAGATTTTCTAATTTAATTACCCTTAAACACACCTTAACTAATACGAAATTATGGGAAAATGTCTGCGGAATATTGTTTGTAACATTTCTAAATTATTAGGAAATTTCTTGTGTGTTTTTTGGCAGATTCATTTGTCTGTTGCCATATGGCAACGTTAGGCGGATGTATAGTCAAAAAAATTTACAAGATCACATAAAAAAGTCATGTTACTTGAATACTGCTTAATGCATTGTTTTTTTCTATCATATTATCTTTATCTGATAGATCGTTGACACTCAATGAAGTTATTGACTATTTAGAAGAAGTATGCATGGAAGATGCAGTAATTTATATTGAGCCTCCGGATGTATGCGAGTTTACTGATGAAGATTCTGGAGATGAAGATGGGCAGCAATTCTTTATAAAAAATTTGAATGGAAGGCAATTATCTGCACCTGCTGAATTTATTATAAATAATACCAGGGAAGAGCACAATCAGGATGAAGAGGAGGTAGGCGATGAGCCACCTCATAAAAGGTCAAAGGGAGCAAAGCAAAAGAAGGTATAGTTATAAGTGGGGAAAAAGAAATATAAAAAGTAATATTAAAAGATTTCCTGAACCTGATTATTCAAAGTATCGGGATTTGTCTCCAGTTGAAATGTTCGAGAAATTTATAGATGACGACATTATAAGTTTTATGGCTGAAGAATCCACCAAATATGCTTCATTTATTAATTGTCCAGACCCACAGATAACCACAGATGAACTTAAATGCTTTATTGCTATCCTAATAGTTTCTGGATATAATAGCTTACCTAGCGAGAGAGGTTATTGGGATTCCCAAGACGATATGAAAAATATCATGGTGGCTAATGCAATGCGTAGAGACAGATTTTTAAAAATAAAACGCTTTATTCACTGCGCTGATAATTATTTTCTCGACAAGAATTATAAGTTCACTAAACTACGTCCATTTATTGATAAATTGCAGCAGAATTTCATTAAAAATGTTGTACCTGAGGAAAATTTGTCCTATGATGAGTCAATGGTTCCTTATTGTGGTAGACATGGCTGCAAGCAATTTATCAGAGCCAAGCCCATACGATTTGGGTATAAACTGTGGTCACTCAATACTCAAAGCGGATATTTAGTAAATTTTCAAGTGTATCAAGGCAAAGATCCAAAAGAGAATGAAGACTATCAGGTTGAGTTCGGAAAAGTTGCTGCTCCTCTAATTCAGATGATTGAATCTTTTCCCGAAGAGAAAAAATATCTACCTTATAGTTTTTATTTTGATAATCTTTTCACGGGCTTACCCCTCCTTTACCATTTAAAAACCTCAGGTTATGATGGAACAGGTACTTTGAGGGAAAATAGAATTCCGAAAAACTGTGGCCTGATTTCGAAGAAAGCAATGAAGAAGAAAGAACGAGGCGCTTACGATTACCGGTCAACTAATGAAGGTGTCATTGTTACCCATTGGCTCGATAATAACGTAGTAACTGTCGCTTCAACACAATGCGGTATTGCGCCCTTGGGAAACGTTGGAAGATACTCACGATCTGAAAAAAAAAATAAAGCAGGTCTCTCGTCCTCATCTGCTAAAAATGTACGATAAATTCATGGGAGGCACTGATAGAATGGACGAGAATATTACTTATTACAGGATATCTGTTAGGGGAAAAAATTTTTGGTGGCCAATATTTATATGGTTGTTAGATGTCGCAATACAAAATGCATGGATATTATATCGAAAATCCGTAGCGGATATTTCTCAACTTACTTTCAGACGTGCTATTACCACAACGTATTTAGCTCGATTTGGTACCTGTCCTAAATCCACGGGCAAGTTCAGAACTGCTTTTAGCTCAACGAATTGCCGTGTTCAAGATGAAATTCGTTATGATCGTTTAGATCATTTTGTTATTCATTCTTCTACTAAACGTCGATGTGCTGGGACAGTTTGTAGTTCCATTGTACGTACGAAGTGTGAAAAATGTAATGTAGGCTTGTGTTTGAAATGTTTTAAAAAATTTCATTTGAAAGACTGATATACTTATAGAATGCGTACATATATATAACTAATGTAAGTTCTTGCTTTGTTTAAAGGAATTAAAAAATGTTTATGTTTGTTATCTTCTACAAAACCGTTTAATAAAAATCTTTTGTATACTTTTAAAAGTAAAATTTGATTTATTAATTATTGTCCTGATAAACGCCTAGCGTTGCGATATGGCAACAGGCTATAATTTCGAAACTAGTAGCTCCAAGCTCAAATTTGTTTTTTTAAAGTGTTGTTTAGACTCACAGCATTATCATATTGGAAAATTAAAAAAATCGGACGCAAAAAGTATTCTCGGCGGTAAAGGGTTAATATGTACCGTAATAAAATTTATTTAAGATTGAATAAGAGAAATTTAGTATAAATTGATTTAAGGCGGAGTCTGGCATGCTATATAAGGGATGAAGATAGCCCAGACATTTCTAGTCACATGTTATTTCTTTTGAAATTAAGATTGCTGCCAATTGATTATACTGAAAATGGACAAACGACCAGAAATTTCTGCTCCCGAATTTAACCGGTAATGTATACACTATATTTATGAGCTTTTATTTCATATTAATGTAGAATTTATACCTAATATGTAGGATGAATTATGAACAACAACATGCATTTTTAAGAAGTTTAGTAGAATCTGATGATGATGAAGAGGTGTTTGACTATGTCGATGACTAATCAGATGAAGAATGGCTGCCATCAGCAGCGCAGGAAATGAACGAGGAAGATTCGGATGTTGAAGATATTCTTAAAGATGATTGCATTCGGATCGAAATGGCTCACGAACATAGTGAAGACAGCGACGAAGAATCTAGTGACAATGCTACGGAAGGGTCGAGCACTCGGGACAACATTCTACGTGGTAAAGATGGCACTATATGGCGTCCAAACCCTACCAACGTCCGAACTTTAAGCCATAATATTATTCGTCAAAGAGCAGGTCCAATTCGCTCAACGACACTCCTTTCTGCTTTGGACACCTTCAAATGTATTTTTAATGACATAATGTGCAACATAATTATAAAGGAGACTAATAGGATGGCAAGGAGCGTTTATGATCAGCACAATAGCGAACATCCAGAAATGTCACCAAAAGTTTGGAAAATTATAACTGCAGAAGAATTTGATTCCTATTTAGGGATTCTTATAACTGCAGGTGTACGTCATTCTAATGACGAGCATATAAGGGAGCTATGGAAAACAACAGCATATCCCTTATATCGTGCCAGTATGGGAGTGAATCGTTTTTGTTCAATAACACGCTTCTTACGTTTCGATAATCCTGCAACCCGAGGACTTCGTCTGGAAAATGATAAAGCGGCCGCTATATCAGAAATATTTCTGCTCTTGAATAACAACTTGCGTTCCCAATACATATGTGCCATCAGAATGTGTTGTTGTTGATGAGCAACTCTTTCCATATAGAGGCAGAACACGATTTACACAATATATGCCATCTAAGCCTGCAAAATATGGCATAAAAGTTTGGTGGGTTTGCGATGCTTCAAATTCATACCCAATTACTGGCCAAATATATACAGGGAAGCAGTTATCAGGAAGAGAAGTAAATGAAGGAGAGCGCGTGGTGAAAGACTTGTGCATGAGATTTAAAGGAAGCGGAAGGAACATTGTAGCTGACAACTTTTTTACATCACTTCCACTTGCACGTTTGCTGAAGTCGTGGAATCTTTCTATTGTCGGCACGTTAAAGAAGAACAAGCCATATATACCTAAAGAAATGCTGCCATCTAAGTCGCGAGATGTATTTTCATCACGATTTGCATTCAGCGATGATAACATCACCATATGTTCATACGTTCCGAAGAAGAACAAAAGTGTTATCATGTTGTCAAGACTCCATTATTCCGATAATGTGTCCGGAAATAAAAGAAAACCGGAAGTAATACATTATTATAACGGCACGAAAAGTGGAGTAGATAGCATGGATAAATTACTTGGACACTATTCTACTAAAAGGCGGACACAGAGATGGCCTGTAGCTTTTTTTTATAATATTCTTGATATTGCATGTCTGGATGCTTACAAGATTTATTCGGAGAATCATCCTGCTGGTTCAAATCGTACGCACCAACGACGAATTTTCTTACAAGACTTGGGAAGGCAACTGGCGTTACAACATATTACGGTGCGGTCTACAAATGTAAATATTACACGGAACTTCGAGAGCAGAACTGGAATTGAATGTATGTTGGGAAGGCCAATTCTGCGGCAACCACCTGAAGAATCGGCCGCAAGAATTTCTCGGGACAGCAGTGGACGTACCGCACAGACAGGAAAATGTTATGCCTGTCTCACTACCAGCTCAAAAAGACGACGTGCCACCAGGAAATCCTGTTGCAGCTGTAATAAGCTCATATGTAGCCAACACACAATAACTGTCAATAAATGCCATTCATGTAACTAGTTTATAGTATTGTAAATATTTTTAATATATGTAAAAAATTACTTTTTTATAAATTTACATGTTCGTTTTCATTATATTTCCTTATTTTATATAAAATTTCTCCAACTTGAGTTTATTAACCACACCTACGTGATAACGTTTCTCATATAAAAGGTCTGGCTACCCGGGTAGCCTGGGTGTGTTGACCACGGATAAAAAAGTTTGAATTCAAAAAGTCTATCTATTATACATTTTTTATAATTTTTTTTTTTTCATAAATCGACATATCTCAAGTAACTTTGGGATGGCATGGATCCTCAACCCAATATATTTTCACTAACAGTTTTTACGGGGAATCAAAGTCAAAATGTCTACCCGGGTAGCCGGGTGTGTACACAAGGGTTAATAACACAGGCGAAAATAGTTCTTTTTCCTATTTTGATTATAAAGCTATTAACCAGGAAGCGTTTGTAATACAACAATGTAAGTAAATGTAGTTTTAGTTCTCGTTAAACGTTTCTTTCCCTTATATATACTACTGTGGGCAAAAAATAGTAAGACTTTTTAATTTAAATTTCGCGCGGAAATCCATTCGTCGAAATATTTTTTTTCTACGTTGGTGTGACTGTCAGTGACATCTGTGCCAAATATCACATCAAAATAATCATTAGCGTTTAGTATATGTACGCTTGTCTTGCTGAAGTACAAGAGGTGCATTCGGCGATTTTTACAATGATTGAAATTATTCAACAAAGAAGTTCCATTAAATTTTGTGTGCGGAATCAAATTTCTGGTGCCGAAACGTTCAGAATGTTGCAAAAGGCCTTCGGGAGCAAGTGTTTTTGATTGGTACAAATTGTTCAAAGAGGGTCGAGAACGCATTGACGACGAACCACGTCCAGGACGGCCATCAACATCAGCTGATGATCAACACGTCAATAAAATCAAGGAATTGGTGCTCGAGAATAGACGATTAACAGTCAGAGACCTTACTGGTATCGGTAGAATATCGGAAGGATCAGTGAAAATCATTTTAAAAGATCATTTGGGCCTAAGAAAAGTGAAAGCACGATTGGTTCCAAAATCACTCAATGCGCCGTCGCATACTGCATTGATTCTTCGTGAGTTTTTCGCCAAAAATTCAACCAATATCGTTCCGCAACCACCGTATTCGCCTGATTTAGCTCCGTGTGACTTCTGGCTGTTCAGCAAACTCAAACCACCGCTCCGGGGAAACCGTTTTGAGTCAATTGAAGACATTAAACGTGAATCGCTACGCGCATTGAAGGCTATTCCGGAAATTGACTTTAACAACTGTTTCGAGGATTGGAAAAAACGTTGGCATAAGTGTATTGGGGCCGGGGGGGATTACTTTCAGGGGGACGAAATAGATTTGGCAGAATAAATAAAGAATTTTAAAATTATGAACAAAGTCTTACTATTTTTTGCCCACAGTAGTATACAGGGTGTTTCCCCTTAGGAGGTCCATAGAGCGGGAGGTGATAGTACTCACCTAGACGAACCAAAAATTGTATGGTGGGGGGGGGGGGGGGGGGGGGGTGGCAATATCAACCGTTTAGGAGTTACAGGGTGATTCATAAAAAAAGCTAGGTTTTCACAAAACACCCTGTATGGTCACAGTTAAGGGCTCACTGTATGCAGAACTTCATGGCCTTTCCAACGACAGCTCAACCAGCCCCGTACCCCTCTCCCCTCAGAAGTTATGAAGGTCTAAACTAAAAATTTCGGATTTTCTTTCCTTTTTTTTTACTTTGACCTCTAATATTTTTGAAAAAAGGTCGTTAACATAACTTTTTTTATAAAAACTATAAACTGTAGACTCTCCTCTTTAAGTTGACCTATTACACCCTATGTGTTAACTGTAGCCGTTAAACACTTATTAACTCATAACCTATTCAGGTCACACCGAAAAAAGACGATATTTTTTAAAATGACGTGCTAAGGGAACAAATTATCGTTGAGAATAGGTTTGAAAATAGGTTTGAGAATAGGTTTGAGAATAGGTTTGAGAATAGGTTTAGAGCTAATAACTCTTAAAGGGCTTCAGTTAGGACATTGGGTGCAATAGGTCATATTAAATAGGAGAGTCTGCAGCTTACAGTTTTTATAAAAAAATGTTATGCTAACGACCTTTTTGCAAAAATAATAGAGGTTAAATTAAAAAAAAGGTAAGAAAATCCAAAAATTTTTAGTTTAGACAACCATAATTCATGATTGGAGAGGGGTGTGGAGGTGGTGGGACAGACGTTGGAAAGGCCATGAAGTTCTGCATACAATAAGTATGACAGTACACCCTGTAGTTTATAAGATACAGGGTGTTTTGTGAAAACCTAGCTTTTTTTATGAATCACCCTGTAACTCCTAAACGGTTGATATTGCCCCCCCCCCTGCCATACAATTTTTGGTTCGTCTAGGTGAGTACTATCACCTCCCGCTCTATGGACCTCCTAAGGGGAAACACCCTGTATATAAAAAAAAGAAGGAACGAGATCATAAATCCCTGGATACATTGGTATCACGAATGTATGAACAAAATTACTGCCAGGGATTCCAGGAAGAAAACTCTTTCCTTTTTAAACTTTCATGACCCTGCACAGGTTGTAGTGTTTTTTTTTTGGGGTTGTGTAGCGAAGAAATATTTAGGGAAGGGAAACTGGTTTCAGGCAATTTGGCACTTTGAGATTTTAGTCATTCTTTAATGAATACTTGGTTAAAAGGTGCGTGACCTGAAGTCTGAAGGTGAATTAATCAGTTTTGATAGTGCATAGTTTATATGTAAGAAGCAAATAAATTTTTGATATAGAAGTGTTTGATCAGGAATAAACTATTTGCAAATAGGTGAGTGTTCTCACTGAGTCTGTGGTGTGGAAAATCTAAATTGTGTAGCTGCTTGATTAGCTATGTAGACGTTTCTAGAAGTGATACTGCTAGTTATATTTTAGTTTCTACAAATTCAAATAGAGCTTTATTAATAAAGTGCAAACTGGTGGTTATTGTTTGTTTTAAAAGGAGAGGCAGGGTGTGGTTTTTCCCTCTGTCTCTTACAGTGATTACATGTAGTGGTTTTTCCCCTGTATATTTAACGTATTCGGGTCAGCTGAGGTTTATCGCTGACAGAATTAGTGAGAGGGGCTGTGGTTTTCCACCCTCCACTGGAACAATAGCCATCTTTGCCAGTGTATTTTACTCCTGATCTATTAATTATTTTATATTAAGTTCATACAGCGTTATCACTTCTATGGTTTTTTTTTTAGTGTATGTACGTAATTCCACAATCCGACTTTTTTTTTAATTTTTGCAGAGTATCCGGATTGGCTGATCGGCTGAGCATCCTTGTGGAGCGCGCCTTAATGTGTTTTTTTTTTAAAATACTTTACATTAATGTAAAATAAAATGAATTTTGCTCTTAATTGTGTTTCTTCCTATACGTTGCTATCACCCTTATTATAGAGATTAAAATTTTTATAGGCATAAATATAAGCTAACCATGTTCAAAACATGAATTTAATCAGCAATTTCTTCAAATTTCTCACATTAAAAATAATAAAAATTAAGTCCTGCAAAAGAATTTGGGAAAAACAAAAGCTTTAAATTGCAACCCAAGTCGTTGTTATGGTAAATTTCCCAATGTACATATACAAGATAAAAAATAAATAAATCGCATCGTAGGTATGTACATACATATGTAGGGGAAGGTGCATCTTAAACTAGCCCGTCTAAAAAAAGTCTATCCATTTCCATTCCATTTTCCTGGTTCATGAGTTATGGGTATTTCAGCTAAATTTTTATATGTCATATAATAAGTTCTGACACAAGACGTTAGCAATGAAATTTTGACACTTAAGTATTCTAGAACAAGTGGCATCACCGATTTTTAGATTCCACCAATGAATTAGGATCCACACATAAAATTTAGTTCAGTTTTCTTAAAGCATTAAAATGGAATGGACCATAAAGGAAAATCGGATCGCAATCATTGCGTTGCACAAGTGCAATCACTCTGCAAGTGACATTTTTAAATTGCTCGAGCAACTTAATTTGACACGTAGTTTTATTTATCGAATCATAAAACGGTACAATGAGGTCAGCTCAGCAGATGTCCGAACAAGATCCGGTCGACCACGGTAAAGGCCCGAATTCGTAGAAATCCGATTCGACGACAAAAAGTAATGGCTCAGCAGATGAAGATAAGCAAGATAAGCATGTCAAGAATTATATCCGAGGATCTCAAGTTAAAAGCTTATCGTAGAAGGACTGGCCAACTTTTGACACCTGCTTCAAAAAAAATATGACTGGAAAGATCAAAAAAGCTTCTGCGACGATACGCTAGCAACAAACACCGGGACATCCTTTTCACTGATGAGAAAATTTTCACCATCGAGGAAAAAGTAAATAGGCAAAATAGTAGAGTTTATGCACATAGCAGTAAAGAGATGGAAGAAGCGATTCTCCGTATTCAGCGTTCCCGTTTCTGTAATGGTTTGGCTAGAAGTGTCTTATCTTGGTGCGACAGAGATGCATTTTTGTGAAAAAGGTGTCAAAACTGGT
The DNA here is from genome assembly GCA_963930735.1 of Dioctria linearis. Lineage (NCBI taxonomy): Eukaryota > Metazoa > Arthropoda > Insecta > Diptera > Asilidae > Dioctria > Dioctria linearis. The sequence continues at coordinate 272,928,286 of OZ005741.1, forward strand.
GCCAAAGTTTATCAAGACACCATCCTGGAGAACGTAGTGAAGCCTCTCAGTGCAACAATGTTCAACCAACAACACTGGGTTTTCCAACAGGATTCAGCTCCTGCTCATAAAGCCAGATCCACTCAGGCATGGTTACAAACCAATGTTCCGGAATTTATTGCTCATGAGGATTGGCCGTCAGGAAGCCCGGACCTGAACCCACTGGATTATAAAATATGGAGCGTTTTATTAGAAAAAGTTTGCTCGTCCCGCTACAGGAACTTAGAAAGCTTGAAGCGAGCTTTGATAAAAGCTGTGGCGAATTTAAGCTTAGAAACCGTCCGTGATTCAATAGATGATTGGCCTCGTCGTTTGAGGGCTTGTGTTAAGGCTAAGGGTGGCCACTTTGAATAATTTGTAGGTGTAAGCGTCTAGTATTAGGTTGTGAAGTAATTTATATAAAAACTTTTAATAAAAGCCTTTTTATTTTTCTAATATCCTTTCTTATATTTGTGTCAGAACTTATGAAATGACATATTTCCTTCAAATCGTGGTGGCAGATAGATGCATATTTTATTTGGAATTTTATCAAGAATATTTTTTGACTTAATTGTAATTGTTCAATAGTGAAACTTAAAAACATTTTAAATTGCTTGCAGTTTGTGTTTATTATTGACTTTTTTAAAAAAAATGAAGTTAAAAACTAGTATTTAGTTTTGTGCATTGTGATTGTGGTTATTTATCGTAAAATTTAAAAATACCCTTAACTGCTTTAGTTAGCATTCAATTGACTTTCTAAGTCTATTCAATTCGTGCTGATCATGTTTAAGACAAAACCAGATCAAAAATACTTGCGGCTGCAGCGATACAGAAAGGCATGGGAGATTTTACCGGAATTTTCAGATGAATAATTTTATAGCTCATTTTTCATTAGTTTCGTTTAGTTTTGTGTACAAAACTTTTCGGAGCATTTCGAATAGTATAAATATTTTTCGTAATTATAATATACGTTATAGATTGGTTGTATCAGGTTCCCGGAGACGATACAAGAGCTATGTGTAAATTGTGTAAATGTACTTTACTTGCGCACAAAAAGCATCTTGCTCTTCACTCGAAATCGAAGAAGCATTTAGAGGTACAACAACGGACAGTATCAACTTCAAAAATTTCCAGTTATTTTATAACTGCAATAAGCGAAAGACGAAAAATATCGGAGTTAAAAATTACTGCTTTTATTGCCGAATACTACTCGCTGAAAACAGTAGATCATTTAGGTGTACCTACTTATCAGAAGCTTAGATCCAAATTCAAGCCTTTACATGATTTAAGACTTCACAGGACAAAGTGTAATGCATTAATTAAAAATTTCATTTCTCCTTGCTTTTTCAATGATTTACTTGAAGACGTTTCAGACATTGCGAACTCCTTAATAATTGATGAAAACATTTCGATCGATGCTAAAAAGTTGCTTTCTATCATGATCAAATATTTTGGTAAGCAAAAGCAAACTACTTTTTTCAAAATATTAGAAGTTGAGTCCGGCGATGCTACTTCATAATCAGATGCGGTAAAAGGAACTTTATTGGAAGCGGGACTGAAATTAGAAAAGCTTATCGGAATAGGTGTTGATGGTGCTAACGTAAGGATGGGAGCACGACATTCGGTATCGAGAATACTGAAAGATTCAATACCAGACCTGATTGTTGTAAAATGCATTTGCCACTCACTTCATTTAGCTGCAGAGCACGTATGCAGACACTTAGATTTTATTGTTAAAGAAATCCATAACTGGTTTTCATATAGCCAGAAACGACAATTAGAGTACCAGAAGATTTATGAACTTTTAACTGGGAAAAATCCGTTGAAAATAGACAAATTTTCTGGAACAAGATAGATAAAATAATCGAGCAATGGGATTCTTTGAAACTCCATTTTGGATTTACTAAGGATAAGGAAAGGTGCTACACAGCAGAACAATTATACCAAATGTTCCAGAAAAGAGAAAATTATGTTTATTTGATATTTTTGAAGAGTACCTTAAAACCAATTACAGAATTAAACAAATTATTCCAGTCCGACAACGTTGATCCATTAACTTTTTAAAGAATTAAGTGACTTGTTCTTATATTCATATCTGGTTAAACCAGTTCCACAAGAAAGATTGAACAAGGAAGATTTTGTTATTAATTACAAGTACATGAATTTTGGGTATTCATTCCACATGGGTGGTTCTGATATTCATCCCAATGAGCTCAACAATATAAAAATGAGATGTAAAGAATTTTCGGTGAAGCTTTGCGAAGAATTACAGCTAAGAATACCAGATAATATAAATATATTAGAAAATATAGATTCCTTACCCCCTTCAAAATGCCACAAGCCAGATAAAACCTGATATAACTAATTTAGCAGCTAAATTTAATCGATTTTGTGGCAATGTTGACGATACCCTTCAAGAATGGAACGTACTGCACCCACGGGAGTGGTCTGCATCTAGCCTTAGTAGTTCACAAAATTTTTGGATTGATGTAGTATATGCGGAAAAAAAATGCAGCTGGAACACAACGGTACAAACATTTGTCAAACCTAGCCCTTGCAGTACTCACATTATCGATTTCGAATGCTGCAGTTGAAAGAGCTCTTTCGGTCTGTAATATAATTAAGGACAAGCTTAGAAACAGAACATCAATTAAATCTGCCGAGGCAATATTAAGAATCCGGTTTTGGTTGCGGACAGAAGATGGATGCACTGACTTCATACCTGCCGAAGATATGTTGAAGAAGTTTACAGAGGCTATGTACCATTCAGAAAATGAACAAGACGATAACGCTTTAGACGAATTCTCTGATATTGATTAATTTAAGTATTTTTTAATACGTAGATATATTTATTTTAAATTCTGTAAATATATAAAACATATACATATGTAGTTATATTATGAAAATGAAACAAAATTGTTTTACTTTATGTGTTTTACTTACTGTACAGGAAAAATTTATATTGAAATTATATCAAAAACATATTCTGAGGGATTTTTACGAAAACATATAGAAAATGGGGGAAATTTTCAATTGCTTCGGAGGATAAATATGAACAATACCTGGCAACGCTGAGTCGGCCACAAACTGCGCTCGAGTCCTCCATATATCTTTGTGTTCAACTGACTAACTGGCTGGTAAGTAACAAATTATTTATAATCCCAACATAATGTTAATAACATGAATCCGTAATTTAAATAAAAATAACAAATTTAGTAAATTTAAAAGTTTTGTTTAAAAAAAAAATATTTGAATAAATAAAGTGCTAATGGGTAGAAATGAATCATTGCTTGTGGGACACGAACCACTGGTTCAATTCTACCCAATGACTTTTTTTTTTATAATGAATATGATTCAAAACACATTTGTTGCACTTTATTGTAGGTAAAATGCCGCAAAATTATAAAAGAAAAACGGACAGAAGCTTGTTTTCATCCGAAAGCATAAAGAATGCGCTTGAAGCTATCCGAAAAGGAGGACATGTGCGTCTGAGTTTGGCTTATCGCATACCACCTTGTTGGGGTATCTCAAGAAGGAAAACAATTGCACTCTTACCAACTATGAGCCTCAGTATAAGATGTACAACCGAGTATTCACTGATAAGCAAGAGGAAGTCTAAGCACAGTATGTGATTAAGTGTTCAAACATTTTCTACTGTATATCTACAATTGAGTACCGGAAGCTTGCTTCCGAAATGGCCGTTAGAACGGAATCAAAGTTCATGAAAAATGGCAAGCAACAAAAATGGCCGGAAAGGAATGTTTTTTTGAAATTTCGTTCCCCACATCCATAACGTTGCGATCACCAGAAGCTTGCAGTCTAGCAAGAGCAACAGCGTTCAACAAAAACAATACTGAAACCCGCTTCGCAAATTTACAGAACATTCTGTCGCGAAATGATTATTTTGCTGATGGGACCAGAATAATAAGCCTTGGTGAAACATTAACAACTACAGTGCAAAAACCCCACAAGGTGAGTTCTAAATAATTAGATATCATTATTTGTGTTGATGGATAAAGTGATATGTGTGTATCATACTTAAATGTGTTTTCTTTTTCAGGTTATTGCACAAAAACGTCTGAAATATCTTTGTCAAGTGACCATTAACGAAAAGGTTGTTCTTGTCACAACTTGGACAATATCTTCCTCCTGCGTGGGTTTTTCCTCGAGTTCATATAAAAGATCATATGTTGAAAGGAGCACCGACTCTTGGGCTGGCTAATCAATCAGGTTGGATGAATTCTTACCTCTTCCTTCAGGTTATGAAGCATTTCGTGTATCACTCATGTAGCAGCAAAGCTGATGATATTGTTATACGACAATCATTAATCCCATCTGTCCATCTCCGTAGTGCAAAAGAACATGGTGTAACGATTCTCACATTTCCGCCTCATTCCACCAACAAAATGCAAACGTTGGGCCGTTCAAATCGGCTTAAAATGCTGCTGTAGATTCATGGATGTTGAAACATCCAGGAAAACCTTTAACTATTTACCATGTGGCAGAGTGCTTAGGTATGGCATTTGAAAAGGTAATGACCCCTTCCTCAAACATAAATAACTCTTTTAAAAAGAATAGAATATATTCACTTGATAAAAATATATTTACTAAAAATGATTTCTTGCCCAGCGCAGTTACAGCAGTACGAACTATTAAATATATGCTCCACCCACTTTTGATGAAAACAGAGAGCCAATTGCATCGACATCTGTACATACGATTGCTGCTTATGATACGTATGAGCCAATTGCATCGACCAGCACTTTGTCATTCCTAAGTCCTGAAGCTTTTCGAAGTTTTTCAAATTCTGGACCTAGAAAACAGGTACAGAGAGAAAGAAAGCCTGGTAGGTAAATGATTTGTACGGACCCACCAAAAAGGGGAGAAACGTCGCAGAAATATTTGGCCAAAAAAACCAGCGAGCACAAAAAGGCGAAGAGGTGCGTGCTTCTGGAATCCAGTATCAGTGATGAAATCGAGATAGATTTGAAGTCAGAAAGCAGGTCACAATGTTCAGAATTAGTCGAAGAAGAGTTGCAATTTGACAAAATACCAAAGACAAGTAATTACGTTCTCATTGAGTTTAAAACTAGGGGCGAATATGTCTTTTACGTTGAAAAGGCGATAGGAGAAGTGGACTTCGATGGATATATTGATTTAACTTTCCTTCGAAAAAAATGGCAACTTCTTCGTTTTACCACCCGTTCCTGATATGGCGTCGGTGCCGATACGAGCCATCAAATATGTGTTACCTCTACCAATTCCATTAGGAATAACAAGGCGGGAACAAGGCCGCTATCATTTTCCCGTGTGATTCTCACATTTTAACATGCACTAACCCCATTTAATTGAAACGATCCTATCAACTGAATTTTTATGTTAAAAAAGTCTGATTTTAACTTATTTGCTATTTTTCTACTAAAATGTTCACTTGGCTCATATACCCCCCCCCCCCCCCCCTTGGTTCATTTCGCCAAAAATGAGAAATGAACCAAAGCACTTTTTTTGCATTTCTGTGAATTACTTAGAATACGCTTATTAATACTAAGAAATGTTTATGTGAATACAAAGTTAAAAAAATAGGCTTTAATTTCATGTATTTCATCCTATCAGAGGAGGTATATTACATCTGAAATCTGAGGAAGAAATAGGGGAGAAGATAGAGAGCAAAAAAGCAACAAATAATAAAACAAAAAGGGGAAGATGTGTGTAGAATTTCAAAAGGGAAACCACGTCCTAGTAAAGGACTACAGAAAAAACACAGAAGGATGGACACGGGCAGTGATTTCCAAAAGAATTGGAAGTCAAACATATTTAGTGAAAACGACGGACGACAAAATATTGAAACGGCACCTTAACCAAATAAAAGAATGTCGCCCTTCAGCTTTTCAATGTACATAGTACTTCAGGAGACAGCTGTATTTCTTTGGGAGAAAGTGAGCGCATGAAAGATGAAAACAGGTCAACACTAGAAATCCAGCCCGACCATCTGGTGATTGCAGAGTGCTTAGCACCACATCGTAGAGACGAAAGTATTCAAATCGAAGGTCGTGCTTATGATCTCCGAAGACGTAGCCATCTTCAACTGCCAAGAAGATACCAGTGTTCTATGTAAGTCTGCTTCTTTAGGCATATACAAACATTAAGAATCACCCTGCAATATTGACTTAGAATACTATAATAAGAGAATAATGTAATAGATGTACACAGACACACATGACTTGCATAAAAAAGTGTCAAAGAAGAAACTATTTTCTGTTCAAGCTTCAGTGAATTACGCAATAAATATAAACGTAAAGAATAATTGTATTGTTTTAATGTAAATACAAAAGGAGAGATTATAACAAGTACAATGATAAAACTTTCTCAGGGAAAGTTTAATACAAAAAAGTGTAAAGAACGTCTCACTAGAAAGCAGTGTTGTTAAAAGTAAACAAAAGAGAGCCTTTGTAATAAAAATAAGAGAAATAATATACAAGTGAGAAATAAAGAAGAATAACATAAATAAGGTACTAGAGGCACTTCCTCTTGGAATAGACAGCACAATCCATGTGAGTAAAATAATGTGATAGAATTGACCAAATGGTGCTAGAGGAAATATATCAAGAGTCAGTGCGAGGCACAAAGGTTCCGCTGTTAAGTTAGTGGATAAGGTTACAAGCGTGTGATCGGTTTTAAGCAGTACCTTCGTATAACACCGCGTGGTGAAGTCCTCAAGAGGACCCAACTAGCTGAAGCAGTTCTGAAAGACATTTTCCATCTCGAAACAAATGCTATTATTAGGGGATCTAACTTCGTAAAATTGAAGTTGAGAAGCAAGTTGAAAAAAATAGGTGCCGAAATTAATAATTAATTGTAACGATTCGCAGAGTACAAATTTTAAAATATAAAAAAAAGGAGTCAATCGGATCCCAAGGGGCAGTCTTTGGCAGCGGCTTGGAAATCCTAGAAGAAGACAAGGAATCCCAGGCTCGTAAGATCCCGCATCTTAATTAGTGTAAACTATACAAAATAAAGGTAAAAAAAAGAAGAAGCAGCACCAAAAAAGGAAAATCGAAGGCTTCACATAGAAACATCGAGACCCCAAGAATCAGAAATATATACAGGGTGTCCCGAATTAGGATGGCCATATGAAAAGAGGTGATAGATCTCGGTAAGAAACGAAAAAAAAATGTATGGAAGGGGGTCTAGCTTCACCCCCTGGAAGGTGTGAAATTCTTTTTCCTGCTGTTAATGTCTTCGAAGTTATAGACCTTCAAAGTTCAAATTTTGAGTCAAAAAATTAATTTTTTCGGATTCAAATGAAATTATCTCAAAATTGTACCCTATTATTTTTTTTATTTTTTTTTTTCGGCTTAGAAGAAAGCCCAATCGGTGCTCTATAAGTTAGTCTTCACAGCACACAAAAATATTTGACCGTTCTCAAATCATAACGTAAAATGTGCTCTTACCTGAATCCCATTTTATGAATTTAAGGTTTTCCCCAGAACAAAGTGAAACAAAGTGAAACCTTTTTCAGAAATAACTACAATATACAATTCCATAAAAAAAAAATCTGAAAACTCGGCGATATTTGTGGTATCGGTGCGGCATATGCAAGAATATTTCAAGATGAATAATTCTGATTAGGCTTTTTTGTAATGAACTCTTTCTTACGTTTAGAGGAAATGTTTACGGCTCTATTTCTTGAGAAAGGATGAAAATTGCTAAGAAGTTTTCTTGTTAGTCCCAAACCCTTACTTTGCAAAAGAATTAAACTTACTTTCCTTCTATATACCTAGAATATACAAAAGTGTCGATGCATACCTACGTTGTGATATTATTTTTGTCACTCGTTAGTTCTTAACGTGAAATAATTTGAGTTTTTACTTAGTACTTAACTTCCACAGATGATAGTAAATAGAAACGGGTCGCTAAAGTATAGTTTACACAAGCCAAGTTACTGTCCCAAGTAACCTCGTTTTCAGTCCTTCACCTCCTCTTGACATACCCACCAGTTTACTTGCGACAGTACAAAAACGAGTTCCACTCACTTCAACTTTTTAGCGAAGTGGAACCTGGGAAATAATCAAATTGGGTACATTTTTTGATTTAAGTAGTCTTTAATAATATCAGCTGGTGTGAAACTTGTAAAAATGTCAACACATTTGTATTTGAGCTTTTAAGAGGAGTCAGTACCAAAATTTGCAAGTTTCATACATTTTTCAATGCGAATTTCTGGAAACCTATTTGTAGCAGAATAATGATTTATATCTTAAATTAAAGGTAGCGAAGAAGTCTAGTAAATAACGTCAGCAAAAATTAAAAAAAAAGTGTATTGGAATGGAGATATTAGCTCGGAAACTTGTAAAAAATGGTAAAAATTGAAGTCTTTTAAATCAAATTCCTGTGAGTAGGTATTCTCATTTCTTTAAATTGTGACTATTTTAGAAAGATAAAGCCTTGATCTAGCAAATAACGTCGAGTTTTTTTCAATTTTTAATGGCGCTTTTTATAATTATTTGACTCTAATAGTACTTATTTTTTCTCCCGATATTTCACCGACGATAAATTTCAATATTTCGTTGAAAGTTGTTGCAGTACAAAGCAAAATATCATATTTAACAATTATGAGCAAAACAAATTTAGGAGAGTTAATTCTCGTTAAAAATTTTCAATTTATGTGAACTGCAAATTTTCTATTTTCGTCTTAAATTGTATGGTTTTGTCGGATGTTTGGTTTCTATCTTTTGCGGTAGATGTCTCTAATGTGCTCCGTGGTCTAGGTCTACGCTAATTTTATATGAATTTTCTCACTTTCAGGACACAAACCTACGTATAATATATTTTATTACCTGAGTACTGACCCCTCTTAAACGAAGGGAGTGCTTTTTATTTTTCAGTAAGAAATTTCGTAAATTTTAAAGATAATTACGTAAGCAAAAATATTATTCCTTAGCAATTCAATATGCCAAGAACGTACTCGAACTTTATTTTTTCTCAGATTTTTTCTCCGAAATTACCCTTAATTACATTGTTGCACAATTTATGACCTTTTCGATATGTAATTTTTCACTTGAAACCGTTTTTTCTCAAAAATAAATATCTTCACATTTCACAAGTTCCACACCAGATGATATTATAATTGACTACACACATCAAAACTTGTACCAATTGCAGAAAATACACTCAATTTGACTATTTCTCAGGTTCCACTTCGCTAAAAAGCTGAAGTGAGTGGAACTCGTTTTCGTACTGGCGCAAGTAAACTGCTGGGTATGTCAAGAGGGGGTGAGGGATTGAAAACGAGATTACTTGGGACAGTGACTTCGCTTGTATAAACTATACTTTAGTAAAGTTATAACTCGGAATTAAATATTTCTTGTGTTGTCATAAATTCAGTGAATTCAGTAAACAAATATTATTGAGTGTGATTAGTGTTGAAAATTAGAAAAGAAAAACTTAAAATAATAATAAGAAATGTAAGAAAAACAAGGTGCTTTAGTAGTGGCCAATTTAGAGCGGCAAAATCGAAAATTACACCATCAGCTTAGTGTGCTTCATGGTCAATCATCATCAAGTGATATAATCTCGGCGGACAATAACAGTAGTCAAATTCAACTAAGAATGGAGGAAATCTCTGGTCTTACCCACGAGTTATCTCTAGGCACGATTCATAGCCTAATCAGCCAATCAATGTTGTTGATGGAGTGCTACGCCTGTACAACATAATCGATAGGAGGACTATACTATATGGATCTCTAAGACTAAAAAATGTAGCGAGATACTGGTACCAAACTGTACGGGATGATATTTTTGAATGAGAATCTCTTAAAAAGCGCCTCATCGAGAGTTTTCTTTCTCGTATCGACGAATCCAGCATACACATGCAACTAATCAAGAAAAAGCGTAAAGCTGCATAGACAGTGGAAAACTACTTTTATGAAGTGGCAGATCTAGCAAAAAAAGCGAAGTTGAACGAAATGAATTACATAATAACCGGAATAGAGGATAGAAATCTATCCTAATGTTCTCACTGCAGCAAATTGTGGGAGTTTAACAGAAACTCTGACTCGTATAAAAACGTTCGAAGACCTTCAAAATCAAGAGAATAACAGGCGCGTTGCAAACATGCAGGAAACTGAACAAAATATTACTCAATTCTACCATCGTCTATCTCGACCACAAGAAAGAGGAGCAGAATCTTAGAAAAGGTGTAAGAGAAATTCGGTGGTAACTGCTTTAACTGCGGTATGACTCACGTGCAGTCGAATATTTTTCAAGAAAATCTTAAGTTCCAACTAAAAATATAAAAACTAGTGCATATAATTCGGAGAATTTTAGGAAGGTGGAAAAATTACATAAAGAGAAAAATGAATTATACAAACAGTTGCTTAGAATATGTACTTGCACAAGATCCGGGGTCATGATCGCTTTAAAGTTAGCGATCCACCCAACTTTAGAGTGAACGAAAAACTTCCAGTTCCGGATATGTAGCCGAAAAAATTCGTCACTGGTGCAAGTTGGAGGACTTGAGATTTACAAACGAAGAATTAATTATTGGTGACATTGAGATACCACCTACCGATATACAGAGCGAGCCTGAACTAGAAAAATAAGAGTAGTTTCAATGATGTGTTTAATAATTTAAGGAATATAATCTTTCAAACAATGTAAATTTATTTTATCTTTTTTCCTTTTTTTTTGTCATATATGAAATTAATTAAAATATATTTATGTACGTATAATTAAACAATTGAAGTTGGATAGATAACTTATCCACAGAAGACCTGCAATATCCCAGTAACTTAGATGTTATCCGAGGGCCACTCAGAGCCATCAAGGCTACGTGATATCCGAAAGGTTAGCAATGTCCTTCTTCTTGATTTGCATATAAAGGGCTAGCTTCGCTGCCATTGATATGTCGAAGACTTCAGCCTGGAAGACAGTGGTGTGTCCACCAAGTGAATACTACATCCAAATATCAAGCTCAGGAAAGTAGACACCCGCCCCAGCTCCCTCATTAGTGAGAGAGCCGTCGGTGAAAATTTTTAGAGCGGACCGGGTAAGGCTCTTCCCACAGTCCACGATTCCCTTACAGGAAAGCTAACAGAGAAACTACGCCCGAAACGAAGCACAGGTACCATCGCGTCACATGGCATACTGGCCAGAAGCTTTTCCATGTCCGGCCCATACGCCAGAGAGCAATGAGAAGAGCCAGTCCAGCCGTCCTCCCAACATCCCCATGAGCGCAATCTGCACACAGCCCTTTTGGCATCTGCCTGAATGGCAAGATCCAGGGGTGGCAGATTAAGCAGAACCTCAAGAGCAGCAGTAGCCGTAGATCGCATGGAGCCCGTAATTCCCAAGCAGGCAAGCCTTTGCAGGCCCGTCAGCTTCCTCGATCATCATACACAGGAGGCATATGTAAGCATGGGTCTAATGATCGAGGTGTACATCCAATGCACAGCCCTCGGTCTCATGCCCCATGCGAGCAGTGCTGTTGTCAATTTGGATAATGATGAAACAGTGAAATTGGACTAGCAAACTTTGTGGCTGTTATCACCGATAATACAAGTAATATGAAAGTTATGTGGAGATTAATAAAAAATGAGCATCCTCACATCACTGCGATAGGTTGTGTTTCACATACATACATTTAACCTACTGTGTGTGTTAAAAGATATTTTAAATCTTGAGAAGTTCAGTAGTGCCGAGAAAATAGTGGCTGCTATCATTAAATATATAAGAAAGCGACATGTAGCGCTGGTATAAGTCCAAAAAAATGCAACATGCGAAATATGGAAATAGAAACAGACAAGACCAGATGGGGGATGGCCGTGGCTGTTTTTTTTTGAGAAGTTTTTTTGTTATCGAAATATCAACGCCACCAGTGACATGTCCACTTTTCGAGGGGTTATGTTTGCTTATGTGTATAAAAAGTGTTTAAAATGAATAAAAAGAAATTGTTTTATGTATTCCGAGAGTGTATTTATTAAGCTAAACAAATTTTATATCAATATCTATGATAAATTTTAAAACAAAATTACAAAAGTAACCGTTTTTTTTAGCATCTAAACTAGAATGATCCCTTAAGATTTTTCCGAGCAATGAACCAACAAATCCTTTCGGAAGACATTAGATTAAGAGTTGAATCGCCTAATAAAGTTTTGAAGCTAATTTTCACAGTTCCTTCCAAACTTGAAGCCTATAAAGCGACATTGTCAGAAGTTCCTAAGATGTTTGAACACACATCACAGAAAACATATGCACAGCAGCAAAACTATCAGGCGATAAAATTGCAGCAAGCCTAGAATTTATTATACCCACACACAAACACACACACATCTATTCTCAATTGAACAATATGGATGCAAATAGTCATATGTAACCTAGCTCAATACCGAGCAAAAAGCTATTATTTTCCACAGAATGGGATTTGGGCTGTTGTCGTTTAATTAGAGCCGAAGAACACATGGTGGTAAGGCTTCTGTGATTCTCAGGTGATACAGGTATTGCAATATAAATTCTGTGTTCCGTCATCTAAGATTCTAGTGATAGAAACTGGTCCCTACATATATAGAAACAAAAATTCTAACCAGAATCCGTAATACTTACAGAACATTCCGGATTTTTCAACTCTAATCGTGATATCGTGAGGGCTCAGACCTAATTAACATGTCAGAAAATCATCGTGAAATATACTTAAACCGTTTTTTTTTTAGTTTGATTTAAAAATTACAAAAAGAAGTAATTTGACCAATTTTTCAATATTTAATGAACACTTTATGAAAAAATAATTATTCTTAACAATTTCAGTATTTCAAATGTTCTTATAAGGTATATATATCGTTGAATGAAGAAGTATGTATGCACCCAAATTTCTAGAAAAAAATACAGTTACTCTTGATTTAAGGACGATTCCCACAAAACTGTCATGTGGCTGTATACTTCGCGATAAGACATTATAACTTCAGAAATCAAAAAATTATTCAAAACAAAAAACAAAATACATCTGTATTCTAAACGTAAACATATACTTAAATGCGTGTATCTTGAAACTTTAAATATATTATTTAATACCTTCATCCACTTAACCCTTAAATTAAACAAACATTGTCTCGAACTGTTAGTTTGTAATGAAAATTATTCAATATTAATAATTTTTTTACTTTAATAGTTGGTACTGATTTGAATTTAATTTAGAATTAAAATACAATATTGCTGCCACAATATAAAGAAATGTTTTTTTACTTAGATTCCATTAATCACCAAAGCGTTTGTTCACTTTTTTTTATAATTCTATCGTAATTTGTTAATCGCGTTTGAATTTCACATAGACCTGAAAAAACTTAACTGAACATACAGAAATAACAACGGCGAGGAAAAAAGGCATTATAATACTAGAAAATTAAAATTATCAAAATGAAAGAAGAATTTCAACACGCGCAATTATTTCTAAGAAAAGTAATAGCTATAATAAGCAATTTGAAAAATTCATAACAGAAAACTAAAAATTTATTACGACAAAAGTAATAAAAAACTTAATAGCTTTTCCCTTTAAAAAAAAAAACAAAAGAAATGCATTATTTTAAAGCATTTTCAGCATTATAGCTCAGAGATATTGAGCCGCATGTTTTAGTGTAAAATATTCATAAAACCAAAAAATTTTCTCGCTGCGAGTAAAACTGCCATTAAGATTAAAGCCATAAGATTGGACTTGAATTCACGAGTTAAAGCATTATTGAATTATATTTTATTTCTCAACAATGGGAGAAAACACACATCTGGGAATCAGAAAAAATATTTAGCCGCAGGCGAAATTCTAAATTTCATTCATAACACTACCTAACTTATCTTAACTTCACATAATATGGCATTGTAAAGTTTTTATATATTTTTCCTTCTTTTAAATTTGATGAAAATATACACAAAGTGTAAAAAACGCTCATACCAATCTCACTTATCCTATTATTATCCTTATTATGAAATTCGGCGAAAATATTTTTTATTACTATTGAAAATTTCAGAGTTCTGCCATTACGAAGCTCGACATCCTCCAATCAGTAAAATTTAGACGTCAAATACTATTGAAGTCTAAAGGGAATCATACAAAAAAAAACACATCACATGTGCTGCCATCTATTTAGCGAAGAGTATACTACGAAATTACCACCATGAATTAAACAAGAAGCTAGTGTATCGGAATTAGCATGCTTATTTACAGGTATGACCTACCTCGGCGCGGGGTGAGTAAGTTGACACCCTAGACAACGAAATTCGACAGATACGTTGGAGTTAGGCGGGAACAAGCATTTTGCATGCTCTACTATAACCAACAAACAACACAAACCAACTTGATCATCACTAGAATCTTTCCTGCTTGCAACAGAAGGTCGACTTGATCACCACTAGAATCTTTCCTGCTTACAACAGAAGGTCGGACTGACATAAACAGAAATTCTTGTCTCACCAAGCTAAGTAGATTTACCACGATGGCCAAAATATACAATGAAAGTTAAATTAATTTCACAAAAATGCCGCCAATGAAAGCAAACTATCAAGAGACTATTGTACTTCCAGACAGCTGTAGTTCACAAATACTCATTACTTTGCTATGAGCTTTTCAAACACGAAAGTATGCTGAATTTATTAATGTTTTTTTCTAATATCGCTTATTCGAAAGAAAAGTTTTGATTCTCAAAAAACATCAATTTAAGATTTTTTTTTAAATAATACAAAAAGTTTAATCTACATACACTTAAAAATCCTAGCTTCACACGCTAGAAGAGTGGCTCATTTAATGGATTTAAACGGTCAGAGAGTGCTCTAGAGAAATATGTTGTAGAGAAATGCAAGAATTTCAATAAGTGTAATTACTGTAGAAAGGTAACACATTTTTTGCCTCAGTTTAGATTAGAGGTAAGTACTCAACAGTAACTTTTCATGACTTTTGGCGACTAGTTGCAAAACGTTTTAAATCTACTTCAAATCATTTTGATAAAAACACGAAAATCGTATAACTTTTTACTAAGCCATTCCTCCAGAGAATGGATTAGTATGTCAAATGAAAGCAGATACCCGACTGTATTTAAGAAATAAATTCCTGCAAATTGAAACGATAGGTATTTAAATTTGCAGATGGATGCTGATGGTGATTAAAATAGATTTGCAACTAAATTATTTGGACTTATAAATTTGCTAGCAAATAAAATAACGTCAGTATGATATTCAGTTCAGTTTTATTATTAGAATGAATTTAAAATGTAAAATATATTGTAATGCTATTTTAAAAAAAAACTTGCGTGAAAGGTTCATTGTGAACCAATATTCCGGTTTGTACCAGGGTTTAAGTGGAATCGGGTACCCGTGTTTACTGGGGTACACAGGTATATTAAATTGCCGATTCCGCGTATTCGGATATAATCGATTCTCGATTCTGAGTATTCGGGTTTTCGGGTATCCGGGTACAATCAGTTCTTAGTCTTCTGGCACTCCGGTACATTAGAGAATTCGCGAATGCTGCTATCATAAAAGAATTTAATTCCCCGAAGTTCGTCACAATGTTTTCCGAAACGCGCTTTGCGTGATTTTCTAAAGGGACGTGTGCGTGTGCGTGTGCACACTTGAAACAGTTCTCTAAATAAATTTATGTATGTAAAGGTATAAGGATTCAGAAATATGTATTTTGTAGTAACATAGCCATTAGCATAGAGCGGTTATATCGTTCAAGTTTTGCTTAACAATGGAATAATTTTAATGTGCAACAGTTTGTTTTTTAAGCTTTTGTCTTACATAGAGTCATTACATTTAGCGTGAGTGACAATTACTTTGCCATAAAATGAAAAATTCCCAAATCATTTCAAAGAATTACTGGGATTTTACGGAGGATTAATATACTCACGAAAGGAAATAGTATTATGTAGTTTTGTCTAAAGTTATTGATAGTAAAAGAAATGCACTAACATTAAAGATTTAATTTAGTTTAGATTTTAATTTTCTCTTCTTGTATTATTTTGTAATACACTGAAATTGGTGCTAAGTAAAAGATTTGTAAATTTTGTAATATCGTTCCAAATACACGAATCTAATGCTCTAATGTTACATTTCGAACAAATAAAATAGAAAATTAGCGGTACGACCCTGAAAAATTTCCAGAATTATTTCGAGTTTAGAGAGCAAAGAATTCGTGTCAAGTTAACTTGTCTATTAATAACCATCGTAAAAAGCGCAACAATTAGGTTGGGACAATACTTTAAAATATGCACATAAAGAACCCGATCAACGAATTTTAAACGTAACAAAACATGAAATTACTTATTATTTCATTTATCAAAGTTTATTTTAAGAGAGAAGTTGAAAAATTCTGTCTGAGTGATATGCAAGCCATTGAACATTTCAATATATTAAATAAAAATTTATGGTCAAATTTTATAGTATTGACAGCATAGGATGCGAAAAAAATTTAACAAATGAAAAAATATGTGGATTAATTATTAAATATAAAAAAAAACCAACAAGAATGGAAAAAATAAGCAACCTCATGGTGCAACAATCGGAGACGAGATGGTAAAAGCTATTACGGTGCTTAAATGAGATCTATATGAGACAGGAATTCAGATATCTCCAGTTACGTTAAGCAGGTGGCTATGAAAGTTGAAATATGGATACAAAATTTAGTTCTATAGCAGTTTCTCTTTCATATGCATAATATACTACTTTGCATATTGGGTCTGTCAAAATTGATTTATGTGCTTAACTTCTATTCAATGTAATGAATTCGCTTGGAGAACATGCTGAAATTTGTACAAATCATTTTTCCTGAAAATATTGAGATGGACGACTACCGTCCACCTTACCGATTTGAATGAGCTTGCAATATGTTATCAAGTTAATGATCTGAGAGCCGGGGTACATTATGTGTACATCAAACTGTAACGTCATTATAGCGCAAAGAAGAAAGAATTTTCTACAGTTCGTTAAATCTCTTCGAAGGACATTTTGCAATGATGCAATATTTAGTTGTGCTTAATTTCGAGAAGTACACAAGAAAAGCATGTCAAATTAGTTTCAAGTTTATATATATTTATTAGTGCAAACAATTCGTTATATTTGCACAAAACAATAATTGTTTTAGTAGGTATTTTAGTTATAAATTCAAATAAAAGTAACTGCACATTAAAATGTACATTCTGTTTCAAAATCGAAGATGAATGCGAGGATGAAGAAAACGAAAACATAAGAATTCGTAATGTTGAAAAAGAATTTGAAGATATCGTTCGGTTAGGTAGGTTATGTAAGAGGGGTGCCGCTAGAAGTAACTAATTTGCTTCACTGAGACTTCCAGTGGATCCGTTGTACCCCTTGACCTAATGGGATAAACTTTTGACACCGTCCTAGGGCCGTCGGGTGTCGCACGGATTCGATTTCCTCCGAATCCTTACAGCCCCTGCAGAAATCACTCGCCGCTATTCCGTCTACTAGCATGGTCTCCTATAGACCAAAGACCCGTAATGATCCCTACTAGATTCCTGGTATCATTTCTACTACCAGTAATTCGGAGGGAACATCGGCACATGTAGTGACTGCAACAGATAAGGACTCTGGTATTTGGTTGGTATTTACGAATATATTACTGTAGATATCTATATATTAATCTATAATTCGCCAATCAATGAATATATTCAAAACAACAAAACATGATATTTCAGTTAATATTTTAGAGGATTTATTTGAACCATTCGCTTTTCATACAAATTTATATATCTATAGAAAGATGCCCGAAATTTCAATTGATAAAGGTGAAATCAAAAGATTTTCTAACATGTACTGATTGCGTGCATCAAATTGTCAAGACTACGTTTGTATTTTCGCAACTTCACAAATTTTTACATTTACTGAATAATCTAGAAATTGCAGAAGAAAATAAGCATAAATTTGTCAAAAATTTAACCTGTAATAGATGCAGTACGGAATCGCTGCTTGCAGTTGACCGCCCAAGAAGAAGTTTCAGTGAACAAGCAAATATCTTCTCTAGCCAATTATCGAAGAAGCAATATGTATATGAAAAGTAAACCTAATCCGTGGGGTATAAAAGTGTACGTCATTGCTGGAAATCCTGGGTTACCGTATAACTTCTTTTTATACAAAGGCAGTAATTCAGGTTTATGTTTTTCATCGAGAAATATAGATTTGGTGCTGCAGTTGTACTTAAACTGACAGAGATGATGGGTAAATTCAAAAACATCAGTTTTGCGCATCATATAATGGTCTGCACCACAAAATATTACAAGCGAATAAGTTGCTTTCGACATATTAATTAATTCTAATGGAAAATGTGGAACCTTTTGCCAGCAATTTAGTGAAATCAATCCTAGAAAGAAAAATTAAAGCAAAGGAAACTAATTCTAATACATGTATATAAATAATTGTTCTGTCTACTAAAATCACAATCAATTATTTATTTAATATTTTACATTTATTGTAATTATACTTCTCCATTCTTTTGCTATTTATGCGCTTAGACGCCGTTTCAGATGCGTTCGTGATGCAAAAGTGAAATATGGATTTAGTAGTTGATGATATTACGATGCATTTTTGAATTTATTATGATGCAAATGCAGCATCATAAGCACATTGCTGTATTTTTGAATTTACAGACTTAATGATGCAGGGCACACCGTAATTTCTGATGACTGACCGCCATCATAAAGGGGCAGAACAATAAAGAGTGAACAGGTTTGCGAACCCATAAAAAAAATGTTTGGGTTTAAGCAGAGATGGAAAAATTTTAATCGTTAAGTGGCGGAACAATCAATCTGTTGTTATGGTCGTAGCGTATTGCATATAGCAATATGCTACACGAAATGCGACGCGTGTGAGCCGGCCGCGATCAAGTTTGAAAACTGAATGCACCCCGACCGAGAGTAATGTTTCCTCACGCTCAGGTGCCATGTTGACATGACTGGCAAGTAAGAAGAAGGCAATGAGACTGGTGTATTTTCTTAAGTGCTGACATGGGAGACGTTCCCGAAAAATTTATTATCAAGAATTCTCGCAGTCATCCAGCAAAAAAAGCAATTTCCGAAGAAGACTAAAGAGAAAAGAAATATTTACAAAGTGTGCAACGAAAAGTTGCCGCGCACAAAAAGAAATCTCCGTCTGTGAAGTAAATATTAGGTAGATTTCTGGCGCTCCAATACGCTCCAATAAATGGGAGTTTGTTCTCAAAGAAAAATAAACTAAACTTGCTTCCAATTTTGCAGAAATTCGGTTAGATATCGTTAAAAGAAGGAATAAAACTGCTAAAAAGTACGAACATATTATTCGCTCTTCAATAGTAAGTTTATATAATGAAGATATTTGAGAAGTTGACATTCTGAATCAATTATCTCGTGCTATCGGGTTTTAATTAAATCTCGTAAATCGACGCTGCGAGTCATATATTTCCTTAAGTTGGTTGGAATACAGAAAACCAAGTGCTTGTGAAAAATTACATTTCCGCTAAGAGATGATGATAGATCTATTCTCCGATACAGCTAGGTAAATCAAAGTTGGGAATGCTTGATTGAGATGTTTAGCGTTATTTAATAATAATATAACTAACAGTCTCACGATCCTGGCATATATAAAAGGGAGAAACAAAACTTCGAGGCAGCTTTCAATGTAATATGTGTGTTTAAGCAGACATTTTATTGTAGAGAAAACGTATATTAACTTTTGAGCTTAGCAAAATATTCAATCAAACTTACTTTGAAGATAACAACAATCCCATTACCACTAAAGATATTGCGACAGTTTCAAAGAAAACAAATGAATCATCGTGATGTAAATCACAAGAATAATAAGAAGACAACACTTTACCTAATGACGGTAAGTGAAGTAGATAGCTTTTTTTTTTAAATCAGCAAATGAATAGAAAGGATAGAGAACTTTAAATGCATAATCTGAAAAATGTAAATAGAAGGAAAGAAATCGTACCTATAAAAGAATTCCAAATAATTTATGGTTCTGAAATAAGCCTCATAGTCTTACTAAGCGACCATTAATCAGTTAACCCAGTGAAAAACAAAAATAACATTGGGAGCAATTAGAAAACTAAAGAGTTTTAGGTTAATTCTGAGGTAGTTTCCAAATTCATTTTGGAAAGTGGAGGACAGCATTGAAATCTTATATCAGATCAATTTAGGCATAAGGTAAAATTAGAAAGCGATTACAATATAAGAGATTAATCTAAGTGATTGACATTTAAAAATTCATATATATACACATTACTGTTCATAGAAATCTGCCAAGGTCAAAAATTATTCTTCGTTGGTTGATGCATACAGGAGTGGCAAGATCTTTTGGGAAAATTTGATGCCATGCCATCGTTAGCTTCCACGAATGGGCTTGTGAAGTTTTTTCAGGTAGTTAGGCTTCAAGTGCTTGTACATTTCAATCGAGTGTCATTATTCAATGAGGTGTGAAGTGAGAGCATTGATATTTGCAAATTTGATTTGTTTGCCAATTTTGACAATATATTAAGTAAAATATCAATTACCAAGATTAAGGTAAAGCAAAATCTAATTAAAAATTATCTTACATAGACTTAGAATATTTTTCAATATTGTTGTAATTAAGATTTTTGTTATATAAACCATGCTTTCCAATTTTTTTTTTTTCTTATTTGCGTCCTTTGATAAATCATTGTTTATCCAGCTAAAACCGTCAAATATCGGGAACCTAGAGTGGAATTATTATCAGAATCATTCATGTGGCCTATCTCAGAGCGCTAATGCCTTAGACACACAGCACTCTTAATGAAGAAATAACTAACGACTCATTAGTCTATAATGATTCATTATAAACTGCGGACACACAGCCATTTCTTTAATTAAGTTGTGCTGTCAAACTGGTTTTGATGAACTTATCACATTAAAGAAGCAATATGGATCGAATTAACGCGATAAACTTTGTTTTCATTTATTTTATTTTCAATTTAACAATTTCCAAATGAGAAACACATTTTATTTAAAAAAAATATTAATAATATAAATTGTGATTTGCATTTCTTCTTCTTATTTTTCAAATCGGCAGATGCACAGCGGAGCTCCGGATTTACATTATATGCCAAATCTAGCACATTTTTCCTCATTATAGCTATAATGAAGGAGGAAAACACTTCATTAGTGTACTTCATTATCATCTGATTTTCGAGCTAAAAGGACATATACTATTTGACACACGGCATTTTAATGAATAGTTAGTACAAATGATTCATTAGTTCGTGCTGTGTGTCTAGGGTATAACGTTAAAAGATGTGGGTCAACGCACAGAGTATGAGTACGTCAGATATGTAGGTGTGAGTAATACTATACAAATCCACAGTAAAAAAAGGAACAGGAAATCAACAGACGAGTGGGCACCAAAAGAAAAGAAAATGTCTGTTTCGTGGCTGACCACAGAATTTAGCCTGGTATAGTCTAACATTGTACCGATCTAAATATTGGAAGACATACACAGCTCTCGCTCTTGCTTTCAGCCAAGCATATATAGCCTAGACTGGACTGAGCCAAGCTACATAAAAATTTAATTTATATGGTCTGATGAGCGGCGGTTTTTCTTAGTGTCCGACAGACCACATCGATGTCCAGTGTTCCAGAGAACTGTAAAGCAGCAAAAAGGCGTTAAAGTGTCGGCTTATTTTACACTGCAAAGCGTAGGAGAAATATTTAAGATTCAAAAAAAATCAAAAAAATTAACGCGGAAGTGTACATAGACAGACACTCACCGGTTTTGTCTTGTACCCGCCATTAACGGTCTCAAGGTTTTAATTTTATATTTATGTAAGATAATCACCCTTATTATCGTTGTCACTTTAAGTGAGAAATGGCGTTACGACACAAAAATGGTTGTCGTTTAAAGTGACATTTGTCGAAAACATACGACTTTGGACGTATTACTGTTGTCGTATTAAGTGACAAATGTCGATGTAAGTGATAATTAAGTGACAATTTTACTCACTTGGTTTTTGTAAGTGACAGATGTTAGATGGTTGTAAGGAAAAGGAAAATGATAAATTTTATAATGACTTTCTAGTTGTTCATTAAAACATAAAATTCAATAGTTTTTTATAAATTAAATTATTTTTTTTTTCAATTTTAGTGTAAAAATTACAACAACAAAAACAATTTGAAGTCATCATAGATTTTATGGTGAAGCATCCTGTTATAGCTAAAGGGCTGAAATACATCGCGTTTATAATTTTTTTTTCTTTTAAACACTTTCAAAAGTAACAACAATACCACGAAATAAGACAAACCTCACTTTTGTCTACAAATGTAATTCATACCCTGACGTATGCCCTGATGCTGTCACTTTAAGTGACAACTATAATAAGGCTTTGAAGAAAAATGTCACGTCACACCGTTCGACGACGACAATACGAAAAGTGAAGTGAAGCGCGAGTGACTACGAAGCTCGTCACTTTGGTGAGTCGACAACTGTAATAAGGGTGAATGATCCTAGTCTTGAATAGTTTTTGACCCATTAAAATGTGAGCGTTGTTTAGAATTGGTCAGCCCAAAGTCCCGACTTGAATCCGACTGAGAATTTGTGGGACTACATCAACAGTGAATTCCATAAAAGGATAATGCGAAAGCATTCCAAAAGAAAAGTGGCGACTCTATGAGAAGTAATCGTTTAGAGGAAGTTGTAAAGAATAAACTGACAAATTATTAAGACTTGCTATCAAAAATAGTTTTGCGCTAAAACAAAACCAATGTTTTTTCTTAAGTTTAATATTTTAGGTTTTTGATACATTTAATCTCTTGCTGAAGATTTTGCAGTAGAAACACTGAATATTTTTAACTAAACAGATTTCTACGAGCAGTAGTGTATATTGATATTTGAAGGAATATACGTTATTAATCGTGGATTAGTCAGTATATAATGTCCCACTCATTACCGTTATATTAGGAAGAATAAATTTTAGAATAAGAACAATGCTACTATTCCTACAACAGTATCTACCAAAAAGGAGTTTTAAGAATTCAGATAGAGAAGTCTCGATTTAAATGTAATGCAAAACTTGTTTTGGCGAATTCATGCGATACGTTTTCCTAGTTTAATTTTCGTTTTAATGAAAAATTGGTGGATTAAATATAATATTTGAGCTTCAACACGTGTTTGACCATTGTAAACTACTTGGATTGCCTTATAGAAATGAGTAGATGGATAAGTCAGCATTTTCCAAATTCATTTTCATGATAAAAAAATGTATGAATATCAATAATTATTCAGTGCATTCTACAACAAAAATTTTTAAAAATCCCAACAATAAAAATTCTTAATAAGTTTGATCTAAATAACAGTTTTTGAATAAGATTATTAAGCCCATACTAACTTAATGGAAACTTAAAATTAAATACATATAGAGTAGAAAAGCTTTAAAGATTATTACACAAATATGGTGCTACTAAAAAATGTTTGCTTTGCAACTTTATACAATATTGAATAATTTTCATTTTGTTGTTGCCACGAAATACAATAAATCTAATTTTTTTTTTTTTTTTATATATAAAAAATTATGAAGTTTTCCATTTCAACGTGTTTAAATTTAATTACAAGGGTCATAAAATAATGTTAAAATCACGAAAAATAAAAACTAAAAAAAGAAATATTTCAATTAAGTTCGTTCTCTGCTTTGTTTTGTCGCATATTATATTTAATGCATGTTTTTACTTCAATAGATATAGAATCACATCTCATTTGTATAATCAATTATATGTAAAAAAAAAAGGATCAAGCTTTGAAACACCCCGCGTCATTAAATGATAAATTGTATTACTAAGCAATACACTAAATTAATAGGATAATTCTAATAATAATGGAATACTTAAAAGATATTTGGTGTAAAAAAAAAGAACGGAAAAAGAAAAATTATATCAATTTTTCTGATTTAAGCGTCTCAATAATGTTAGGCATGTAAATAACGTTGATATCATCTTCTTTCATACATACTACTTTGTCGATAACGATTTTTGAATTGATTGGAATTAGCTCCTTAATTCTTTCGGCAGCTTTTGCATCCAAATTTTCTGGTAAGTCTGATTGGAATAATATATTTAAAAATTAATTTCAATAAAAAACGAAAATATACCATTAATTAAGCAAGAACATGTTAGGCAAGGATGTGTGAACTCTTTTGGATATTTACGAATGTTGTCAATATGCGATGTCGTCAGATTACCATAATCAATAAAAAGAACTGAGGGATTTCCATCACCAACAACTTCAACACACTCCGCACGATACCAAACTCCATCTTCTTCATATTTTACAAGACACATTTCCCCTTCTCTGAAATTACAAGAAACGTTAAACAAAATTGTAAACAAACAAGTCATAAAAAAAACAAGAATCAACACAATCATAAACATTTTTTTAATTTTATTTTTAGCTTAATACACTGTAGAAAATTCAAATACAGTTACACTCCCTAAGACTTGAAAATGTTTAGAAGAAATGTATAACGGAAACGTCGGTAGCCAGTGGTAAAACTCTCTATTTTGCTCAAAAATTGAGAAAAATCTCCCCGGAGGATTAGATGGAAGGTTTAATAAACAAGAAAAAAGGACCCATAAAAAACTGTTACTGTTCACTATACAGAAAATGTTATCTTACGTAATCCTGGAGAGAATTAAAACAACTGAATTCGTACAAGGTCTTTAGAACAATTCAAAAATGTTTACATTTCGACAAAGAGTAGGCATAGTACTGTCGTGACTATTATTCCAAATTAATATTAACAATATATTTGCAAATAAATAAAATGGGGATTGATGAATCGTCGCAACAATTTAGATTATACAGATGACATTTGCCTTATTGGCCCACCAACACAATGATCAAAAATATTGCAGCACTTAATTCAACAAAAAACGAAGCAAATATGGATTGACACAAGATTCAAACCCGAAACTCTCTTAAATACCCAGATAATGGAGGTATTGAAGGACCCTATTACGTCAGTAGCATAATACTGAATTTGACAGTACAAAAGAAAATGTCAATTCCCGAATAAACAAACAAATTAAGGAGTGCTTTTTCCCAGATGTGCCGGATATGGAACTCAAGCGAAATCAAAACTGTGTGTATTTTCTCTGTATAGTATTATAGTGAAGAGGAGGTTTATAGTAATTAAGGAGGGGGGAAGGGAAGAATCCTTGGCGTGGGAATGTATGAACCCACGGCGGCGGGAGTAGTTCCAATGCGACATGTTGCATATTAAATTAAAGGTCTTGCCGGATACTATCGGGTGGTGGTGTACTTTTTTCTGATTCAGAAAACTTTCTCGGGACGTTTTTACCGCCGAAAAGCCCGTGTTCATACACTTGGGTCACATAAATATTTGTAGTTCTTTCATGATCATTAGTGAACATTTTTCTCATTATGAGGTCATTTTGCACGACTCACCAATTCCTCGTAATCACGAGAAGTAGAAAAGTTCACTTTTTAACACAAGAAAGTCGCTCAAGCTACATCCGATCGCCAAATTGTTAATAAAATATGTTGTCGGGTCTCAATAGAAGTTTTAATGGTATGATAAATATTCGTTGTCAAGACCAGCACCAATCACAAAATTCAACACAGATGCTAAAATGAATTAAACAAAAAAATTATACGCTGGAAAGCAACGGGATAACTTCGATAATAAGACTGAGTATATATATATATATATATAGGTAATTTTTAGTGAAAGCATTTTTCTTATATAAAATTGGAAGTAAATTTAAGAATGGAAGAGAAAAATCAGTTATCAAAGGATGAAATTGATAGAAATTATAGATGAAGAATTCCGATAGGATAATTGCGGAAAAAATTGTTCAGTACTAATGTAGTTTATCTTTTTCTCCGGTATCTTATAAGCTATGGCAATAACTATAAAGGGAGAAATTAAATATGAGATGGCATCAAATATTTACAAATTGTTTTGAACTATACGCATAATGACAATTTGAAGATCAATCCAATCTAGAACTTTGCAAGTGTATGGAATTAGTAAGAGTCCCAAAACGATATCCAAAATTAAAGTGACTGTTTAACGAGAAAAAACGAAAGTAATTCTTTATAATACACCTTTGAAGGTTAGTATTTTAAGATAAAGACAGAGTATAGAAAAGTTACTAATCAAAATTATACTGCTCTGTCGAACTAAAGTGTTTTGAGGATGTGCTAAATTGGCCAAGAATTAAGAAAATATAACAATGCTGTAAGAAACGATTAAAAGAAGCTAGAACAAAAATTGCTTCAAATAAATATTATACAAATTAATAGATTTAGATTCCTTGAGGGTGTGCAGGCGCTAGCATCGTATTCACTGTATGAGTCCTCGTTCAAATTATTCCCTTTCTAGGTTAAGTCTGTTAATAAGTCTAGAACCATCCTGGGATAAAGATTCCACAAGCCCATCTTGTATACATAGGTGGTATCGCAAGGAGAGTAGTGGCCTGAGAAGAGCTCTATGATTATTTTAAGCTCCTGAAGAGTAGGAATTCTTTTATATTTCCTTCAGAGGTGGCGCTAAACTCTATTGCCTAACGAAGTCAAATCCTTGTAGCCTTTCCAAATAAAGGGATCTTTGTTTATTCTCACAGTTATTTAGGGTATCTCTGAGGTAACATTTAGAATTTCATTGTCTTTATGGCTCTCATATCCTGGTACCCAAATGAGGATAACTTTGTTTCTCTGTCAATGTTAAATACACACATCAGCACAGCTCTGCAAACATAAAGAAAAATGCCTGCCTATTTTTTTTTCAGCTGCATCTCCATTTGTTTGTTCTACATTCTAAGGTCATGTGGCACACAGTTACTTTTTCTTTTTGTCGCATGTGAGATGATCCTTATACCCTAGACACACGGAACATATCAATAATCATTGGCGGAGCAATGATCATTGCATAGCTCGTGTGTTATTGCATCATTGGCGCAATGATCTTTCGTTTCGTCATTGTACCAATTACGCTTCCACAAGCTCATTCGTTTGAAATTATTCATTACTTGTCATTCCTTTTGTCGATAAGTGCGCTTTCAGTGGTGATAAATTGAAAATTATTGGAGAAATCAGCTGATTTTCGAGCCATCACTGTCAAATGTCATTTGCTGATACATTTTTCAAGGTAAATTTTGAATATTTTCCAAAACGAATTATTGCAAAAATTCTCACATTATATATGTAATACAAGGCTCGAATCAATTTTTCACAAATTAATTCACAGTTTTTAATTTACAAAATTGGATCAATGATCATTCTAGCGCGTCGTGTGCCTAGGGCATTAGTCTTTTGACCAGATTTAGTAACTTCTATAACGCTAAAAAGGCTAAGATGACTGTAACTAACCCCGTTAAAATGTAAAGCCTTAGTAAGATGCTCTAGTCGAAGTTTTATGAAAGCAATAAGACTCAATTTGAGCCAAATTTTAAAGTAAATAAAATCCCCAGCCTCTAGTAAGCAGAACTGAAACAATTATAAAAGATACAAATCTGATAAACTTGTTGTATTTTACGTCAATGATTATAGGACTTCACAAGAGAATAGTACTAACGTGTTATCCATGATAACGTATGGTCCTTATGTAGCAGCAGGGCTTAAAAAATCAAATAGAAAGACATTATGAAGACGTTAAAAAGTCATACTTAATTTCTGCAGAAAAACCATTTTGCCCATAGCCAAGAATAGATAAAAACGGAAAACATAAAGCTGAATTGGGAAATGAGCAATTATAAATTAGTAAAATATGTATATATGTATCTTAAATTGAGTAAAATATTTCTATGAACACGTTGCAGTAACCCCACCTTGTCTACCTCTTAATCTTTCTGTGCTACGAATTAAGTTTTATGATACTGAAACAAATATTGCTCAGAACATCTTGCGGGACAATAAATATAGTTTATTTATTGAATATTGAGCTTAAATGTATTCATTTACCTTCTTCTGAAAATTTGCTTTAAAAATAAGAAGAGTTTCGCATCAGCAAGAACTGAATACTCTTCAGTAGGGTAACGTTCTTGCCTGCGGTATATGTATGTATATGTAAATGAAAGAACTTACGTAGCCGTACTGATATGCAATTCAGTTCCTGCTGATATGAAACTAGTTTTTTTAAAGAATTTCTTATTGTCGCCTGTTGCAGGCTTTTGTTTATGTATATAGCTTAATATTTTCACTTCCAAGATTTCATTATAGATACAGATAAAGCATATAGACTAATTTTTATAATTTAAAAAATTACTTACCGTGGAGTGTAAGGATCTTTCGTTTTCTCTGCATAATCTATGAGTTGTTGATTAAAAGCTTCGAGTGCCAGTACGTCACTTTCGTGAATACAAGATATATAGCCAGTTTGAATAAGGGAATTATCAAAACAATATACAGGCACCTTTTCTCCATCAGGTAGCAGTTTAATTACAATGTCCTGAAAATAATTCTCAAAATTAAATAAATTCAAAATGCATATAATGTAGTTATTTATTTTGGTTGTCAAATTTCTGATTAAATTCACTTTTGAAAGATCAGGAATTTCATACTATATTAACAATAACTTACACCTCGAGATCTATTAATGAGTTCATTGGAGTGGTTAGAAAACAATATATTTACACAATTTTGCTAGTGATGAATGTTAATGTTACTTACCGTATTCATAACAGGAGCTTCTGTATCTTTTGGTACCTTCACATCATTCAGCTCTATGATCCTTTTATTTATATTTTCATTGGTTGAAATATCAGTTAGTTCAGCTTCGATTTTGCCTTCATCATGCTTCTCGTAAGTAAGTTTTAAATCTTTGCCTGTTGTATCCAGGAATGAATTAAAATATTCCATGATCTTCTCACTTGGTGGAAAGTCTGGAACACCCTTAAGGATTATTGGAAAAGTATAACGTTTCAAATTGAATCCTTCAGGAGTTAGCTTCTTTAATTCTGACATCTTTTTTATATCTGCATTGCCGAAATCAATATACATGACTGTAATTTTGTCTGCATTTTCTACCCTAACCACTAAAGCACGATAATAACCGGTACCTTGGAATTCGGTCATAACTAGATCTCCACGATCAGGCAATTTATCTATGAATTTTGTTTTTTTCGCTTCATTGTTTACAATGTTCAGTAATTTGACATATTCTAAATTGTCTTCCGAAGCCAAAGAACGAATGTATACAAAATTAGACTTAATAAAAGCCGTCATGGCAACAGTGCTTCCACTTTTAGGGAATTCAGCTGAAATGATTGCAGCGTTTTTACCTTCTGGTTCTACTGCTTTTGGCTCGTTTGCTGGTGGTTTTATCTCTGATGCTGGTATTGGTGCTTTTGGTTCATCGAACTTTTTAGATATAAAGGAAGATTTCTGTTCATTTTTAGGTTGTTGTTTTTGATTGCCTTCGTTGGAAAACGTTCGCTTTGTTTCAGTTGAACTGCTATTAGATGGACCATTATACTGACGCTGCCTGTTTGCACCTGAAAATTTGTCCGTGTTGGTTGATTGTTGTTGTTGCTGCTGCTGACTCATGTTTGATGCAAAATTTCTGTCGTTTGAAGCTTGTTTATTTCCCTGAGGAGTACTCGTCAGATTAGGTGCCTTTTCAGGCAATTCAACGCCAATATGAGAGTTTGGTGTAATGAGATTTCTAAAAAATATTCCAAGATTATTATTTTTATTCTTTTCACAGATTGGCATAATAATGTATAACCATTAAACACACAGTAAAAGGAAAATGGTTAAGAAGAAAAATATGTTCATAGTATTTTTCATGATTACCGTGGTTTCCCACAGAGAAAATCTTCTTCTGCTCCACGCATTTTCTATTTTCCTTCATTCTAAATAGTTTCATTAATTTAAAATTGATGCGTGACGTAGAATTGAAGGAGTGGATTTCTTCTTCAGACAGTTCTTCAATAGTATATAATAAGAAGATATACAATCATGTAAACACATTTTTCTTCGAGATAACTTCTTTATATGCTGTATAAACATGCAAGCATTGGTATAACTTACGGCATTTGGAAGCAAATATATCTATGTTTGGACCAGTCCTTTTTTTGGCAATCAAACGAGCAATAAAAGTCCCCACATCTTTGACATACTCTATTCGAGTCTTTTGAGCACAATATGCATTTACCAATATTTGGTTCATTTAGATTCAAATTAGAAGAATTTTTGACATAAGAATTCTGTAAAAAAAATTTCTGTAATCAAAAGTTCTAATTTCAAGAATTTGAGTAAACAATTACACTTTTGGAATCAAATGAACCTCCTCGTGAAGACTCTGAAAGCTGCTTGATTTGATCCATGGTTTCTTGCGAGTCCCTGAAATAATAGCAAATATTAGCAATTAATTTAATATATTTTAAAAATAATCAATTTAAGGAAAGAGAGCATACACATGATAGGATCTTCCCGTATGTGTTCGTCTACCTCCAGGGCCATTAACATTGTCAGATTTTCGCCTATAGTTATTTCGGTCATTGTCATGCATATCGTTCTGTATCAAAAAATGTTTTTGTGGATCAACATTCTTAAGGTTTGACGTTTCATAATCGTTATGAGTTACCAGTGGTTTTTTCGTCATAGATCCTGGGCGTGGTGGATTGCTGAAGGGTCCTTTAATATTCCTTGAAAGAAAAAGCCCTTTAACTTAACTACAAACAAAACAAAAAAGATCGCACGAAATCAAATCAGGAATTTGTTAGATCAGTGGGGCTTAGCAGCTGAAAAACGCACAAAATCAAAACAGGGATTTGTGGGATCAATGATTTTTAAAGGCGGTCGTCCAGATAGCTGGGCTTAACCATAAAATCTATCAAGGAAGATATTAACGATTCAAATCTTAACAAGATGACTAGAACTTGGAATTTGACAATTTTCTGATTTCACCTAGCTTTTTGAAGTATAATAAATAGATATTCCGTGTAAAAAGTCGAAGAAAACAGCAACTTTTCGAGACTTACTCTTGACAGCATTATTTTTCAGTTGAGCCATTAGAAAAACTCTTCCTCATCTACTCTAATTGCCTACATGGTATATGTTTGGTATTCTGTTTCACACAAAAAAAATGTGGCTACGAGAAAGAAAAAAACCTTCTGCCGCGCGAGTTATGATTTTTAATTTGTTCACAAATAAAAAAGGATTAAATGAAGAAAACAACACAACAATTTAAATTGAATTTTAATTTATTGGAGAGAAGCAAAATAAAAGATTAACACAACCAAACTTTTGTACACGATATTATAACTTCCGACCTGGTTGACTGAAAAATATAAACTGTACTTCAAGTTTAATTATCTATCTGCATTCATTCCCGTAAACATAAAAGCTTTTTAATTTTTTATCTATTAAGCAGGAATGCATGGGAACGGTTGCATTTTCTGAGTTCTGTTGATTAAGCAAAATTGTCTGGGAACATTTATATTTTATATAAATGAAAATTTTGCAAAGTTTGTTCTGAGGTGTCATGTTCTGTGATGTCGGTTAAATTTGCCGACGTAACTCGCGCCCGAGATTGAGTGTTGTGATGTGATAATAAAACAGGTATTTAGATAATTCGAAAGGTTTCTAAAAGAATGTTGGCATTACAAAATGAAAAGTGGACCAAGAATGCAGTCAATTGCAAGAAAAATGGACTGATGAATACTTTTTTAACGTGTGCAATATGTTAAACCAATCTGCTTCTTGTGTAATGAATTTTTGTCAGTTTTTAAAGAATACAATATGAAATTTTGTTATGTTTGAATCAATTTTGTATCAAATGTAAACAAAGAAAATGAGGTTATGTAAGATCGAAAAGAATTTTCGTTTATGGGAAACGAAACAATACTCAGTAGTTCGGAAAGAAAATTTGCATCTCCTAAGAAAAACAGCTTCAAATATGAATATTTTTTTATTGAAACTGAATAAATAGTATAAATATCCAATATTTTATTACATATATAGCAGCAATATTCTTTTAGTATAGGATGAAATTTGTTTTTTCGTTTTTGTGCAAACGCTCTTAAACTAAGCATATTTCCCAAACGAAAAGACAAAATTCAAAAGCTGATCACAAGTTTGGGCAAACAGCAACAAGTTTTTCATAAACAAATGACACAACTAGACAATGTTGTTAAAGCTAGCTTCCTAATCAATACGAAAATAACCAAGTCTTCGAAACCATTTGCTTGAAGTAGAATTTGTCAAATAGTGCCTTTTAGAAATTGTGAATGTTCTATGGCCCGAGAAGGAAAAAAAAAAGTTCGAACAAATAAGTTTGTTAAAACGTACTGTTGTCCGACATAATTGATATGATAGTTGATGATATTAAGAAAAGCTTGACTGATCGTGATTGGGCATTTTCGATTGATTTGAACAAGAGCACTGACCAATCTGATACAGCGCAAATAGCCATTTTCATACAAAAGTATGGATATGGATACATGTAACTGAGGAGAGTTTTTAAAAGGACCACTACTGGAGGAGACATTTTTTGATGACTTTTCGTCATCACTGATAAATAATAAATAAACCTAAATGGCACATTCGTTACTGAATTTTTATTATATTAAAAAAAAAATAAGTGGCATATTCGTGATCTCTGGTATAAAATAAACAAAATAATGACAAAATTAAAACAATGGTGGTTTCGGCTCTCGCTCCGGCTTCGGAGCCGAAGCCTGTGCAAATCCAATGTGAGTATGGCAGTTCTACTTAACCCAATGGCGGCACCGGCTTCGATTTGGGAGCCGCAGCAGCTATCAGTTGATATTTGATTTTCAGCGGCTTCACAATGTCATACGAAGAAAAATTGATTAAAATGGTGAAGGAAAATTCCTTGTTGTACGTGAAAACCGGCAAAAATTACAAAAAAAAAATTTAAAAGGAAAAAGTGTGGAAAAGAATAAGCGAGGAAATTGGTATTCCTTCATTTTTGTGTTTTTTAATATATTGTTTTTAATTAATTATCAGTTTTCAAAAATTGTCTATACATTTGAAAACTTAATAATATAAATTAAAGTTGTGATTATGAAGCAGTATTTATTATTTGAATTATTTGAATTAAAAATAAATTTTTTTTTACTTAGAGGAGAAATTGAAAGCGAGGTGGAAGTCTTTGAGGAATACTTATAGACTTGAGTTATTTTTCTTCAGTTCCCTCTGTATTTAACTACTTCTTTACAAATCATGATGTCATCGCCTTAACTCTTGTGTTACGAAATTTTAATTTTTGTAGTTGAAAGCAAATCCACGGAAATAGATAGTAAATAAAAAAGACGTGGGCACAACATATCATGGCGCGAAGTTCGAAACAAGCTTTAGGCTCTCCTTTAATCTAATCACTCCAATATCAATCCGCGTGAACGTAAAGAGCTTTTACCCTCATAACTTTGCTTTCCCATTCCTCTATATTTTTCAAAAACCCACTCATGTACAGGGATTTTACACAAAAAAGTCATTCTATTATGTTTCATATTTTAAGTAGACAAAAAACTTATTATAATGTCAATGTCATTTCGCGATTTCTCTTTACGCCTGGTCCGATTAGAACGTTCAAAAAAATCAAAATTATGGATAAATGTGGTCCACGGTCCGAATACACAGGTGCCCTAATTACGCAATGCATTTTGTTCCAAAAACTCTTTATGTGTCGGCATTGTGGTTCAATTGTGAAGGTAGTCCTCCGATCGGGCAGTGTCCCAATTAGTAGGTTTTATTGTATTTCCCACAAAAAGATAAAAACGCTCATACACACGAAAGCGCCATATTCGTTATTTGATAATAACAGAACAAGAATGTTACATGTTGAGGCTATATGGGTTGAAAATTCTTTGCAAAGTGGACATTCGAGATTTAAAGTAATAAATAACTCGAAAACTAAGAGGAGTTAAATTTGCGACTTTTCTGGGTGAAACATGTGAGAATTTTCATGATCGCTATATAGATAAATAAAAATCGTCATTTTTGTAGATTCATGATTTCTCGTTGCACCGACGATATGAATATGCCTTAAGTGATCCTATTTTGATTGCTCTTGGAGCTATTTGCTTATTATGTAAATATATACATACATAGGGGCTTCTGTACTCGATTCGACTCGTCGAGTACTTGAGTAGTTACTCGGATTCGGGACTCGACTTTAATACTCGACGAGTCTAGGTTGTTAAAATTAAGCAAAAACCAGTCAATTCAAAAGGTACGTAAGTAGTAATGTTTTGATCAATATCTAGATTTATGTTTTATTCTTTATTTTTTAATTATACACATTGCTGCGGACATTAATAAAAACTCGTCTTCACTTTCTATTGTTTGTTACTGATTAAAGTCAAAGTTTACACAAATAAAACTAAAAAATGAAAGTGTAAATAGCTAATGAAATTGGTTTAAGTTTATTTAAATTATCTCATCGTAATCAACTTTTATTATTATTATGCTGGCTACACACTATCATCGTATAGTAAATGAATGAATAATTCTTACAGAAATCTTCTTGAGAAATTTCTACTCTCAGTCAACTATTTAGTACTTTTTACTTTACTCAACTGCTACTCCACTGTTTAACGACGAACGCTGACAAACACTTTTCAACCATACTATCGTCGTAAAAATCAAAACCGATTTATTTGATTTTAGATTTAGAGCCGTACTAGACTCCGATTCGACGAATTTTCAAAGGGAAATGCCCATTTTATGCCCGACACCTCTAGAAATGAGAGATGTCCTAAACGATGCATTATGATACTCCGAACATTTTTTATTAACAATGTTTATTTCTAGTACATTTTGGAAAATCTAGTACATAACCGAGTTCCTTAGGTCCTAAGAGGAAGTTTGAGTACCCACACTTCTATACTCGATGACTTGAATAGATATTTATAGCCATCCCAACTCACTTTTTTAGTATTTCCTTCTTTTTATTCGAACTGAGGTACTAGATTTTTCGCACCTTAGATCAGCTCTAACTCGGTAGGATTATGACCGATCGGAAAATGGGGTTCTTTGTTCATTACCAGCTACAATTCGTGGAAGAATTCTTTTAGGGTAGGGGGTCGGGTGGTTCCAATACCGCATGTTGCATATCGATTTAAAGGTCTCGCCGAGTAATATCGGGTAGTGTACTTTTTTTCCGATTCAGAAAAGTTTATCGGAACGTTTTTGCTGCCGGAAAACCCAAATTCATGCGCTTAGGTCACATACACCCTACATTTCGCATATATTTTTGCAGTTCTTTCTTTCATGGCCATTAGTGAACATTTTTCTCATATAAAGTCATTTTTCACGACTCACCAATTCCGGGCAATCACAAGAAGTAGAAATGTCCACTTTTACACTCAAGCTACATGCGATCGCCAAAGCTTAATAATAAACATTGTTAATAAAATATGCTCGTTTAAGACATCTCTCATGTCTGGAGTGGTCTAGCCTAAAGTTGTATGAAAAATGGGCATTCTCCTTTGGGACTCGCAGAGTCCTAAAAAAATTCCAAAAACCCTAGGACATACATAATAAAAAAAAATTATATAAAATATAATACATATGGAGAATTTTAAGGGAGTAGAACTACATTTGTAACATACCTACCTAAGTAAAACAAAAAGTGAAATGAGTACAAACAATTCTAGTGAAAACTATAAACTTTTTGGAAAAATAGCTACATTTTCCGCTATCCGATTAAAATAAATAAATACATTCTCTGCGAAGTAAATATCAAAAGTAACTAGAACAACGGATAAGTCTTCTTCCGTCCAAAGTGGTTTTATTTATTTTCGACAGCAGAAGATTGTTGCCTTATAAAACCTCTCGTGGTAGCATCTACTTTGACAGTTAAACAACAAGTGTAATAAATAGAAAAAATGAAAAAGATAAAGAATATGTCTAAACGACCTCGAAATGTTGATTGCTTGTATAATTTAGACTTAATTTTACAAATTTATTAATTTCCCTGAACAAATTTATAAATTTAAAGAGCTTGTGGTCGTATTATGGTGATATATAAGCATTCGAGAAAAATTGTTTTTTTTTATGCAGAATCGGCGTATAGCCTGAACTGTAATAAGCTGATACGAGTTCTTTTGTGTCTGCTTGCCCGGGTAGCAAAAACTCGGATGAAAACTTCAAGACACAGGTAATTTGGCAATACCATATATAAGTATACTTACTGACCGTGAAATATTACTAAAAACTGTGTGGAAACGAAAATAATGTTTTCGACACTATAATTCATTTCATGTGCGAATTACTTTCCACCCACTTTCAAACTGAATATTATCATGCGAGCTCTTAATGTTACAGCTCCTTCTAGTTGCCATAATATATAATACACAAATGAAGTGAACAAAAACAAAATAGTTCTCTTCAATATATGTGCTCTAGAGCAATAAGTAGGAGGATGCAGTAACCGCGGAGCACTCCTCATCTATAAAGGAATCAAGGTAAGTAACGGAATATTTGTTCTGAAAGTGCAATGTTCATTGTATATCATGTAAAAATATTATTGCACCTACTTTGGCAGTCTGTAAACCATGGTTGGTTATCAGTTCCCTATGTCTTTCTTTTAATATAGGTGTCTTCTTGGAAACATTCCACAGTTCGGAATAAAAAGTAAAACAACACGGGATTTTACTATACAATAGAAAATATTTTTCGAAAAACATACGTACCAGATATTTTACATCCTGTCCTGCAAGGCATGTATTACATAAGGAAAAATATCCAGCTATTTTATCGAAAATCACAAATTTTTTATGTAGATTCAATAGAATTTTAACAAGTAAAAAAGTGAGAATTGGTATAGTTTAAGAACTAGCATCGTTTTCGAGAAATTACTTTAGTTCGGCTAGTTTTTTTATATGCCTTTCCTTACAGTATATCAATAGTCATGCGGCCCATCTGGCTGGTGAGAGAGGTTGCGTTTACCTGTGAGCATTCCGTTCACAGGTAAAAAAAGCAGTTTTCAAAATGATTTTAGTTCGATTTTTGTTTTTTCATCTGTTTTCATAAACATCGAAAAATATAAATTCACTATTCTTAGACAATTTCCGCGTTGCTATTACCGTGCCGTGCCAGACGTTTTTTTTTTTTGTTAAAAAAAAAATTATTTTATTACGACTGTAATTTTTATACGAGCTAGTTTAATTATTGAACCACATGAAATTAAGTTGCCAGGCGATTAGGAACAGGACCGATTTGAGCATGGTAAAGTGGGTTTTTTTTCCTCACGATATGTTTTAAGAATATGACATAGCACACTTTTGTCCTATTCTTTTTTTTGTAGACTTTCAGGAGCTACAGAAAAGCTTCTGGGCAAAATTGAGTTATCTGGCTCAGATTTGAGGATATTCTTAATAAAATACTGGAAGAAAAAATCCACTATTATACAACTCCGCTATTGAATTGAAACTTGGATAGATTTAAATGGGAAAATTAATAAAAGCAATTATTTGGAATATAAAAAATGACAAGTTTTATTTTGCATATATTGACTTCTGTAGATGTAAGAGATTTAGAGTGACCCAATGGGAAAAATTCCAAGCGCTTCGAAATAAAGCAGATTAGGTTATAGATATGCTTCCAAAAAAAGTGCTTCTCTGGAAGCAATTTGAAGTAATTTCGAAGCAAATATTGAATGCGAACGTGGTCATGCAAGTTTCTCATATTGACGCCTTACGATTAGTCATTGTGATTCGCAGTTTCAATAGACATTTTCCTTGTGGAGTTGAATATATATATGTATATATAATATTAAACTTTAAACAATCATAATCATCAAACTTTAAATTTTCTGTAATTAAAAAAAAAACAATGGTAACTATTTGTGCCGACACTAATGCAGCTGAAATCGTACAGAGCTGCCAATTTGCTTCACACAAAGTGGTTTAAAAGTTATTAAAACAAAACTAAAAGGAAATGCTTGTTTCTGCCGACATGCAATGTTAAAATGTATATGAAACTGAAGCACAATCGAAGCGCTTAAAAAAGACTTTAAAGCGCTTTTTTCCCGCTGGGGAGCATTTCTCCAATATGTGGTCACGTATTGGACTCTAATACATGCTGCCGTAATTCAGCTCTACACGGTGGTAACCTTGATGGATCGAAAGTTCTGCATTTTTACCCAAATTTGTCATTGAAATTTTTTGACTGATACGTATTAGAAACTAAATCAAATCTGACATCGTTGACGTTGTTAATCTGCCGAACTCCATATATATGATAAACAAATCCTTCCACTTGCAATCTTCAGTAATTTTTCATCATCGGTGGAAATATTTTGAAATGCAAGCTGATAGTTTTCCGATTCTTCTAGTAATTTGAAAAGCCTCACTTTCCCTTTGCCAAGATAAACCTGGAGTGTAATCACAACCTGGCTTGGATGGCATGGAAACCTGGTAACGCTCTTGATATGAACGGCAGGACCCAGAGTTTTGTACAGTTCAATGACGTTGATGTAGCGTTCATGATTATCCACGCCCATGTTGTTCCAAAGTTTTAAGGAAGCATTAAAATTGTCCATGTTAGCAAGGAGTATAATGAGAATATCAGAATATCAGAACTTATTATAACTTCAGCGTCAATATCAATTTGGCAAATTTGGTAGATAATCCTAGAATCTGTTTCTTCATGCTCTTCACATGATAATGACTCTTCCGTTGATTTAATGACTTAATTATTTTCAACCTGATAAGAGAACCATTCGTTGAATTTTAAGTGAATTATTTCATCACCAATATAAGACGCCATATCATCAGTCGACCAGTTGTTGATTAAAAATTTAACTAGTGCTTCCTTGAACTGCACATTTTTCAGTTGAGCAGTGAAATTATGAGGACAAATTTGATTTGGTCTGACTAGCCGATTCATCTCGACGTTTACGTTCACCATCTTTGATTGATGATGTAAAACATCAATGCGAGTTGCTTTGAGTTGAGATATAATTTATTTTCAAAGCTTTCCCAAATTTTCTGTTTAACATTTCAATGCATAATTATAAATAATAGTAAATGTAACTTCTCTGCAAACAGGTGTGCTCGGGAAGAGGTAAGAGAAGCAAAGTAATATCTGTACATTTTGGATATATATTTCTTTGCGTCCTTTACCTCTTCCCTAGAAAACAGGCTATTATACTGCATCAAGAATACTCGTGGGATGGCCCATTGCATATAACTCTCGAATGATCATTGATAATCAACCGAACTATCGCCTGGCAATTTAAATTCATGTAATAACTAACTCGTATAAAAATTACAGCCGTAATAATTTTTTTTAGTAACGACAAAAAAACGTCTGGCACGGTACTAGCAACGAGGTAATTGTCTGGAAATAGTGAATTTATATTTTTCGATGTTTATGAAAACAGATGAAAAAAACAACAATCGAACTAAAATTATTTTGAAAAAATGCTTTTCACCTGTGGAACGGAATGCGCACAGGTAAATGCAACCCCTCTCACAAGCCAGATGGGCGGCATGCCTATTGAGATGGTGAAAGAGAGTAGATAGCAAAGAATTAGCCGAAATAAAGTTCATTTATTCGTGACGTTGCTAGCTCACCATGCGTAATTTCGAATGGTCGGTCACCCATCTGTGTAAGTTTGATTTTTGAAGTGGTTTTTTGCACCTATTTCTGCAATGGTTCGCCGAATATTAAAAATGTTTATAACCAATTTCATAGAATTTCATATTCTGAAGAACTTTTCCGTACAATAAAAATGTTTAGGATTGATCGTTTTCACGGTACCTATTTTAGGTAAAAAAAAAAAAAAAATATTTTTGTATGGCAACTTCAAGGACAGATTGCCTGATTTAGTCCATTTTTGAAATTGTATTTACTTTTTCTATGAAAACGCTGTGTACAAACTGACCAAATACATATACAGGGTGTTTCCCACTAGGATGTCAGTAGAGCGGGAGGTGATACTACTCACTTAGACGAACCAAAAATTGTATGGCAAGGGGGGGGGGGGGGGGGGGGGGGCATATCAACCGTTTAGGAGTTACATGGTGATTAAGAAGACACGCCAGTATTTCACAAAATACCCTGTATCTTATAAACTACAGGGTGTACTGTCACACTTAAGAGCTCATTGTATGCAGAACTTCATGGCCTTTCCAACGTCTGTTCCACTACCTCCACACCCCTCTCCAATCATGAATTATGGTTGTCTAAACTAAAAATTTTGGATTTTCTTACCTTTTTTTAAATTTAACCTCTATTATTTTTGCAAAAAGGTCGTTAGCATAACATTTTTTTATAAAAACTGTAAGCTGCAGACTCTCCTATTTAATATGACCTATTGCACCCAATGTCCTAACTGAAGCCCTTTAAGAGTTATTAGCTCTAAACCTATTCTCAAACCTATTTTCAAACCTATTCTCAACGATAATTTGTTCCATTAGCACGTCATTTTAAAAACTATCGTCTAATTTCGGTGTGACCTGAATAGGTTATGAGTTAATAACTGTTTAACGGCTACAGTTAACACATAGGGTGTAATAGGTCAAGTTAAAGAGGAGAGTCTACAGTTTATAGTTTTTATAAAAAAAGTTATGTTAACGACCTTTTTTAAAAAATAATAGAGGTTAAATTAAAAAACAAGGTATGAAAATCCGGAGGTGGTTGTGCAGTCGTTGGAAAGGCCGTGAAGTTCTGCATAGAATGAGCTCTTAAGTGTGACCGTACACCCTGTAGTTTATAAGATACAGGGTGTTTTGTGAAAAACTGGCTTTTTTGTTAATCACCCTGTAACTCCTAAACGGTTGATATGCCCCCCCCTGCCATACAATTTTTGGTTCGTCTAAGTGAGTACTATCACCTCCCGCTCTACTGACCTCCTAGTGGGAAACACCCTGTATAATGGCAACCCTACAAAGGATTTACCTTACTTGTCCAATTTTCGAACTTAAATCTATAATTTTTCAAGAAGTGCGTGTGCAAAATTTCAACACTCCAAGTCCCCTAATACACGATAATATACCGTACTAAAAACTGGTTTTCTTAGCACCATTTTAGAACAATTTTGTGTATAGCACTATTTAGAGCAGAGCGTGAGACTCAGATCAAAGATAACCTAATAAGAAGATAGGGCACAACCGAAAAAAATTGGAAATTTTTCGTGTTTTTTTTAGACCGAAACAGGAAATGCCATATACTTTCGTCTTTTGCATGAATGGGGGAAAAGAACTTGGCTATGCACTATTGTAATGCGACTGAGACAACGAGTTAAACACAAAAATCGAGGGAACGTAGGATTACCTGAACGACAAAGCTATTCATAATAATGTAGATCGGGCCACACTACCTCAATTTTTTAAAGTTAAAGATAAATTTTGCTTTGGCCAAGGTGCTGAAAGGAGATATAAAATTCGTCTCAAATGAAATTCTCATTTTTGGCAAAAATATCGGAGAATTCTTTTCTCTCCAACAACAAAGTTGCACACTTAGCTAGCAGCAGACGGGCAGTGCTTGTGCAATGACGCGCCGTTAATATACATTATGTACATACGTGCAGGAAAAATACTCATTTTTAGAGACACATAAGATAAATTTTTTGGCCGTTTTTTACTGGAGCCTATCGCCATCTCGGAAAGCATTTGAGAATTAAAATGAATAAAAACCAATTTTATCATTCACTTTTTATCACGATAGAGGTTTACAAAATGATTTTTATAAAATAAACTACTTTCGGGATTAATCCAGTTCTTGGGCCACTGAATAGAATCGCCTCAATCTTCATTATCGTGTTAAAATAATCGTGTAGCAATAAATTTTATTAAAGTTAGAAGAGTCTCAATGTTAATGTTATGAAAGTAATTGTAACATTAAAAATATTAACAAATTTGAAAAACAGCTCCGCTAGCATTTACAAATATGTTTGGAAAACCTATGTACGAAAAATAATAAAAATTGGTGTGTACATGAAAAAATTATTCGGGGGAGGGGAAAATAACACTGTTTTTAGAAGTTTTTGATTTTTTTTAAAAAAACTCAAAATCTTTTTCAAAAATCTAAGCCCGGTATCATTTAAACTGAAGAGTTTGTAATATTTTGCCAAAGGTTTCAAATCAATATAATAAAAACTGCGAAAAATAAAAAGGGGGAACAAAATGCTTACAAATTTATTCAGCCTTAAGCGAAAACTGTTATTATCTGCCTACATTTCAAGAAGTACATAGACTTTTCATGGTGCTAAGTTACGTTAAGTGGCTGCGACATATACATATATGTATAGGTATATATATGCAATGTATACTATGAAAAATTCTGATGGAAGATTATTTAATAAGCTTAGAGCTTGAAAAATTAAAAAAAAAGTCTAAATTTGAATGCACAATGTACTAGGGCCCATCTTAAAGTTTTTTTTATTTTTTTCTTCTTCTTTCTTCCTCTTCTTACCGTGTTTTTTATTAATTTTATATAACTTTATAATTCGATATAATTCTATATAACTTTGTAATTGATATGTGTCTATGTATATTTCTAAGGAAAAAAGTTAGCTATTAATTAATGTATCTATAATAATTTCTATAATTAATGATTCCTCAAGTATAATTATGTGTATGATTATGTTAATAATGATTCTATGATTGTTTCTAATGCTTCCCTAATGTATACATAACTTGTAAGTAAATATATAATATTTCCTGTCTGTAAGATTGTTAAATCGGTAGATTGAATAAATTATTATTATTAAATGTAAAACAATCTCAAAACTCTTCTGTGTCCTAACTTGTGATTAAGTTAGCTTTGGTCAGATTATACTCGAGTGTTTCATTACATATTTATTTATTTATTTTTTTGATTGATTGATTTGATTTATTTAGTTAATTACTATTTAATACAATATCTTGACATTATTATTCTAAAAACTACTTTTAACAAATTCTATAATGTGTTTTTTTACAATTTTAATATTTGTTTCTGTTTTAATATTTGATGGTAACATGTTAAATAACTGAAAACCTCTATACACTAAACTATTTTGGTCTAATCTATTCCTAATTAATGGCAATCGAAAGTCATTTGCATTTCTTAACAATTATGGCTGTATATCTCTTACTTAATTAATTAGGCATGATAAATATTTTGTCAACAAACACTAAAACATTCATAGCTACACGCTGTTTGACACTTAACCAACACAATGCACTATTTCAGTATAGCTCTTATAGCTTTGTTTTGCAACCTTTGCAGCCTCGTGAACGCACTTTCATCACCCATATACAACACAATTGAACAATATTCAAAATAAGGCTTTATAATTACATTGTAAATATTTATTGCTTGTAATGTATCTAATCTATTCCTTATTCTTTAAAAAAAAAAAAATTTTTTTCGTAACATAATTCACGTGGAGATTAAATTTAAGTCTAGAATCCAAAATTACACCAAGATATTTGATTTCTTCCACTTGTTCAATATGTTCACTGTTTATGCTTAAGTTAACACCACATTGGCGTTTAAACACCATACACTTAGATTTATTTATAATAAGCTTTAATTTATTATACTGAAACCATTTACTAAATCTAACCAGATCTCCTTGAACTTTTTCTTCGCATGCACAAATGTCATTACCGGATAGAAACAACAGGGCATCATCAGCAAAGAGGACAATATAGAACCCTGCGGAATGCCTAGAGTCGTAGTCTTGCTCTCTGACATGTTTTCGTTGATAGCAGTCCTCTATAATCTACCTTGGAGGTATGACTTAAACCACTGATATTCCGTAGATAGTACTTCATAACTATAAAGTTTCTTCAAAAGAACACTTCTATCAATAGTTTCAAATGCCCTCTTTAAGTCGAGGAACACAGCAATAACACTATTTCCTGTAGATATTTCCTCGTTCCAATCAATAATTACTTGATTTAGCGCACTTTCACATCAGTGTTGACTCCTAAAGCCTGACTGGCTCTCAATGAAAAGATTGTGCTCATTGAAGTATTCATCAAGCTTCATCTGAAATATTTTTTCCAATATTTTTTTCATACGTTGGTAGAGCATTAATTGGGCGGAAGTCTTCACAGTTATCTGCTCCAGTAACCTTCGCTTTTGGTGTAACTACTGACTCCTTCCATTTATCCGGAAAGCAACCTGATCTTAGTGACGTATTTATCAAGTGAACAAGTGCCGGGCCACATACTTCAAAATAGTCCAAAAGAATCTTGGCACCAACAAAATTAGTCTTTTTTTCTTTTTTTTGCTTATGGATCTCATAGCTTTTCTTAGATCCAATTGCTCTATAAGTCTGAATTTAAAGATCGATTGTATATTTTCTAGTTCAGAAATAGCACAATTGCAATGGATTGATTTATTGCTTAAAATCCAATCAACGAAGTAATTATTAAATTTATTAGCTATGTTTTTTACACCATTCACAATCACACCATTGAATTTTATATTTCTAAAATTTTGCAGCGTGTACTCAATTTGTGTGCGTATAGATCATATGCAAATGATTAATTTTCTTTGTTATTTCAGGAACGTGTGAAATTTAAGAATCCCTAAGTATCTCGAGTTAATAAGTTGAGAATTATGTCCATTTTACTAAGCTGGTAATCTGGTTTCCTTTCGGTATAGAGTTCGTTCTCGAAGT
This sequence comes from Dioctria linearis, assembly GCA_963930735.1. Classification (NCBI taxonomy): domain Eukaryota; kingdom Metazoa; phylum Arthropoda; class Insecta; order Diptera; family Asilidae; genus Dioctria; species Dioctria linearis. The sequence goes on from OZ005741.1 coordinate 272,972,891, forward strand.
TTTGGTCAGAGAATACGATTTACTTGCAATTCATTTTCAAATTGTGATATTTCAAGATTCTTTTCTGTAGCAGTATCAACTACGTGAAGCGTGTGTCTAGTCTCAAATGTGTATCATCGTGTATCGGGGAATTAAGAAAACTAGTTTTCGAGTTATCAGGAAAAATCCATCTTCATTTGACATTGTGATTGCATCATTTTAAAAACTTTGAAGAGATGACAATTTTCTTTGCAAGAATGGTGCAGTACAGTAACTAAAACCTTTGGGTAAATTCAAGCAAAAGGAAAAGCTGCGACGTCTGCAAAACTCGAGTAATTTTCTTGCAGGAGGAAGTAAACGAACGGAAAATGTGAAATTCGTGCAAGTGCATTGTAGTGTATTGTCCCAAAAATGAGTACGCGAACAGACATTATCCCCTTGAGCATCAGTAAAACTGTGTAATTTCGCGCAAGAGGGAAACGTACATATCAATTTAGTTGATTTTCACAATCCCAAAAGTTACCAGACAGCTTGCGAGTAAATTCGTGTAAAAAGTCTCGGGTTAAGAGACAGACCTATTGCAGCGCTAAGGCGGCCTAGGTGTTTTCATCGAACAGACAATATTTCGTGCGCTTTGAACACTTTCATTATAATAATAAATAAATACTTCATTAATACTTTAAATTATGTACTTAGTTTCATTTTTCTTTACATATCCTCATTCTTTTAAGAACTTTAGCTGATTTATGGAAATCTGCCTCTTGCTATTAATATATTTTTTTTTATTTTAATCTTTATTTTTTAATTTGCTGAGTATTATGTTAATCTATTTTAAGCTGCATACTGTCGTAGTGGCCAATGTTATACCTTGCTTTTATGCAGGGGTTTTTTTTTTTTTAAATAAATGCTGATTTGATTTGATTTTTCCCTCAAAAGTGAAGCAAAAAAAATGCTTTTTGGTTGTTTTGAATAGACGAAAGCTGGGCTTACACGTTGCAGTTAGTATACTTCACTTTTCGTGCAAGAGATACTTTTGTTTGGGATGGTGAGTGATCCCTCAAGTCTAACGAAAAGTATACTGCAACGTGTAAGGTTGCCCAAAGCGACTATTAGTTACGTAAGATAAGGTGTTGCTCTAAACACAACATACTCCAGACTAAACAAACTAATGCGCAGATTCGTCAGCAACGAGTCTTGTTTCAAAACAAAAAGCTGAAAACAAGCTTACAACCTGCCTTCTTTGCATTATGGGCCTGTCCGTATCCAAGTCTTCGTCTTCGTCTTGTTATTAAAGCTAGTGACGTAACATCGAGTCAAGCTCTATCCGAATTCATGTCTATGCCACCGAGCTTTGCTACTCTGTATAACAATTCAGATATCTGGTTAGCTTGATCTTCGAGTCAAGGTTCGAGTTGACTATTTTAAATAGACAACATACTTTGAGGTTATGTTTATTCGCTGTCGAGATCAAGCTAAGCAAACGAATTCGGACAAGTTAGCTTCGTCTTGAGATTGATGGGGAAAAATGGCGAACGGTGATAAAATGAAGTATAAATATTGCGCAGGCTTTTTACTGTTTTAATTTCTTCAAAAACAAAATTATTAATGGATATGAGTGTTCATAAAGCAGTAATTTTTTCTGGCGAATAAAATTAATCTTTATTTTTTGCATTATTAGGTTATCGTAGTAAGTAGATACAATATAAATCATGTCGCCAAAATATATATATATAATTTTTTTGTGAATTTGACTGCATTTATGATAGTCCAGAAATAGAATAGAATAGAATCGAAAAGTTGTTTATTTTCAACCCCGGCCACTTAGCCACGTCCTAGGACGTTGGGTATTACGATGTTACAAAGATTTACATCGAACGAGTCTTAATTTAAATGAATACAAAATAAATGTTAAGATTATACGATATCATATAGATAAAGATTTTAGTTGTATGAAAGATACAATGAATATAGGTTGCCGAACAGACTAAAATAATTATGTTGAATTAAATAAATGAGATACATGTAACATAACAAAGTTCCCTAAGCTTTTGCAACGCGAAGATGCCCTGATTCATTGAGCATAATTAATCCAAACAATATATGCAAAAGTGAATATCAGGTATGTTAAACTAGCAATAACTAATGATCAAGCGCGTTACAACAAAAGATAACTAGATGACTTATAACCGGAAAAAAAGAGCAACCCAACGTCAAACGTGTTGAGCAAAGACATTAACTTTGCTTAACATGTTTGTGAAAATAAAATAAAATAAAAAGTAGTGGAAAGTAATGGATAGCAAATTGGGCGGGTTGAATGGCTCGGATAGACTCCAACACTCCGAGATATGCAACCCAGCATCACAGCAGTCAATATCACAGTCATTTGTAAAAATATACATTCATAATATTATAATTTTCATATTTTTTTTCTATTGATAATCAGTTGTATTGCTAGCTCTTTGAACTTCTCAATTGAGCCAGCTGATCTGACTTGAGCATAAATATAACTCTAACTTATTTAGCATTTCATAGACCGGAGAACTTGTTTTCAAGTTGATTAATGCACGGCGGGAGGTATAGGTACAAGCTTAGATCATAAAACGAAAGGATAGGCTACCTTGTATAAAATTCGTGTACGTGTGATAAGCAATTTTTTCGTGGACACGGGAGGGAAATGACAAGAGGGCTGGGGTCTTAGTTTTTGTCAGCTCGATATTTCTGACATTTCTCATTTGTCATTTCTTCGATCTTACAATTGAATTGTCATCGGGGCTCTTGTTTGATGTCAGTCAAGCAAAGGCAACGACAAGAAATATTATCAGCAAATAAATGGGGCACTAGGAAAACTCTTAAAAATGTAATAAGTTATAAAAGAATTATAAAATTATAAACTGAAAAAATGATACGAATCGCGGTGACAGGAAATTATGAAACTTGTTCAATATTTGAGTAACTCTCAACCACTAAATTATGTGCCCGCTCAGAAAATATCGAGGTTTACGACTTCCATGACTAAACAAACACATCGATGCGATTCTACTACTTGAAGAAAAATGCTTAAGTTTTTCTGCCTCATAGCCTATCCAGTTCGTTATATGATCTAAGGGTACAAGCAACAAGTAAAACAGCACAAGCAAACGTCAAATATCGAGCTAAGCACACGAATTCGGACGGGTAAGGGTTAGCTTCGTCTTTATCTAACTATTATAATAGCTGAGCTTGTTATGTTACGTCATTAGCTGTAATAATAAGACGAAGGCATGGATTCGGACAGGCCCTATAATGTACTTAATAACTTTAACAAGTATATGTTCAGGCAAAACTAATGTTTTGCTTGTATTATCGATGCAGGTTCAAATTAAGCAATATTTATGTAAAAATAAACCTTACCTTTTTGACATATCCACCTGATTTTGATTGGATGGATTCTCGTTTTCATCTTTATTTTTATTAAAATTTGTTGGTCTCGAATTCGGATTATCTTGTCTGTCCCTTGCAAGCTCAGCCGTAATACCATGAGAGTTGTCTTTTAAGCCTGTCAATGCCCTCTCCATATCACTAAAATAATATGCGAAAATTAGAAATTTTAGAATAGTACAAATTAGTTCAAAATTACTTTAATGTAGCGAAACAAACAAAAACATAAGGCGTCGTTGTGGGATTATGAATGTCCAAAACTTTTCCATAGTTTGAGCAGAGATTCGTAACAGCTTTGGGTGTCATCTCTTTGGGAACATTTTTCAAACAAAGTCTGAATTTCTTCTTAATCATTCCTCCAGATGCAACAGCACCTGGTTGTAAGTCATCATCTAAGTCTGCTCCTGGACCTTGTTGATACTTGTTAAAATCCTTATTTTTATAGGCGTCCTCCATTGGATTCCACGGTTTCGCCATTGCCATTATTTTTCAATTATTTAATTTTAAACACTATTATACAGATTTTAAATGCGAATATCAATTTGCTTTTGAAAATAATAACTTTGTTATCATAAAATTCCACGAAATTATTACCTTTTCCACGTTAAATAAAAACACCGCAAAGACGCAAAACCATAACCTCAATACAAATTTTCTGGGAAACGATAACGGGAAGATGCCATGGAATAAACTGCTTGGCGCTTACTGCGCCATCATTATCAATTCCTAAAAGTTATATAACTTACTTAATATCTTTTGAAATGATTGGTCAGATTACTAAGATGGTACCATTGAGGCTAGGTCCCACACGTTACAGCATGTCTTAGAATATAAAGACAACAGGAAGTGTAAAATTCGTGTGCATGAGCGTGGATTTTTCAGAGTATCATGAAGTAGCTCAGCATTATATTCAAGAAAGAGACAACTCTATGTTTAGCTGTCTAATGAAGTTTCTTTGAGTTGCAAAAAATTTGCAATAATTTAAATGTAATTGAAAAGTTGTGAAAAGTGTTTTAAAAATAGTGCTAAACAAAGCAAATAGTGTAAGTAATTATCTGTTCAAATTATAATGATAAATTTCTAAGTGATGTTCATGTAATTTCATAATGAAGTGCTCGGTAAAAAATTGCCACAACAACATCAAAGAACGACGTGGGAAATCATTTTTTAGGCAAGTATAGTTATAAAATATTATTTTGTGTACTTTACACATTAAATTAAAAATTTATAACAAAAGCGATGAAATATCGAAAAAATCCTTCCTCCACCGAGATTTGTTTACGTTTGTGACAGCTGCGAAATTCCCTGAGTATGATGGCGTAGTGACAGTGAATAAGAACATTTTCCATGGGAGCAAACGTAATATTTTCAACCATATATCTTGTTGCCCCACTCTCTATATTGATTCTACTACACGGCTGTACTGAGCGTTCACTACAGGGGCAAGAGATACTAACACAACCAGAATTTGATTACACAAAATTCGACTTATAACACTTCCTGTACTCTCTATATTCTAAGCAGCATGTTTCCCTTTTCCTTGTTACGGGGAATTCGGGGAGAGGATAAATCTCGTGTTGCAATTTTCTAATGCCGAGTTCTTTTCAACGAGTTCTACACCGGTGCAGTGCAGCTTTACGTTTTTGTAATGCAACAACAAAAACACGTAAAGTTGCACTGCGCCGGTGTTGTAGAGCTCGTTGAAAAGAATTCAATATAAACTAAAATTTCTTCTTAAACAGATCCTAAAGCCCAAAACTGTCGCTCCCACAGCAAAATGAAGTTAAAACAAATTACAGCCAAATATGTTTTCTTTCTAATATTTCTAATAATTTAAAAACAAAATAGCATGTAGAACAAATTTATGGAAAATATAGCGTTTGAATAAAATGCAAGCAACTTTTATATGAAAAACTTCTGCAGTAAGACTGTAAATGTCGCCTGCTGACCAGTGACCGGCCAGCTGCTCTGTTTTTTCACTTTGTTCATGGCTTGTATATTCCGGGGGTTACACTGAAATGCAATGATTGTGACACGAAGCTGTCGATGCCTTGTGTCGCAGACGTAAGGCCTGAAACGCAATTGGAGCTTTTCAGTCAGCTTTGTCGCTTCGCCAGCTTTCTGCTAAAGCTGACTAAAAAAGCCGAATTTAAAACAAATGGGGTTTTTGACATTTGCAACTTCAACTTGTGAGAACTTTTATTAAGGAACGACAGTTAATGCATCCGATTTTCCAAAATTACGATAAATTCATGCTTTTTTGGATAGTTTCAAGATGTAGCAATTATATGAAAAAATAATACTGAAGTTTTTTTATGTCTTACAGGAACTGCTTATCTTTTACTCACTATATAAGTTTTCTTCCATTTTAATATTTTTGGTAGCTATATACTTCTTAAGGCTGAATAAATTTGTAAGCATTTTGTTCCCCCTTTTTATTTTCCACAGTTTTTATGATATTGATTTGCAAACTTCGGCAAAATATTAGAAACTCTTCAGTTCAAATGATTCCGGGCTTAGATTTTTGAAAAATGTTTTGCGTTTTTTTTTTTTTAATCAAAAACCTCAAAAACAGTTATTTTACTCTCCACCAGAATAACTTTTTCATGTACACACCAATTTTTACTATTTTTCGTACATATGTTGTCCAAACATATTTGTAAATGCTAGCCGAGCTGTTTTTTTCAAATTTGTTAATATTTTTCATGTTATTATTACTTTCATAACATTAACATTGAGACTCTTCTAACTTTAATAAAATTTATTGTTACACGATTATTTTAACACGATAATGAAGATTGAGGTGATTCTATTCAGTGGCCTAAAAACTGGATTAATCCCGAAAGTAGTTTATTTTATAAAAATCATTTTGTAAATCGTGATAAAAAGTGAATGATAAAATTGGTTTTTATTCATTTTAATTCTCAAAAGCTTTCCGAGATGGCGATAGGCTCCAGTAAAAAACGGCCAACAAATTTATCTTATGTGTCTCTAAAAATGAGTATCTATCCTGCACGTATGTACATAACACAATGTACATTAACGGCGCGTCATAGCACAAGCACTACCCGTCTGCTGCTAGCTGTGTGTGCAACTTATTTGTTGGAGTGGATTAGGAATGCACTGAGAGAAAAGGAGAATATTTGTTAATATTTTTCGTTTATGGTTTAGTTAAAAAGTGACCAATATAAGCCGAGGGAAAATTATTGGGAATTTTTTTTCTCTTTTCACTTTTTTATTGCATATTTGTTTGAGATTGGGCATTTGTTTTGTAATCCATGCAAATACTCGGTTTTTTTCGTTCTAGGTGTATTCGGCAAATAATTAAAGTTATCAATTGGGTACATTCTATATGAATATATGTATGTTCATCATTTTGAATAGTGATTAAGTGATTAAGTGATTACGAAAGAGTTGCCCATTCGGCCCATTAGTGAACTCCAATGCCTCCGATGCCTATCATGCCTCCAATTTAATCCAACTTGTTTGAACCATTGAACATATACATTACAAACATAGAAGGCAAGCGATGTTATATAAAGATCCCAAAGGCTGTATGGAAAGCAATAATAAAATTACCAAAACAGCTCAATTAAATTTCGAACAACAACAAAACAATACGCTTCGGTTTGAATATGGCAGACATGTTTCCTAGAAAAATTAAAGAAGAAAAAATGTTTGCCATGCCAATACAGCATTGATTATGTACTGCTGCTAGGTCAAGATACTTATATATACACCGAGTACTGCTTCTGCGTGTGGCACTAAGTCGAAAGCTTTGTACGAAAGCTCACGCTACTAATACATAGTTAAATGTTAGCTCGGAATTAAGAGCTTTATTTTCTGCCATTCAGCCTTACTATCAGCAAAGCCATTCTCATCTGATATTCGACATTCGCACAGTTGGCAACATTAAAAATTCTCTCAAGTTTGCGGTCATTGGGCTTGAAATTTGCAATTTGATCAAATTTCAAGCACGCTTAAAACTCCAATTGTGTTCTTCTACATTCATTTACATGAATACTTGACTTGAAATCCACTTGCAGCTCAGGTAGGGCGGTTGATTGAATTAATTCCAATTACTTGACTTGAATTTTTCTTCAATTTAATTTTCCAATTACTTAAGTTGAAATTTACGCGTTGAATGAGCGTTTTCATGATATTTTGATTACTTCAAGCATACTTCAAGTATTCATGTAAACCTAGTGATAAAGTCAACAAATCTCAAGCTGAAATGAAAAATGTTCAAGTACTGAAGTTGCGTTTAGATGAATTTTTGCAAGTAAAACGAACAAAATTTTGTGATTTACTTGACTCAATGCACGTTTACGTGATATTTTGATTACTTGATCTCTACTTGAAGTATACTTCAAGTATTCATGTAAACGTACTGACTGACTTACTTACAAGTTAAGAAGCTGTAGAGCAAATTTGGAAATTTTTTGTTGTTTTTTAGAATGAAACAAGTAATTTCATATACTTTCGTCTTTTGCATTAATGGGGGAAAAGAACTTGGCTACTATGGCTGCTCTAAGTCCCCACTACTCTTGTTTGTTTTGTTTTGCTATAATATATATCTACATGTAACTTTTTATGATGTGCCCGACGCTTGGCGTGCCTTTGGCACGGGTGCTCAAATAAATAAATGTTTATGGTCTCTAGAGAATGACCTAATCCTTAATCCTCAATGTCTTATTTTGTGTGGTGGTACTTTGAGCAGACCTATCCCCTCCATATTTCTCGGGGAACAAGCTTTAACATTGGAATTAGGCTCAATGCTGTGGTCATGTCAGATCGGTTCTGGGATTGTGGGCTACGCAGGCTCTGGTTGTCTGCACAAATTCCAAGTTTGAACACCAAACTGAAGTTCATCAAAGCTCTGAATTTGTCACATTTACCTTTGGGAGCCTGATCTTCCCAAAATTAAACTGTACCTGCCTGCGTAGAATCAACGTTGATTTCAACGATTGTGTGAGGCTCGCCTTCAGTCTTCGTAGATTTGACCTCATTTCTGGCTCGGATGTACTCTCGATATATACTTAAAGAGCAGGTCACTTCGCTCCCTTCAAGAGCTCATTATGATTATACCTCGCGATTAACATCCAACGCCTGAAATCGTCACGACATCGTAATATTCTAATTCCCCGTTATCGTGTAATGATTCGAGGGCTGTTACTTTGTTCAAGCGGGAAGAGCCTGGAATTCTTTACCGTACTCTATCCAGTGTGAGAGGTGTGGGTGCATTCAAGAAAAAATTAGTAATTATATAGGATGTGTGAGCTAAATACTTGCTAAATTTCAGTTTGCATTGGAAATTTAACCAGCTAATTCTAGGGCTGTGCCGAACTAAAGTGGAATTTAGCTAATTGTTCAGCTGTTAGGTAGAAAAATGACACTAAATACATAATTCTTAAACTGTAGCTAGATGTAACTAATACATAATATAACGTTAATTTCGCGGGAAGTAAAGGCCAATTCAGAATCGACGCAGCATGTTGCAAAGATTGTGTCGGTCAATTCACAATCGGCGCAGCTAACTTTCTTAAATTCACCTTTGTTTATAAACATAACACCTTAATACCGAGTTTATCTTTTGTGCATAATTTTAATTTAGTCGTTTTTCTTTTAAAAAAATAGATCCGGAGAAATATGACAGATAAATGAGATTTGAAATTTATTCTTTACCTGATGAGATTTGAAATTTATTCTTTATCTGAGTATGTTGGCAGAACTGTTGCAGCATGCATCAAAATTTGAAATTCTCCAAATTCGATTGTGAATTACGCCATATGATCCATGATACCAAACCTTGGATCACAGCTGCTGCATGCTGCGCCGATTCTGAATTGGCCTTAACATAATATGTAGAACAATTAAAGTATGTACTTCAACAACTATACGTATGCATAATATTATTGAGAGCGTGTTTTATTAAGATATTTATTTTAAATCAAACATTTCCAATCTTTATTAATGTAAGAACCATAAATAAAAAAAAATAAATAAAAAAATTCCAATTCGTCAGTTTTTTGTAATATTCCAGTTTATAAACACGTACATTTCGAAATATCTCCAGGATATTTTTTATGCCAGCAACTTCTTCACTTCTGAAATGTTCAACTGGAAACAGTCATCATCAACTTTTTCGACACGGTCGACTATAAGAACGCTATCGACGCGAATAATTTTTTTTATTTTATTAAGTAATTCTTCTGATATCGATTGAGGAAAACCTTAATAGAAAAAGGATTAGAAACAATTGTTCATTTGTTTTATAATTCTCAACTCACCTTCGATGATGCAGCTATTAGCCAAAGACGGATAGAGAAACTCTTTAGATATTTTCCTTAAAGTTGTTTTTTTCGCTATGGTCGTATTCCCATAGTCCACATATAGTAAGAAAAATTCATCATCCTTCTTTTTTTCGAGACAAACCGCACGATACCACTGACCGTCCTGGTTAAATATTGAAAAGCAAAGCTCATTGACCCTAAGCAAAAAAAAAAAATTAAGGATGTTTGAATAATTTATATTGAATTGCATGATTCAGCTGCACAGCTTTGGGTCATTAGAGCCATTTTAATTTACTATGTCTTGTCTGAAAGACCAACCCGATATGGTTTAAAAAACACTCATAGGTTCTTATACAGGTGGATGAATCGAATACAACAACAAATATCATAGTTCTCTTCCTTCGATAAACAAAAATTATTTCATTTCTTTAATATATGTATACATAGGCGCTCTAAAACCAGATGCACACAAGAATACAGCTTTTATGAATCTGTAACTAATCCACTTTGTCGTACCTTCATTATTTTGATGCTATAAAAACGTATGAGAAAACATATTAACCTATGTGTGATAAGATTTAATCTAGAGTTTCTAGAAGAACTTTAAGGGAACTTGTCAAGAATTTGAAGGGAATACAACATAATCAACAAACCAAAAATGTTTTATTGTAAATTAAATAAAAACATTTTATTTTGTTTCTTTGGTTTTTGAAATATGTATAACAAAATTTAACTAATTTATCTGCGGTTGTAGTAAGTACATTACGCCAGGCCAGACTATTTATCAAAAATAATCTGTAAGGGCGAGGCGAATAATTAATAGCTTAAAAGCAGGTTAGAAGATGATTACTAAAACGTTGGGATGTCTACATACAAAAACTCTTAAGCTATATTCAAATTCATTTAAAATTCCTCACAATTTCCAACACATTAAAAGTGAACCTACACGGCGGAAGAATTTGGCCACCAACAAAATCCTCGAGAATACTTCCCAAGCTATGAAACAGAAATCTATGTGTGCGTTGGGAGTCCGTTCTCTAAAATGTTCTATATTAATACTTATGGAAAAGTGCCAATCATTGATTTATATATGCTATAGAGCCTAAACTACTATTCATATAGGAAAATAGTCTCCTAGTAATTTACAGCTTGGTTCCTTACCTTCCCAAAGGCTACACTTATTATATACTTTACTTAACAAAATAATAAAATAGTTTTGATTGAACTTACCATTTTACGTTCACTAACTCTCAGCTGAGTAATAATTACATGTGTGTATGTGCAGTCGGAGTCCGAATTTATAGGCAGCTAGATTCGATATCATCAGCCCACGGCATTCCATGACGTCACAGCGGCATATACAATGATTACTCAGCTGAGAGTTTCTGTTTAGGAATCGTAGTCATTTGGTTCAGATAAATTTTTTTAAATAATTTTATTAGGAAAGGTATAAAATTGTTATTTCAGTTCGGAAGATAAGGTAGTAAGCTTAAGATTATCAGAACAAAATTTTTCTGTTTGAATAGTAGTTTAGGGCGGAGGAGCTATTCAAATCACACTTTTGCCAGTTTTACATAAGAACACTGCAAATATTTTAGAATGTTAGGACTCCGTTGGAGCTCTCATGTGATAGTGACGGAGCCTGTAGGTAATAAAATTTACTATACGTAGGTTTGTGTCCTGAAAGTGAGAAAATTCATATAAAATTAGCCTAGACCTAGACCACATTAGAGACATCTAGCGTGAATAACAGAAACTCAACATGCGACAATTTAAGACGAAAAATGAATATTTGCAGTTCGAACATATTGAAAATTTTTAACGACAATTAACTCCTAAAATACTTAATTGTTAAATAAACAACTTTCAACGAAATATTGAAATTTATCGCCGGTGAAATATCGGGAGAAAAAATAAATACTATTAGAGTAAAATAATTAAAAAAGCGAGACTAAATATAAAAAAAAACTCGACGTTATTTGCTAAATCTAGGCCATATCTTTCTAAAATAGTCACAATCTAAAGAAATGAGAATAATTACTAAGAGGAATTTGATTTAAAAAACTTCCAATTTTTACCATTTTTTTACAAGTTTCCGAGCTAACATCTCCATTCCAATACATTTTTTTTATTTTTCCAGACGTTATTTACTATACTAGACTTCTTAGTTTCCTTTAATTTAAGATATAAATCATTATTGTGCTACAAATAGTTTTCCAGAAATTCGCATTGAAAAATGTACGAAACTTGCAATTCTATCTACTGACACCTCTTAAGTGCAGATCTACTCGGAAAGGAAAAGGAATAAAATGGATTGAGTTTGATAAATCGTTACAAAGAAATTAATAAAAATAAATTAATAATTGATATAATAAATCTAGAGCAGAAAAAAAAACAAAAAAAAAAACAAATTTGTTGTGTTTATTCCGGAAAATTTTACACACTTTTCCCATAATATAAAAATATTTGAGGTAATTCTTTCTAGCAATCTCTTACTTGACAATTGAAAAAGATCTCTGGAGATCTCTAGAGACCAAACTTAAAATTTCGTGTATACACTTCGAAGACGTATCTCTAAAGACTTTTTATTATGGTCTCCGTAAACCAGAGACTGGAGACCGAAAGTCTTCACCATGTATATGTATTTACCTTAATTGAAAACTTACAAACAGTTGGAATCTTCCCTACATTCCTAGTAGTCTGTCGTAATATGGTCTTTCGATATTTTCAGTATAGAAAAAATTCGAAATTTCTTATATTTGCACCACATTGTTAGTAAGGCAAATTACTTCAACACACGGTTGACCTAATACCTGTACAACGAAGCCTGTATTTACCTCCCTAGAAAAGACCTTGGTTAAATGCATTTCACCTTACATCTTAATAGATTCAAATACAATACAAATTACTTTCCTTTCATACCAGAAGGAAGAAATCAAATCTAATTTTGAGTTCGTAAAAGGAGTTTGACATACCATTACTTCTTGAATTAATCATGAAACTTAACATCCATTTAACTTATTTCACGACATCTGTACCAACTATGAGGCAGAGCACGGAAACGCACACCCACTTGTGTGTGATCAAATTCGAATTCTGTGCGATTTACTTGCTCATTCCACTCACGTATATGAGTGAGTATAATCTAAATAAGAAAGAGCACACGAAATATCTCACTGTGTGGGTATTTGTTTAATAGATAGCGTGACGAGTAGTTTTAGAAGATGCAGAAATAATAACAGTTAGTCTTGAAGTGTGTAGAGTGTGTTAGGTGGCAATCATTCTTTGGCTATTCTTTTAGATATTTTATTTACCGATCACCACCAACCAATTTGTTAGGCTACAGTCTTTATAAATTGTAACTTATCTTAAACAAACAAAAAAAGATAGAATTGGTGAAGATCAGAGTACAGAAACACACACTCACGTGATCAAAGCGCAAATACTAATGAGTCTGTGTGATTTTCTTGCCATTTCCACTCCTCATTACTCACGAGTGAGTAATTCAATATGTGAAAGCAAATTTCTCATTGCTTACATAAAAAAAAAAAACTATCTTTAAGCTTTTATTATCTTTGGTAAGAACGACCACAAACGGCCACATGCATTTTCTAAGTTAAACTACACATTTCTTAAGATAAATTCGTGAATTTGTCGTTTGTTACTCGAAATTTAACATGTTGGTCATTCCATAGCAAATCGACCAAAAATCACAGAAAGTAACTTGTAACTTATCTTAAAAAATGGGAAAACATTTTGTGAAATTTCCTTATTAAACCCTTGAGCCCTACACGTATGTATGTTCATAAGGCAAATAAACATTTAAATATTAATTATCCACGTTTTTGATATAATGTAGTATATCATAAATAAAATGGCGCACAGGAGTTAGAATTACTCACTCATGAAGAATGAGCAGTGCGAAATTTCGTGTGTATGCGGGTGTAGGCTTTCTTATTTTGAACTACTCACTCATGGTCGCGTGCGGTAATAACAATGACAACAACTCAAGCACGCGCACACGAGTTTTTAGGAACTGAACGCGCACATGAGTCATAAATGACGAGTTTTTGGTGTGCGCACATGATTGTGCTTTTTCTTACTCTGCTATGAGCTTGCGATAAGAGTCTAGTAATTTTAGTTAAGTAATGCACTTAATAACTCTAGATTTTATGAATTCTCTTGCTGCTATTTGAAAAATAAAAGAAGTTGGATGGGATGAACCGTTCTTTTGTTATTCAGCTGTATTAAAATTAAATCCCAACTTAAGTAATCAATAATAAAAGATAGTTAAAAACTTTAAAAAGAAATAAAGACAAATGTGGTGAAATTTTTTTTTTTTTAAATATACATACTATTAGACTATAATAAGCTTACCTTGGTGAGTATTCTTGCAGTAGAGTTGTGTTTGTACAATATTTTGTTATAGCCTCTGTATATTCTTGTTGCTTTTGTAGAAGCTCCATATTGAATACGCAAGCAGTAATTGTACCACCAGTTAACACACTATCATCCAAAACAAGTATCTTGACATTTTCTCCGGAAGGAATAGGGATAGTCTTAATGTCGTTAAATTGAATAAACTCTTTCGAAACATCATTAATTACTTCTTTTTGGTTGGTGGTATGATTGACAAAGTCGCTACTTTTTCTATTTTGTTCAAACAAGAATGGTATTAATTGTTTGTTAAGTGATGATTTCATCTCCTCGTCAGTGAAAAGTTCAACACTATTTTCACATTTCTCGTATGTTACTATAAATTTTTTTTCTTCTTTTATATAAGATTCAAGTAAGGATAAAGCTGAATTTGATGGACATGGCGAAATTTTATTAAGATATAAAAGTGCAACTTTTGTTGTGAATACCGGTGAATATTTCACAAAATTATCTGCTTCCTTAGCTTGGTCGGAAGATATTTTAAAAGTACGACCAGAATCCATATCTATAACTGAAATCTCTCCGTCAGATTTGTCCATAATTTTACAACGAACATATTGATTATTATATGGAGCAAGAATTATTTTGTTAACAGTAGCATCTGTTGCTTTACTTGTTTTTCCGATTTCATCGAATAAAGATGAATAGCAATTATATTTATTGTCTAAGCAAATATAAAGTTCACAATGGCTACTAACGTATGTAATTTTCACACTATCTCCCAGTCCAGGAGGGCATGTCCAATATTCCAAATCTAATTCTGAAAAGCGGCCACTCCAAGGGCTTGTAATTACTTCCGCAAGTTTATCATATCCACAATATAAATCATATATTAATGGTAAATCTTGTGCATTTCTCTTTAAAGATAGCGAAATGCCAGCTATAAAGTATTTTTGATATAAATTATCTTCGTCAATGTAAGATTTGTTGATTTCCAATACGAAAGCTTGAGACGTAATATTTTTGTATTCTAGTGGAATCATTTTAATTTTATCAACAACCTCAATTTGACCGATATCAGAACAATATACGATGTATTTACTCTTTGAAAACGCAAGAAGATACCCCCTTTGCCAAGAGTTTTCAGTTCTCCCTACAATTAACGTACCTTCCTTAGGATACGTAGAAAAATTATCTATATCGTCAGTGAGAATTGCATTATTTTTTCTTAGTTGTGCTGCTATTATGGGATCATCTAAAATAACAATTGCCTTTTTCTTCCCGAAAATTCTTATCAAGGATACCTTTTGCTCTTTTGGAATAGCTTGTTGTAAGTTCTTAATCTCTGACGGAACAGCATCGGTAACCGGCTGGCTTTTTTCTTCAATCATATAGATTTCATTATTTTCTTTGCCGATTATACGAATTGTCAAATTTTCTCCGATTTCAATTTGGCGTCCTTTATACCGTATGCAAAATGCAAAAGACTTTAAATTTCTCATTAAAGGTATTGCAGGCTTGAGTTTATCTGCGTAGATGTAAAAGTCATTACCGTAATCAATTAAGCGAACTCGTACCTCATTTAAAGGACTCTTCTCTTCCAAGATTATCGCCCTGTAATACAAATTCTCGAAAGGAGCTGCCACAACTTCACCTACATTTATTTCCCTGTATGAACATTTTTCTGTTTCATTTGAAATATTTTTGTTAATCTCTTTAAGAAATTTGTTGCAAGCCTCGTCATGGGAAGCATCTGTTACCCAAACAATGGTGGGAGATGCTTCTGTGATGTATTGTACTATAACCGGAAAAAATGAATTTTCGGGCAAAGGGAATGGTAATTTCCACGGTGCCTTTGAACTTGTTCTGCTCGATACTGAGATAACATCATCAGATTTTCCATTACCATTAGTATTGCTCGACGATGATTTTGGAATTGCAACATCATCATTATGTTTATTTTTAAGTTTTAATGTAAAATCAATTTCCTTATTTTGAAGGTGACTTGGAGGTGGTTTGGTTAAATCGAATTTTGGTAAATTAATATTTTCTTCAAGATTGGTCTGTTTTTCAATGATAACGGAACGCCCTTCCCAATGATTATCCTTATCCGGATTACCGTGAAAATCTCTATTTGGTGTTCCTCCCTGGCCACGATTATTGGAATTTTGATTGTTCCCATATTGTGGACTTCGGTCAAATTTTTTAAAGCCTTGATTTGAAATGTTGCCGTGATTAGAGTTTTTATCTGCTGAATTTATGAAAGGCCTCCTTAAGGGTGAAATATTTTCATCATGTCTTGGTATAGGTATAAGAGGATTAATTTCATTGATATCTTTAGAAAAATTTGAACGATCTAACCTTGCATTAACGGATGCCTTTTTTACTTTTATTGGTTGCAACGGTATTAGTGATCTGTAAAATAAAAGCAAAAATGTTGTGTAAATTAACAGGAAAAAGATGAGACAATAAAGATATTAAAATTATTAAGAGTAAATACAGGAAAACCTGATAGATACATATGCAATTTACCTTTCGTTTGTACAAAGCCGTGTTAAGTAAATCGACGTATATTTTCAAAAGCTTATTATGGATAATCCAGGGACTGTAACAGGTTTCAAGCCATTAGGAAAAATTTGTTTGAATCAAACCCACTAATAACTTCATATGAATCCGTCCTTGAACCATAATAATATCAAGTTATAGGTAGCGTACATATAGCGTACTACATAAAATCGAACTTCGATTACGATTCTGAGTAGGTATATTTGTTCTCGATTTCTTTTGATATTGATACTTTGCTTGATAGTGATACTTTATGATGGAAAGAACTTTGTGAGATTTTTATACATAAGTTCAGGGGAAGCTCTATTCCAACCATAGTGCAAAGAAATGGATAAATTTGTTCGCGTCAAATGTATGATCTGTACTATACTCTCTTCTACGCTATTTCCATTCGCACTATTTCTATTGGCGTCGCAAGCACAGTACAATTTGTACATATACTAGCTGAAATAGAAAATATTCACCACAGCCAGTACACTTTCGAGTTTGATACAGGGTACCTAAATGCTCGCCAAAAATTTTTTTTTTAAAAGCTCCCGCTCGCGAGCCGAAGCCGTTAAATAGCTCCGGCTCGCGATCCGGAGCCAAAAAAAAAAAAATTTAAGCGCTCTCGCTCGCGAGCCATTAATTATACAGCTCCGACTCCTCATTTATAGAATAAGAATTCACTATGTTATATTTAGCTTTTTTTACCTTTTTATTTTTTAAACTATAGTGTAATGTATTAATTAAATGAAAAAACAAAAATACTGATATATATAATTTACCAAGAATTAAAGAAAATGTTTGTGTTACTTACGCGTACCTAATTAACACATGTCATAAATTTGATTTGAGCAGCTTTCGTAAGTTTTTTTTTTTCATGTATCCCTAACTCTAAAATTACACCGATTGAGTAACACAGTGAAAAAACCCAAAACTTGTATATATAATGATGAAGAGCTGGCGCGGTACAATGGCTCACGAGCGAGAGCCTGTAAGAATTTTTTTTTGGCTCCAGCTCGCGAGCGAGAGCTATTTTACAAAGAGCTTTTCTGGAGCGCTATTTCGAGAGCCGCTCGCGAGCGAGCTTTTACGTACCCTGGTTTGATAGTTCTTGTACATCCCAGATCTTTTTTAGGTTAATTTTATACTTAGATTTTAACAAATAAAGATAGAGATTACTCTATAGGATTTTTTACAGGGTTAAACTTATATTTGCTGAAGAAGGAATTTTTTTTTGGATTCTCCGGTATATAGCAAAAGCTCCTCCTTGGTATAAATAGGAGTGTTTTTTACGTCATATAATTCACACCCAGAATTTATTCTGAGTTGATATGAGAGGAGATCAATTTGATCTGTTTCAAGCGTCCGCAGCAGGCAGAAAACCAAGCTGCACCGATGAGTGTAAGGTTTGCTGCCAACACGAAACGCTTCTTCTTCCTTTTTATTTTTCTTCTTTTCAGCCCACTGCGGGCGAATACATGTTCGATTCGTTTCGAATGAATCTGTTTTTTTTTTAATTTTTTAAAAAAATTTTAATAAAAAATTTGCTTTCTTCTATTGTTCTCAATTTTTCATTTTTTCATTTCTTTTCTTTGTTCTAATTTTTCATTTGTTTTTCAAGTCACTCAATTTCGCTTTTTGGGACCTGTTGATGAGTCAAACCAAGACTTGAAACTTGTCACCCAAAGTATAACGAGTTGTGTAATGGAATAACAAATTAAAAACATTTTTTAGCTTTTGCTATATACCGGAGAATCCAAAAAAAAGTTCCTTCTTCAGCAAATATTAGATTTTAAATTAGTTAAGTATGTAAGGAAGTCTAAGGCTAAGTTAAGTATGTATGGAAGTGCATGGAATTTGTTATATTAAATATTAAGCTAGTAGACATAAAGACCTGATCTTTTCTCTATCTTCCGGAGCCCTTTCTAATTACTTTCAGAAAGGTCATCAGACTCCACTTTTGCCCATTAATGCCATTTGAATGGGACATGGCAAAATGAGAAACGTTCACAATCGGTTTCTTCTAATTCGTGAGGTACGGTCCTTTCTGGACAGCGATGTAACATTTATTTTTTTCATGTGGCAGTAAAGGCACGATTTTTTTTCTTGAATGGTGCATATTCTCTGTCATTAGCTGAGGTGAGCTAGCGTACCATCTTACCTCATATTATTTAATTAATAAATACATATATGCTATTTCTGTTCGCATGATATCTGTACTAATGTGTTTTGAAGAAGTATTTCTTTATATTTACCATGAATTATATAAAGTACTAGATACTTGATTATGGACTCGATAACCCATACATTTTATACGATACTAGTAATTAGCACACTATCGATACTTTAAGATTTTTGCATAACTCTATTTATAGTACTGGTTCTTTTGGAGCCAGTTCAGTTCTTACTGTTTTGTATATGTTTCTGGCTGTTTCCGGTGCTTACGATTGATATAGTATTGTAAGTTGGTCTTATGGTATAGTGTAAGGTGGTAGAGGAAGACAAAAGGAAGATTCAATAAAACTTAGGGACTGTTATAGAATTAAAAATCGTTGCTTGAGTCTGTTTTCATTTTTAAGTAGTACAAAGAGTACAAATTAGTTATTGATATGTCGGGACGGGCCATAAAAATACAAATATGTATATTTAAATTATTAAAGAAACTTTTCAGAGTTGAAATATTTACGTGAAAAACTCTACCAAAGAGACTGATCTGATTTATTTATAACAGCATTATAGATGCAATTCATAAAATTCACCTCATTGTATTTTTCACTAATAACAGGTAACGCTGCGATCCTTTATAAAAACAACCTGTTTAAGATATACTCATGAAACAAGTTTGATCTATTTGGATTTCAGGAATCTGACAGTCCGCAGATCCGGACAATAAAAGATCTGTAACAGATCCATTAAATAAGTCTTCTATAAATAACTGACTATAAAATATAAAAGGCGTGATCAGACTGTTATCGAAAAATGGAAAAGATAATGAGACTTATATCATAGACTTTAAATGTATAAAAGTCTCTGGTAACAGTTATGGACTAACTAAAATTTATAAAAGTCTTCTAGGATACTTATCTTGAGATTAAATAATTAAAAGTCTTTTGGGAGTTTTATGAAGAGGCTTTTATTTTAGGACTGTTATTATAAGACTTAAAAAAAATAATAATAAAAATAAAAGTCTTCGGTAACACTTATAATTAACATTAAAATAAAAAAAATTATTGAAACTCTTATTGACGCTTAAAAGTTTTTTTCTGAAAACATGCAATTAAAACAAATGAGAGAACAAGATGCACCAGCTATTCAAGTAGTTTCGTTTTTTGCATGAATGGGGAAAAGAACTTGGCTGTGCATTATTGTATTGCGACTGAGACGAGTTACAAACAAAAATCGAGAGAACGTAGCATTACCCGAACGACAAAATCTTTTGTAGATCGCTTTGGCATCTCCCAGGAGAGTGCGTACAGTAGTGTGGTATAGTTAGCTGAGTGCTATGGGCGTGAATTGGTACTTCTCAAGGCGAGGTAAAGTTACCTTAGTGAAATTGAAATTGAGATTTTTGACTGTGTGGGTACTGTAGTAATGCTAGGCAAGAGGCCGATAATGCATGAAGTTATGTGCTCATGTAAGTCAGAATAATAAAATCTCAGACATAGGTGTGCGAAGTGAGATGAGAAAGACAGACATCTTGGGCAGGGCAGGGGGCGAAAGGATGTCTAAGATGATGAATAAGTTGATAGATAACAGAAATCAGGTATGTATGTTAGTAGTGCTTATATGGTTAGTATGCATGGTCAGCTATAAGATCCAAATGGTGAATCTCGAAGCCTAATCAGACTGAATTGGGCATATCTTAACCTTCACGTGGTCCCCTCTGACAGCGCCCAAAAGATTGTATTACCTGTATAGGCCAAGTAAAATTCTTTTAGACGCTGCTAATAAGATCTAGGCCCGAACGGAGTTACCAGTACCGTTTAAAAAAGATATGTAGCATGAAAGATTGAAACTGGATCGTCCGTTGATCATGCTTTACGAAAGCCATACCAAATGGGCGGCCCGATATTGGCTAACTTGGTACTACGGGGTTAGAGGAGCCCTGGATAACAAGGTTTTATCCACCTCAACTTGGGATGTCCCCTTTATGGGAGCATCGTAGTGGCTGTGGTCTAGGGTGCCGTGACCTGAGATTGGCAGAGATGGGATAGGCTCGCTTCTATCAGTAAGTTGATATCATGTCATGCTCTTTTGGCATACTGGTACTCGTTGTTTCGACACGAGGAATCTGATTGATCTCTACAATCCGTGCATGAAGAATGCCGTGAGATTAAACCATACTTGGCAGGTGCTCACGTAAAATCCTGACATATTTCTGAATCCCTCAAAATCCTATTAAACTACTCATAATAATGTACCTTGGGTCACACTACCTCACATTCTTAAGAAAAAGATAAATTTCGCTTTGGCCTAGATGCTGAAAGGAGCTGTTAAGTTCCTCTCAAATAAAATTCTCATTTTTCCCGAAAATATCAGAGAATCCAGCGAGTTCTCCTACTTAATCTCTTCATAGCAGAACGAATGTAAACAGAAGCACGTACTGTTCAAATATTATAGGATTACAGCAACCACATGTGACCAAACATTGTCAATATTTCATCAAAACCGGTTTTAACAAAAGCGCGGGAACATTTTATGACAGCAAAATGTGAAAACTCCGCCCCTTCTCATTTATTTACGAAAATGATACATTTGCCATTCTGTTTCGTTGCATGCAATTTGCGCTTTCACATTTTTTATCTTTATTCATAAAATTTTTAAAGAGAGTTTGATTTTTTTTTTTTTTTTGATTATTTTTCTTTCTTTCTTCCTTTTCTTGCTGTGTACATTTTAAATGTAAAACACTCGGAAATCTCGCCTGCTTCTTAATTTATTATTAAGCTAACTTTGATACGGGGGTGTGAATACTTCATTCGGGGTTGGGCACTGGATAGCTGTCGAAGGTGCAATATATTTTTACACAATTATTCACTTGCCTGTTCGTCTCCAAATTTTGTCAGGAACAAAACTCAGTCGTAGGCGTATATAATATTATGACATATATGTCGTAAACACTTGACGTAACTCAACACTTCATGCAGAGTGTAACGGGTTTGACCTAGCCACTTTTTACATTATGTGTCTGAAATTCTAAATTTGCTTTTTTTTAAAGCCCGTGTGCAAATTCATTTCTGCTCTTTAAGTAAGGCCGCTTTCGAGTTATAGTGGGCACAGACGGACGGACATGCAAGAATCAAAATAAATATTAGTAATACCCTATAATTTCCACATCTTGGGTGAAAAATGAGAACGGACAATGCGTTTGACTCGCCAAATTTCCAACTTCGAAATATAATTTTACTCATATGATCGACTCTCCCATAACGTTTCATTCACTATCCCTACAATTGCACAAGACGATATATATTTGATCATATTAATGGTCTTACAAATGAATTCACAAAGTGTCCTGATCGGCCTTTCCCTGGCAACTTCGCTGAGAATTATTTTCCAAAAATCTTTCGATAGTGGTTGTTTCTCGCAAGCTATGGAAAAATTCTTTTATCATACCTATCCACAAAAAAGATAGTAAAAGTAGTAAGTTGCTAATTATAAGACCTATTGCAAAATTATCTGGCTTGCCCAAATTATTCCAATCTATCATTTACTCTCAGCTATCAAGAATTTGCTCTCTTCAAATGGAAAAAGTATGGGTTTCTCCTGACAATTCGAAAATGAACGGAGTCTTATTTAGATAACAGCATACCAAATCTTTTTCCGCCATTCCATCTCTAGAGAGTCTTGAACGCTTCGTTTGGTGTACCTCAAGGGAATCACTTGAGTCCGTTGTTCTTTATTCTTTCTATTTATTATATTGTACCTGTTGGCACAGCAAAGTCTTGATTTATTTTGACGACGTTAAGTTAAACTTTTCGCTCAGATCTTTTAACACAGGTACAGAGAGACCTCACAAACTTTACGATTTGTGCAAATGCAATAATTGGTTCTCAATATCGACAAATGTGAGGTTATGAACAAAAATAATAATAATAATAATTTATTCAGGTCCATATACACAAGATTTACATCTTTTAAATAATATGCTTATTCAATAGGTAAAAATCAAATGTGAATCTACATAAAAATTATAAAGTACCTACAACTAATTCATAAAGAAAACAGGATAATTATAGTAATTTAATAAAATAAAAAAGAGAAGAACTAATTCCAAATGACAGACCGTGTCCATATACGCCGCGATCAAACATACTAATTTAAATAACATGTTAAAATAATTTTAATCTCAGCCGCCCTTACTCGCCTCCTGACATGAATTGGAAGTAAACTCCAAAGAACGAAAGATAGGAATCAACCGAACAAAATTGAAAATTTTTCGTGTTTTTTAGAAAGAAACAAATAATGTCATATACTTTCGTCTTTTTATTAATGGGTGAAAGGAACTTGGCTATGAATTATTGCAGTGGGATTGATACACCGAGTTAAAAACAAAAATCGAGAGAACGTACGATTTTGCGAACCAAAATATTTTATTGAATCGCTCAAAATCCTATCAAACTATTCATAATAATGTATCTCGGGTCACACTACCTCACTTTTTTTAAGAAAAAGAAAAATTTCGCTTTGGCCAAGGTGCTGAAATGAGATGTAAAATTTCTGTCAAATAAAATTCTAATTTTTCTGGAAAATATCCAGCAAAACGTATGTAAGCAGACGCGATGTTCAAATATCATAGGAATTACGCTAACAAACATTGGATATTTCTCACTATATTTCAGCGAAAACCGGTTTTCACAAAAGCGCGGAAACATTTTACGACAGTAAAATCTGAAAACTCCGCCCCTTCTCACTTATTTACGAGAATGAACATTTGCAATTCTGTTTCGTTGCATGTAATCTGCGCTTTAACATTTTCTAACTTTATTCATAAAAGTTTTAAAAAGAGTTTCATTCGTTTTTTTTTTGTTTTTTTTTTCTTCTTTATTCCTTTTCTTGTCTTTATTAAATGTGAAACAATCGGAAAGCTCGCCTGATTTTTAACTTGTTAACTTTGGTTATGACTTTCCACAGGAATCAGAAACCAATCACTTATGATTATGGGTTCTTCCTCAATTCCTCGATTCGCCGTTTGGGTTCTATCTGTGATTTGGGTGTGAAATGTGACCAAAGGTTGAACTGTATGTCCCACATAAGCGACATGGTATGAAAGAGTAGTTATATGCATGGCTTTATAAAACGTTGGTCCCGAGAGTTTTCGAATCCCACCATATCATTGCGTTTGTACACTTACTATAGATTCTGTTTAGCAGAACGTCCTACGCATTGCTGCTAAGCATCTATCCTGGAATATTTCATTGCTTCTTCCACCATATGAGGATCGCTTGAATTAAGAAAGTTATTTTAGATATGTAAAATTTTAATGAAGAGAACTAGAAGCAATTTTGGGGGCTAACATTTATTTTCAAAATTCGCTTGGATATTGTTTTCTTATTTGTTCCGCATTGTGTCTTAAGCATCGTCGTAAGCATCCTTTTAGAGAAACCGACCACTTGTTGGTTAACCCCACCAAAACTCATCTCACGACCCTCCTCTAAAAAAAAACCATCTGATACAGGATTTGGAGAAAGACTTGAATCATCCATCACACAATACAGTTTTGAACAGATAAAGTTTTTCTAGATTCAATTGAAATGGAAAGGGTGATAAAATTTCCTTTAGTCCTAATGCAGTAGATAGATTAGAAAGATTACACCATCCCTGATACAAAACAACTGTAAAAAGATAGTAGGTAATCAAAATTAATAGACGCAAGTAAGTACGCATGTTTTTCCACTTTGCTGTTATCGCGTTTCAAATGAGGCCAATTGAAGCACGGACGTCGCTATCCCCACGCTGCATCCAGTCGGATATTTTAGAATAATTACTAGGCTGACGCATTTATTGGGCCTTACGATATCACAGGAGCCTCATAATATACAGTTATTTACATATACCCTGAGTGTCCAGGTCATGGCATACAGTGGCCTACATCAAGGAGCACATCACGTGCTAGAATCAAATAGTCGTATACGACATAAATTTGGGAGCACCTTATAGCAATAAGTAAGCATCTTCGCATGCTGGACGTACATATATGGGACGGCGTATTCACGTCCTGAAGCAGTGGCCTAAAAAAGTTTTCGTGTATTGGAAGTACTCACATATGTATATGCTGCATTCATGCGTGCTGTGGGAACATATTCATTTGACGACTCTGATTCAGGAGTAAGACGGTAAGTTAATTATCTTGTCCGTGGATTGAATGTCCATAGCTATTCACAACTCACGGGCTAAGACAAAATTGATAAGGAAAACATCCTTACTTAGTATACGTACCTGCGTGTATGGTACACCGATGTGATTCGCCTCGTTACATATCACATTCTGCCACGTGATGAACAGGACTACATACACGCATCAACTAGTGAGATATTATTATGCGGCATTAGACGTATTTCGACAGTCCCGGTTCCAGCTTCAGGTTGTGCAACCCCAACGGATCGCAGACTTTCTTTTTGTTTTATTTTGGTTTCATTACAGCAAATGCGTCGGACTTTCAGGAGGCCTTCTGGAGACTTGCATAACACAGTAAGTAAAAATTAGAGGTACCTACCTATTGTATAATTTAAATGTATCAAACATCCGTTCGGGCTGCCTCAGCAGACTTAGATTCGCTATTGTTTACTAATTGTTGCACCAGGCGCATATTGATGGCGTCGGGCTCAGTCATGATATGGCCAAATTTGTTTTGAGAAATTTAGTATTAGCTCCTTCCGAGCTCCTAAGTTGAGTATATATATATATAGGTATAGTTGTTCTCATGGATAAGGCTATCACACGTATTTTACTAGATAAGGGAACCCAGTTTATTTGGCTATGTGTTGAATTTTACCACCAAATAATGAAATAAGGCTACACGTAATTTTTCTATATTTTTTTGCTCAAGTAGATGAACTTAAAATGTAACAATTTGTTGAGATAGACTAAAGGTAAAGACTTATCATTAGCGTTATAGCTTCTGTATGTATGCTAATATAGCTAGAGAAGAAAATTGTTACGGAATACAACCAGCTACGGAGGTGAATATAAGAAGGAAGATATAGCCTTATAGTCATTGTTACAAGTTCCGTTGTAAATATATGCGAGCAGTCTAAATAATGACGTTGGGCTAAGTTTTAATTTCTTTTCCTTCACTCTCCCGGAGCCCTCCGATCATGAAGGTTAACTAGGTCCGGTACTACTCTCATTTCAGATCAGCAAAGGGATGCTGTATCCTCTCGCCCACAGTATCGCAGGGTGGTTGCGGGAACGGCGATGGAGGCAGAACATCTGCGCTTCCAGATAAGTAAGTGGTAAGTAGTGTAAAGGTCCCTTCAGGACTGGGTGTGTGCGACGGCCTTTGATTATGGCTGGTGGCACAGCGGCAGGTTTTCGTGGAACCTCCCCACACTCTCCGCCAATAGCCGAGGCGAACTAACTTGCCGCCCTGCAGTCAACGTTGTCCACCGAGTGATCTGTCAGCTCATGCTGACAGTCTGGACTTCACGTCCAAGTCAATCACTCTAACATAGTACCATAACAAACTTTGGTGAATTATAGTGGAATTGACATTTGAAAGGTTTAGAATTTTGGTATGTATTTTATATAAATCGCAGAGAACATAAAATAGATTATTTTGCGACAAGCTAGAGGATCTTAGGCAGACTTAAGTGAAGTAAATTGCGATTTCTTGTTGGTTGGAAATTTCAATATATCAAACCCATTAAATATATATAAAAAAGAGATAATATTATTCAAAATTAACGAAGTAATAGGCAATAGGCATTAATAGTATCAAAATTGAATGTATGTGACCATAAGAGTGTAGTTATCAATATACCGGTTAGTTCAAGACCAGTTGGAACTATAAGCTATTACAAAGAGATTTGTGAATTTGTGATTAAGGAGGGTGTCAGTAGTGCGGACGAAATGGCGTGAATTCATCAAAATGAATTAAATACATAACAGTAAATGAATTTGTTATAATCAAAACAGATTCTTAAAGGGAGGGTTACTGGTTTAATGATTGGATGAACTTACAAGACAAAAACTAAAAGCAAGAAAACGTGCAGTTTTATTTTTTTTTTTTCAAAATTGAGAAGTGATTGGATTTATTATAGTACCCCAAGAAACTCTAAAAAAGTGCTTATGTGATAGCAAAAATTAATGAACGTAATGAACAAAAAGACATGTCGAGATTATTAAAAGATTTGGTACTAAAGATAAAGAAGTCTGAAATTAAAGTTGCTAATAATATAATACTGGAAAAAGAGGAAGATATGGTGAGAGCACTTAAAAGCTTCTTTATACAAAGCCTGAAGGATATTCATAAAGGGATTTCGAATATAAGGTATAATAATACGCAAACGTGAGTAATACATTTACCTTTAGAACAGTAAATCTTAGGGAAACATTGAAAGAGCTAAAACAAAAAAGATATTTCAATTTGGCTAGTCCTAGTATTATAATAGACCCGTTTGATTTGTTAGGTAAAGTGCTGATGAATATAGTAAACAAATCTCTGGTAAGGGAAGAGTTTTCGACTTTGTGGAAGGAATCTGTAGTCACACCAATTGTGAAAGTCAAACATTCGCAGAAACCTGAGGATTTTCGGCCGGTTAATAGTTTACCGGTCGCAGTAAAGGTATTGAAGGTCAACTCATTACTTATTGAGAACCAATCGAGGTTTAGACAAAAACACTCGTTGTGAAACAACGATTAACATGATGTTAACATGAGAGAGAGCTTTCGAGAGGATAGATAGGCAACTGCTTCTACGAAAAATGGAAAAGTATGGAACAAAAAAACACAGAACTGGAATGGTTTCAAAGTTTCCTATCCGGAAGAATGCAAAGAACAAAGGTCGGCCAAGCCATATCATCAGCTGTAAATGCTTTCTCTCAATGTATATAAATGTCATAGCCACAGCGATTAAGCATTCAAAGTTAGCTTTGTTTGTAGTGCAATAAAACATTTTTTTTTAATGTAGTGCTATGAGTTTAAAAGGTAAGGGAACACTCTTTTTATTCCAGTTTTACGTCATGATAAAAATAAATATAATATTGTTTGAAATCTAAGTTAATTTTCGGAATAACCACATCAATTTTGCGGCCTACAAGCAACACTTTATTAATTAGTCTGATTTTGCATAAAATGAAATATGGACTGCTACAACGCTAAATAAAGGATTGTCGGACATTCGGCAAGGAAAATTGTCTATTAGATCAACTAGCATCAAATAAAATATTCCAAAAACATCATTGCAGGATAAATTGTCTGGAAGACATCCTGACAGCGTAGGTAAGTCTGGACCACAAAGTATTTTAGCGGAAACTGAAGAGAAAACTAGTTCATTTGTGTGGAGTTCAAAAAATTGAGCAAGACGATGGCTCCACTTTATCCTTCAAAAATGGTTTAACCTTTTTTGAACGGCAATCCAGAACTTGCATATCGAGTTCCCGAAGGTCTAACTGAATCCAAGTCCCATTTAACATTGGAGCTAAGCGAGTCTTTCAGACAAAACGGGATAGTTTTATACGCACTTCCTCCCAGCACAACACTTATGCTACAATCAGTAGAATTTAGTGTTTTCAACTAAGGCGCAATCAGAAGAAACGGGAGCGGTTAAATGATTATCTGATGTTAATCTTTTTTGATCTTAGATATATTGAATTAGACGCGATTCCCTTGTCCCAAGCGAGGATATTGTCAAGATCGTAAATCAATTATCTAATCTAGAGTCCGTAAGATTGTTTAAGGAGTAAACGAAATCAAGGTACTGTCATCGCCAAAACTATGCATGGGATTGCAAGTCAGGGAAAGCAGAGTATTAATGAAAATTAAGATGGAGAGATAACAGAGCCCTGGGGAGCACCAGCATTTATAGGATTAGGTTCAGATTTAATGCCATTTAATACAACCCATATTAGGCGACAATTCATTCCATAATAGAAAAGGAGGGGAGAGACAAAATGCTTCAAGTTTGGCTAAAAAGTATGTTGTTCAACTAAATATAGCTTTAAGGCAAAAATTTGTTTTATATTTTAATTTAGAAAACTTTGAATTCCATTATGTTACTGGCTTAGACTGGACGCAAACTGGTAATTTTAGTATGCTGAAATGATATTTTCAATTATGACGACTAGTTTAAACTAAAAGATAAATTTACAGCTTACTTTTGTAAGGTTTCAACACCGATATCAAGCAAATTCTACTAAAAATCCTTCTTGTAAGAATGACATTTCCTTAAATGGACGCGAATTGGTTGCGTTTACCCTATAAATGAAAACTACAGATGGTATTTTCATCGATTTTATAATCATTTTTACAGAAACTGAGAAATGAATTAGAGGCACTTGACACAAATCAGAACCAGTATAATTTAAATTCGAATAAAAGTTTAAAAATAAAAAATAAAATAATTTTTTTTATATAATTGATCGCAACCTAAATATCGATATATATGAAGAATTTTAAAACAGTGATAAGGAGGAGGTCGCTAGAATTGTCCGAAACCGGCTATAAAAAAAAACGAAAATTAAACTAGCAGAATAAACAATGAACCTTAGTTTAGATTAAGTATTGTTTTTAAGCTATTCATAAGTTTTAGCGATAAATTCGTAAAATTTAATAAATTTTAAACATTCCAATGTTAAAACTCGGGTTTGTCGATGCTGCGACGTGCTGATATACACATTTTAACTGGTTAATGCCTACTTCACTAAGCAGTTATTTAATGAAAAATTTTACCCAGATAATTACCAGTAATGTATTTTGCAAGTTTACTAATATAATAACTGGCTATAATTAACCAGTTTTGGTAATTGGAGCGGGCAGGCAATCGAAGATAGAGATGGACATTCACATGCATATACACGGATGTAGGTGTTCTTTTCCCGAAGGCACGAAATTTTAACCAGACTTCTAACCGGCAAAAGTTCTACATGTATAATTATCGGGTTATTTACCAGTAGGGCGCGCAGGATAAGCTCTCAAACCTTTTAAGTCACTTGTCAACCAATTACGTTTTCCAGCAAATTTGTACAAAAATAAGCCCGCCTTGTCTCCTGGAACACTCGAGACTAGACACGATCTAAAACCGGTTTTTTATTAAGTCTGTACCAAATACACGTAGTTAATACACACTTTTGAGACAGCAAAGAAAATTCATCGGTCTGGCATTTTCCAAATTCGACGCACACACAAACTGAGTACTACACGCATACACAGTAATAAAACACTTTGTAAACCGAACAGCCCTGAGATCAAGGTATAAATAAATATAGTACGGCTAGCTACGGGTGAGTTTTTATCCTGGAAAGAAGATATGCTCCGTGAACTTTCTAAAAGGGTAACGTTTTGAAAGCCAAAAAATTGTAAAATTATGCTTGGTGGTTCGTGTCGTGACCCCCGCAACAATTAAAAGGAGTTTCATGTTTCAAATTCTATGTGTGAACCAGATATCACCGTTCTGCTTTCCTTATCTACCAACAACTTTGAGAAATATGTATACTGTGATCTATGGCAAGCTTTCAACAGAAGAGATATTGGAGGAAATTCAGAATACATTCTGTAACTCCATTCAAGAACGAGAAGGAACTGATGATGGAGAAGAGTCCGAATGAACGGCTAATCGACCACCACAACCATCGTCTCCAAAGAAAGCAAATGCAGCAAAAATTTGTATCGCCAGCATACCATGCCGTGCGAGCACATTTCGATGCGAGACACTAAGGCAATAAACATAGTGTAGAAAATTGAAAAGCTTGAAGAGCAACTTAAGAACATTTTAATCCAATGTTGGTAAAAAAAAAATAGTTATTGCTATGTACAAGGCTTAACTAAACCACCCTTGCATGTGTGCGCATATAAATAGAAAAAGTGTATATGAATCTTATAGAAATATTTTATTTTTTGTTGCGTTGTTGCTATTAAAATTGTTTTTTTTTATGTATTTTGATTATATACGAATGTGTACACATTTCGGTTGCCTTTTTGTATATTCGTAAATAGGTTATTAGATATTAAATGATAACTATGAATTATCTGATGTTATTAAAGTTTACTCTACGATATATTCAAATAATTAGCCCGCAATAGTCATAGATTTTCATTTCCAGCTTCATGTGTTTGTAACCGGGCTTGACTGTATAGCCTAGTATAAACGAAACGCAGAATATTCGTTGCTGATTTTTTTTTTAGTAGATTTTAGACTAGTACTAAATATTCAATTTATTGAAATCATATTATGAAAACTTACGGCATTGGAATACATATCAATTTATGCTTAGGCCAATCTGCAATTTGGCAGTTAACGGTACAATAGTTCTCATAACAACGCTGACACATCATTGCAGCTTGTGTACCACAAAGAACACAAACACCTTTGAAATCAGTCATTTTCTTAAAAAGTTACTTAATCGACAGTAAATTCGCACTTTAATATTGCACAAAAAATACTTTGAATTAGAAAAACCTCCCAAAATATATCCAACTCCAACCCACGTTCACTCTTAAATCTTCTACAGTTGAATAACTACAAATGAAGTTAGCCACATTTTATAAGCACGAAGCATTCAGCAATTTGTGTACGACAGAGCTGCCACTCAAAATGTACAAAGGGAATCATTTCGTATTAAAAAAGGTCTAATGTGTAAAAATAGGGTCCAAAAAATTTAAGTATATAGCTAGTTGATTTTAATTATTTATTCTTAAGCCTAGTGTGGCCTAGTACTAAGGTCTGCGCTAAGTTAAATTTTATATGAAAATTTATTTAAGAGCTATTGGCGAAAATTTATCCTAAATTTTAGTGTGAGCAGTACTAAGCCATAGCCCACACAGGGGAGATTATTGTCACTTTTTACGGGTGAGAAGTATTCGGGAAAAAGTCCGTGCTACCAAGTTTCGATCGGGAGTACGAGTACGGACAGAATACCAATACTTCCGCAAGCCGGCCATTTTGAAATTGCGAAATTTCTGAAAATTCTTATCGGACGGCTGATGTTTATTTGCGATTTGAGGTGATAATATAATAATTTAATAATCATTACGTGTGATGAATTTGTGATACAGTTATTGTTTATCGCAACGATTACACGAGTCAATAGAACTGACGGACAGTCCTGATTTCGTCTGTCAAATTTACAGACAAAAAACGATTTGCGTTCTATCAATTGACCAGTCTGTTCATAATAAAATGTCGTCAAGCGGTGCGGACATTCCTCTTCTATTTCTTCATTAATCCGTCCTTATTCTCTACAAAATAAACAAAAAAGTGTATGTTAAACACTTTTCAGTCATTTCCCACTCAAAATAGAAAAGATTAGGAATATAAACACAAATGTCCACTAGCATTTACCTTTTATTTTCAATTTCCACCATCTTAATTGTACGTTTGACAGTTTATTGACTAGTCCGTACTGACTCGTCAGAAATCTTGACAGTACAGACTGGTCAGCAAAAAGAGTAGTCAGTAGGGGTTTACACGAGCCTGTGTAAGTGTCAATCGCTGTCAGAGTCAGTTCTACTGACTCGTGTAATCCCCGGGTATATCAAAAACTGTGACTTAATTGAAAACGCACACAATTAATTTCGATAATCATATAGCAACATTATTGTTATGCAACGTCTAAGCCAAGGGAAGGAAACTCTTTCCTTCCCTAAAAAGTTCTCGTTTGGGTTGGGCCAAAGTTTACCTAATGACAGACAAGTGAGGAAACAGGCGAGATTTCCGAGTGTTTTACATTTAAAATGGACACGGCAAGAAAAGGAAGAAAGAAAGAAAAAAATCGAAAAAAAATCAAACTCTCTTTAAAACTTTTATGAATAAATATAAAAAATATGAAAGCGCAAGTTGCATGCAACGAAACAGAATGGTAAATAAATGAGAGAGCTCGGAGGTTTCAGGTCTTACTCTCATAAAATGTTTTTGGGAAAACCGGCTTTTGCTGAAATATTGTAAGATCGAATGTTTTTTATAGTCAAACCAATGTTTGTTAGTGTAATCCTATGATAACTGAACAGCACGTGCTTCTGCACTACATTCGTTTTGCTCTGAATTGATTAAGTGGGAGAAACTCGTGCTGGATTCTCTGATATTTTCCGGAAAAATGAGAATTTTATTTAACAGAAATTTTGCATCTCCTTTTCAGCACCTTGGCTAAAGAGAAATTTATCTTTTTCTTATAAAGTGAGGTAGTGTGACCCGATGTACATTATTATGAATAGTTTGATAGGATTTTGAGGGAAATAAGATTTTGTCGTTCGGGTAATCCTACGTTCTCTCGATTTTTGTTTTTAACTTGTTGTCTCAGTTGAACTACAATAATGCATAGCCAAGTTCTTTTCCCTCATTCATGCAAAGACGAAAGTATATGAAATTACTTCTTTCATTCTAAAAAAGACCAGAAATTTTCCAATTTTACTCTACTGCTTCTTAACTTGCCATTAGGTAACTTTGGTTGGGCCCTACTTTTTCAATCATGTGATGTGCACATCGGTGTGCTGAAAACAGGAATGGCTGAATTGTGTATAATTCGTGTACATGATGTAATTTGTCAAGAGTAGGACCACAGTATATATATATACTGTGGTAGGACATTACAGGAGTAAGTGAGATGCTGGAATTAGCATTTGTCA
The DNA here is from genome assembly GCA_963930735.1 of Dioctria linearis. Lineage (NCBI taxonomy): Eukaryota > Metazoa > Arthropoda > Insecta > Diptera > Asilidae > Dioctria > Dioctria linearis. The sequence continues at coordinate 273,006,283 of OZ005741.1, forward strand.
AAGCTGAGTGCATGATTGTCAAATGCGATTTTGTTTTGTGAACAGATTTACTCAATTTAAAATTCTTTTGTGAAATTTAGCAAAAGTACGGAATCAATTCTTTTCAAAACTATTTATCTTTGAAGCTTATTTTGTGAAGAGTTTTATAGCGTTTTAAAACCTTCATATTAATTAAAAAACAGGAATGAAGTGTTCGGTCAGTGCTTGCAAATATAAATCGGATTATAAACTAGAGAAATCGTGTTTCAGGCAAGTGCGCTATCTGAATTATCTTTTTGTTAATGGAAGCTAAGATTTATATAAATGAAATATGTGAATTATTTCAAAATAAAATAGAAAAAGAACATTTTCTACTAACACAACCAGAATTCATTACGCAAAATCTGTCTTACCACCATTCGTGTTAGCTATATATTCTAAGGGTGGGGACGGATTCTATTACGCGGACAGCTGGGGAGTTTGGGAGATGAGAATTTTTGTTTTCCCAATTAAAACTCCCTAAGGGAGACCGCACACTGCCGAATCAACTGATTGTCCAGTCAGCGACTGGTCTGTTGACTTGTCACCGACTGATTGATTTTTAATCGTTGCTGATTGACTATCGTAGCATGTGCGCTAATTGCATCGTGTTTTGCCAGCTTGTAATCCAGTCACTGACATATAATAAGAATGGACTGAGCGTTCTTGCTTCAAATATGGCACAAATATTGAACAGGCTGTGAAAACCCTTTATTTCGTACAATTGCACACCAATTCATAATTTATTATTATTTGTCGATTGGAAACACTAAAGATGTCATAAAATAGTATTGCATTAAATCAAAATTATTTAGAAAGTTAAACTTGTTTTAATTAACCCAAAAACTCATTTGTAATATTACTGAAAAACGTGCTCCTCTGCAGATTTGTTGTCGAATTTCCTTGAGCTTGTAAGAGATAGACGTATAAAAACAATATATTTGTCTGAATTTTTATGTCAATTTCAATGCATTCCAATTAATACAGCCGTACTGTTTCCAAAATTGGTTACAGTTCAGTGTACATTTTGAGCTTGAAAGAGCCAAAAAGATTTTTGCACAAATTTGTGCCATTTTTGACTATAGGAATTAGATAGGATGGCTCAGTCCATTCTTATTATATGTCAGTGAATCCAGTCAAAGACGATGATAATGGTATTTCGATTTTCGTAAAAATTTCGCTGTGTTGTTAAATACATACTAGGGAAATGATTTAAAAATTGCAATAAGAACATAAACTCTGTTGTAATTTACTAGCGGTTGAGGAGAAGGAGGAGAAGGATTTAAAAAAAAGGATGTGGAAAAATTCATGATCCTTTCCGAGCATAAACATAATTAATTAATTAATATGAATGTTTTTAAAATGTAATAAAATAAACCGAACTTTACTTATAAGTTGAAAATTTCATCAAAGCTGTATGATTCCTGAATTACTAAAAAATTCACAAATAATACGAATTTTTTCCACTTTCAATTTTCAGGATGTTCTCTTCAGAAAAGCAATAAGATTTCACCCCGTAAATATTATATGTAAATCCCTTTTTAAAATGTTTATAGAAATATGTACTTTAGTTAGGACGATTTGACAAAAGAAAAACCTTTACTTACGGACGGCAGAAATCAACAACAATCAACTGATTGATATTAGGGTTGCTGATGCAGACTGAGCACAACAGTCGGTTCGATTCAGTCAGTTGCCAGTCGTCAACTCCGTTCTGACTTTTTAGTTGCTAAGGCAAACTGACGTAAAATAGAGCAGTTTGCGGTACCGAACGCTGTTGCGTGTAACGAGCAAAGTCAACTGACTTTTTAATCACCGACTGGAGTCGGCGATTGTATAGTGTGCGGCCTGCCTAACTCTCCATACGCAATTCTCTGACATACTTGAGGAGAAACGTGAGAAATGAAAAACGGCTAACTCTGTGTGAGAAGGTCGTTGACCATTGGGGTTTTTTCCTACCGATTTAGGGTCTAGAGTACAAAAATATAGGTGAACAATTTCTGGGAGAACGGCTTTTGGGGATGGGGGTCGTACAACCCCTCATTGGGGGTTGTCCAAAATACGTCATGTTTGGTATAAAATTAAAGGAGGAGGAGTGGGTAATCGCGAGGTGGAACTTGTTTTTGATCGTTTTAACGTCATAACTGACTTTCTGCCGAAAGACGGGTTTTTTGCACGTAGGTCATATACACCCTAGTTCCTTTATTTTGCATATATTTCTTCCGCTCTTTGTTTAACATACATTAGTACTCTGTTGTGAGCATTTTTCTCATGGAAAGTGAATTTCCACGAGTTACCAGATCTTTAAAATGATTAGTTGAAAATATGTCAATTTTTGTACAAAAAAAAACGGCCATTTTTCCATCTTAAGGACTGATTCACTTCTTTTGTAGTTATCTCCGAAACCATTTATCGGACTAAAAAACTAATTACATATCTAATTATGCGACAAAATGTAGATGCGATTTGATACACAGATATATCGTGCATATCCAAAATGTTTATAGTAACTCTTCTGTACTGAAAGACGACCAAATTGACCATTTTCGCGTGATTTAAAATTTTTAATGAGTACCTTGAGACACCAAATCCACATTTCTCTGTAAGTATTGCAAGGATTTCCATAATTTGTTTTTGTAAACATAGCCAGGAGTCCAGTGAGTCCATAATTAATTTGAAAATCCCAGATGCTCCTTTGTAATTCCTAGCTAGCTTCACAAAACAGAACAAAAACAGACAATACTGTCAGTTAAGAAATATTGTTCTTACTTTTCCACAATTAAAACAGTTGAGGGTTTTTTGTCGAATGGAATAGAGTTTGGTAATTCTCAATACAAATTCCCCGAGTTACAGAATTCCGAGTGGCGAGTTGTGTCAAAAGAACTCTCCTCTCCACAACTCTCCCAGGGGTCGGATTCTATAGCATGGAGTATTGAAAAATTTGGTAGATGAGAATTTTCGTTTTCTTCGATTAAAACTCCATAATTACAATGTATAGTAAACTCTTTTCAGTCATTTCCTACTCAAAAGAGAGAAGATTGTAGAAATATAAACACCAATTTCTACCGTCATCTACCTTTTATTTTCAGTGTCAGCTATTTTAATTTTATCTTTGACAATTTACTGACTAGTCAGTACTGACAGGCCAGAAATCTAGCCGGTAGTGGTTTGGATGGATGGATGGATTGAGAGGTTGGGGCTCACAGGGGTCAATAGAACGTAGGCCAAAGCAAGACCCATTGCTCACCCTCCAGACTTATGAGCAATTGCCCAGCCAGTAGGGGTTTAAATAAGCCTGTGTCAGTGTCAGTTCTACTGACTCGTGTAATCCTCTGGTTACAGAATTCCCAGTGCAGAATTAAATGTCAAATCAACTCTCATCTACAAAATTCCCACCTCTAAATACACGAATCAGTCAGTCGAAATAATACTACACATTTTGGTTCGTACTCATGATCAAATCAGATAATAATCTCCAGTATTATAACCCAATTGTTTGAACTTTAAAATAAAACTTAGATCTTTGCATATATAGTACTCTCTCGTTTATCCGCCGCTCGATTACCCGACAAATATTGTAATTGCAGTTTGTTTTCCCCACTTAAAAGATCAATAGAAAACTATAATCCGCATATTTTTTGAATTTCGTGTCCAGTAATCCCGCCCTCAAAACACCAAGAACCCCTGGTCCAGTTGTCTCGCTCTTATAAATTATATTATTAAATATGTATGTAATTAACATTATTCAGTACGTTTACATGGATACTTGAAGTATACTTCCAGGAGAGATTAAGTAATCAAAATCTCATCTAAACGCACATTGACTTCAAGTAAATCACAATGTTTTTGTTCAATTTACTTGAAAAATTCATGTAATCGCAACTGTAGTACTTGAACGTTTCTCATGTCTGCGAGTTATGAAAATGACAATGAAGAACAAAAGGAAAATTATTGTTGACAATTCAGGTTGTGTTTTTTGGTAAATTTTAAGAAAATTTCAAGTAAAGCAATTGGAATTAATTCAACCGAAAACCCTACTTGAGTTCAAAGTGGATTTCAAGTACTCAAGTATTCATGTAAAGGTATACTGATATTGTAAGTGAAATGAAGAACTGATCTTGTGCAGTAAGTGTTCATTTCATACTTTATAAATAAAATTATATAAGAGTATGTAAAACAAAACTATACGTGCTTAATATGTAGGTAGGAGTACTGTATGGTAAGCAGGAAAGGTTAATACGTGTGAAATACGTGTGGGCCTTAGCAGTAAATAGAAAACACGCTGGAAAGATAGAAAGAAGTAAGTTTGGTGATTTGATATATGTATAAAAAACAAAAAAAAAACAGAAATTACAACTTGCAACTTGGACAAAGCTGAACGACACAAACTAAAAGCAAATCATATACATGCATTGAAGGCATTCTCAAGCTTTCGATTTGCATTTAGATAAAACTGATTAAACTAAGAAAAATTAGGCAATATAAGTGTCCTAACTAGTCTCAAACAGATAACCAGCAGAATTATATTGGCATATAGACATAGTCTCTCTAGCTCACCACAAATTTTACCTACCCATTGCGTTTATATGATCACAGCACCTGAAATGATTATTCATTTTCACTCCCAAATTGGTTATATAATATACATAAAGTAGTTTCACTTTATTAAGCATAATTGCGGAAAGATTCTAAATAGCAAGGTCAGAATTAGAGAGGGCTATGAATTGAAATTTATTGACCATCTATAAATTTCTGTATCAAGATTATCATTTATTTTGGCTGATACAGTATTCAATCAGTTGACGGGGTCTACTTACGTACAGCTGTACATATGTAATCTGCATACAGGTTCATAACTTCTCATTCAATAAATATAGAATAATTACTAATTAAAAACAAAATACTTAATAAAAATAAATTAAAATTAAATAAATCGTTTATATTATGAGACTAAAGAGGTGAGGTTCTAAGTTTGAACCTTGAGGAGCTCCACAAGATAAAGGCATTCGAGAAGACGGAACTCCACTTATGACTACATACTGTGCCCTATTTGCGAGACAATTATTCAGTGCTATCATCTTAAAATTTAAAAGTTTCTGTACAATTTACGGAATAGTTTTTCATGTACAATGCAATCAAATACCCATTTGTCTTAGAAAACTAGAACACAAAGATCTTTCATATCAAGAACCGATCACAAGTCAGTAGTGATCTTAAGTAAGGCAAACTAGACTGATATTTCACTTTTTTTTTTCAATTTATGCTTGCATAAGCTTTTACAAAACTTTAGCAAAAAAAAAAAAAAAACTAAGGATATTGAGTTCTGTAATCTCAAATTGTCGGCAAGAACACCAGAACAGAACAAAACCAAACAAACTCCATTTCATTTATGTCCATATGTTTTCTCATTTTAATTTTTATCATAAGTTATTATCATAAACAAGTCTATATTTATTATATTAAATTACATTTTGTATTTTCTTAACTAAAATATAAACCTTAAAAATAAATGTAATGAATTTTAACACGAAAAAAAAAAAAAAAAAAAAAAAAACTGAAATCGGTGGACTAAACAAAATCACAGATTAAAATCACCGCAAACGAATTTTATTTAGTGCGGTGGAAATAATGCATAAGGTCCCGTGGTAGATAATAGTTAGACATATTAAAAAAAGTAAAATAAAAATAAAAAATAAAATAAAAAAGAAATTACAATTAATTTATATAAAACAAAAACTTCTTTTTTGTTTTTAGTTTTTTCTTTCTCATAAAAAATTCAAAAAAAAAAAAGTATAAAAGTATATATATATAATATGTTTGTGTGTGTACTTCAACGCTTCTCAAATATTTGCTTTAAGTCGAATAATTCTACTAAAAAAAAAAAGGAAAAATCAATATAAAATTACAAAACTGAATAATATTCATCAATTTTATGAATTAAAAAATTTCAATAACTATTAATTTTTTGTACACAAAATTTTCATTGTTTTTGTTTTGTTTTTCATTTTGTGTTTTTAATTTCACATCAAAAACACAACTCCAGTTTACTACTACAGATACATGTTTATTAGATATTTCAGGCGCATGGTGACGTATTATAGTATAGATCCAATTGGCAGTAATGCTCAATATTTTTAAAACTTACAATAAAGATTGGGCTTTATATGTATAATGTAGTTTTAGAGAACAAAAAAAAAAAGGGGATAAACGTCCAAAGATTTATAGCGCTTTCAACCTAATCAACCCAAACAGATATGCTTGTGTGGAACGAAACAGATGCTTTTTAAACCTTCAAAAGAGGAGTTATCCTCCTCAAAATAGAACAATTGAAGAAAATTTCTTCACTTATAAAAACACATTTTTTTATAATATGCCTTTCAAATTAATTCATTAATTCGAATTCATCTACGAGATATCCAACCAGAGCCCATTTTATTTATTTTTTCTTCTAAAAGACGAAACGAAATCCACTGAAATGCCACTGAATTTGTGTTTATTTCATTTGAAACTGGCGGCTCTTTTTCTGATGACGATTTTGTTGGATAAAATTTATACTTCAAAATGTTTGAATTGCTATTAAAAGTGATTTTCGTATTTTCCCGAAAATGATATCGCAAAACAAAAGATAAATTAACAATCGAAACAGGAAGAAAATTATTTATACAACAAAATCAAATTTCCATTCAGATTCATTCGAAACTATCGTGTCCCCTCTGTTGATTTCGGTTTATGAAATTCGTTCTCAAGTAATTTAGCTATTGTAACAAAAGAATCTGAATTACCTATATGAAATGAAAATCTATTTTAACCGACTAGAAGAAGTGCATATTATATAACATGACGGGTTTGAAGTCTAAACGACTATCTTTGTAGTTAAATTTAATCTTAAATTATTGATAAAAATTCTTTATACGTAAAATATTTCAACTTTTTGAAATCTGCAAAATCATATAGTTTTCGTCGTCACTGTGATCTATGATTGCAGAGCAAGGTTGGGTGATACACGTGTATACATATAAGTTAAGTTAAATTTAAATTTAGTCAAATTGAAAAAGGACTTTTAAAGCTGAATTTCATGTTAAATTTCTAATAAGATGTATGAATGTGTGTTTATGTAATTCATTCTATTTTTGGAAGCATATTTCGATTTCCGAATCCAGTTTTACATACTACTGCGTTAGGTTGATCAAATCGGGTTTGTTTCGAGACTATTATCATGATATATATGTATATACTAGTTGAACACGCTATAAAATACTTATTCAGTTCACAATTAAGTTTAAAAATTAAGTCGAGTTATTCTCAGCTATTAATGTGTGGTAATTTAATAGCTAGATTCACTCACGCCAAAGCCTAAGCCATGAAAATACAATAAAAGAAAAAAAGCTCGCATACCGAAAAGAATTTTAATTAATTAAAAAAAAAAAAAATAAAAAATAATAAAAAGCCAGTCGAAAAGGATATTAATTCTCCAACTGGCTATATTATGTGCCCAATTATTATTATTAGCTATATTGAGAATTATGATCATTTCAAATATTGGACACAATATAGGCGTTATGCCATAAGGAAATATTCTTATTACATCACAAAAATACAAATATTGCTAGAACGCAATTAATTTTTAACTTTAAACGCATATTCTTATAGAGATGTGCAGTTATTAACAAAAACTTTAGATATAAAGAAAAAGAAAAATTAAACAAACAAACATTGAAATTGAAATTCAGCGGTATTTTAAATTTGATCTAAATTGTGTGTAATTTTTTTTTTGTATTTTTCTAACTACATTCATACATTAATGCACAATATATAAATCGTGTGATATTTGACTAATAATTTCCATAGGAGATAATTTCTCACACACTTTCTTCAGTCGTCGCGTTGCGGTGCTGTTACACTACTACCTTGAACTCTACAGATTTAACTTTTTTTGTTTTTTTTTTGTTTTCTTTTGCTGTAATTTGTCTTTACTCTTTACAAAATTTTATATATATATATATGTATGTGTATATGTATATTTAAAATCTAAGATTTGTTTTACAATAATTATTAATTATTATTATTATTATGTATTTACAAAACCAAGCGGGACCTTGACTTCACGAGGCGATTAGTTGTGCCAGATGATGCTGCTTTAATAATGTCACCGTTCCAGCTTTTCGATTTAGCACGAAATTGTCTATAATCAGCACCGAAACTTGGATCTAACATTGGACGATAAGCGATTGGATCACATAATGTAGAAAATTTTTCATAGAATTCCTTATAACCGCCATGTAAGAGATATATTTCAGGATAATGTAGTGCAGGATATTTGTGTGAATTTCTCGATCTATCTCGATTGCGTAAGAAACGTGATCTGTAAAGAGAAGAAGAAAAAAAATTATTGAGAGATCTTCTAATTAAAGATAACAAATTTGTTTTGTTTTTTTTTAACAGTATTGATGACGTCGAACCACCAACCAAGTTAAATATGTATTATAATATATTAATAGAGTTGAATTAATCTGTTCGTCTAGAGGTCAGAAAGACATATTCATAGTTTGGGACTTAAAGTTAAGTAAGGTTAAAAGTGGATGCGACTGAATCCAGAGTTGATCTATTGTGCCCTTCCCTAAAGTGGTTAGGCTAAATCCAACATCTTTACGAGCAAGATTATTTATTGCCTTGGAGGTTAGCTTGCAAAACTTTCATCATTTGAAGTAACAATTTACAATTTCAAAGTCGCAAGCGCGAGACACTTTCATTTAATAATGCTTCGAAGTTTCGTATTCATCACTCATCGAGTAATGAAAAGAAGCATTGCTTTTGAAAGTGAAATTTAAGTTCTATATAGCCTTAGAGCTGAAAATTAGATCCGGATTTTCTAATATCCGGATACCGGATTCTGCGAACTATTCGGTTCCTGAAATCCGCATTCAAACAATCCGGATCCGAATCCATATTACCCAGATTCGGATCCAGACCAAGAAAAACGGTTTGAAAATGCTTCAAAATTTCTTCCAGATTGCATTGTTTCATTGGAAAAACGGAAATGTCATGAAATTTATATTTTCCCAATTAAACAATGCAATCTGGAGTAAATTTAGAACTTTGTTTTCTTTGTCTGGATCCAGATAGTTCGGATTCAGATGCTAGGATCCGTATTATCCGAATACCTGAATTTGAGGAAGAAGATCTTAATTATTCCGGATAATCCGGATCGATACTTTCGATTCTAATATAGACGCACTAATTTTATTGCTTTATGAGGCGATAGAAATTGTCATTTTGTTTTTACCATATTTATGTCAAATGCTAAGCACAGTGAACGAATGCGAGAGAGGGATAGATCGTTTTTATACCCTAGATGAAATCATAGGGAATACTAAGTTTGTCTTTCCGTTTGTAATGCACAGAAATAATGTATGTCTGTCGTCACGAAAACTCGAGAACGAGTTCACTTATACCAATTTCCATTGATCACGTTTTCTAGCAGAAGTGTTACACTTTTCTTGTAGTGTTACACCAAAATTGTTCCATTGACCTGCACTGCTAGAAATGGTGTACGTCAAAACGCCTGTGGTGCTACACTCGAATAATCGGCGGTGTTACACCGGAATACGCACACATCTATCTGAGAAATGTCACAACTGAATGTCATTGAGCATCACATATAAATCTTCAACTACTGCTCTTTTAAATTACAATTTTCATAATTTTTACGTTATTTGTGATATTATTGTTCTCAGAAAATTTCAATCTGACAAATTACACGGATATGAGCTACAATTACATTCTCATCGCGTCAAAAGTTGTTCCATTGAACTTGTTTTTCATTGATTGACGTGCACTTTTCTTGAAATATCAATGGAAATCGACATTAGAGTGCTGAAAACTTTGCACACGGACTTAAAAAAAAAAAAAAAATTCAAGTTCGAAATTGGAACCAATCGGGTAAGTCCTTCGTAAGGTTGCCATACAAAAAAAAAAATCGTTTTTCACTATATATTTGGGAACTACCTGAGACCGCGTCGATGTAAAGAAATGAAATTTGATGTATGGTGTATTGAATATTAAATGAAATTTTAAAAATGAATTAAATTGGACAACCCTTTCTTGGTGTTGCCATACAAAACTTTGGTTTTTCACTATATACATATTTCGAAACTGCCTGAGAGCTCGTCAACATGGAGAGCTGAAATTATGTACAATGCGTTTTTATAAAAATTGCAAATACAAGTGTAAAAATGTACCAAATCGTGTGCAACCCATTTTTGGTGTTGACATACAAAACTATATATTCGATGACATTGCCTGAGAACTCGTCAATGTAGAGAGCTGAAATTTTGTACACAGCGTTTTCATAATAATATTAAATAAAATTTCAAAAATGAATTCAATCGGGCACTGGTGCCACACAAGCATGCTTTTATTTGACAACGTGCACCACCGCCGACTCACATTTAACAACAACTATACGTACTGACTCATTATGTAGAATATTACTATGTTTCCATGAGCCAGAGTTGGGTTAGAGTTGAGTTAGCATTATGTTTTGCTGGCTGAGTTAATTCGATGCTGTTTCCATGAACGGCTTCTGCGTTGATTTGACAGCATAACTTACAAAGTAACTGGATTTGTCTTGGATAAAATACCCATCCGCACTTTTCTCAATAAATACTTAGACAAAATCCAATTCAACTCGATTGGTTTCGTGAAGTTAACATGAATTCAACGAAACTCAACTCAATTCTCGTTTCCAATGAGAACTAGCTCGGGTTCAATTCCGATTGAACTCAGCATGGAAACATAGTATATGAGAATGTGAGTCGGGTTGAAAGTGTTAATTGGAGTTTTCATTATAATCAGATGCAAACCAATATTTATATGGAAAAATAACTTTAGAATTAGTCCTAATACAAATATTATTATCATTTTATAATAACAGTTTATTTTGATAGAGCACGACAAACTCATTTCATTTGGGTAGCAAACCTACATTTGATATGCAGCAAACTTCAACTACATATATAATACAAAATATCCTATTTCATGAAATTAATTAAATTTTTAAATATTTTTATAAAGGACATATTAAGAATATACTTAACTGTTATACAGGTTTAGAATTTAATTAATCGTAAATAAAATTTAGATGAACATTTCGTACTAATACAAGCTTGTCCAATAATAAAATTAAATAAATATTCTATTTGGATAGGATTGAATTGAAAAGAGGTTGGGGTTAGGGTTGTTTAGAATGTGCTAACATTTTTTACAAAAATTACCACAGAAACTATGTATAGGCAATCATTTTTGTTACTACTGGATACTGATTGAATAGGATAAGCAAAGAAAAAAGAATTTTATACAAAAAAAAAAAAAAAAAAATTGTTCAACTATAAAAATCACAAACACAAGAAAACAATAAAAAACTTACAATTTTGGTCCACGTTCTGATGAGAATTCACAATGAAATACTAATATATGTCTCTTTGGTCCAATTTCTTGTACTTCCGGTGCTTCAGTCTTTGAGTTTACAAGTTTTTCAATGATTTGTTCGTGTGTATATAAATTTTGTGCTCCACATATATGTCCACCATCATATTCATATGGATAACGGCAATCAATAATTTTAAATGTTCCAACTGTACTATTAAATTCACCTAAAATCAATTGTGCCATAGTTTCACATGATATTGATTTTAAATCTTGATGTCGTCCATCCATTAATGGTAAACAAAATGGCTTACTAAAATCACCAATTAGATCTGGTTCAGATGTTGAACGAGCCAGAGCAGTCATTATTTGTGCGTCATTTAATGAAACTGATTTTCTTAAAACAGTTCGGGCAACTGTAAATTTTTCTAAATCATTATTTAAATTTCTGTTCTCCTTCTCATCGAATTTATAACGTTTAGTTTGTATAGGACTTATACTAGGTGGATCTGGTCGCTTAAAGCATCTTTCTACATTTCTAGATGTAAACGGTGGTGTTAAATTCTTATGATTATCTGGAATTGTTCTCAGAATTTCTGGAGTCTTTGGTTCGAATAATGCACTTCTTCTTCTAGCTTGTTGTAAAGTATTATTTTCAGTTAAACTTAAACAACGGCGTACTGGTGGACGTTTCATTTCTGGTGTTTTCACCGTCATAATATGTCCACTAATTAATGAATTTAAATTACTTGGAAGTGATATGTCCTCATCAAATTGTTCTGAATCAAATAATTCCATAATATCATCCTCCATTGATTCTGTAGATCCTGAACTTAAACTATGAAATATTCTATAGCTTTTCGGTGGTGACGTTCTCTTTTCCATTTGATCATATTGAATTTGTTGTATTTGTATTTTCATATGATCTTGAAGGTATGGTTTGCGAGGTGATGGTTCCAATTTTTTTGGTAATTTCGGTGCCAGAAATTTAAATGATGATGTTCCATATCCTGAATCAACTGAGCTACCATCAATTTCATCTATAATTGAACGATTTTTATCAACAATTGTCACCGTATTTTGTACAACTGTAAATCTTTGTGGACTTCCTTCTGGTGATAGAAGTCCAATATTCATTAATGGACTTGATGGACATGGTCGTACAGTTTGTTGTGGACTTTGGCTACTATAGAATGAAATATCATCGATAGCCATTCTGTTACAATTCCTTTCAGGTGATATAATATTTTCATGTAATCTATTATCATCATCGTCGTCATCATTGAAGGTGAGTGTAAGCGGTGCAATATTAAGACGACGTTGTCCCAGATGTATACGAGATTCCATCCGGTGTCCTGCATTATTTCGACCACCAGAACTAAGCGTAAAGCTGTTTGATATGAGGCTGAAAATGAATAAAGAAATTTTTTAATTAAAAACAAACAAAAAAACAACGCTTTTACTATTGATAATGATATTTACAATAAAATAAATTTTCTTTTTGGTTGTTTTCTAATGAAAATTATTAAATTCTTCTTTTTCGACATCATTTAAAAATATTTTAGCGCACCCACAAGACAAGAAAAACAGTACCACGCAAGTCAAGTTCAATAAACTAACTATGCGCCACGCCAGTACGATGATTATATGAAGCGCAGCAAGCTAACCCCTGACTTGTTTGTGTGCCACAAACACGAATGGGGATGAAAAATTGCGTGAACGTGAAACGCTCTTCCTGCTGTAATAACAAGAACAACAAGAGCCGCTGCAGCAGCAGCAGCAGCTATTCTATATAGCCTTTTTATACGCTTGGCTTCATTTCAAGACCAGCTGAAGGAAGGAAGTTAGCTGTGGTGGCTGAGAGACAGGACAGAATTTTCTGTCCATATGCCCAGCGCTTAAAATCGATAAGGGGAAGCGTGCCCTAGGTACTACTATGGATGGGCATCGTTCACTCGTAAGTGATATTACTTATGCCGGGGACAAAGAGAAATATGTTGTTGTTGTTGTTGAATTTACTATGAGTTGAATAGGGTATAGTTCCTATTTACATGCCGATTATTTATTATTGCTTCTACTCTGTCAGTCTGTCTGTCTGTCTGTCTGTCTGTCTGTCTGTCTGTCTGTCTGTCTGTCTGTCTGTCTGTCTGTCTGTCTGTCTGTCTGTCTGTCTGTCTGTCTGTCTGTCTGTCTGTCTGACTTGCTGTCTAACTGTTAGCATCAAGTATAGCGATGGTCGATTGCTTGACTGAGATGCATCTTAAATATTACTGTGAAGAACACTTTTTTTCGATGGAGGTATGCAAGACTTTTTATGCTATTTTTGCATTATACAGTGACGGCGTAGCAGAGCAGTTATCTTAGAATTTTTAATCACGAAAGAGTGCTTTTATCAATATCTTTTGTTGGCTGATCAAATATGCTTTTTTATGTACTTAGGTACAAAACATTAAATTGTACTACAACACCTATAGCATCACAGAATTGGTATTTTTCTGTGTGCTAAATATAGAGTCTACGATTTTTATGGCATAGGTAGGTTACCATATTTTACTGCTTTCATTTCATTGACTTTATCTTGGTCTAGATCGTGTTTCTTAAAACTTCAGGCCATCATACTTTCTAGGATGAATGATGCTGGTAATGGCAGCCAATATCTCCTTGAAACAAATGTTTAGTTTTTAATTTTTTCCTTATACGATTTTTCGTTATTTTTTTATCCCTTTTTAGAAGATAATTGCTATTATTAAAAAAAAAAAAAAAATAGGTACCTACTTAATTACCCTTTAGTAGCAAGATGAATTGGTGTGAAATTGTTAATAATTTATAGCTTACCGCAGAATTACAGCTTACCTGGGGGAGAACTCGATTACAATAGTGGCTGCCAAGTGATGTCCCCCAAGGTGGGATTCTGTCCCCTCTACCATGATCGCTGGTTGTCGATGATTTCTTACAGAAACTGACCAATTCCGGCTATGATAATCAGGCTGATGACCTGGTCATTACAATCAGGGGCAAACATGAGCGGATAATTTCTGATCTAATGCAGGAATACCCTAAACATAGTACGCGTTTGGTGTTAAACAATGGGACTTCGAATCAATCCTGGCAAGATAATAATTGTTCCTTTCACGAGAAAAAGAAAGCATTATTTATAAGCACCATCTCTTGAGGGAACAGTGTGGAATTCTTGAAGGAGGTCAATTATCTATGGATTATCCTGGATAGCAAATTAATCTAGAACTCTCACTTAAAAAGAGTACTGGAGAAGGCGACAGTGATAACATAGACATGATGCAGGGCTTTTTGTCAGAACTTGGAGGGTCTTAAACCAAAAATGTATACATCTATTATAAGACCCATGGTCATATACGCTTCACTCATTTGGTTTCCAAAAAATAAAACAAGACAGTTCAAGTTAGTTTACAAAAACTACAACGGCTTGCATGTCTAGTAATAACTGGTGCGATGCTTGTCTGCTCAACTGAAACCTTAGAGGCTATGCTGGACCCACTCCCTTCACATTTGTATATTATGAAGGAGGACATCCTCAGTGCAATTAGACTGCAGAGGAAAAATCTCCTGAGTACAAACAATTTGGTTGGCCACCTGAAAGTGTTCCCAAGAGAAACTGATGACCAACCCAATTTCAGATGTTATGCGGCCGGAACGCCATAACTTTGAAACACAATTTAAGGTGATATTAGGGGACCGTCAGCAGTTGCAAACTGGGGACATATCTTTTAGAAAAGGATGTCTTAAATGGTACAGGCATAGGCATATATGGGTTGAAAAGGCATCTCAGAAAAGCATTGGGGCCTCACCAACCATTTTTCAGGCAGAAATACACGCCAAAGAATTCAGTCTCGCGAAATAATTCACAAGAATGTGTCCCTTTATAGACCCTCAATCCGTCTTTGGACATCCAAAAAGCCTTTTCTCAGCTCAGATCAGGCTTTGGGAGGACAGAGTTAAGGAGTTATACTGGAAAAATATTCCGGGGCTGAGACAAACGAAGAAGTTTATAAAGTACTTGCAACAGGGGACAAAAGTATTTCTCACGCTCAGCAGAAAGGAATTAAGGCTCATAACGGGGGTATTTACTGCACGGCACTGCTCACTTAGATATGGTCTGAAAAAGGTAGATAAAGTCGATAATGCAACCAGTCGCTTCTCTATGGAAACCGATGAAACCGATGAACATGTCCTGTCTGACTGTGAAACTCTTTGCCGCATAGGGCTAAGACATCTAGGAACGGCATTCCCACTGGCAGAAAATGTTGCAAAGATGGCCTCTAAGAGCGTAGATTTTGTAAAAGACCTTAACTTCGAATGGCATTTGAGAGTAATGTCACAAAAGATTTGATAGGTCACGGTGGATAGATGGTAGACGGAAGGAAACTCGATTCAGATTTCGATTTCTAGATTTGCATCGTATGGGCCCTTCCCATTCTGAGCTTTAACAATTTATGAGTGGCTCGAATTGAAAACACTGTGGTGCTTCAATGCTTGATATAATGAAGTGTGGATTTATACAGGCAGCCTTTAACACGTTCTTTTAGTACTCGACTTCGGATTTTTTTTTTTAATCCACCGGAAGTGTATGCGCTTGTTGACGAGTACTGTACTCATGACCATCTCTAGCCACGTGGGGAGTCTTGGACACTTTAGGATATGGAGGCCCTCTAACAGGAATTCTTTTCTACTACTACTTTAGGCTTTCAACAGAAATAATAACGTAAAATACAATCGTAAACACAACATGGGAAACACACCGATTGCAAGCTCAAAGGCGAGTAAATTAATATTTTGTTGTTGTGTTTATCCCGTAAAATTTGTACGCCAAGAATATATTTTTTTAAGCTTTTTCACTTTTACAATAACATACAAATTTTATAAGAACTTTTGAGCTAATTCTTATTAACAATTTCTTGCTTGACAATTAACAAAGATCTCTGGAGATTGTCTAGAGACCAAGCTTCAAATTTCGTGTAAACACTTCGGAGACGTGTCTCTAGAGACTTTTTTATCTGGTCTCCGGAGACCTAAGTTTTTTTTGGTATGTTGCCGCGTAAAGGCTTAAACACAATTGCGACGATAGAGCGACCAACGAATTCCTATGCAATATACGCTCCATAAAACGTTCCTGGAGAAAATTGTTCTTATTACTGCAATAGTCTTCGGTTGTCGCAATTGTTTTTAAGATTGTGTTTCGAAGATGTTAGTCTCTGTAAACCGGAGATCAAAGACCAAGAGTCTCACACCGTGCATACCTTAAGAATGTACCTACATAAAATGAAAGTGTTGCCAACAGCACCGCCAACACATATGGAAAAAGTAAACGTCGAATTAGGTTAATCGTAATTATATAATCCACAAGCAGATAATCAATTCCGTAATCAGGTTGTAAAAACTATTTGTGAAAATATTTTGAAATTACATAAAATATTTTCACTTTAAATATCCTTTTCTCGTCTACGCCTATGACTTTAGATTTTTTATTTATTTATTTATTTTTTTTCATCTATTAAAACCTGAATTTATGGTACAACAATCAGTACGTTTCTTCCTTTTCATCCATTTACAATGACATGACAAGATCTTCATAGAGAGGAGGAAAAGAATAGGAAAAGGAGCAATTCTTGTTGGCAGGCGAGCATTTGGTGACGGCAGCAACCGGTGCAACGAGAGGATCGAGTCTCTTATTCTTATGGATTTCTTAAGAAAATTATTAAGTAGGCAAGGTAGACATGGAGAGAGAGACAGACATAGCTGGATTAAAAAAAGGATTCTACTAAAGGAATTTCAACCTAAACAATAATTATACTTAATTTTTCCAGCACGATTTTCTGTTATTGTGTTAAGTCGAACTAAGTAACATGCTTGCGGCCTCCTGATTGTAACTGGACCCCGGACCTCCTAACCTATAGGAATCTTTAAGAATTTACACTTTTGCATTAATTTGATATTAAAATGTGGAATTGTTACGTATTTTATTAATTATTTGCCATATGTAAAAAAAATTCCGAGTCAATTTGAATTCACCCAAGAAATGTATGCATAAAAGACGACAGACCATGAAGGCGCGCATATTTTCTTATACGGCACTCGTTATTTTTTCTGTTTTGTTTCTTTTTTGTATTTCATTTAATTAACCGAGGGATATGGCCACGAAAAACGAAATGCTTCAGAATTACCTCAACTTGGAAAGGAAAGGAAGTTCAGCTGCTCCAAATTAGAGGGACATTTGGCCTTATTTTATACATTTTTAGAGTTGCAAGAGTTCGTTTTTGTTTTTTTTTCGCTTTTTGTAAGGAGGGAAATGGATTTTGAGGTGTATAGGTATTCATCAAGAAGGGTGCATTGTTTTCGTTGTAATACCTTATTTTAGTGATGGAAACAAAACTCCGGACGAAGAGTTTGTTTCATGTGTGTTGAACATCACACGAAAACTAAATAATTAATTATTTATAAATCAGAACAATAATTCGACTGCGAAAGGTTACGATACGACATAAAGGAAGTTTCGGAAGGTTATTATTAGTAGAATATTCGTGAGTTTCCGCTGTCATAATGCAGACTTTCGTGTAGCTAGTGTGTAATATGACTATAAGGGGGCGTATTAAAGTTCCCATTTTTTTTTTTTTTTAATAATATAAACCTCTGCGTAATTTAATAGAATGCGCTACACGAAAAACTAAGAAAAGCTATTTCTTCAAGAAGTTAGTGCCACTCTATCATATAAAATGCTCGAGATAAATCCGGAAAACAGCTGATTTAGTTAAGACTGATTGTTCATAGTTATGACTCCCATGTGTTGACCCAAGAGTTTGTTCATTTCTATACTGCAATGCTGAGGAATTTTCTATCTATGACCTTCAACTTAGGTTCTCTTCTTATGGGGGTTATAGGGTTATGTTTGCTATGCTGCAGTCTAATGAGAGGATGTACGGGCAGGAGAATGGATGACTGAGAGGGGATGGTTGGATAGAGATACGAATGTATGGATGGATTAAATGGATGGGATGGAATGGCGGATGTCATGGAAAGATGGATAGAAAGTTGAATATTTATATGGATAAATGAAATGGATAAGATGGATCGATGAATTTGTATGGATAAATGAAATGAATATAGGATAGCTAACCAATAATAAGTAATTAGTATGGCATGAATGTATAGACGGACAAATAAATAAGTGGAAAGGAATGGATTGGATGAGTGAATGGATAATATGCAATGGATAACCTTCATGGATGGTATGGACGCATTGAATGATCTAGATGTGAGGATGGAATTATAGAGTGAACTAATACTGTGGATAGGGTTGATTTTATGGATCGATTGAGGTATAAGTATACTGGATAGATGTGATGAGAAATAACTGCGTAAAAATTGTAAAGAAAATTTGCTTCTCCACCTTATTTTTGGACTTTTATCAGTCTGCCCATTAATAATACAAATTCTAAGGGAACATATTCGATTAAATTTCTAAGAAAAATGCTTATCTAGATTTATACTTATTATAAAAAATGCACTTTTGCAGCGTTTTTGACTATTGATAGTCCATTAAAGTTCTGTAGAAAAATTTTCAAGTAAATTCATTATTTCAGGCTATCTTAGACATTCAGCAAAGCGAAAAGATTATAGTTTACACCAGACACGTAGGGCAGACACCATATTTACTAGTTTCAGACAGGATATTCATTCTGGATTATGAAAGAGATCTAATTCAGAAAGATTAGGGTAAAACTTATTATTAACTAACTTATGATGTCGATTTTCTCCAAATCCAAAGATCTTTAACTTTATATTCAAGCAAAGAAAGCTATCAGTAATAAATGTTGCGAAGAAATTAATGTGGCATAATACAAGAGAGAGAGAGAGAGAAAGAGAGAGAGAGGAGAGAGAGAGAGGGTAGAGAGAGAGGGTAGAGAGAGAGAGGGTAGAGAGAGATAGAAGAGAGAGAGAGAGACAGAGCCAGAGAAAGAGAATATATAGACCTTTCCATTGGGTGGTTTTAACTGGGACCGCTTCTTTTTGAGGTTTTCATATCTAGATATAAGTTGTCTCATGGTACGGTTGAAAACCAAACACTAACATGGAGCTCTTTATTTGCGAGAAATTTATTTATGCATATAACAATTTGCAGAGTTGACTGAGTTTCTTTGTCAAAGTTTAACCGGGAGTAACAGTTTTGGTAACATATCAAAACCTCATATTGCATGTATATCGTAAATCAGAGGATTGTAGTGTATTGTTCAAATTTTTATGTCAATGCCTCGTGGTGAGATCCACTTTAGTCTCATCTTCCTCCCCCAGGTAAGTTGACAAGATCATCTATAAATAGTAGTATATGGGTCTTCCCTAAATTGGTGGCGCAAATAAACTAAAACCAGAAAAACATTGACCACAGGGACAGCTCAGCTGGTAGAACGGTGTTATCCCCACAGAACCATCTTTATCTCGGGGACCGGTTTTTTTTTCCTTCTTAATAGATTCGTTCTCATAAAATAGGTGGGTGATTCAAGAAGTGATAAAATCTCAAGATTGGAAGTAACCCGTGATCGTAGAGCATATGAAGGTCGTGATTACTTGGTCATTTACTAAACATTTTCAATACAGTCTGCCTTTTTTTGACATGAGTTCAAAACTTGAATTCTATTCCATACAACACAAGGAATATTAAAAACAAAAATTAAAAAAAAAAATTAAAATTAAATTAGGCTAAAATACAATATAAAACAAAAGTAAAAAAGAAGCGGTCATACAAGAGAACCTTGAGGGACTTCTCAAACAGGTAGGTAGCAAATGTAAAACACTAATCTTTATTATTTATCCTCTCTGGAATCGATTAGATATAAAGCTGTAAAAGAAAAACGATATAGTGGATGAAAATCTGAATTTTTTAAATTGTGGTCCACTTTTGGAGAGTTAATTATTCCAGTGGCAATTATAAAGAAGATTTTCTCCCATTAATTTCAGAAATTTTAGAGTACGGTACTAGAACTTACTAGTGAGATGCACAACCAGTATTCAGAGGTTCTTTTATAGATTTTCCAATGACCTTCAAATTACCTCTATAATCCTAGATATGTATGCACAGTTACCGGACACCCTTGTATATAATATGCACATAATGCAAATAAAACCTTAAAAATCTTTCAAAGATAAAAAACAAACATTCTTCTTATTACCCTCTCTTTATTGTACCTACTTTTATTACCAAATTCATACTCATTTATACGGGAACACATTTTGCATACCAATCCTGCCATAAGCTCCGCAACTCTTAGCATATTTAACGAAGTATTTTTGCAACATTTCTCGGATGAGATTTAACAAAAAAGAAAAAACAAAAAAAAAACAAACAAACAAAAAACCCACTCAAAACCAATAAGTAGGAAAAAAAAAAGAAAATCCGCGAGTTTGTTACCTTGTAATACCGGTGTAAAGTTAAAAAAAGCCGAAGAATTTTGCAAAAAAAAAAAAAAAAAAACTTCTCAAAGGCTTTAAAGTATATTCGTCAACAGTTTCTTACCATCTCATCGACGTAGCTAAGGCGGCAAAAAGCCGGCCGGTTTGGCTAAAAATTTTCACTTTTTATGAATCAAAGTTTCGCTGTTTGCGATCTCCCAAGGTAGAGGTATACCCCATCTCCATCCCATATGATATGATCATACGGACGAAAAGTGAAGACATTTAGCGAAGACGATGATCGAGACAGAGGTCGTCTTTAAAAGAAATACAAACATAGGTTTACACACACATTCATACATAATGTATATGTATTATATGCATACAAATTTACCAAGTGAAAAGACCCGTTCTTGCTACTGCCGCTGCTGTGCTCTTTAAGAATTTTTATTATTTTGCACAAAAGAAAATATAAAAAGCTTTTTGTTCTGCAAAATTTTGTTTTTTTTTTGTCTGTTGATATTTTTTTTTCCGTCTTAATTTTCCCGCACTTTATGCGTCCCGTGTCTGCCAATCTCATCCCAACCTCATCATATGAATGAGAATGAAAATAAAAGTGAAATTAAGAGAGTGAATTAATGCTAATTTGTAACGTTGGTTGTCGTCGTTTTCAATGCCGAGCCGTTGCCGGCCGGCATGGTGCAAAGATTGTTACAAATGAGACGAGTTACACACGTTTATTATATGAGTAAATTTTCTATAGCCAAGAAGAAGAATAATTAAGTATGTTTTGTTTGTAGTAGGTGTATAATAGTTCCTAATTGATTAGCACACGGATTAAACAAAAAAAAAAAACAAAAAAAAAACAAAAATATTGTTTAGATTTTGATTTTAATTTCATTCCCCGCTGATGAGAGTCATTCACCTTTGATTCATCATCATTTCGCTTTCATCAGTCATAATATTGTGACCTACATTGAGCGCTTGCGCATTTGATAAGTTGCGTGATCCGCTGAATTGTGAACTTAAGACGGCACTCTATGTACATACGTTTATAGATGGTTTCTTTAATTGATAGACCAATTTAAAATATTATTTGATACCACCGAAGATTGCGTATTTATTTGGTTCATAGGGGACGTGCTGTCACTTTCAATCTTAAAGGAAAAAAAAAAAAAACAGTTACACTGGGATTGTTTAGTAGTCTTTATGGGAGATTTAAGAAACTTGAGACTTAATGATTTCCATAACGTTTCAATTGTTCCATGTCCTGAAGATAATATTATGCTGGCGTACAAGTTGAATGTATGATGATGATGACCTCATTTTTAGATTTTAATTTCTAAATCACAATATATTATGTAGTTATATATAGCTATATACATACATACATACATATGTATGTGTATAGGGTAACAAACTTTGGGAGATTTTTTTCATAGTTGTACACCGAAAGATGTCTTCTAGTATCAAATAGCCCTAATACTTGAGCAATACGCCCAATTTGAAGTGAATGTGCTTGAAGGAGAAAAACAAAAAACGATTTTCAAACACGGCTACTATGTATCTGCCTATACCTAAAACTGTTTATAAATAATACTCCCAAATGCTATAAATTATGTATAATAATTAAAATTACATTTAAACACCAAAGAAAATATGAATTATGAGTGTTGTTATGATCAGAATGTTGAATTATACCGACTACAAATAACAGTTAGGTAATTGATATGAATAATATAATTTGCAGCCTATTTGGAGGTGAGTGTGAATTAGTTAGAATGAATAAAATAAAAATAAAAGAGGCCGTGCTGATGGTTCTTTTCTAAGCCACATCTCAAATATGGAAGTAGATTTCACTTAACAAGGGGCTACAATGCAATACCATAGAATAATGTTGAGACTTCTATAGTTAACTACAAAAATCTAAGACACTTATTTTTTTTGTCGATGGCCGAAGTGAGCATATAGAATAATAAGTGAATAAGAATAGAATTCAAATGTACTAAGATATGAGTGAAAGATAGTAGGTATGTATAATTTATTTATAAACAAATTTAATTTTAGGTTATATAGTTAATGCAAATCTAAATCTTCTGCTACAGAGCAATGTAAAAACTATATATTCGGAGTATTAACTTCATATGCATTGTAGGTAATTAGTAAAAAGAAAATAACCATCCATAATTATTGTTGACGTAAAGCTCAATTCGTAGAATTATGATAAATATTATTGAGAAAATAAAAAAAGGAAAAAAGAAAATCTGGTGAATCAAAATTGTCTTGACATAAAATTGAACTTACCTATATGCATTTAGAAACAATTAATTTTCTTTAATGTAAACTAAGTACCTACATAAGTAGTCCTTTTGTTTTAGTACATAGTTCTAATGGCTTGATGTGTATATACAATAAATATGCATAAAATCAATGTAAAAAATGAAAAGCTACTTTTTTATTTTATTAAAATCGGGAGATTGCTAATATGAAAGCTAAAAAATAACAGAGGTCTAAGAATCGAATCTTGTGGTATACTGTATCCAGTGAAATGAAAGTTTGATCGTTGTTCATATATCTTATATATATATGAAATCTACTAATAATATGAAAACGGGAATAAACAAAAACTAGGTAGGTATTTTTGAACTTATAAAAAAAGAAAAAGAAAAAAAGAAAGAAGATCGCTTATAATACCTATTAACAGAATTAAATAAATATTACTAATAAGTGTCTATAATAGAAAGATGAGTATCGCTTCAAAGGAGTTTCAAATTTCATCTGCATTGTATCTACCTACGAATAGTTATAAGATAATGAATTTGAACTAAAAATCTAGATTCCGATTTTATAAATAGAAAAAACTCAATATATGCAAATAATTGATCCTAATAAGATACAATTAGAATATATTTCAGACACTTTTAAGAGTATACTTACGTACTTTCAAAGAAATTCGAACTTAGTCATTATTATTTTCAATAAATCGGAAATATTGTTTACGACATATAAAATAAAGAACATTTTGTGGATAGACATATTATATTCTGATGCACCAATAATTAACTAATTAATAACAGTTACAGTGGTATTAATTGAAAATTTATTCGTAGAAGCTTTGAAAATAAAAAACAGAAAAAAGATACAAGCCCAGATCTATAATTTGAAAGATATTCGATTTGAATATATGATTAAATAATAAAATCGATGAAAAACAATAGTGAACCTAAACTTGAACCTTGTGGAACTCTTCTATTTCATTAGAGTTGAATCAAATCTGTTTTTATTTTACCGAACTCAGAGGAATCAGACTATATATTTTGCTGTATACCATTATAGATATGTCCTTCGATAATAAATTATTAAATAAATAATAAATTATTAAAAAAAAAAAAAAATTTTAAAAACACTTCTATTACACAACAGTAAAAATTATTTTCCTTTTTACCACAATATTTTCCAGAGTTTTTATAAATTCATCATAACTATATTTATTCGCGTATTACATTAAAATGTAACAAAATGAAATAAAAAAATGCTTTAATATTATTAATATCTTACTAGCATAGCATAGACAAAAATAATATTTGAAAGATTCTATAAATATCATAAAAACAAAAAACCTAATCCCCCACAGTGAAAAGTAAAAAATTCATGAGACTCTTGAGCGTATATAAAAAAAAAACATTTTTTTTAAATTATTTTTTTCTTTTACCTTGCGCATTCGTTAACATCGTAGGATTCATCTGGAATATTTTCCCACAACATTTTTCGTTTGTGTTTTGAGAAAATGTATTTTCTCCGGATAGATAATGAGAAATACCGGTATTAACTATACTTGTACACAACACAAATCGAATCCTTTGATGAAAACCGAACACTATTGCTCTCAAATCGTTCAAGAATTAGTTCTTCAGGTAATTTACTGTAAGCAAATAGTACAACATTTATGTAATATTTTTTTAGTCCACAATAGAGCGGAAGGAAAAACAACAAAAATCACTGATAGCACATTGGCTCCGATTTGATTAGTTTTTGTCGATTAGTAAACAACATCACTAGAACTTTTTTCCGAAAATTTATTACCATTATTATTTTTAGCACTCTTGATTATATCCATCCTTTTTTTGTTTTATTTTTTCCTTACAGTTTGCATTAAACAGTACAGCAACAAACTCATAAACACACTCGAAATAATTAATTTAAATGTAAAAAAGTGAAACAACAAGTTGCCCGAACTGTGTTGTGTGAATTAGGATATTATTTTGCTAAAACAATAAAAGGATTTAATATTTATTTTCTTTTATTTTTGTGTTGCAGCATTTTTTCAATTGTTATCAACTCATCATGATCCCGGTGTTTTTCTTGGCCGATATAACCGGAAACTGACAACGCAATCGTTTATATAAGATCGTAAGCGCTTGACTCAATTATGACTGAAGAAACAGAGCTGCGCGCAGGCCTTTTATCGACAAGATCCCCATTGAATGTATTTGTGGAATGTGTGTATATTTTACTTTATATTATATAGCTATATAGGAATGGATGGAGTTTTTATGCTTATCGTATATATGCATGTATGTTATAAACATATACATATTTCTTTATGTTTCCTTTATATTTAACTTCATATAATCATATGGGGTTACTATACTTCATATAGTATGTACTATACGATAGAGTAGCAAAGTCACTACTACTTACATGGGGTAGAAGAAATCAGTGTGCGAAGGACTCGTATCGTATATACACAATACCTATAATGGTAAGGGGAAAATTTTTCAATCCCTTTTTTCTCTTGTTATAAATAAATCTGAATGTAATTTCCCTCTCAATCCACTTGTGTAAATTAAGGGATACCCTGTGATAAGGGCATTAGCACTATACACATATGGAAGATTGCTTAGATTTGAAGATCACCAGCTGAGATTGGTAGGGGCCCCCATATGAAGTAACTATAGGTGCGGTATGTACATTATATGTACCTATATATAAATTTATGTTTTTTTTTAAGGACGCAAGCGTGGAACAGGTATTAAAAGGGCGCGGAATGCATCTTTGTTACTACATAAAATACGAAAATGTTATCCTGTTTATTCCAGAAAATCAATGTTTGAATTTTATTCTTGCTAAAAATTGATCAATGCTTTCACGATTATAACTTAAAAGAACTTTCTTCTTGGGAGTTCCCATAGCCTAGCTCTTTTTAGGCGGGTGATTCTTTGCCTGATCAAATTCGACGACTGACGACAAATTCTGATGTTTTTAAGAACAACAATCTAGCAATGATGGCAGAGGTTACTGATCGGTGGCGTACAGAGATCTATGTAGGTATATACATATATATGCGTATATAATTTACATATATTTTTTATAAAGAGCTCGTGTTTTGATTCTACTGATTTCAGTTTCTTAACGTGACCATGGATAAAAACCGGTCCAATGTTTTTGCAATCTTACATAGGTATATTCTCCACTATTTTATTTTATATATATTTTTTTTTTACTAACCCCCCAATGAAGATGATTGTTATATTTGTAATCAGATGATCAAACCCGCCCAGTAGATTAGTTATAAGAAAAAATATTCATTCTTTCTGACGATATCTTTAGTATATTTCTAAAACTAATCAATCACTACCTCGCGTGAGAAACACACCTTATGATCTCTTTGAATTTGCCGGGTGGCATACCTACCCTAATGTGATTAATTATGTAATTTACTATGTGCAATTAAAATTGGCATTAATCTTTGATAGAATGAGCTAGATACATACGTTATACATATGTATTCAATTTCAAAGATTAGTTGGATATTCATTCACTGACATAATTTGTATACAGGATGTTTCCGTTATGGAGGTCCATAGGGCAGGAAGTGATAGTACTCACCAGGCACCTAGTGAACAAGAAATTATTGTATGGCAGAGGGAGCTTCCAAACAGTTTTGGACTTATAAGGAGATTAAGAAAGTATGCTAGTTTTTCACAAAACTAACTAACTAACTGAAAAAGTACAGGGTGTACGGTCACCGTTAAGAACTCATTGTATGAACAACTTCATGGCCTTTCTAGCGATTGCTCAACCAACTTTTTACTCATCTCCTCTTCGAAATTATGGTGATCTAAAATAAAAATTTCGGTTTTTTTTACTTTTTTCTGAGAGTGCATCTCACATGAAACTCTGAAAAGTGCAAACTGTCAAGGAAATCAAACGAGCCTAATTGCCCTAGGCCGTGCTAAATATAATGTTTTTAGGGATAAACTATCTCAGAATGCGCCAAGAATTGGATCCATAAACCGAGACCATGTCCCGCGTCGTGAAAATTTTCCACACTTAATCACAAAGCATTATCAAACCGTGAGTGGAAATTCCACCTGGTCTTCGTTGAGATTAGGAAATGATCTTAAGGTCAACATCATAGTCTGCGCACCACGCACAAGGAGGCACTGCTGGAGGTCATGCATGACTTATTGCCGCTGGACCACTATTGCAGAGGTGTAGGGTGTAGCGGCAATTATAGTGCTGACAGGCTGGGGGCGGGGGGTTTGTGGATGGAGAGCGGTTTTGAGCAATCTAATATACTCCAGAAGATAGATTGTAGTGATTGCAGGGAAGAAACAAACTACCTCGTAGGCCATCTTGACTTTTAGTGGGGGTATCAGAGCAATGATGCCCACCAGGACTGACTGGGATGGGAAGGAGATGGTCGTAACATCCGATATTTATATTTTTAAGGGGATGGTTTTAAGACGTTCCAGAGATCTCCAGGGGCACGAGTCTTATAAATGCAATGTTTTTCAGGCAGAGTTCTCAGAGATTTATCAGGTGGCAATATTGGTATCCATGTGTAGAGCGCCCTCACGGCACATCTGCATATATGTATACCGATAGCCAGGCAGCCATCAAGGCCCTGGATGCTGTGCTATACTGTGCTGGTAAAATCAAAATTGGTGCCTTGAGGAATTTGATAAAATGCACAAGGTGACCCTATGCTGGGTACCTGGCAATAAGGATATCTCAGAAATCCAATCGAAGCTTTAAAAGAGAAAATCATCAAGGGCGTCTATCATAAGTCAAGCCTCCGGTGGACCAGCAGGGTTACCTGCCGTATTGCGAGGCAATTGTGGCCAGCATATGACAGGAAGAGGACAAAAGTACTGCTTTATGACAGCAGAATAAATACCAGGAATCTAGTAGGGGTCATTACGAGTCACTGGGCTATAGAGGACCATGCTAGACAACTGGGTATAGCGGCGAACGATTATTTCTGCAGGAGTTGTAAGTACTCGGAGGATATAGAATCCGTCCAACACGTGCTTTACGAGTGCCCCGCTTCGATGAATAAAAGAGGTAGTCTGGGGGAGCTGCAAAGTAAGGAGCTTAGATATATTCTGAGTTTTCTGAGAGAAGCAGGATGGATCTAGGTAAAGAATTTTAGATATATACTGAGTTTCCTAAGTGAAGCAGGATAGATCTGGGGCGGCTTGAAAGGTTATTCCATGAGGTCTAGGGGCACAATGGACACGCTAGAGGTCTAAGTGATGCAGGCTAGTCATCAAGCGGCACTCCTCTTACCTAACTTTTTCAATTTAATGCTCCAAAAAAATATCAACGTAGCTATAGTTACACAAACTGGATATAAACATTTGCAAATCCTAATTATTATAATTTCAAGCACTTGTAATAAACAAAAATAATCCACACCCTTTACCAATGGTTAGAACTAGTATAATTGAAGCCGTAGGAGTTGAATCAATAATGATCAATGGCATTTCTATGAAACTTGCTTGTGTTTATTTTCAGGGGGTAGATCCTAATTCAGACTTAATGAATTTGATTCGAATGCAGGACAACTACATATATTATTGTTGGTGACTTTAATTGTACGCATCAATCATCGGGTTTTGTACGCGGAAATGGGTGGAGTAATGTCCTGCATGAAATAAATTTAAACTATCCTTTTACACTACTATAACCAACTAATTCCAACTATATTCCAAACTGTTCAAATCCCTCAACTCTAGATCTTTTTCTAACAAACATACCTGATCTAGTTTCACAACCGCTGGTATTCAATTACTTATCCTTTTGACCACCTCCCTGTTTTTACTGACTTATCATAAAATTTTGATTCTAAAAATCATAAAATATTAAACTATATAAACGTACAAACTGGGTCCATCACCACAGTTTAATAAAACGTAAGTAAACAGTAGCTCAGATTGTAGTGAGTTTCGGCCTATAAGTATACTACCATTTCGCTCTAAAGTAATTCAGAAAATTATGCATTTACAAATCTCTCATTATTCATTTTTGAATTGTCTTATGCACAAGTATCAATCAGGTTTTCAGTCAGGGCAGGGAAGTAATGATATCGGGCGTGCTGTCGATAAAATGAATTAACGGTATTAGTTCTTTTAGATTACTCCAAGGCTTTTGATACCGTTAATAATCACAGGCTTTATCACACAAAGCTTAAAAGGAACTTTAATAACTTTACTTTCCATTCTGCAAAATTAATTTCTGACTACATGAGCAACAGATCACAAGCAGTTTTTGCAAATAATTCTCAATCCTTCTTTCTACCAGTTGTATCAGGTGTACCTCAGGGATCCATTCTTGGGCCCTTGCTATTTTCTATGTTTATAAATGATATATTTGCTCAAGTTAAGTATTGTAATCTGCATCTTTATGCTGATGATGTTCAATTGTATTGATCTAGTGTACTTGATCTCATTGAGGATTGCATCTCTCGGGTGAATGAAGATTTGGAGGATATTGGCTTGTGGTCCTGCAATAATAAACTAAGGCTTAATTCCCCTACATAAAAGTATTTGCTTATCCATAGGCGTGAGCCTAATACGGATGGTTTTCTATCAGTTTACTTTAACAACACTGTTATTCCTATTGTTGACTCAGCTAAAATTCTTGGGGTAATTTTTAATAAAACTTTTACGTGGAATCTCCACATAAATTCTGTTGTGAGTAAAGTTTATGCAGGACTTCGTCCTCTATGGGTGTTAAGCCTATTTACACCTATGCCTATGCGATTATTTTTAATACGTAAATTGCTATTACCTATTATGATCTATGGATGGGAACTAATTGGAAAGCGTTATTACAATAATAGATGAAAAGTTGAGATTGCCTTTAATTATATTATCCTATATATGAAACAGTTTCAGAAGATTTGATCATGAATTTAAGAATTCAATTTTGGGGCGCTACATTTCTGTTTGCCTTAAGTATTGATCAGTAATATATTTAATTAAAATTCTTAAGTTAAAATGTCCTCGGTATCTTTACGACCTCTTTGTATTCTCTAGGTTCAACAGAACACACCTTACATGGTGTAATTTCCTTATCACTCAGCGCCTGTTTTTTTGCCATGCTATTAGAATATGAAATGACGACTTACCACAATCTGATATGGATCTAGACCAACATTTTAATAATAATATAATTTTTTTCAATACTATCTTAATTGTTCAAAGTTTTGCTTTAGTAAATTTGAATTTGAATTCGAATCATCATAGGACCACAGAGAAATAATAACAGAAAAGAAAGCCCCACAGTCAAATGGAATGCCACTCAGTTCATATTAACCGACAAGATTAACTGACAAATCTTGACTAACTTTAGGGAAGCTCCAAACAATGAAATGAACCGACAAAACTTTTTCATTGAATGCAATCATTTTTCTTTTACTCGTTTTTGTTTGTAAACTGACATAGTTACGAAGCAATTTTTGTTTTCTGTTTTCAGCTGAGTAAGATATTGTTGGAATGAAACGAACGGATGGATGTATAGATTGGGTGGATTGGTTGGCTATGCTCTTTATGTCTATGTAATGGATATGGGTGGCTCGCTCCAATATAATTATTTATTTTATCTAACTTGTACACCAGATTAGAAATCTTATTTTAGTACAATGAAAATTACGGCTAGCTTATCTAATAAACTGCAAAATAAAATTAAAATAAAAAAATAGAAAAAATAAAACGTATACTACTCACAACATATTAGAAAAATTAGAAAGGGAAATGGAAAGAAAATAGTTCGACACAATCAGCTAGTAATTACTAAAATACACTGACAGAAGTAACACTCTGTGCATGGGGGGTAGAGAGTTCCAAAGGCGTGCAACCTGGACAAAGTAAGATCCCTCAAGAGTGGATGAATTGAAATGTGGAATCAGAAGTTTACGTCCTCTCAGGGACTGCAGAAATTTGAAGTTACAGAAAAGGTACTCTGGCTCACCTGTACGAATAAGATTATGTAGGCAAATTAGTGCTTTATCCTTTAAGTACGAATCTAGAGTACAACCCAAGATCAATGATCTGTAAGGAGAAATATGAGAAGAACGATGCAAACCGAAAGCAAATCATATACAGTGAGCCTAGTCTCATGTATATTAAGCAACCATAAGCAAACAAAAGGCACCAAAAATGTCCTAACTAGTTTCAAACGCAAATCGGCGGGAAGTATATTTTATATGATTTTATATGATCACAGCACCTCAAATGATTATTAGTTTTCACCCCCAAATTGGTTATACAGTTTACATAAGGTGGTAGTTCCACTTTATTAAGCATAATTGAGGGAATCAGAATTATAGATGGCTATGCATGGTGATTTATTAGAAGTAGTTGATTATCAATTGACCACCTAAAAATTTCTGAGAGATCATCGTTTATTCTGCAGATACAGTCCTCAATGAGTCCACGAGGTCTAGATAAGTATAGCTGCACAACATCTGCATACATGTGCAATTGAACATCATGCACCACATCACATAAATCATTAATGTAGAGACTAAAGAGGACAGGACCTAAGACTGATTCTTGAGGAACTTCACATGTTAAATGCATTCGAGAAGACGGAACTCCTTTTATGACCACCTGTTGCGACTTATTTGTGAGAAAATTTACTATCAGAGAAATAAAAGTTTGCATTGGTATAACTTACGCAGCAGTTTTTCATGTACAACACAATCAAATGCCATTGAGAAGTCTAACAAAACCATCACACCAAGATCTCCCTCATCTAGAGCCGATTGCAAGTCCGTGGTGACTTTGAGTAACGCAGATTCAAAATTGTGTCTTGCACGGAAACCAGACTAGACCAACAGATCATTATATTTTACATAAATCTGGGCTCGCATAAGCTTTTCCAAGACATTGCAAAGAAAACTGAAAATGCTGATGGGATGGTAGTGTGTGCCAGCACAGTAGGAGACATTTTCTTTAGCGATAAGAATAACATTAGCTATTTTCCATACTACGGAGAATTGAGATGTTGTTAGACAAGTGTTCATGATGTGTCGAACATACGGAAAAATGTAAGGCAATAAGATCTTGAGAAAACGAGGATTTATTTCATCAAAACCAGTAGCATGGGACGTGATACGAGAGTATATCGATTTAAAAAGTTCATCATTCTTCACACACTGGAAAGAGAAGCACACTATGTATGTTCACGTAAAGTAAGAAAGGATATACTAGATTGTTGTAGAATTAATAAATTTGTTGGACCTGTAGTAAAGTGCCGGGTAAGTTCCTCAGAATCATCAGAATAAGTGGAAGCTCGCTTCAAGTTTCCCCACAACGTTTTGGAAGGTAAGCTGGGATCGAATTGAGTAGAAAAATACTCATGCTTAGCTTCCGTAATTGTGGAAGTGACTTTGTTACGAGCTTGTTTATAGAGTGTGCACGTGTAATGAGTATTCATCCGTTTCCACTGTTTATGCAAGAACTCGATTTCTATAATGAGAGAGTCGATTCGATCGGAAAATAATGGATTGATATATGGACGGACCTGTTTGACTTTAAGTGAAACATGTTTAATATATATATTCGCTAAGAACTTTATGATTTGAATGAGACTGAGGCTTACTTACGGATGATTGACATTTTTGGCCTAAATTGAAATCACATTCCGTAATGGAGACATTTAATGTTTTCAATTTTAAAAAGTGGAAAAAGCAAAAAAAATTAACAAACGGAAGTTGATTTAATTGAAGATTTGTGCCTTTTATTAACATTATATAAAAAATATAAGAATCTGAAGATTAATCTGAAGAAAAATCGGCAGCAGTCCTTCCCAAACATTTCTCTTAAGGGACCACCACTATTCACATTCTTCTTTTATAATAAAATAAGACTGTTACCGATTTCAGTCATATTTCGTAAATATCATTGGATAAACAGGTGCGTCCTTCCTTACGTAATGAGCGACTCTTACCGTACTTTACTTACGGCAATTTGACAATTAAACTTAACGAAAGTTCTTTACCGACGCCTTAAAATTATTTTGAGTCATACTTAAGTAAATTTGCGGACATTTTGGTTCAGCCTAATACTGTAGAGCATCACGTTCGCGCTGGTTAGCTGTTATTACTTATCTGTGCTAGGACCGTACGGAGATTTTAGATCTATCTATGACTTTAAAGTCATTTTGCTTGAAAACATAAAAAAATGATGTTCTTGCGATTTAGTTCTGAATTGAAAATATGAATTCCACTGTTTCGAATGAACCAAGGATCATATAGAATTTTCAGGTTTACTCGGAACGGTTTTCTTGAAGACTGAAAACAATGTCGTTTTTGAGATTTCCATATACATATATAACTCTTATGAATTCAGCTCATTCAAATGAATCTAAAAGATTGTTCGGAATTTTTAGGTTTATCCGGGTCATAGTTTTTTCATAGTATATTTTAACATATTCCTTCCACAAAAGATCACAGCCAGCACCCTGATTTTTATTTATTTATTTATTATTTTTTATTATTTAATTGTATTCGTGTGAAACCCGTTTATTGTACATTTTAATAGAAAATTTTTCAACAATAATTCATAATAACCGGCCAAGTGCGAGTCGGACTCGCGCACATCTTTTTTGAATTTGAATTTCTTTATTTAGCCCAAAAATTTTACATTGTTGTTTTAAATTTCTTAGTATGCTACATACATATAAGTCCTAGTTAAAATTTAAATCTTATTGGCTAGAATAGAACATGCCATAGTACAAGAAATGGTTAAAGTGATTTTCAAAATCTTTGTCAATTACGTTATCATTTATACAAATACTACAATTCACTTGGTGGCTAGACAAATGATGAAATGCTTACTAACTGGATTAAAATAATATTACAATCAATTACAAAACACAAATCAAGTAGACGCTCGTACGATGCTTTGCTTGTTAAGACTGTAAACATTCACTCGCAAGTAATGACTTCATTACCAATAATGGAAAAAATAGCAATAATCATAATCATTTATTCTAGAAGTAGGAACAAGCCCCAACCAGCAGAGCAGCGCCCTATCCACGATGGTGATTAGAATCACTTTCATTGTAGAATTTCATTTGATTTTCAAGTGGAGTTCTCTCGTTGACCACGAGAAATTGATTTAGATATCTGTCAATCGTATTTGATAGATCTAATTTGCGATTATCATTAAAGATTTCATTTATCAAAGGATTTGGATTGAATTCCAGCTTTTCGAGATATTTTTTCATGTAGGTATGAGTTTGGATTTCCAAGGGAACGTACCGTCCGTTTTCCGAAAAAGGCCAGTACAGTGTCGAAGTATTTTTCTTTCAAGGAGGCTTATTCTCCTATATATTGACGGGTTAACTGTGAACTAGATGGGAAAACCAAAAGTGCTAACCGGTCTAATACATTGCTTGAATAGAAGGCTCTTCACACCAACCGAGAGTCCGTTTTGTTTTCTTATTAATCCACTCAGGCAGCCGTAGGCCATATTTACTTTCTTAATGGCGTACTGCATGTGATCCTTAAATCTAAAAGTTGAGTTAAACTTCACCCCAAGATACTTCACCGAAGTCTTTTGGGGGATTACTGTATTATTTATTATTAACTTTAGCCGGTTAGCCTTGCCACATATCGATGAACCCGTTCTGCCAGATGGTCTACGAAAACATTTGAATTCCGATTTAGACATGTTTAATTTGATGCCCCACCTTTCGAAGTACGAGACCAGCAGCTCGAGATGGAGTTCAACTCTCTTCAGTGCTATAATGGGTGGGCTACTAGAATTGTAAATAACCGTATCATCAGTGTACTGAAGCTGTCGTACTCGATTTGGATTTGTCATGACAGTGTCATTCTCAGTCAACAGAGTTGGGAGATCTTTCGGAATGTCAGCGACGTAGAGAATGTACAGAAAAGGTCCAAGAATGGATCCCTGTGGCACGCCTGCTTCTATATCAAATTGCTCTGAGTCCACATTATTGAATTGAACATATGCCCTACGGCCGCTTAAAAAGGAGTGTATCATTATTATTAAAAACCTTGGAAAATTAAACATGATTAATTTATATATTAAACCAGTAATCCATATGGTGTCAAAAGCCTTGGTAAAATCCAGCATGCATGCGACCGAGACTTTGTTTTGATTTAACGAATTCGTTATACTTATCATTATGAAACTTGAACATCGCATCCGTAGTTGAATGTTGGTTTCGGAAACCAAATTGTTCGTTTGCTATTATATTATTATTTGCACTATATCTGAGCAATTCATCCACCATGATTCTCTCAAACAGTTTACCCACATTCGATAGAAGTGAGATTGGTCGGAAATTTGTAATGTCAAGGTTATTTTTATTCTTCAGGAGTGGGACGATTTTAGCGATTTTCCATGACTCATGACCTGCCCGTTGGTTATTTTTATTATGATCGTATTTGTTCTTTTTTCGATTTATAATTTTGTCTATCTCTTTGTACATATCTGGACCCGGTTTTATACTTTTTAACCGTTTTTAAAACCATTTGTTCATAAAAGAGTTTGTATTTTGCTTTATTAAAACTGTTAGGCAGTTTATCCTTGATAACAGTCATTTATACTCTGGGTTCACTGTATTTAAGTTTTTATGAAAAATTCGCTTTAATGTTCTTTTCCAGTCATTACGTAACCTGTACAATTTAACTAAAAATTCTGGCATCTCTTTATACTTCTTATCACCTTTATAGATAGGGTTTTTCCTACTCATTTCGCTTACTACTTCGATAAACGCAGAATTGAATTTACTAATGTAGGAATCAATCTCTGTGTTTTTTAGATTTCTATGTTTTGGAGGCATACTGCTTGACAGTCTAAACGATATAACAATGCGGAAAACCGTCCAGTTTATATGTTTTAATGAGAAATGTTCAGGCTTCTTAACCGGAATCATGTCAATGATGTAATCATCATCAGTGCTTAATGACAATTTAACTGAGAAATGATCAGAAATGCCCTGCAGTGATCAGCACTTACGTTGGGTTGGAGAAGCAAAAGCATTATCTATAAGATCATTGGATATCAAAAATAGATACAAAACTGAGGCGGAGCTGGGAAACGTCGGAGACATTGATGAGATGATTGAAAATTCACAAATCTGCGAGTTAGCATTCAACCATCCCTCCAGAAGGTTCCGTACCATTGTACAAAAGTAACACTATGTACTTTTTATTTATTTTTTCAAATGAGAGTAGGCGTCATGTGAAATAATAATAATGATTGAGAATAAAACGAGGAAAAAGAAGTCGTAAAAATCACGTTTCTTGTATGGGGGTCTCCTTTAATTTCTTATTTAATTTAATTTTTATTATTTGTTGTTATATCGCCAATAGAAATACACATTCTGTGAAAATTTCAACTGTCTACCTATTACGGTTCATGAGATACAACCTGGTGACAGACGGGCAGCGAAGTCTTAGTAAAAGGGTTCCCGTTGTTACTCTTTGGTAAAAGTATTTTAATCAAAATTCGAAAGTACGCATATGAAATTGTAAAGAAAAATGTTGTTAGTTTCTAATTGTAAGTCGTTCTAGTTTAGATTGCCAAGTCGAGCAGACCAGCTTCCAGACAAATCATCTCGATTGTAAATTACCACAAGTTTTACAAGGAGCTGGAAACTGCAGTAAAGGACAGTTATATTGAAGAAGCCTTTGGGGGATTTTTATTTCCGAAGAGCTGCTTTAATCTTAATTCCTTCTCTACCTTTAGGAAGCGCTACAGAAGCCGAATCCAGCCATCAAGAATTATTTGTCCAGACGCGCATCCTCAAGGATCGTCTCTCCCCGGGGCTGTTTGTGCATTCAGACCCTCATCCAGGATCGACCTTTATTAAGAAGTTTCTGAATCCTCAAGGACTATCCATGCAGATGCTCATTCTTCAGGATCGACCTTCATCAGTTTTTTCTAACGCAAGTTCTACGTTCCCCAGGACCAGACGTCTCGGCCTGCCTTTAACCAAGGATATCTTTTGATTTTTTTAAAGCGTTCAGATTCGGTCAGCTTCTCCAAGTTATTTGCTAAGTGATCTACTAATTTCCAGTTTCTTTCGACTACAGTTTCTCTTATTGGCAGTTTTTTGTTTGGCAGTATTTACATTATGATGGCATGCAATTTTTACAGAAATTCTGAGGGAGATAGTATATAGAAATACGGAAATTTATTTATGAGTGACGAGAGATGTCAACGCGGTGTTCTGCATTTTTTCCAGACCTCGATTTGTCAATCTGTGCGTGTCCGGAACTCAAGCATAGTAAATTTTTAAAGTGAAACTAAAACATTGTTATTGGCAACCCTAATTTGTCAATTTCGACTGTTCGTGCTGCCATATTGTTGTTGTTATTGTAAGTTTATGGCATATATGTAGAATCTGTCAAATCAAATTATTTGTCAAAATGAAAATAATTTAAAGTAAGTTTTGAATTTGTAATTAAATATTGCGAAATTGAAAGTTTTTAAATATTTCTTTATAGTTATTTCGGAGGAAGTTTTCCGTCCACAAGCATGGAGCAGTACATAGATTCACTTCAGTGGTTCTTTTCGGAGCTGATTGGGGATGATTTGGAAGCAGAATATTCCACTGCGACTGTTTGCTCAACTCCGATTACTGGTGAGAATGATATCGATAGTAGGAGAGTAGTACATAGATCGACAATGGATATTTAATTAATACCAAATCGAAATTGGCAAACTAACCAAAGGAAATAAATACCTGCTGCTTGAATAAATTTTTAATAGCATTGGAAAGTTGGCGATGCAAATCCGTCAATAGATTTGAAACATTTTGTGACAGTTTTTCAGTTTTTGCTGGGGTAAAGCTCTTTCTTCTGATTCCGATTCAGTACTACTAAATAACATGTCGATTAGCAAAATATCTTGTTCGTCCGTTCCCATTTTTTAATAACAATTATATTACTATGTAGCGATTAAAAACTTGACAATTTGACAGTTTGACTGTTTGACAGTTTGCGATTTTTGCCATAAAAACTAGAGTGGAGAGTACGTGTGAGTTACAATGATTGCTTCGGCAACATTTAAATTTCAATAAACTATCTCCCTCACAATTTCTGTAAGAAATGCATGTCATCATAATATAAATATTGCTTAAGAATAATTTTTTTTTTGTCTGTTATTCGTGGTGTGAGTCAGTCAGTGATCTATTTTGTGTCTTTTGCTCTTCATGATGCAGGCTCGTATTCAGACCTGAAGCCTAGGGGGGTCACACCTAAAATGTTCGAGGGGGGGGGGGGGGGGGGGAGTCGGAAGAAGTCTCTTTCAATTTTTTTTTAATCATATTTACGTTACCTATATCACAAAATCCAATTTTCAGTTTGATTTGTAAAACCTATCGATAATATTATCTATGTACATCAATGTCGATCTCAGGGTGGACATTAAGGACTCATAACCAGATACGCCTTCTCATGCAGAGATTGTAGAAATAGACGCTGATGCATGCGACGGGTGAAGTAATTGACTGGGAGTGAGAGCTTGAACCTTCAGTCACATTCAAAGGAATGGGAGTAGGAGTGCAAGGTGTGTTGCTGACTATTTCTTCTGATGGGAACTTAGCTGATCTTGCTTTCGTCTGAAGAAAGATGTCAATGCTCTTATTAGTCTTCAGCTTTACACTTTCGCTACTATTTCTACTTCCATCGCTAACTGATATAGCAAGTTTATTTTTCTCCTACAAATTAAAAGTAAACGTGAAGTTAAATTAAACAACACTACTTAAATTAAGTACAAGCAAAGCAATGCCAACTACCTCAGAGGAAAGCGAATGAATTTTATTTTTATAGTTTTGCCGTAAAAATTCTGTATAAAAATTCTAAAGATAAATTTTCAAGTAAATTTCCAACAAAAAATGTATGATAGCCAACGCTCATAAATAGCTTTCGCGACCAGGACCAGCCAAGACACCTCAATCAATATAACACTTTGGAACCATGGTTGGCCACTGTTGTGTTTTGTGAAGGTACCTAGGTACCTAGGATTTTCAAATTAAATTATGGACTCACCACATATCCTGGCTATATTTACAAAAGAAATTTATGGAAATCCTTGTAATACTTACAGAGAAATATTAATTTTGGTGTCTCAAGGTACCCGGTCAAAATTTTAAATCACGCGAAAATGGTTAATTTGATCGTCTTCCAGTACAGAAGAGATGCTATACAAAATTAAGATGTGCACGTTAAAGCTTGTATGTAGGATTAAAATACATCTACATGTTGTCCCCTAATTCGGTATGTAATTAGTTTTTGAGTCCGGTAAATGGTTTTGGAAATAACTGCAAAAGAAGTGAATGGATGAGAAAATGTGGCTGATTTTTGGTACAAAAATGGACATATTTTCTACTCATCATTATGAAGAACTGGTAAGTCGTGGAAGTTCACTTTCCATGAGAAAAATGTTCACAATAGATTACTAATAGATGTGCAAAAAAATAGGAACTGGGGTGTATATGACCCAAGTGCAAAAAACCGTCTTACGGCGGTAAAAAGTTAGATATGAAAAAAAAACAACACCACTATATTACTCGCTTCTCCATCTTTAATTTGATAGCAAACATGACGTATTTTTGATAACCCCCCAATGAGGGGTTTTACACCCCCCCCCCCCCCCCCCAATTTGTCATCTATATTTTTGTACTCTAGACTTTAAATGTGAAGGAAAAACCCCCAATGCTCTACGACCCTCCCACATAGAGTTAGCCATCCTTCAATATTTCGATACTTCCCACGTTTTCCTTAACTACGCAAGTATCGCGAATGGAGAGTTAGGGAGTTTTAATCGGGGAAAACGAAAATTCTCATCTCTCAAACTCTCAGAATTGCAGAATTGCCCCAGTAGTGCTTGAAAAATCTAAAGAAAAAATATCAAATCTTTCTAAGAAAACTGAATGCTTGTGCCCTTGTCCAAAAGAGTGATCCACCAATTCGTTTGGGCTGTTGTCGGTGAATAGTTATTCATTAAAACTCTTAGGAACAATTTGCAAGTATATTTCAAAGAAAACTTTAATGCTTCCCTACGAACGTAAAACGTTTGAACAACTCAGGCTTGAATCAGTGTCGCCATGGAAAATCAACGGGTGGGTAGAGACGTTGATTGCATGAAACTAGGGTTCTACTGGAAGAATCCTAATTGAAAATTTGTTAAGTCAGTTTTTATGCTTCTGTTGCGAACTCCCCACCAAGTTGTCCTGTTATCGATTTTATGTCGGAAAATCGGATAGGTAAAAAAAAAATTTATGATCGCTGACCAATTTCTTAGAAATAATAAGACTTTCAAATCTCGAAATTGTATTCTTTTCATCTATAGGAGTAATCGGCGCAACAAAAATATAAAAGCATCATATTAACCGGGCTGCTAAGTACCTATTGCGTGTTTTTTTCTAAACAATCTTATACTAAAATAAATATGTAGTATTCCAAAATTATTTACCATAGGTGTGATAAATGACTTTTCGACCCTACATAGTACATAAAACACAAGAAAATTCTAAAAAAAATCGTACACGTTTCAAAGACGAAGAGCTACGATCAAATGACTATTATACCCAGAGTCCACTATAATTATTCAAAAGAAGACAAAAAAACGCCCAACCCAGAGCTAGCTGTCGCCGCAGATTGGAAAAGTGCGTTACAGCACCAGAATTAATGGCTGGCGCCAACTACACATTGTGTCCGTAACATACGAAAATCGTCCTGTTAGACTTTTAAGATTCGCTCTAAAGCTCAGCGCCACATTCAATTTATCGCGATGGTGAGATGGCGCTTTGGGGGAGGTCATGACCCCCGTGACCCACCCCCTGTATACGAGCCTGTCATGATGTATGTATATCAATATGAAATTAATTTAATAAGTATGCCGATAATGTGCAGTTATATTTTGGGGGACTAGTGGAGGATTCTATTGAATGAATAAATTCTGACTAGAGAAATGTTTCGAGTTGGGCAACTAGTAATGGTTCGTAATTGAATCCCCAAAAATGTCAGTGCGTTCCCTTTTGAAGTCTCTTATTTGTTGCTATTTTTTTTATAATCAATAATAACACATCGCGTGTACGAAATCTAGAGGTTTCTTTCAATTCTAGTATGAAATATTGTGATAATATTATTTATAAAAAAAAATTATGGTTGTCTTTGATTCTCTTCTGTAATCTTACCAAAATCAATTTAACAGGACCGCAAATGAAATTTAGATCAAATAGAGTAGGTACGAATTCGGTGCTATGGGGTGATTCAACTCTCTACACATGGATGATGATGATAATAGCGTATAAAAACTAAAATAATTTAAATTACATTATAAAAATATATTTTCATAAACAGCGCAGCGTCCATAGCAAGATAGACTACATATGACCATATGAGTAAATGATGTTACCGTTAACCATAAATTTTCCATAGGTAAATTTAGATTTGATCCGAGAAAAACAATTTTCAAAAGAAACAACTATAAAGATGGGCGTTTCTACCTTAAAATGTACAAAGATTTGTTCAATTTGGAAGTTTATGTTTCCCAGAAAAGTAGACTACTTTCCATACAAACACAACTATTTTATACTATAGTCGTCCTTAAAATATAGGCATTAGTATTACAATGGCTATTATAAGAAATTTTCAGTGCATAATGGGACAGGTATATTGAGTTTGTCTTTGATATCTTAAATTTTTCCACTTCGGTACAATTTCAGATTGAATTCCTCTATGAATTAGCAAGAAAAAATAATGATTTTATGACTTGATTTGTGTAAACTCCTATACGGCAATGGTTTTTCCCTTTTCCAGGTTAAACCAATCCGCAAAAAAAAAAATACTTTCGATCAAAGAAGAAACAGCCTTAGACAGAAAGATTGGTAGCAGATGTAGATCGTAATTAAAATGAGACCTGAATATACTAGTCCTGCTATAAGGATCAAAATATGAAATTTCTAAGTGCCGTTCACTTTTATGTAAACCGACTCATTTATAATATTTACTTTGCTAAATTATATGTGGATTATTTTATTTATTACTGACCTCAGGATAAATGGAATTGTAGAATTGTCGGATTCTTAGGAAAAACATATTTTTAATTCAGAACTGCTCAACCCCTGAGTATACAAATTTCTTAAACTGAATCGTGAATCATACCTTTCTCTGTGTAAAATTTAAAATTTTATTGAACACAATTTTCATCTGTCCTTGTTTTATGGAAATTAGCCAGAAATTTGATTGATGAATCACGGATGAATTGTTATTGTTTTTAGATTTGATATAATACAATACGGTAATTGGTGATGATTATTGATCATGTAAAATTCTGGTGGGTTGAATAGTTCCTCCCGCCTTTAAGGTTGCTAGTCTTTTGCCTTTAATAACAACAGATCTCTCGATTATTGATGGATACCGCCCTGTTTAATTTTTTTTTTTTTATAGAAAGGAACTATTATCATATTATTCATTTTAATCGTTAGAATTATCCCTTTCTTTTTTTCTCTTTATCGAATAAGAATATTATCAGGTCATATGATACATATACCCAGAGGGTCATGCCTCCCATTTTTAATTAGTTTATTCATTAGAATCGAAAATTATTAAAGAGCGTTGATATATCTACTTTCAGGAGGATGTCCTGGATGTTTCTCAATTTTGACCATTTAAATTCATTTTAAATGTTAGAGCAAATCCCTGTCTTACATAATTTAGCGACCGTATGGAAGAAATATATTAAGGTCCTTCACTGGACCCATTTCTTCTCTCTTTTCAGGTAGACCTTTACGTGAGATATGCGCAATGCAAGAGGAATTGTGAAATTTTAGATTATAGCATGGTGGATAGTCTATTGACAGTGGGCATCTTTTGTCATATGATGGAGACCAATACTCTCAATACTCGAATATTCTCAGAGACATTATTCTTCCACTATATAGACCACTCCTAGATTTTCCATGTATGTATTTTCTGTGGTGAGATAATGTTTTTTTTTAATACTATTATAAAGCTCAGAGAAAACCTTATGATGTAAAGTAGAGTATGGAAGGAATGAACTAGGGTAAATAATTACGGATAATGAGATAAGTAGCGGGGGTGCTAATATATTCCTTTCGTGAGCTTTCGTAGATTGTAAACCCGACGAAAGCTAGAGGATAGTAAATTGTT
Source organism: Dioctria linearis (assembly GCA_963930735.1). Taxonomy (NCBI): domain Eukaryota; kingdom Metazoa; phylum Arthropoda; class Insecta; order Diptera; family Asilidae; genus Dioctria; species Dioctria linearis. The sequence continues at coordinate 273,049,595 of OZ005741.1, forward strand.
CCTCATGTGCACAGTTCAGATTAAAAAATAACCGTAGAATGGACTGAACGCTGAAAGTATTCTGGCGAGTGATCAGCATTTGCAGTGTGAGTATTGTATGAAGGGATTAGACTAGATAGGTGACAATGCATGTATACCGATAAAGAAAAAATATTTGATATTGCGGGGGTGGTGCTATCACAAGTTGATATGACAAGTTATTATAATGAGGCTCTATTTTTTTTTTATTATTTTATATAACTAAGGATGTGCGATTTGTTTTTGATATTAGACTTGTAGAGAAATTTGACAGGTTGAAATATTTCTTACATTTTTTCGAAAAAAATCCAAGAAATTTCTATTCTTTTTCATTTCATTTCTTTTTCACAGTCAAGGTTAAAGTGATATCGCACTGTCTTAAGGCAAGCTTAACTTAAGCCCGTCATCTCCAAGGCTTAAGCCTCAGATGTTGCTGTGAAACACATATGGAGATTATTGATAAATATATATTTTGCCTAAATATTATGAACGTACATATTTCAAAAGTTATACTTTAAAACTAAATTGAAATTTTCCAAGCGAAAAATAGTAATCTAGTTAGCAGTTTTGAGTACTGTCTGGCAGCTAGTGTCAGCATTCCATTTGACGTCTTAGGAGGAAACCAAACAGTTTAAGACAAAAATGAGTTACTTATCTGATGCAGAGGATACACTGTACAAAATATTAGGGCTATTCCCTAAAATGTAGGGAATACTCCCTAAAATTTAGGAAAAAAAACGTACGCTTTCATTAAAATGTAGGGAATAGTCCCCACATTTTAGGGAAAATTCCTTAATCTTATCGAAAAATACCTAAGCTTTGTGGCAAGAATTTGTCCAAATTTTTTGCTGTGGATAAGCGACGGAGAAGTGTATAATATAATATCTCAAGGTGTGACCCGTAAAAATATTACAAAAGGGCGCCCATTCGGTTATGATGGTTTACGTTGTCGAAACATTCTGCAACAATGATTTTGGATTTGATATCCTTCCAGATAAAAACCATAACAAACTGGTAAATAAAAAGTTCTTCTTTTCGCTTGGTTTTTAATCCACAATGGCAAGTTTCCTTAAAAAAAATTTACAAATACAGCAGTGCTGACAACATAAAAATTTTCATCTGCGGCTTTACTAAGCCTCAGTTTACTGAATACTGTGAAACCGAGTAGGCTTAAGTTCTGGGCTTAAGCCACACCCGTGGCTTAGCTAAGCTCTGGCTTAAGCCTGGACTGTGTAACCGGCCATTAGTCTTTTTCACATTGGCAGTACTGAGTAGAAGTCGAATTTTTAAGATTTGATTAACTTTCAAGTTTTGTTTCTGTTTCAATATTTAACATGGTTTTAGAAAAAAAATCTGTTTATCAGTCACAGATTTTTACACTCAGAAAAAAGTCCTCATTTAAAATTAAAAATATGAACAGCATTGCATTCAGAGTATTTGATTGTTCCGAGAATGCGGAGCTGTACCTCAGCGTTGCTTCATATAACAGATAAATTTACAGCGCTCGTCCTCCTTGACTATTTATTCCAAGGCCTTTGACATGGTTGACAATATATTTTTATTAAATGAATTATTAATTATATTTAATTAAATCCAAATTTTCAAATTATGCATACAAGTTGGTTTGGTTTTACCTCAGCGGGCGTGAACAGAGTGTAGTCTGCTCTAATTCTTCTTCTGTCTTCCTATTTTTGCGGTGTGGAGCTCCTCAGGGCTCTATTTGGGGACCCTTCTTATTCACTATCTTCATTAATAATCTTCCAATGATTCTGAAAAATTGTGACTACCACATGTATGCTGCTGATGCTTTATATCTCTAGACCTATAGAATTGCTGAAGGATGCTATATGCCGTATGAACGAAGACCTTGCTGATGTGCTTAATTGGGCTATTAATAATGGCTTGAGCTTAAAAGCCTCTAAATGTAATGCTATCGTGATCTATAAAAGTATATTGGATACTTCCTGCTTTCTAAATATTATTCTGAACAATTTAAATATTCCTTATAGCACCACTATAAGGAATCTTGAAATTAGTTTTGATCGTACTTTGAACTGAAGCGATCATATAAATCAGCTTGTCTGCAAAGTTTATGGGACGTTGCGTAAACTTTTTGTCACTGCAGCTTATACTCCTGTTGACACGCCGAATTATGTTAGTCAAATCGTTAATTGTCCCTAACCTGATCTTAGATTGTGTTTCGTGGTTTTGATTCAGCTTCATTGTGTAAGCTTAATGTGGCCTTTAATTTATGTGTTCTACGAAAATGGAAGGCGAGTTTTGCAATTAGAACACACAAAAGTTTTGCTAAAGATTGTGTTTGAGAAAATATTTTAGGCGTTTTGATTTGAATGGTGAGTAATTCTAGTATATTTATGGTGTGCAGTATGTCCGCGATAATGATAGATTTCATATTAGTTTTCGCTAAATTTTGCATAACATGTCGGAAAAAGAATAATGAGCTGTGGTGTATAATGACGAGTTTTTTACGAGGTATAATGACGAGCTTTTTACAGGGCAGAATCATTTTTCGATTTTCACATTCTGGTAGGCTCAAAGAAGAGTGGATTCAGAAGACATCAGTTTACATTAGAAAACAATTAGTGGGTTTAGCATTTCCCAAACTGTTAATTATTTGGCTTTTCGGACGTAGGTTGTTCACTAAAAAATCGAGAAATCATTATCTTGAAAAACAATATTTTCTTTCTATGAATACAAAAGAAATTTTGGAATTTTGGATTACTTTCCGCAATCTAGGAATTATTTTAAAGGTTGCACTCTTCGAATTCGAAACTCGAGGTTTTCCTCATTTTAGAATGTATAATTTTATTGGAAAAACCATATTCCTGCAAGGTCATTAATTAATTAATAATATGTCCCGTATGTGGAGCATAGTCATCACTGCACTTAGGACAACAGCGCATTTCATAAGAATGCTAGACGGTAATTATCTATATCACATTTTATCCCTGATCGACCCTATTTGGTATTGATCTATTTAGAAATCGATTTAGGGATTTAAGAAAAATATAGAGAAAAATCGTTCGTCATTATGCCTCGGGCTCCCCTTTACTAAGTTTATCAGCCCATTTGTAACACGTGGAAATAATGATGGTAGAACAAAATTTAGTAGCCACCCATGTATAATATTAAAAATTATTTTGATTTTTGCACGTATGTCCGTTCGCACATTAGCGCGAGAATGCGTGTACTTAGAGAGCAGAAATTTTCAAAAAAAAAGTAAAACTGAGTTCGAAAATGGGACAAATCGGGTAACTCCCTCATAGGGTTGCCATACAAAAATTTGATTTTTCATTACATATTTGGACACTACCTGAGAAGGCGTCAAGGTAGAGAGCTCAAGATTGTACACAGTGTTTTAAAAAAATAGTGAATATAATTTTTAAAATGGGCTAAATCTGGCAACCCCGTCTTGATGTTGACATAGAAAAGTTTAGTTTTTTTTTACGCGTATTGTGAAAATGATCAGTTTTAAACGTTTCTATTGTATTGAAAAGATAATATGAAATCTTATGAACCGTTCTAGAAATATATGCGAAAAACCATTTTGATCGTACTGATGGGTGACCATATGGAATTTCATACGGGTATTCATCTAGGGTATAATAAGAATTGGTCTTAGACCAATTCTAGCTTTTTTTCTTGTAATTTTAAAACCAATACCCAATAAAATAAATAGACAATTGAATATGTCGTTATTGTGATAATAAGGGCATAGTTTTAAGTTAATTTTAAAAACGGTAATATTGGGTTAAATTAATACGCATTCGAAACCAAATCATAGGTATATTTATTTTTCTTTGCTTCAAAGTAATTTTACTTTTAGTGAATTCTTTTCTGCGACTCGGTGTAGCCATCGCCACCGAATTTGTCATTTCCCGGGTCTTCACTTCCTACCACACCAGTAGGGAAGAAAAGAGCACGACAATGGCACATTCGGTGTCAGTGTTAACATCGAGTCACAGAAAAGAATTCACCATATATGATTTTAAACGATTTTACTGTGTCACAACTTTTAATATTTTTATTTATTTATTTAGCCAACATATATAAATATAATCTGACTTATATATAACGTACCATAGTGTATAAAATAAAAAATAAATTTTTTTGCGATAAATCAATAAACAATAAATTTTTTTGCGATAAATCAATAAAATATAAATAAAATCACAAACCCCTTCAAAGAATTATATTTCTAATTGCTCTTGAATCAATATTAAAATCTAAAATATTTGAATATTTGTTGTAAATTCTACACATATTACTGCGATGCTCATAAAATCCATAATTTGTTCGATGACTCTTAATGAAAAGAATATCGCGGTACCTTAAAATTCTACCAGGAACATTCAACGAAATTGATTTAAGAATTTCACTAGAATCTATTAATCCAGTCAAAACTTTATGAATAAAAACACACAATAAGAACTCGCGCATCTTATGGAGCGACGTCATATTAATTAAAACCAGACGATCAGAATATGGTGGAAGCTCAAAACTATCAATCCACGGAAGGTGACGAAGGGCAAAACGTAGAAACTTTTTCTGTACAGATTCAATCCTATTGATATGTACACTGTAATAAGGACTCCACACTTGACAGCCGTATTCAAGTATAGACCTCACGAATGAATCATACAAGGAACGCAATGCGCACGGGTCATTAAATTCCTTAGCCCAGCGTCTAACAAACCCAAGCATTGAAAAAGCTCTATCAATAATAAAATCAAGATGGCGAGAAAAAGTAAGCTTTGAGTCAAAGATAATGCCCAGATCCTTAATGTGGTCTACTACATTTATAGAAACATTGTCTTGGTACGCAAAAGGAGTAAACTTACGGCAAAAGACAATAACATTACATTTGAGAATATTAAGAAATAAATTATTGTGCTTACACCACAAATTTAAAGCACATACATCATTCTGCAACAGTACACAATCATTCGGTAAATGAATCTGTTTGAAGATCTTAACATCGTCAGCATATATTAAAATTTCAGAGAATTTTATCACAGACACAAGATCATTAATAAATAAGACAAACAATAAGGGACCCAGATGGCTTCCCTGTGGTACTCCAGACTGCGTACAAACAACATTTGAAAGCGCGTTTCTGAAGAGTACTTTAAAATTTCTACCACTTAAATAAGATGAGATCCAATCAACCAACAATGGGGAAAATTCTATTTTTAACAGCTTAAACAGCAGTACTCTGTGGCAAAGCTTGTCAAAGGCTTTAGAGAAGTCAGTATAGACACAGTCAGTCTGCAGCCTCATCTCAAGGGTATTAGCAATGGAAGATGCTAAAAGTGTCAAGTTGGTTGATGTTGATCTACCCTTAATGAAGCCGTGTTGTTTTGAGCTAATTAATGGCTTACATTCGAACTTCAGCAGTTCACAATTCATGCTTTCCAAAAGCTTGGGTATAACAGACAATTTAGCAATAGGTCTATAATTACTAACCAAGTCTCTCTTTCCATTTTTAAAAACAGAGGAATAACAAATGACGATGACCAAGCATCAGGAAATACACCCGTTGACAAAGATAAATTAAATAAATAAAGAAGCGGACGCGAAAGACTATCAAAACATTCTTTGAGAACAATGCTAGGAATACCATCCGGTCCAACAGAACAAAAAGAATCCAACTCAAGAACATGCTCACATAACATATGTTCACTAATACACCGAATATTAACATCTAGGCTAGAACAATTAGACATGCAAGACGACACATAAGAAAAATCATTTGCATTGCCATTGTCAACACTGAAAGATTTGGAGAAATAATCCGCAAAATAATTAGATATAAGAGACGGATCATGACTGGAACTGTTCAAAAAGGACAGGCTGTTGGGATAACCATCGCATTTACGCTTAGCATTAACAATGTTCCAAAAAAAGAATACGCCTTTTGAGCCTCCTCCTTAAACTCCTTTCTAAGACAAGAATAATTACGATAATCACTCATAGATTTAGAATTACTATAGATTCTCCACGCCTTATTATGCGCATTACGCAAATTACGTAGACTGTCATCGAACCAATTATGAGTAGAACTATAATTCTTAGCTTTACGAATAGGTACAGCGTCAAGGAAACATTTAAAAATTAATTTAAAAAAAAATTTACAAACAAGAATCAACATCTGAAACATTAAACAAGGTAGACCAATCAATATTGCTAAGTATCAACTTCAATTTTTCAAAATCTGCTTTAGCACAATCAAAATCAAAATCTAAAAAATAAGTAGGGGTATCACCATAAACATCGTCGACATAAAGAACAAGAGCCGGATGATCAGGAACCTCACCCACCAAAGGATCCAATGAACGACAAATTATTGTTATAAGCAGTTTGTTAACATTCCTTTTCTTGTAAGTAAAATTTTCTGAAATAACTTAAGATTATAGAAATCAAATATTAAGCAAAATTGGCTAATGGAATAATTGCACGTATCTTTGAGGGCCCCGAAAAAGAAGAACAAGTTGAAGAAGAAGCCTTGGAAATTTCCGAATTATTACTAATTAAAGTGGTTCCAGTTTTAGGACTTCTTAACTAAATTTAGAACTCCCAGGGTAATAGTAAAGTAGCAACACTACATGTAGGTAGAGAATATGTATGTAATTCTAATAATCGAATGTTCTTACTAAAAAATATTGTCTCACGACAAATTTTCACGATTCGATTATCCATCCAGCGTCTTTGTCCAAGATGTTCTGTTCTAAGTCAAATACATATGTATAATGTATACCTACATATATTAAATGCTCCTAAGGCATCGATCGAAAGTTTGCCGCCAAAACAACATTCCAATAAAAGGCCCTTTCCAATAAGAGCTAAAAATTATAAGACAAGATCCCAATGGTAAAGAGACACCACAATGCAATGTGGTTTGCAACGGGTAGACGGTAGAATACCCGCAATGGTCGCAAGTGCATTCTATCAGGGATCACCACATGCATCTCTTTCTTCGCTCTTCATATTCCGCCAAACAAGCGCACATCAAGAATATGCGATCTTCAACGATCGTGATTTGCAAGTCCATGTATGCAGGTATGTATATACATATCTTGCTCCTATATTGGAAAATCTTCTATGTGCCTACTGATACACGATCATACACACTCGATACACCGTACTAAAAACTGGTTTTAGTGCCACTATTTTAGAACATTTTCGTGTATATCCCAATTTAGAGCAGGAGCTTGAGCTTGAGCCTCGGATGATACATGCATATTACATATGTATGCGTGTACTCAGTTTGTGTGCGTAAATAGATCATACGGAAATGATGGAATTTTCTTTGCTGTCTCAAGAACATGTATCAACCGTGTATCGACTACGTGTACCACCCCCATGTTATACACTCGATATAAAAACTTGTCTCGAGTATGTATTATCGTGTATCAGCTGGGACTATGCACGCAACCATTGTACGTGTATGTAGGCACGGGGAATGCAACCCAACTTAAATTTCTATGCAATAAAAAAAACCAGCTTAGCAAAAAAATCAGCTAAGAGCAAGCAACCATATGTAACAAAAGCATCCGGCAGAGAAGACATCAAGATCAAATTGAATGCACCTACTCTGATCTGAACAGAGTTTGATGTCGTGGCGATCGATATTGCAAACCGTCGCGCGATCATCCCCAGTATAAGAAATGTAATGGTCAGACTCAGAATAGAAAAGGAACGCTTCTATTTGAGGGGTCACCAAATTCTATATAAATATATTTTTTTATTTTCGTGATCATATATTATATACACACATGCATGCAATTTCGTCCCTTTTTGTCGTACATATTCCTCCTAAATAGCAAGGAATATCACGTTTGTATTGTTTTTCAGCACATATTTACCTATTCTTCCCAAGGGGAATTTTCTTAAAAGCGAAAAGGACGAAAAGAAAAACGCAAAAAAAAAAACCCAACCATCGAATGTCTTCCCAGACCTGATAACAGTTTCATCTCATTGCTCATACCCAGAAAGAAAGAGTGTAAAATTCTCTGCACTAGTATGAGTGATAGGATGCTGCAAAAAAAAAAAAACGTTATTCCCATATGACTTTGCTTTTATATTCGTACAGTTTTTATAAGAACAGTGTGAAGGGTCCGTGACCTTGCCAAAACAGCTGATTGCAATTGTATTCCAGTTTGAATATAGAAAACAACAGACCCTTAAGAGAGGGGTGAGTTTTCTTAGGAGGTCATCGTCGTTAAATATATGATATCGTATATAACTTGGCATTCGAGTATTCGACATGTGTGAGAGAGGGCGGTTTTCGCGCCAAAAAATTTCTTTTTCTCGTCTTGTCTTTGGTTTCAAAACGATTATTGAAAATCGTTTTGATTGGCTTAGATTCCTGATACGTACAGTATCGACGATCACGTCCAATTTTGAAACAAGTGTTTAACAGTGTTTTCCCGTGCTTGATTATTTATTACAAAAATGTTTGTACATATTATGTGACATAGCTATTATATATGTACATAAGTACATAGAGGTACATAAGTGTTGTTTCTGTATACAGTTTGTTTTTTTTTTATAATTTTAAAATGTGGAATATGTGAGTGGAAAAGTGATAAAATGATTAAGAAAACAAGTTATATGAATTTAATCTTATACTTTGCCTTTTATTAAATTTGTGAGAGAAATCTATTGATTTTATTCTGACCATTCCTACCCACGGTCCCATCTATTGTTGGTCCCTGGAAATTTTAAATATATTTGCCCTTCAGGTTTTTGGTGATTATTTTCAAATTCGAAAACTCTTGCTAAGTTGGCGGAGCATATTTTATAATTTTTCTAGATTTTCTTAAAGAAATGCATAGGTACCTATTATTAAATAGATCTAACTGCATAAGCGGAAATTACTTTGCAATGTGTGCCAAATTCGGAATTTTTCTTATCATTTTTAAGGAAAAATTAAGAAAATTCCGAAAAAAATTCGGATTCTTAAACTTTTTCCGAACAAATTCTTTGCGAGTGCAGAATAAGTAAGTTTTTACAAAAACGCCGAAAGTGCCGAATATTTCCCCTTAAATCGACGCGAAAAGAGTTTGTCTATTCTTATGAATTTCCTAATGATTTCCAAAAGAAAATTGTTTTGCTTTTCATCTGAATTCCGATTGAAATCCTAAAGAATTTATTCAAAATTCTCATAAATATATATCAAAGCGTTTCGAACTGGTAAAAACTCGAAAATTTTCTGAAAATGTTTTTAATTAAGAAGTATTATTTTCAAATTGGATGTGTTTATTAAATAATAGATAAAACATTTTTAAGATTTGAGTTTTGCCAGTTTGGAAAATAAATATATTGTAAAGATAAAAACGATAAATATATTTATATTTTGCACTTTTTTATTGAATGGAATTTTTTAATGCACTTGTTTTTTAGTTAACTAAGTCTGGATATAAAGTAAGAGCCGCTACTGTAAAAAAACAATTATATTAAATGTTTGACAACATTTAACTGTTATTTTCAAATACTTTTGAAAATGGAGACAATCGAAAAATGTTATATTTTAATATTTTGCCACAATCCCATCCGCGTGAAAAGCTGAGCAATTTCCGCCTTGGCCCATCTGTTGATGACAGTGATCAGAGTCGACCCTCCAAGAGTTGAAAGCAATGCTTTCTGCAAAATTATAATAATAAAACATTTTTCATTGTTAAGAAAAATTCCATGCGCACCAATGCTTCGGCAGCTTCTACTTTTATTCCACAAATTTTCGAGATTTTGAAGTCTTTTTTTGAAATTGTAGGCATCGAAGAAAGCATATCATTTAAGTTGAAGAGTCTCTTTTGCGCTTTGTTCAAAACCTTCATTTGCTCCTTGAATTAGAAGATTCTCCGACCTAACCTTTGAATAGCGAACAAAACAGAAAAATATTGAGCTCGAAGCACTGGGTTTATTTGGGACTGGTTAAGTACGGCAGAGTTTAGATAGCATATACATAGATCTTGAACAGCTTGTTTCACTTGCCAATATTTCAGCCGTCTTGACATGCTCTGTCTGTACCACAAACTTATTCACGCAATTAACAAAAGTACTGAAATATTTATTAATAATAATTCAACTATACATTACTCACCTTTCCCACTCTTCAGAAAATCGTCGTCCAGTTTCAAATCAAATTGATTGATTGAAAAAGAGGTTTGGGATTTCAGGGGTCCCCCGAACGTAGGCCAAATCAAGGCCCATTGTTCACTCTGCAGACCAATGATCAATCGTTAATAGGTTCCAACCGGACGCTCTTATAAATTTAAGTACTTCCAACTAACTCTGAAGAAAAAATGACAGTGTAAGTCAAGTTTAAGAAATGTTTCGGAAATGCTTTTGAAGTCTCGTTCTGAATTTTAATAGTTATCTGAATACCATTCCGAAACTTGAAATAGCCCTGTAGAGTGGGGATTTATTTTTCGCTCTGGTTCTTTCGAACATTTTCCGATTTTCTTCTTATCATTACGAAGTTCCGAATTTGGTACACTGGGCACCTATTATACAGTTATGTATGTCTCAGTTCAAAATTTAGGTATTGTTTTCAACGCTTCGGGCATTAATATTCTCCTAATTCGACTATTATATAATTGGGTTAGTTTTTACTCCTGTAATTAATAACGGTTGTGAAGTTTTTGTAACGAAGATATTCCGAGTTATTATAAAACTCAACTTTATGCTGAGATACTCTTATGGACTTCGCGATCATGCCTCATTTTACCTACAATTCGATTGCAGTCTATTTATTTTTATGTATAGGTACCTGAATTTTGGTTGTGTTGTCTCATTTTTTAAAATAATTAAAGCTTAGCCACCATAAATATTACATAAATTGTATACTTCAATCTAATTAAATGTCCAAGACTTTAGAGTTAGAAAGACTAAATTATGAAATAATTCAGAACTACCATAGGTAATTGAAAAAATTTAAATCTGAATTTTTAAATCCCATGGGGTCTTTGACAACTCTAGCTATGTTTATTTATTTTTTTAATTTTTTGGTTTTAACTATAAATACCACAAACTGAACAGAACATTAGCACGAACTAAATTTTATAATATTATGACAAATTTTACACTAATACCCATATAATTTGTGAAAGTCTAGTGAAGTATCTGATTACGAATTATTTATATAAGCTGCTTTGTATGGAACAATAATAATTCGAGTTTTTACTCTACCCTACTCCACGAACTTCACATTTTAGCAGGGACCGAACTAGTTATGTGTTTTTACGAAAAAAGCCAACTTTTTACTTGTTTGTTCCTAACCGATAATAATTTGAAGCTAAAGAAACTAAGCTGGAAAGGCTTTTTATTTTATCTGGCAAAACTAAAAAGCCAGACAGCTTGGCTAAAAAAAATAATAAAAAGCCGAGCTCGCTTTTTATATTTTTACCGAAAAAAGTACTATCAAGCCGTTGCGCTTGCTTTTCTAGCTTCAAAACTATTACCGGCCAGGAATAACGAAGTAAATTAAAAATTCAAAACCGATTCGGTCCCTGAAAATAAAGAAACTAGCTTGGCTTTTTATACTTCCGGCTTCAAAACATATTACTTCCAGCTCGAAAAAATAAAAAGTCAAGCTGGCTTTTTATTTTTGTCAGAAAAAATGATAAGCCTTTCCAGCTTAGTTTTTTAAGCTTTTTTTTTTTTAAACAAAAATTAATTTTTCAAAAGCTTTACAGGAGCCGAAACGGGTTCCACGAGGTAGGTATATTCCACAAAATTCTACGATCATGATTTATACCACCTTTTTTTTTTTTAAATTTTCCAAATACCAGTTATTTTCGGTCTCTGCATTTTAGTGATCGATTTGTAGACCGAAGTGTGTTTTTTTGTTACTAACCAAAGGAAATTTGGAAACATTTGGGAATTATGGCGATAAGATAAAATGCCTAAATGAAAATTAAGAGTTAGGACTTTTTATCCCTTTTGTTTTTTTATTGTGTTCGTATTCCCAAATTACGTACCTAGTTTTTCTTCGACGTAATAAATGTGATTGACATTAATTATATTCTTTTACTTTCAGTAAAATTTTAAAAATATGGTGTTTATCCTTTTGAGAAATCATTTCGCGTTTAGAATCTTTTACTTAATTTTTATTTTTGAAAATCTTCACGCATATCCAGTGCCGGATCTAAGAAATTTAGGGGGGGGGGCAAAAATGTTAGTTGGCGTCCCCTTTAACAACAATCTTTTTTTTGGGGCAAATTTTATTACAGTTCCAGGGTATACACACTGAAAAAAAAAGATTAGTTGCTTTACGCCAATGAATTTGTTTCATTAACAAATAATATCAGTTGATTTTCAGCTTATACGAATTATATTCGTTGAGAAAACTTATTGGCATTACGCAACGATTACACGAGTCAATAGAACTGACGGACAGTCCTGATTTCGTCTGTCAAATTTACTGACAAAAAACGATTTACGTTCTATCAATTGACCAGTCTGTTCATAATAAAATGTCGTCAAGTGGTGCAGACATTCCTCTTCTATATGCATATCAAACAATTTCTTCCTTAATCCGTCTTTATTCTCTACAAAATAAACAATAAAATGTATGTTAAACACTTTTCAGTCATTTCCCACTCAAAAGAGAAAAGATTAGGAATATAAACATAAATATCCACTAGCATCTACCATTTATTTTCAATTTCTGCCATCTTAATTGTACGTTTGACAGTTTATTGACTAGTCCGTACTGACTCGTCAGAAATCTTGTCAGTACAGACTGGTCAGTAAAAAAGAGTAGTCAGTAGGGGTTTACACGAGCCTGTGTGAGTGTCAATCGCTGTCAGAGTCAGTTCTACTGATTCGTGTAATCCCCGGGTTAGTTGATTTAGCAAATCTTGTTCTTGTTATTTGTTTAGTTAGCTTTGATAATCTTTCGGAATTGCGTATCCAAAAATCTTTTGTTTTTTCAACTAATTTTGTTGTTGAATTAATTAATTTTTACATAAATGAAATAAGAAAAAATTAGAATATCAACTAAAACAGTCGTTGTTTATTCCAGTCTTTAGAAGCAACTATTAATCGACTAATTAATGTCGCTCTTTCAGCAAATACTTTTTCCCAAAATTAACTAATTGTTTGTTTGATTTTGAATATAGGATTATTTAAAACAACTGAAACATTAGTTTGTATACATTTAGTAATCAACTAACCCAATTTGTTAAATTATACAATAAAATTTGAAAGTTCAACTAATTTTTTAGTTGATCCTTATAATAAAATGCTACGAATTTAATTATTTTCATTTTTATATGATTTATCTGCCTGCAGTAGGCTAATAATATTTTTAAAAAAGAAGAAAAAAAACGTTCCGTATGGCCAGAAAAGTTTCTAGAACCATGAAATAAATTCAATTCAATTCAAATTCAATTCAAATTTATTCAACAAAAATTGCAAAATCAAGATTTAAGGATCTGCTAATTTGAGAGGATAACTGGTTCCATGATTTAATGACATGGCTGGAAATCAGGCGCTTTGTTATTAAGAATTGAGACCTAGGTAAAATTAGTTGCAATGTTCTATTTGATCTAGAAAAGTTAAGAAGCTCAAAGATATATCTAGGTTTATGATATTTTATAATTCTTACTAAAAGAATTAGCATACGAAAGTTCAAATAGGTTAGCAAATCACATCCCAACATTGAGCATCTATATGGTGATACATGATCGTATCTACGAAGGCTAAGTTCCCTTGTAGTAGTAGAGTTTAGTCTAGTTTGCCAAAAATTTCACAGCCATAGGTTATTACAGGTACTAGTAAACCACGAACAAGAAGTAATTTGGTGGGTATTGGCGTGAAATAGCTGGATGTCCATAATTTAAGAAGTCCATATAATAATCATGCTTTTAGATTTAATTGGTTTGAGTTTCAATTTATTCGACAAGGACCATAAATGAATTGTGTTCAAGACCTTAATTAACACGAGATATGCTATCCTCAATCAGACCAATATGATTGGAGATGTACAATTGTACATCATCTGCATAGAGATGTAAATCACAAAACTTGACTTGACGAAATATGTCATTGATAAGCATGGAGAACAATAAGGGACCAAGGATCGATCCTTGAGGCACACCATAGTATATCGGTAAAAAGGAGGTTAGGTTTCGTTCATGTAAACTGCCTGTGATCTGTAACTCAAGTAATTGAAAATCAAATCAGCTGCCTGAGATGAAAATTTAAAATATCTACTGAGCTTACGACAGAGAAGCAAATGATCCACTGTATTAAAAGCTTTTGGAAAAATCTAAGAAGACTAATACAGTCAATTCATCCTTGTCAATAGTCCACGAAATATCGTTGCTTACCTTAAGTAAAGCAGTTGTGCAACTATGTCCAGAACGAAACCCTGACTGATTGTCATGTAAGAGCTCATTCAAAATCAAAAAATTAGAGATTTGCAGGTATACATTATTTTCTCCACAATTTTAGAAATATATGGTAGCAGACTAATTGGGCGATACTCCATACATTGTGACTTAGTATCCTTAGGAACTATCTTTAAAGATTTCCAAGCTCTAGGGAAAATGGAACTTGTGAAGCATGAGTTGCAAATATGTGTAAGGGCAGGAAGGATCGAGGGTGAGCACATTTTTAAAAATTTTACACCAGCAGCAGTACGCATTTAATGCTGTCCATTACCATAATTAGTTCATGAATATTAGTCCTTAGGAAGCTAAACTGGGTTTGATCTATAGAAACACTTACTGATTCATCATTATCCAAATTAACAGCACAACTGTTCACGTGACTTGAAATAAATTGATGATTGAGTTCGTCAGGATCAATTGAGCATGAGCTCAGTTTTGATGCGACATGTACGTTTCTTTTGATATTGTTCTACAGGATTTTTTTATAATTATTTTCGTTTAAAGATATTATTATAACCTAGATGAAATCTTTAGGGTATACTAAGTTTGTTATTCCGTTTGTAACACACAGAAATAATGATGGTAGAGCAAAATGGATTGGACTCCCACGCATAATATTAAAAGTTGATTTTTGCATGTATGTATGTCCGTCCGTCCTCATTATAACTCGAGAACGCATGTACTTAGAGAGCTTAAATTTGGTACATGGTGTTTTTATAGTAATAGCAAATAAAATTTCAAAAATGGACTTAATCGGGTAACCCCTTCTTGGTGTTGCCATATAAAAATTTAGGTTTTTTACATATACTGTGTAAACGATAAGTCCTAGACATTTTTATTGTACTAAAAACTTGTTCAGAATACGAAATGGCTGGATTGTTCGGATATTAAATTTCTTATAAGAGAATAAATTTTGCTCAACCATCATTATTTCGAGGTATTACAAACGGAATGTCAAACTTAGTATACACTTTAGATTTCATCTAGGGTATGAAACACTGGAGGCTCTAGGTCTTCACTCTAAGCTCTTAGAGTGGATTCAATCCTTTTTGAACAAATCGCAAATTAATAGTGGGAATAAATGGACATCCTTCATATGTTATAGAGCCTAAGTCAGGTGTACCTCAAGGTAGCCTTTTGGGTCCAATTATATTCCTTTTATATATCAATGAGATTGTCAAAAGCTATTCTGTCTGCAAATATCTTCTATATGCAGATGATATGAAATTGTTTGCTCAAATTCGAAACGCTAATGATTCGTAATCACTTCAATCAGAATCAAGTAGCATTTCTAAGTAGTAAAGAAAATTATTTGAGCCAAAGTTATGTCATTTAGTCGCTCACGTCAGTCTCTTCTGATGAAATACGACATAGATGGTTAGATGAGGTTATGAGAGTCTTTGAGGTGCTGGATGGTAATATTTGATAAAGAATTTACTTTTCGTAAGCATTACAACTACATAGCTGGCAAAGCTAGTAGAAACCAGAAATTTCTACGTCGTAACTCTCAAGACATTACGGACCCGTTTACCCTTAAATCTTTGTACATTGCCTTGGTGCGTTCTGTATTAGAATATGTATCCCCAGTATGGAATTTTAATATCCAATCTTATGACTACAAGTTGGAGTCCATTCAGAGAAAGTTCACAAAATATATTTATAACAAAATCCGTTGGCAAGGACCTTGTCCGCAATATCAAGCTAAGTGCTTATATATGGGTCTTGAATCTCTCCAAGCAAAAAGAGAAATAGCTGAAATTTTGTTAATTAGGGATCTTTTATGCAATGAAGTGGATTGCATGGATTTGTTGTATTTGATTAATGTATATGCATCGGAAAGAAATATCCGTTCTCGGCAACTAGGGAGGAAACAACTAATGTTCCAGAAATATGTGAAACAATGCACTTATTTTTCAGTTCTCACAGGCAAATTTGGATTACCTATGTAGATCTAAATAGAAATAAATTCAATTGCTCGACTGTTCGTTGATAAAGTTCTGGAACGGAATTCTGATTGCACGAGCTCGACTCGCTCTTCACCGCGATCAACAATTCAATTTTCGCATAATGTTTCTTAACCGTCGTTCACAAATCGTGACCCATGTGCAGGCATTGTTGGGTTAGCCTGTTCTTCACAAAGATGCTAGGTTTCCATCAGACTATATCAATAGCACAGATTAATATAACAACAACAAGGAGTGTAAATATGAGAATTGCAAAACGAAGTTAATGCCATTTTTAACACTTTTTAACAAAATTTTTGATAATAATTTTTACAATTTCAGGATTTTGATATTTATGTATTTTGTCACTACTGGATTTTGTCACTTCTGGATTTTGTCACTTGTGAATTTTCTCATTTCCGGATTTTTGTAATTTTTCTGAATTTTGTCAGTTCTGGATTTTGTCATGTTCCCATATCAATGACTGACAATGAACTAGGCTGTCTAGAGAATCTTTAATCTCGAGCTGTACCAGATACGTAGTTGACGTTATCTCCCTTGAGTTAAGTAGGTAATATCCTGTACGGGTAATTAATTTAGATTATGCTGACTGTCCCTATGACAGTTAGCAGCGAGCATGAATACTAGTCTCTTGTTTTCAAAGAATACGAATAGCTGTACCTATGACAGCGGACAACCGATCGGTTGCGGTGACTTTAGTGGATCCAGGCGATTAGGTGTGATTCTATTTTCCTTATAACAATACGACCTGGTTCTGATGGAAGTCTTTTTTTTTTCTGCCCACTGTAAGCCGATCTTTACTATAAAGACTAGTGACTTTAAATACGACTGAAAAATAATGTTTAATATATTCAGATCATAGAGATGATTAGTGCAAGTTGATGCTTTTAAAGTTAGAACCAGTGCAGCGAAATGGCCTTACAGCCCTTATGACAGTCCAGGACACGAGCCGGTATATCTGCGTTAGCACTCGAGCGTTGGGCTGCTTACGCCTCCGGAGCTCTATATCAGCGGTAGCTCTTGCATATACCTCCGTCACATAGCTAGTACAGATACCATAGTATTCGCATAAACCACCTGTGTGTCTTTGCATACCAGCATAATACAAGCTGAGAAAACTGGTACGACGCTAGTATAAAAACTTGGGTTTTTTCCATGGTGTACTGAACCTTTCAATGACTTCAGCGCTACTTTCAGGCAGTGTCAAATTTATCTAGCTTATGACTTTGTTCAAGTAGGCCTTTCCGGGAATATTCACTAGTTTGTGACATACGTCAAGTTGACATTCAAAAAAGATGTCCGACGATTTCTTGAAAAGCCAAACTTACTATGTTTTAAAATCTGTCAAATGAAACTATTATGCGATGTGTCACCTGGCGAATACAATGGTATCCGGACTATGGTACCTATACTAGCTATCTGTCAAAGGTATTAAACGTACTCCTGGGACATATCGGCGGAACGCGGATCCTATTCTATCTTGAGACGTTTCTGAAAAAATAAGAGACATATGGGAGCATAAAGAATTAAAAAGTCCTGTGTTGCTTTGTCTTAATTGTCCGGGATATATAATGTTACGCGCCACAAAGTGACACAAGCGACATCTGTTGGAAATGGAAACAATTTTAGATTAGTGACATCCTAGTAAACTTTAGGTTCGGAGAATAGAATATTCAGGAAGGTTCTAGGATAATTTGTAAATTATAAATACGGCGCTACTCACATCCAGGAGGCGAGTCTTATTTCAGACAGTGAAGTGAACGAAGTAAACTATTTGGATTGTGATAATAATTAGAAGTACAGCACTAGCGATAACTAAACAGTTGATTTGATAATTGTTTGTGAACTGTGAGAGTAAACAGTAAAGTTGAATAAAAAAAAAATACTTTTCAAGTATATCTGAAATATTGTGTTTTAAATAACGAACTAAAGGCACGCTCGTAACAATATTTTTTTATTTTCTCTTTTGTCTGTCAGAAAACTGAAAAAAAAATAGTTTTTTTTTTCTACAGTCATTATAGCAACGGCTTCCTACGTTCGACTAGATAAACCTAGCGGTGAATTTTGCAATGTGTGTAAGCCGGTTAACCGACACAGAAGCGTCGCCACAGTCCTAAGAATTTTCCATGTTCAGAAAACACGGGAGAGAACATCAGAAAAGAACCAAGTTGCGCATAATTCAGGAGCCGGATTTTGTATTATGGAAGATGAAACTTACGTGAAAACGAGCTTCAAACAGATTCCAGAACAGGAATTTTATGTGGCCATAAAAGAGGCGTGCTGCATTTTCCAAGCTTAGCTTAAGATTCGTTGGTGCACCAAATTCGCGGTTAAATATTTAATTTGGCAAGTAATATGTACGTGTGTCCCACAGGAAATCAATACCTTTCGTGACAACGGGCATAATCAACATTGATGTATGTGTTAAGGAGTATCCTCTTAGAAGCATCTACTTCCATACTTTAGAAAGCATGATGCATCAGCTTTCTCTTGACCGGATTTAGCAATTTGTCACTACGGCAGAAAAGCGAGAGATTTAAAATTTCAATGATGCCCAATCCATATCTGTAGTACAAAAAACAGAGAATCCTGCAAATTGTCCGAAACTAAGGCCAATCGAAAGATATTGGGCTAATATTAAAAGAAGATTAAAAAAAAAAATGCTCGGTTGTGAATATTTGATAACAAACAAAAAAGATTTTTGTTGTCGGTTTTTCCTGAATCACGCCTAATTTGATAAACGAAAAGCATCTGTATTGGAAATTACACCATGATTAATGGCTGATGAAGTTTTCGTAGTAATTTCGGGTGTAGTACGTGCCAATTACATTCGGACCTTCAATAATAACGAAAATTGTACTAAAAAGCAAAGTGTCCTATAATGGGCCTTGAGGTACTGCACTTACCAAGATTTACATATATCAAATGTAAAAATGTGCCTTTCTATATTAAAAGCAAAAAAATCAAATATTTTTTATAAAATTCACAACCTATAAGTTTTCCCTAAGATTGAGTAAAGTAAATGAACGATAAATTTTCATTTTCAAATGGAAGGAAATAAGTTTTTTTTTATTT
This sequence comes from Dioctria linearis, assembly GCA_963930735.1. Taxonomy (NCBI): domain Eukaryota; kingdom Metazoa; phylum Arthropoda; class Insecta; order Diptera; family Asilidae; genus Dioctria; species Dioctria linearis. The sequence continues at coordinate 273,069,072 of OZ005741.1, forward strand.
TAACTGATGCAAAACTTAAAATGCAAACAAATGATGATTTTCAATTGTTTTTCACTACAGCACATGACAACATTGCACAAGATTAAACAATATTTCTTTAAAAAAAAAACAAAGAAAAGAACAGAAAAAAAGGTCACAAACAGTCTCAAACCACTTGGATAAATAAACGTGAACACTAACTACTAGAGATTCACCATAGTAGCAATACTATAAAAGCATCTAAGCCCAGCATCAATTCAACTCATTTACAAATTTATTTGATTCAAAATGTTCCAGCTAAGTAGTTTGAGAATTGTCACAGTTCTGTTTCTAGCACTTGAAAACATCTATGCTGAAGATATCCAAGAATATATCGTAAATGGTAAAAGTGTAGGTGTGACTGGAATTGATCCTTCTGGTCGGGAAATAATTAAAAATACCGGAGAATTCCCATATATGGTAGCACTTGATGAGAATGGTGGACATGTTTGCGCTGGAGTTATCATAGAAGAAAATGCTGTACTAACAGCAGATCATTGCGTACATGGATTAGATCCGAAAATATTTCAGGTTAGAGCTGGTACTCTTAGTATATGGCGTGGTCAAGACAATACAACTCAAATACTGGATGTGGAATCTATAACTTCCCATCCGTATTTCCGACCGAGTGATAATTTAAATGACATTGCGATTTTATGGCTACGGGATCGTTTTAAGTTTAATAAATACGTGAATAAAATCAATATGTCGGAATTAACAGGAGATGGATATGTTGGTGAAAAATTAACCGTGATTGGATGGGGAAGTGATAAAAAAGCTGTAAGAACGGTAACACTCAAGAAAACCGACCTAGAAGTTATTAGTATGGGTGAGTGTAGAAAGATATTATATCAATGGTCTGTACCTGATACCATGATGTGTGTTGTGGATAGAGAGCATGTGACTACTACCTGCAGTGGAGACTCTGGAGGTCCAATTATTCAACATAATCCAGCAAATAATAAACGGGACGTACTGATTGGATTGAAATCGGGAGGATTATGTGATCCTAAATTACCAACTCTCTATGCAGATGTGGGCCAGCTACGAAATTGGGTGCTTGATGAAATTAGAAAGAAGAAATTAGGATGCTAGAGAGGAAGGTTTATTATAAATACAATATTAATATGTTTATAAATAAAGTCTGTAACGCATACATATTATGTATGATGATTGCATTACTTTTTTGTAGGTTAGAATATATTTAATGAACTTGTCCTATAGTTGTTTTTCGGATCTCCGTTCATTACTATGTTACCAAATTTTGAATTAGAGTTGAGTTAACTTGATTCTATTTCCTTGGACTTTGAGTTGAGTTGACAAATATTTCCTATAAATCCTGGTAGACAAATTATAATGAGCTCATCAAGGAGCTTCCAATGAGTCCCCATGAGTGTCAAGATGAGCTTATTAATGGGCATATTAATGAGGATTACGGTCATGTTTAGTAATGATTTCATGGTAGATTTCATTATGTATATTTTTCCGAATTAAACTACGGTTTCAAATCAAAGTCAACTATTTTCAAGCTTATGTTTTCTAAAATTAATGCACCAATGTGAGAGCATCTGCATGATTGTGTAGGATCCTGTAAAAGAGTTGATTAAGTCCAGTGATGGTAGTAAGCGATATTCTCTGAAAGTAGCTACTGCTAAGGGAACAGAAAACTATTATTAGCAAAAAAAAAGAGTTAGACTAAGAAACGGTATAAACGCTGCAGGGATGATCATTCATAATTTTAGGCATATAGTCTTACACGTCTACACTTCAGTATATGGGCGTCAGTTATCTCCCCCGGAAGAGAAAATAAAGAAATTAATTTAAAATAACAAAAAAAAAAATTAAAACTCGACAAATTAGGAAAATAAATCGAAGTCAATCGAAGAAAAAATTTTTTTTGTTTATTGCTTATTTACTATAATATATGTCATGATATTTAATGAGACCTTCAACAATTACAAACACTTCAATATTTTTTCACTCATATGATAGGTTTAAATAAAAGAAGCCCCCTTCGGGGCAAGAGATATAGTGTAACTGTAAGCAATTTCTATCAGGGAAGTAGCCGGATTTGTCTTGGAGGATAAAACACTCATCTGCTCTTCTAATAAATACTTACACAAAATCCAACTAAACTTGAGTGGATTTAACGAAAACTAAACTCAACTACGTTTCCATGGACACTAATTCGAGTTGAACTCTGCACGGAAACAGAAAAATCCTTCTTGTCCGACATTTTTGAAAATATTCGGTGTAATTATATTAAAGGTAAGAACATCGCTACTTCGATGGCTATTGCTCTGATGAAATCTCTTGTTTGATCCCTTATAGAATTATTTCCTTTTTCCTGATCTTACCCTCACACCCTTGAAATGAAATTCGGGCGCACCGTGAAATTCTGTGAATCCTTCATAAACATAAAGAATGTGGAACAGTTTACTATCCTCTGTTTCTCCCTATGCTCTGAGACAAAAACATTCAAGCCTAATGCACACTGTCACCTCTTTGACTCAATCCAATAATCCTCAATGCCCTACCATTTCTTCTTTTTCTGACAATGCTGTGCTAGCATCACCTGAGCTTTGGCAACATCATAAAATAAAATAAAAAAAAGGCTAGACTCTGTCTGTAACGTAAACAATTCCGCATAACTGGGTTGTTTTAGAGAGAAAAAATAAATAAAATTAAGAGAAAAAAAAGTATTTTGGTTTTGTTTTTATTTATTTTTTATAAATTTTTTAAGGGAGAATCCCTTAGAACCGGAACGGACAACTTTAGCTAAAGTTACAAATATTAAATTTACACAAATTGGAAATTGATTATAGAAATTATAAATCTAGTGATTTTAAAGATACCCTCCCCATCTCTCCTCCCATCACAGTTCTACCAAACACCAATTAGCCAGACACCGAAATAGTAACTGGAGCAAGTATTTCTCCACTACTCGTCGTCACTTGAAGCGGATGTTGCAAATATAGTAGAATTTTTTAAATACACTTAAACTCATCAGGGTTGGCTAGATTCACATGTAAAAAAAAAAAAAAACAACACCTATATCTACTATCAAAAGCCCATCCAAGAGAACTGGCTTTTATTAACATATTCATTGCTCACTTATAGATGTCGCTGTTGCACTTTTTTGACAGTTGTTTGCGTAATTTAATAAAAAATCAAATACACTATAATTATTAGGAAAACATTAACAAAAACAGCTTCTCTAATACTAATATAGTATGAAAAGATCTCCGATGTAAAAGGAAAGGTATAACTAACTAGAAATGTACCATGGTGGAATCAGACAATTTAAGTGTTTTTTTTTTATGATGTTGCCAAAGCTCAGGGGATACCCTATGATACCATAGCACAGCCGTGGCAGGAAAGGAATAAGTGGTCAGAGTTGGGCAAGTACCAAAGAAAAAGTACTTAAGTACTTGTAACTAAGTACTAAGTGTATAAAAAGTACTGAGTTATTTTTGAAGTACTTTTTAAAGTATTTTTTAGAATCTTTGTACGTTGGCTGTAATATAATGAAGATTATCGAGTTCAGTATTAATAAATAAATACCTTTTGAAAACTGGTGGCTACCCTTTATAGTTTTTTATAATTTTCGGCGCTGCAGGTACACCTCTCATTGCTACACTTATAAAAACTATTAGAGGTCCGTCCAAGCACCTATTATCCTCCAATAATGCATAACAATTCTAAGGAAAAAATTTCCAGTAAATTTCTTAGAAAAAATTGAGGCCTTGCCTACATCAGATCGAGGCATCGTTGATTTTAAATTGGAGCGAGGCATTGCTTGCTTACCCTTGGTTATGTCCACTAACGTTTATAATATGGACTGCTTACTTTTCTATTTCACGTGGGCACAATTGCTTGTGTCGAAAAGATTTCTTACGTCGGTGCCAACATTGAAAAAATCATGGGCGGGAAGTTGAAAAAGTGAGCACGCAGCTCGAAAAGTGATTTTAATAAAACATTTAGAATTTATTCTGCGTATCTAATGAAGATATTGTCTTTGATGAAACAGTTTTTATCGCAGTAATATCTCTAAATGATTAATATAAAATCATGTATTTCGACGAATCCATTAATTTATTTGTTGTTTTCAGTTCTCTCTCAGTTGGTACTTGGTGCTTAGACCGAAAGTCTCAGCAATATAGAAGTGAGCCAACTTTCTGGAGTGTATTTCTATGAACGCAGTCAGTCCATATTGTACATGTCTGTGGTTATGTCATCAAGTCGAGGCATCGTCGATTTTATATTCGAACGAGACGTTACTGGTTTTTGTTCTACTTGCCCAGTCTTGTTTGTATGTTATTAGTCTGTCTAAGGTTTTGCCTTGACGCGTGAGTACGGCACATGCTTTGACAGTTCTTTGCGTGCTTTTAAACTCAACAAAAAAGGAATTGCGTTAGAGATTGTGTTTTTTTTTTCTACGAAGAGTTAGATATTTGTAAGTACTTAATAGACTCAGAAATACTTAAGTAAAAATCTTGGTACTTAAGTACAAAACTAAGTCTTAAGTACAAGTAAATATAAGCAAGTATTTATGTTCAAGTACTAAGTAGGGGCATTTCAAAAGTATTGAGTAATAAGTCTTAAGTAACGAAAATGTACTTTAAGTAGTATACTTAAGTCTTTTTTTACTTAAGTATTGCCAAGCTCTGTAAGGGGTTTATCTTGCTTTGGCAAAAAGCGTCTCCAAAAAATCCAAACGTATTCAAGACTGAGATCGATATAGAGTAGCCTTGATCGATTACCAGAATTTTTAAAAGAAGAATATTTTTGTGATATGTATAGAGGATCTCCCAACCATCGCATGACTTTCGAAGGAAATACTCTCTCACAGATCACTGCAACGGCATTGGTCTAGTAAAACCGAAGACTATGAAAATTATGTACATTAAGTTTCTGTCGGAGTCGAATAATAAATACATTTTGCCAAATCTTAGCGAGCGACCAATTTGATAGAAAAAACTCAAACCTGGCAAAGTATGAAGTCGTTAAAACCAGTGTCAAGTTTCTAAGGAAAATATTCACACCCAGCCACCAATTTGGTAAAATGTTCGTCAGAAAATGTTGTAATTTAGAAATAGATCCTAGAATAAATGGAAATGCATTTTAGTAATTGCTGAGAATATAATGAAATCCTCCAGATATCTACCTTCACTAAGGACAAATGTGTCCAGAATAATTCCACAGAAAGTATAATGAAATCCTCTTTTACTTGTGAATCTACTCAAGTTGCTTTAAAAGCAACGCGTATTTTTGCAGCTGTATAGAATACACCACCGTTAAGTTGTTTACGTTTGGTTAGATTAGAGGGGTCCACCAATGAAGAACCTGTTTGCTTCACTTGGACTACTCAAGGATCCATTGTTTCCCATAGATTCATGGGATTCTATCCCTCTAGGAACAACCCTAGATCTACCCTGATTCTCTAAGAAAACTCAGGATGCATTCAAGCTTTTTACCTTGTAGCTCTTCTCCCAGCTCCGAGAAGAAGTAGCTATCAAGAAACCCACCTCTTTTCGTCGCTAGAACAGGGCACTCACAGAACACATATGGAACAGATTCGATTTCCTCAGAAGCTTGACAGCTATCATAGAAATCATTTCACTCTAGATATGGGCTCTTAACATAATTATCTATGGCCAAATGATCCGTTAACATCCCTTCTAGTTTCCTGGTGTCGACTGTGCTACTCATCAGGAACTCCATTGTTTTCTTACTATTGTACACCGGCCAAAATTTCTTCGCAATATAACAGATACCTCGATTGACCCACAGATGATTAGCCTTAACGTAGCTGTCGATCGTGCTTTCGCCTTTTAGAATTCCGGTCAGGATTTCACATACGATATTGTATTTGAGGTCTGAGCTATCCATTTCGGGGTCGTTATTTGCCAGTTCATCAGCTATCGCATTGACATCGATATTTCAATGACCAGGCACTAAGAATAGTATCATCTTGTGGCGTATGGAAATCTCCTTTGGGCTCTCGGGCATAGCTACACCAACTTTGATTTTACTGCCATAGCATCCAACACCTCAATAGCCGTTTGGCTGTCAGTAAGTATACAATACATGCAGGGGCGGGGATCTGTAACACGGAGAATTGGGGAATTTGGGAAATTTTAGTTGTTTTGACAGTCAATTCTCCACTTGGAATTCTGTAACTTGGCGAATTTGTTTTGAGAATTTCCAAATTCTCTGTTTCACTTGTTAATTCTTTCTTGTTAATTATACCGGAGGCAGACTTCCAATTTCAATAATGCAATTTGTGGTAAATGGCAAGTCTGTCTCTATATATACTGAGAAACAGGTCGGTATACGCTCGGTGTATACTGAAATTGCAAAAAAATGTACACGATTTACGAGTTTATTGCAATATGACCCTAGTTATAAACCATAATCATTTAATACATGAACCTTTTAGAACCGAATTTTATACTGCAATATTGGCTGCAACATTTTCTGACATTTAATATTTGACACTTGTCAAGTCGAAGTGTCTATTTCGTTTTTATTTTCCATATATACAAGAAATTTCACAATATTTGCTCGCATTTTGTACGTGCGCGGAGCTCTTATAAGTCAAATGACAAATTAAATGACAAATCAAGTGATAAATCAAATGTAAGTTCTCTAATTAATTTCTCAGTATCGTAAACGGAAAATGTGTTTCTGAAATTTTATATTGCAATTGATATAATTGCAATATTAATATATCAATATTGAAATTGCAATATTAATATATCAATATTGAAATTGCAAGTCTGTCTCCGGTATTAGGGAGTTTTAATCGGAGAAAACGAAAATTCTCATCTCCCAAATTCCCTAATTCTTCGTGTTACAGAATCCGGCCCCAGATTTCTAAATCTGCACTTGTCTTCGATCCATCTGTAAAAATAGAGATGTCTGATGTTACAAATCCCTTATTCTCCTCCCAGACGCTTTAGTGGGGGTATCAATGAATTGAACACTCCACTAAAGGTTACGGCGGAAACTTGGCAGTCTGTTATCATACATTGCCATTAAGTAGTCCATTGTTCGGAGATACTGGAATATTCACATCTCCTTTTCTTTCATTAGCCCAGATCGAGCATTACATCAAATGTAGTTCTGGGCGTAGTGCGTAGGCACCCCCAGCTACAACACCCAGGCACGTGGCTCTATTTTACAAAATTATCCAGATTATATTTGTCCTTGAGTGTCGTCCACCAGTAAAGGATTGGTCTTACTATGGCTGTGTACATCCATGGTACCGTTTTGTGTTCAAGAGCCCAGCTAAATCCACAGATTTGCTTACACATGTAAAAGGCCACATTGGTTTTTTATTATGTATTCTAGTACATTACTCCTCCACTCCGCTCAGTTTACGAGTCCATAGTGTGGCACATAAATACTTAACTTCTCCGGATAGGGTTAAGTTGATTGTTTACCCATCAATGAGTAGAACGTCATCTGTAAGAGCCGTTACATGTTAACATTGGTAACGGACATAACATTAGCGATAAGAGTGGGTTTTGCAAAACTATATATACAGAATATTCAGAGAATTTAGATCGTTGGTATTCGTTAAAATAGATACCATTTTTCATCTATGTCCAAGGACCGCATGTTTTAAAAATTGGGGCTCTACATACTCGTGCGTATATGGGTACATATCTATGCACTAGGTTTATACAAAAATTATTAAAAAAAAAAAAACTGAACGTATAAAACATAAAAGGGATTGATCTCCACCCTACCAGCATTTTTTCGCGCCATATGTGGAAACTTTTACAATAAGGGGTGAATGACAATTTTAGCGGAAAACTACCCCCCGATTCTAGACCTATACTTGAGCAAACTCTGGGCAGCATCTGCAATTTCACATAAATTCAAATGCACTGCAATTGAGACGTACAACAATAGAAGAGCATTAGCCTTAACTTATATATCTGGGTCCTGGGGTGTGTTCATCTATGTACAGAATACAACCGCACAGCGCAAGTACGCGTTAACTTAGCATGTGGATTTATGACCAAACTAGTCTGGCTGGCACGTGTTATTTCTCACCAGCCAGCGTTAGTACAGTTATGCTTTATCGCCATCACTATAAGAACTATATTCGCAAAAACTAGACTTTCTGTCCGTAATTATGTATTCCGCATTTGAATCTGCTTCCTTTGTTATGCCCTTATCTGCTGTGCCATGGATGGATTTGAGCAGTTGCAATGGGAATCAAAACAAGTGGGTCTATTCTATGTATGTATGTATATATGCGCGCGTATTGAAAGTAACGGAGGGTGGTGCGTAGTCGGAAAGGGATTCTCTTCTAGTCGTAGGGATTCAAATCAGTACAAATCACAGATGCGCATGTCCGGATAAATTCAAGCTGGTAGGTGTGACGTAGAAACCAACAATAATAATCGCCTGCAGGACTAGGGTTTTCAGTTTACGTAATGGGTTTATGTGGGTACTGAGAATAGGCAAGGAAGGGTGGTATATGCTTTTATCTAGTTTCAAAAGTACATTGACCTCAGCTCCGGTAGGAAGTGTTATAGAAATTATGTTTAGAACTTGGTCTACTAACACACGTTATATAATAATTTGGCTACTTACATGTATATTTCCGTTTTTCATAGTTCAAATTTGGGAGGAGTATAATAGCGCTGACAAGAATTCAAGAAGTTTCCTAAGGAGTTTTTATATTCTGTGGCCTAGTTACGTATACGTGTAGATGTGATTGGTTCTTTAAAGAATTTTGGTGGACGGAAAGAGACTTTGGGCCCTAGATTGCAGTAATTTCAGGAAAGAAACAGACTATCAAATACTTTTTCTAACTTTTGGTGGGGGTGTCAATGCAATGATGCCCACCAGGAGTAATTGGAAAGGGAAGGAGATGGTGGTAAAATCCGATATTTCTATATTTACGCATGGATCCAAGACGAGACCGGGCACAGGGGCTGGAGTGTACTTCAGAGACCTTCCAAAGGCATGAGTCTTATAGACTGCCGGACAAATATGGTGTTTTTCAGGCAGAGCTCACATCGATTTACCAGAATGCAATATTGGTAAATATGTGCAGAGTCCGTACGGCACATCTGCATATACACTGACAGTCAGGCAGCCATCAAGGCACTGGATCCTGTGCTGGTAAAATCGAAATTGGTGCAGACTAGCCTTGAGGAATTGGCTATAAGGCCCAAGGTAACACTATATGTTGGGTACGTGACCACAAGGATATCCCAGGCAACGAAATGGCTGATAAGTTGCGCAAAATGGGTTCTGAAATTGATATGGAATCATCAGGGGCGCCTATCAAAAGGCAAGCCTCCGGTGGACCAGGAGGGAAATATGCCTTATTTCGAGACAATTGTGGCATTATATGATAGGAACAGGACAAAAGAACTGCTTAACGCCAGCAGAACAGATACCAGAAATCTAGTAGGGGTCATTATGGATCACTGGGCCATAGGGGACCATGCATATAGCGGCGAACGATTTCTGCAAGAGCTGTAAGAAAATCGAATCCGTCCAACACGTGCTTTGCGAGTGTCCCACTCTAATGAATAAAAGAGGTAGCTTATTTCTATTATTCCTATCCCTTTGTTTGCTAAATATTACATCGTTATCAATAAAAGTTATATACCCTTCAATGGGTTCCTGGGAACATGAGGATCATGGGGAATGAAAGAACTGATCTTCTAATCAGATCTTGCTCTGGTTCTCCCTTCCTTGGACCGGAACCCGCGGTAGATCTTGCCATCTCGGTTATCGAGTCTCTCATCAAAGCGGATGTTCGCATGAAGCATAAGCACAGATAGGCGAAGTATTTGCGGGTGTACAAAACTTTTTCTTGATGGGCCTAATAGGAGTTTCTCTGATTTTCTCTTGGGGCTCGGAAGGAAACAATACAGAATACTGTGGTTGGCATCATTACCGGCCACAGCTCATTTCATGCTCATCTACCAAAGATGGGAGTTGTTGACAGTCCTGAGTGTCTGTTCTACCTGGAAGGATAGCCTGAGAAAAACGAACATTTTCTGGGTGCTTGTTTGACCTTTGTCGTTGCAGGCTGCATACGGTTGGGTCTACCCTTCTATTTGTAGATGAGCTGAAAAACTTACCCCATCTAGACCTGATGCGTTTCATTAAGAGGACAGGAAAATTTTGGTGAGAGAGTTTCTAGCTGATTACCACAATGGGCCACCCTATAGTCTCTGTGAGTGGGATCTCTCGTTCCCTGCCTTCAAAAAAAAAAAAAAAAGAAAAACTTGTATAAGTTTACACAAAGAGAAAATAATTTTGCACACATGAAAAATTTTCTGCCAACGGGTACTTAGTAAAATTGCATAATTTTTTTTACAGTGGAGATCTTAGGAAAACTGTGTCTCTTTATTATATTAAATGTAATGCTAAATACTCCCTACATGCAGGAATAAATGGTTATGACAGAAAATGAAAAAAAAGGAAAGGTGGTTCTTGGGAAAAGTAAAAAAGAAAAGAGTAAAAAAATATATTTCTACGCAATATAACGAATTGAAAAACTAATGAAACTGCACAACCTTACCCCAAAAATCTTCAATCTAAAATTTTTTTTTTGCAGTATTATCAAACTAAATACGAATCAAAAGTCAAAATTTTCGAATTCGACCCCAATACCGACCGCTACAGATATTCAGAGTATTGAAAAATAGCAAACAAAATCGTGAACTTCAAATGTTATTATTCAGTAATTTTCTGCTGAAAATGCAAATCTACGCGAAGCCTATACTATTTTTGCGAAAAATCGATTTGAAAAAATAGTTTCCTGCTCCTCAAAGGGCTATTACTTTCGAGATTGGGCTAGAGATTTCCAGCAGCCTGGGTTTTGTTTAAAACGTAATTCGGTTAGATATAGATGTAATAACCTGTTAAATCGATGAAAATGACCATCAATAATTCTTGAAGAAATCTTCCATTTAGCAAACTGCATTATCCACTCTCCGCTATACGCCTGCAAAATTAAAAGAATATTTTGCTGCTTATCCTATCAAGAATGGGTGAGAAATCTCAGATTTATAGATTTCGAAGCTCCAATGCTCCACACTTAGAATATAGAGAACAGGAAGTGTACATGTGTGTGCCCAGCAAACAATTTCTCAAAGTTTTGCTTTTGCGAAGAATTCTCGAAGAAGTAAAGTGTAGGAAAGAAATAGTTTCGGAAGTAAATAAAATCCATCATTTGAGAATACTTCGCTTTTCCAAGATGAACACGAAGTTTTGACTTAAAACAATTTGCTTGATCTGATTTTTCGATCATTTTTCATTTTAACTAAATATACTCAAAGTTTTACCTACTCTGAAGAGTCAAGTAGAAACTGTAAGTTCTGCGAATTTATTCCGTTGCGAAATTCATGCGCATTTCAGAAAATTCTTTCATTTCTAAATGACTCTGTTCGATAGTGGTCCTTTTTGTCAGAGGTTAAATATTATTTTTGTCAGCAAAAATCATGCTAAATATTTCCGTCAAAGACAACAATTTCCTTTAATTTTAATTAAAAAAAATGATATATGAAATCATTATGAAGATATTCTGTCTAAGGTGTGTAAAAGGTAATAACTCGTTGACACGTTTCGATATCGATTCAGTTTTTCAAAAAAACTCGAGTATATAAGGTTATTATATGCAACCAGAATACATACAAAAAGTTCGAGATAACTTCGATAAAACGACTCGGAATCGAATCGATTTTATGATTCGATATAGCGTTTCTTTTTTTTGGATCGATATCGAATCGACAACGACTTCGAGATCGAACTCTTAGTTCACCTTAACGAATCGTGTTCGATTCGATATCGTATCGAACTGTTTGCTGGGAATTCATTTATAAAAGTTGTCCATTCAACTTTAAAAAGTATGTCCGGGCTTGGAATGGGAGATTTCATATTTACTTGTACTGCTGTTTCAAATATGAATATAGAAAATTGGAAGAAATCAACGCAGTGGAACATCATTTAGATTTTTGTGGAAACATCGATTAAGGCTTGGTGAAATATCAAAACCTGCCCAAAAATATAGAAAGTTTGCAAAAAGTTCGGGTAGCGCTGAGCAATTTAGTGATGTTCAAAAGTAAATAAAAGCATTTTTTTTACTTGATTTATAGTTATGTGCTCAGTTACAATGTTTACAACCAGAACAAATAATGGAAAATAACCGCTCAAATATAGAAGGAAATGTTCAAGTCCAGGCGGTGAAATATAAATGGATTAACGAAGAAAAAGAAGATAATTGTAAAGAATATTTTAATGGCCGATGGTGATGATCAAATGTTTTCGAATGCAATTAAGCGAACACTTAAAATAATTGCATTAACATAAGACACGAATATTACCCTCAAAGCATTATTACCAATTTAAAATTAATAGGGGAATTATTAGCAATTTTAAATTAATAATGGGGAAAATGGAATGTATTGGAATCAAGGATTAAAATGATGTTTACAGAATTTCTTCTTTAATATTATTGAATCTAGATATATTAAAAGAAACATTAATATCGATGGATTACCTTCATTCAGAAGCTCTAAAGTTGAATACTGGCACATATTGGCTAATATTCATAATATACCGGAATGTAAAATTATGGTCATTGGTATTTATAGGGGCATTGTCAAACCCCCCGAATGTGGAAGATTTTTTAAGAAGTTTTATAGATGAATAAAAGGAACGAAATTTTCTCAATAACGGACAGAAACTCAGTGTTAATATTCGCCGTTTTATTTGCGACTCGCCCGCATGATCATTTGTAAAGGGTTTACTTTAATTTTCAATTTAATAAAATGAAGTAAAAAATATAAAATTTTTAGGTATTGCTTACTTCAAAACAGTCAGTTGATGAATATAATTGGGTTTCACGTTTAGATTGTCAAAAAACAACTGATGATGGATTTCGTTCACAAAATGTAGATTTACATTGTAAATGTTATTCCACTTCTTTAGGAATTATGTCGGCATAATGAAAAAATTTTGAACTGGATGGAATAATGGTAATTTTACTTTATGAGCTTCTAAAATATCAAAAGAGATTCATCGTGCAGTACGTGGGTTTGATGGGCTATCAAATTGAAAAGGACAAGAGTATCGCACATTCTTATACTATTTAAAGTATTTTCAATTTAAAAGTTGCAATACTATGAATATTTCTTCCAATTCTTTTGTGCAATTAGCACAGTTTATTATTACATGATTTTGTTGAAAATTATGTAAATTTATATGGTATTACACAATGTACACAACTTAGTACATTCGGTAGATGCAATTAGGAAGGTAGGTAGGGGTAGGATTCGAAAATAAACGATAAATTAAACGATTGAGAAGAAATGGTACTAAACCATTAGCACAAGCAGCTTGACGTATTGATGAATTAAACAAAGTTATTAAACAAATTCAGAATAACAATATAAAAACTATTTAAAATTACAAAGAAAAAATGATGGCGGCAAATTAAAAAATGCATTACTCCAATGTGATAACTTTTGTTACAAAATACAATTGTATGGCGTTATAATAAATGCAGAACAATTCCAAAATCAATGTTGAAACAAAAATGATTAACTCAGTTTCATACAAAAAAAAACAACTCTTATTTACGGGATTCTGCCCTAAAATTAATTACAGAATTTTTTAAATTTCCAATAAAATCATCTCATTTGAACATATACGAATCTAATTGTGCCGAAAACCTACCACATTTATATATTGACTAGTATTAAAACTAAATTAGTACCTATGAGATATAAAAGGGGAAAAATTGTATTTATTTCATTGCTTCATACTTGCTCTTCGGAAGATGAAAAAAAATTATTAAATAATTTAGATATCGTTTCGAAAACGATTTAACTCTGGTTTTAATCAAAATGTATATCCTTTCTATATATATATTACAAATGTCAAAATATCAAAATAATAAACAACCACTTTTCAACACGTATATTTATATATTTGGCAAAATTCATACGTTATTCAGGTAATATAAAATAATGAAAATAATTAAGATATAATTACAAGTATATTTGAATGTTATTAAAAATTTGTAAGGCTAATTACAGTTTTTGGCTTTTTTCGTGCAGGAATTTGAAGTCATCATGCTTAAATAAAACATGACAACGAAGCGATGTACGATACAGATGGTTCACTATTACCCACCATCGCGTTTAGTTTAGTCACCGAGCGAACTGGTAGGTACTAAGGATTTCGCAAGTTATGGGTTGGAGAAGAGCGAATCATGGCTTATTACATAAAAGTAATCTATCCATCTGTATTCCAAATCTATCGTTTTAACAAAAAATTTTTAGTGAGAAATATTAAGATGGAGTGATGTCTAAAATATGATGAATACAACGAGTGTGTATTACGCGCGTTAATATCGACTAATGTGTTAAGAGGTAAACAAAGTACTTAAAAGAAGTTTGCCGTGGAGGCAGCTAAAGGCTTTACTGAACGTTTCTCTCCAGCCACGGAGCTCTTCAGCAGTTTTCCTATCAATGAAATTGTCTACGGTGTCTGGTTAAAACACGAAATTTGTAAAATGAATCTATAAAATTAAAGGACTGCTTCTTTAAGGATTATTTTATTATCTTATTACGTTAATATTAAATAATTCTACAAGGTGTGGTGTTTGAAAATGCACGTAAAGTTTAGAATCCAATTGTGCCTTGGAATTTCTTTGAGCTATTTCTCCCTCACTGACTATTCTCCTCGATCTTCCACATACCCTTCTTTCTCAGTGCTATGATATTAGCGTCAGCCTTGTAGACGACAGAATACATCAAATCTATATGTAGTGTACCGATTATTGTTACAGTTCTATAAAATGACTATAATGCTTCTATAGGATTAAAATAATGTTTAAATAAGAAAGCCTATATTGAAATTTTCTTTGAGTATAGTGTTTGAGGATCAGATAGTTAGAAGGGTCAACGTCGTTGTCTGTGGAACTGCAGGCCCGCGTTCGAGTTATACCAAGGTAAGAATTATTATATTTCAAATAAAGTAAAAATTTAATTAAATAAAAATTACCAAAAATACATACATACATAACTGGAATATACGAGCTCAGGGGAAAAACACAAAATGAAATGAGAGTAATAAAGAAAAGAAGCGAACAAATATTTTTTAATTTTCTAAGAAAATTCATATAGCTTTATAGAATTTCATTGCAATATTATAGAAGCATAGTTTTATAAAATTTTTTTAGAATATGTAATTATACAAGCCCTATAGCAGTTTTATATGAAAATTAATTATAGCATCCCGACTGACTCCTACGCACAGCGCTTTTACAGCAAAAATACAAAGACGCTTATACAGCTAAATGGAGCATCTATAGTGCTATAGAAATTCTCTCAGCCTTTATAAAGCACAAATTGTTAGTTGGGTATACAAGATAGAAAATTTATTTTTTCCTGTCTTGTTTTATATAAATTTTTATATTTTATATTCATATTTCTGTTCATGATTTTTTTAACGACACCTGAAACATTTTTTTTTTGCTATACTTATATTAAAAAACGGAGCAATATCAAAAGGAAAAGGTGAATAAAATCAACATTGAAAGTTTTAAATTTATATTTCGAAAATCAAAAGATGAAGAAATCAATAACTAGTCGGAAGTCTCAATATACAATCTGATTTCTATTACTCCTGTTATATAGAAAATTCCTTAAAAGACTTTGTCTTCTCTGAAAACTTCCCACCCATTAAGTGTAATAAAATGAAAATAAAATAAAATATATTTTCAACGAATGGAGGTTTTTAGAAAATCCTTTAATAAACAAAAACGTTATAACAACAATTCGATATATTTAATTAGGTATAATTCAAAATCGAAAGATAATGCTATAAAGCGGCTAGAATCCGATTAGGATGGATCTAGCATATAATGATGCTAATTTTGATGATTAATTTTCTTGTTTTGCCCATAATTAATTTCTACAAGACTCTCCTCCTGCCATCGCCTCATCAAAAGAAAGCATTCAAAATCAATGAAAAAACAATTCAGAAGAAATTGACGAGTTCAAACCCATAATACCTACTTACTTATGAACCTTTTTGAACTCCCAAGAGATTTTATTGCACGTAACCCTTGACTTATTGTTAGCGAGTTCTAATAAAAAGAGCAGATGCTGTGGTCAAACACGCGACTGACCTATGTCCATTATCAAGGATAAACAAAATGTGCGGTCAAATTTCAAATAAAATTATACGATGGGTGTCTCTCTTGAAGTTTGCTTATAGCCATTTCTTAACCCTTTTATCCTAACCTTTGTTTTCGTCGATAAATGCGAATATAGAATTGATAAATGATTGCGAGCCAGAGCCAAGTATGTACATCATTATAATTATTATAATTAATGTCGTCTGTGTGAAAAATGTTTTTTTTTTATTCTCCAGGAAGTATATCTAGATATAGTAGACAGGAATTTTTTTTTTGGGATACCCTCTATAATCAGTATGTATTTATCCCAGGGGCTGCTCATATCTGTAATACATATATCTAACAACACTAAATCCCATAAGACCCCTCTCGGAAAAATCGAGAAAAATTTTCAGGACGTTCGTTGACCTCTTAAGACTATACTTGGACCCTTCTTCTCTTGTCTGTCTTCAGCTCATAATATGTCGAATATATCATTTTACTTTCTCGCCAAAGATGAGGAAGCAAAATACAAAAAGAAAAAAAAAAGCAACTATATTTACGAACTCATCCTAATAAATTTTTAGGTATATCTACACTGAATCTGTCAGTCAGATCTGATGCGCAGATATTATACCTACCTACCTACCTACCTAGATGTTTTCTACCTGAGAATATTTAACTAAAGCATCGGTGGGATAATTTCTATCGTTTGGATTTGCATAAAAGATTCGAGGATTTCGATGGAATCGGCAATAGGTATGAGAAGTGGTGGGTCTGAAAATCAGGTTTTTAATTGTTTAGATCCCTTTTTAGTTCATTAAGTTATCCATATAAAGGGATTGGGAATATGTATAGATTTGGAGCATGTTGGGGGGGGGGGGGGGGTAAGAAATCCTATTTGGGCTCTTCAGTCATAATTGGTGATCTAAATTCTGAGTGAAATAGAATTAAATAATAAAAAAAAGTCATAATAATAATAATAATAAGTGATGTAAAGCACTCATTTTATATCTTCGTAGAAATTCGTTTAAGGTTTCATTGAATATTTTGCACTTTTCATTGAATTTGCAGATTATTTTAATCCAAAAAGTCCTGACTGAGAAAGTTGGAAAAATATGAACTAATTGATAGCAAAAAGTTGATTACGAGCAGTACCTAATTCAGAGAAGTAAATTATGAAGTTTCACGGTACTGAGAGTACGAGAAAAAAAATTCCGATATTGTAAATTTGTTGAGCCATAACTTAACAAGTGAAAACGCTAGAATTAGTCTAAGATCAATTCTTATGATACCCTAGATGAATGCCCATATAAAATTTTGATTTTTTGCATTGGTTTCTAGCATATATTTCTAGAACGGCTCGTCGGAGAGAAAAAATGATTATAACCAATTTTATAGGATTTCATATTCTGAAGAAGTTTTTAGTACAATAAAAATGTCTTGGACTGATCGTTTTCACAGTATACATAAAAAACCTAATTTTTTATATGGCAACACCAAGAATAAGTTGCCCGATTTAGTCCATTTTTGAAGTTTTATTTGCTAGAACAATGAAAACACCACGTACCAAATTTCAGCTCTCTACGGTGACTCGTTCTCAGGCAGTGTTCAAATATATAACGGAAAACGAAATTTTTGTATGGCAACCCCACGAAGGAGTTGCCCGATTTGTCTTATTTTCGAACTTAATTTTACTTTTTTTTTTTAAGTCCGTGTACAAAATGTCAGCTCTCTAAGTGTACGCGTTCTCGAGTTATCGTGCGCACGGACGGACGGACGGACGGACGGACGGACATGCAAAAATCAGAATAACTTTTAATTTTATGCGTGGGTGTCCAATTCATTTTGCTCTACCATCATTATTTCGAGGTGTTACAAACGGAATGACAAACTTAGTATACCCCTTTAGATTTCATCTAGGGTATAAAAACGATCCCGTCGTGTTCGAAGCCGGAGTCGAAGCCGTACTCACGACAGAGGCCATAGTTGTGGTTCTGATTCATCTGTTAAAGAGCGTCGTTACACTCAAAGAGGATCGACCGAAAGCACAGCCGAGTCATTACATAAATTCGCAAGCGCTATAACGTCTCTTGTAACAAACGCGAATTCCAGACAACAAAACTTCTCTTATAAAGGGGAAGTAGTACCAGCATTTATACCGGAGGAACAAATTCCGACCGCCGACATATGGTGCCGAAAAGTGGATGAACTACGGGAAGTATACCAATGGCCAGAGGAAACTACTATATATTTTTGGTGTTATGAAAGTTGCAAGGCTTAGTTGATACTTGGTACAAGGGACTTAACACTGTTAGGTTTTTTTTGGGTTGAGTGGAAAAGAAAACTACAAGAAGCATTTCTAACAACTCGTGAATATTTTGAAACATTAAAAGAAATGATACGACGAAAAGCACAACCATATTAATTTAACACAAAATACTTTTACGAAAAAATGGCATTACTGAACCACTGTGAAATTACCGGTGCGAATGCAGTTTCATGTATTATAGAAGGGAAGGATTCGAAGGCGAATCAACATGAAATACCGGAGTCCCTCTACAAATATCTAAGTGCAATAAATGACTACCCATCTACGCTGCAAGCCAACCAATTTATGTAAGTCAGTTTATAAAAGAAAATGTCAAGACTACGACTGAAATGAAAAAAACAAGCCGATTTATACCAGCATTACCTGCTTTAAGTGTGGGAAAAAAGTGACTTTCGAAAATAACATAGAAGAGTGACATTAAACGTTTTTCACAAAAAAATATGTTGGAATTAAAGTATTTTTTTTAATTCGTTTATATGTTAATAATAGTATTTCGGTATTTTCCGTATACGCGTGACTTTAAAAATTCAAAAAATAAAATGTTCAGGTCAAAAATATAGGTGAATTTGCATGGGGTTCGTTGGGGATGGGGGTTGTAACCCCCCCCCCCCCCCCCTAGAGGTCGTCCAAAATGGGGCGTGTGGGGTATCAAATTTAAGAGGGAATAGAGTGTGATCGAGTGGTACCTTTCTTGGTACAGGAAACTTCATAAGGATGTTTTTACCGTTAAAAATGCTTTTTTGGCACCTGAATTCCTTGATTTTGCATATATTTTGCCCGTTCTTTCTTTCGTATGAATTAGCGGTCTGTTGTGAATTTTTTTTGTTTAGGTGACAATTTTCGCCGATCTAACGGTTCTTTGCAAACACATGATTAAACTAACTAAAGCCCATATTCACTCAAAAAACGGCCATTTTCCACTTTAAAAAGAGTCTACTATGATACATCGCCTACCAAAATGTCGCCAATGAAAATATCGCTAAACAAAATATAGACTTAAAAAAATCCCGACTGCTTAAATGTTGCAGAAATAAATGACAGCCGCGCAGAATGTCGCATTTTAAAGTGTCGTTTTCGAAATGCCGACAAAAATTGCAACGCGCGCTACAACTAAGAACTACATATTCCGTCAATTGTTGTCGGCATTTACTTAACTGTTTTCGAATAATGATATTTGCTTATTTTACAAATGTAATTTTGAGAAGAATTATATTTGCGGATCTTCCAGAAAAAGATCGCAGTCTAGAACTAGTTTTTTGGTCAATATCCAAACAACTCGCTTGTAATTTGCCCAAGATACAAAATAAGGTGGAAGCTTGGCATCGGAGATCTCAACTCATTGTTGGAAAACCTCTTATTGGATTGTATAAATTAATAGAATACTTCTAGCATGACTACTTAATTGTAAAACCAAGTTGAAAAAGTGCAGGCGGAGAAGTTATAAAGAGCCAAGAGAAATATTTAAAAAAAGAATAAAAGTTGTTTTGGTTTCCCTTTAAAAGGGACTGGTTAATTTCTTTTCGAATTATTTCCGAAATTAATTATCGAATTTAAAAACTAATTAGATATGTGAATATTAGGGGACAAAATTTAGATGCGATTTCATTCTACAAATACTTTACGTTTTAACATTTATATTTAAAAATTTATAGAAGACGACCAAATTGAGCTTTTTTCGGATCACCTCAAATTATCTGGACACACTAAAAATGATATTTCTTTGTAAATCTTGGATGGATTTCAATAATTTTTTTTTCACAGTATAGCTAAGATAAGCGCGGTATTACTACGGTGTAAATTTAAAGGGTATGGCCGGAGGGTTGGCGAGGGTTGGAGATAAAAACAAGAAAATATTCGAATTTTTTGAAAAATAATTTTTATACGTCTATCTCTTACAAGCTCAAGGAATCTGCAGAGGAGCGCATTTTTCTCGGTTTGAAATTAAAAAAAAACAAGAGTCTTTTAGCAGCAGTGAATACGGCCAGAAAGTGGTGAGGACAAAATATGCAATCTTCAAGGTAAGCGCTTGTCATCAAGGTTGGCCCACTGTGATTGTGTGCTTGGATGATGCCGTAAAAACGTCTAGCACCAATCCCAACGAAGTCTGTCAATAAAACACTAGGAAGATGCCCACCAAAAAAAGCCCTCTTAGAACAATGCAAGAGAGAAGTGTATTTGAAGTGCGTCAATACAACGACATTTTCCGGAAATGCGATTTTGCTAAAAAACAAGAAAATTGAACAAATTCAGCTTTTTATTTCATTCAGTTAATAATTTCCAGATCATTTTCAATCATTTCAATACATTTTTCGTCGACTGGCCAACGTTGACAGCATTTTTCACCCAATCAATCTGCAATGTTCAGCAAAAGTGTTTCCATTTCCCAGACCTTTCTAAAAATATGCTTGGATTTACGAAACGCTTTCTTAAACGGAAGCTCTGGGTAAAAGTTAAAAGGGTGTCCACCCTGACGACACTACCCAACTATTTTTTTGAAAAAAAAAAACTATTATTAACAAGCATTTTTTTTTCGTTTAAATTAAATTTTAAAAATAAAATAAAAACAAAATAAATAACTAAAAGTATACCTACGTGTAGGTAGAATAGAACTAAGAATAAAAAGAAAATTGAATATAAAAATAAAAATGAAAAATGAAAATAAATGATTAAAAATTAAAGAAATTAAACAACGAGCAAAAGAAATGAACGAAATTAAAAGTAATGAGTAAAATAAAACTAATTAAGAACCAAATTGATAATTGATTAACCGATTTAGCCATGAAGGCCTTTCCCCCGCCAAAAAACGACATATTTAAAATTACGCATTCAGACAATTCCACAAACGCGTAGCTTGAACGAAATAAAAGCAGAAAGCAGCGACAGAAGCAGAGGCAGAAGCAGTAGCAGAAATTCGACATTTCTGCTTTGCCAACCACATTGAAAGCCGAAGCAGAAAACAGTTACTTGTCAACTTCAAATGTCAGGTGCTGGAGTCTCACATTGCACAGAGTAATGGAAAACAGGAATAAGTAAATTAAAATGTCGTACAGAATTCAAGAATCGCAGTTAATTGCTAAGGTACTCTGGTTTGCCTGTATACTATATGGATTTTGTGGAGGCCTTCTCTGTAGGTACTCATTAAGAGAACAACACAGCAAGTTATTTCTGAAAGATGAAATGTGATTATACCGTCAAGTCCATAACACAAAACTAACACAGTCATTAAATGCTAGCTACGTTCAGTGTGGAAATACTAAGCTGTCATTTATAAAATAAGGAAGAAGACGTGATCTGACCAGAAATAACCTGGTATCAATTGGCAAAATACTAGCCAATAACCATAGTCGCCGTAGGCCACCATAAATTTTACGTATTATATGACCAATGTGGTAAAAGAATTTCATTTTCATGCCAAAATATTTCAAACGCCTACAAAAAGGCAAAGTAGAGATTTGAGTGGATTCAGTTTTAAATCATTATTTTTGTTAAGCTACGAGATATTTTCCATGGCGGAATTCATACGATCTAAGCAATCTTCTAAGAGGCCGATAGGTCTGCTAATTTGAATCTCCACGTCATCAGCATATAAATGAATATTGCAATTGTCAATGGAATTGGGCAAATCATTTATAAACATACTGAACAACAATGGACCCAATATGGACCCTTGTGGTACACCGGAACTTAGCAGATAAGCACTGTACACAGTATCACCGATTTTCACATGTTGAGATCTTCCTGATAGAAAGCTACCAATGATCGAAACAGCCGGATTAGAAAATTTAAAGTAAAGCATTAGTTTTGATAGTAATTTAGGATGATTAACTGAGAGAGAAGTCGAGTAATGTTAAGACACATAAATTGTTCATGTCAAGTGATTTTCTGATGTTAGACGTAACTTCAATCAAAACCGTATCGTAACTTTGGAACCGACAGAAATCAGATTGGTAAGGATTGAGCAAGTTAGGACAATCCAAATATTCAAGAGACAATAACTTCTCTAGTAGTACTTTGGCCAAGAAGCAGAGACAGCTTACAGGGCGGTAATCAGCTGGTTCCTTTGCTTTTTGAAACTTAGGAACCGGTAAAACTGTTGCACTTTTCCATATAGATGGGAACTCAGAGGTGGTTAGACAGGTGTTGAAAATTCATAGCAATGGTTAGATAATCCATGGGAGAAGTATTTTTACAAATCTGTGGGAGATTCCTTCAGGTCATAGGTAAGTCCATAGATTTCTGGTGGAGAGATTATGCGAAAATTTTGCTGCGTAATACTGCTTCTTGGCTGTACGAATTTTAGTATTGGCTCTATTTCAGCATCCATCCTGATACTGCGTGTATGTACAGAAACAAAGGAATCATGGAAAAAAGTTACTAATTCGTAAAAAAATTTGAATCTAATTATTGACAGAGACGGTGCTGACATTAATACGATCCCAGGGCAAAATTTGACATTCTTCAAATCAATGCGGCCACATTTATGTTATTATAGTTACGAAAACTAACTATTTTATAAAGAGGACAAGAGGGCAAGTGGCGGTATGTTATTAGCATGTAAGAGAAATTTAAAGAATTGTGAATTTGTGAGATATGCAGATGTAACTAATAGCAATCAAAATGGTAATAAAAACCAAAGTAGTATATAAAAACCAAAGTAGTATATATCCTGCCAACATATCTGAACTGCACTAAATGGCAGCAAGATTTTGAAAAGTTGAAAAATGTGTTTTTTGAGAGCAAAATGAATCAGTTTGTCATAATAGGGGATTTGAATATTCGGTTAGGTGAGGAACAAATACTAGATGAGTATCTGTTGATAAGCTTGACAAAGGTGAACAAGGTGAGGAACTCTAAAGATAAAAAAGTAGACTCTCGGGGAAAAAGGTATTTGGACTTTCTTGACGAATGTGGCGCCGTAGGGCTCAACGGAAAAATGAATGGGGATAATACGGAAGAATTTACATTTCTTGGAAGCATGGGATCTTCTGTTAATGATATATGCGCAGTGTCATGGGAGGCTCTAAGATATGTAGAAAGTTTTGAAGTCATACTGGCAAATTTTTCGGACCATGCTCCAATATGCTTGGCAATTAGGTATACAAAACGAGAGGATGAGGCTAAGGAGATGAGGATGCTGCCGAAGATGTGCTGACAGCGTAATAATGCCGAGCAATACAGAGAATCGTTACAGAGGCTATTGTTGAACGACACGCTCAAAGACTCGAAGCAACAAGGTCTGCTTAATTTTAAGGATATTATATACAAAGCAGCTCGATATAACCCCAGTCAGTTACAAAATTGTAAATCTCCAAGGAGTAAGTGGTATAGTACGGAATGTTTAAAAGCTAGAAATAAATCTTTTAGGTTCATAAATCTCTAAAGAAGAAATAATAATGAGGATGCAAAAAGATTTATTTTATATAGAGGCTAACAATCACTATAAAAAAGTATGTCAAAGGGCCCGTGTTCAATACTATATAGGTAATTAGGGCAGAGATTAGCTCAGGTTAGGGATATAAAAGACTGGTGGGCATTAGCTAGGGAACTTAGACACCAAAAAATCGTATCTGGTAATGATATTACTATGGAAATGTTCGTAGAGCACTTTGAAAGTTTATTAAATCGCAAAAGAGCGACAAAGCAGGAAAGAAAAAAATTTAAGGCTTTTTTGTAGACTTCAAAGCGGCATTTGACTCGATAGACAAGGCAGCCTTATTTTACAAGCTACTAAACATGGGAATGTCAGTCAAGTTTGTCAATATTCTGAAGGCTTTGTATACAGGCACAAAAGCGGTAGTTTGGAATGGGCATGAAGATGGGCGTTAGACAAGGTGACCTTCCTAGCCCAACGCTTTTTGCATTATTCATAAATGATTTGGAAGAAGGCATAGCGTATGCAATACACGCTTAGGACTACTAATGTATGCAGGTGATATAATTTTGCTCACAGATGACCCAAATAAGCTGCATAGAATGACCTGTAGGCTAGAAATATATTGCGAAAGATGAAATTAAATTTAGGTAAGTCAAAGATCATGGTTTTTAGAAATGGGGGTAGATTGTCGGCGCAGGAGAACTGGCACTACAAAGGCAAAGAGATAGGAGTAGTTAATATTTATAAATACTTGGGAATAACTCTAACACCTACTCTGTCTCTGTATAAATACATGAAAGAAAGATTAAGTCTAGCAACAATACTTGGAGTTACTTTTTAATAAGATCTGATGTTGCTTTATTAGATAAATATGAAGTATTCGAAGAAGTCACGCGTGCTGTTATGTGCTATGGTGCTCAAGTCTGGGGGTTTAAGGAGTATAAAAATGTGGAACAAATGCTAACGTACTTTATCAAAAGGATATTACGTTTGCCGAAAAGCACGTCAAATTATATGATTTATATCGAGACGGGTTTGAACAAAATATTTTTGTATTCCATGGAGTTACACTTTAAATATACAGGGTTTTCCAATAAGAGGTGTTATTTTGATATTCAAAGAAAAATGCCATTTTTTGAGATAAATGATCGATAATCTTTATTTCATTATAAAGAGGAAGGTATGCCGTTAATAATGGAAAATAACATCAGCCAAATGACCACCACGACCACGCCTACAGGACCATATCCTTTTTATGAAATTTTCTATAACCAAATCGCAAAGTGGCTGCCCTATGTCCTCGATAGCCTCACGAATTCCATCTTTGAGGTCTTGAATCGACGCTGGGCTGTTGGCGTAGACCTTCTCTTTCACGTGGCCCCAAAGGAAGAAGTCGCAAGGTGTTAAGTCACAAGATCTCGGTGGCTTCGAGAGATAACACGGTCCGGAAACTTTTCCCGTAAAATATCAATGGTTTCGTTGCTTGTATGGCACGTAGCGCCGTCTTGTTGAAAGTAAACGTTGTCCAGATCAATACCATCCAATTCCGGCCATAAAAAATCATTAATCATCTGTCGATAGCGCAATCCATTCACCGTAACTGTTGCTCCAGCCTCATTTTCGAAAAAGTAAGGTCCAATGCCCCGCGGGACCATAAACCGCACCAAACAGTCACACGTTGAGGATAGAGAGGCTTTTCAACAATAACTCTTGGGTTTTCCGAGCCCCAGATGCGACAATTTTGCTTGTTGACGAAGCCATCGAGGTGGAAATGGGCCTCATCACTCAATATGAGTTTTCGATGGAATTGCGGATCATTATCATTTTTCAATTTTAATAATTTCAATGCGTTGTTGAATCGTGTATCGTTCCATTTTTATTAATGGCGTAGTCTCTACTTGTCAAATGTCAAAAAATGACAGCTCCAAAAGTGACACCTACCGAAATAGCGGGCTAATTAAAATAACACCTCTTATTGGAAAACCCTGTATAATTAATGTGCTGGGGATGGAGGATATACGACTGCCGAAGAGACTTGCCACCGAATGTATAAGTAAAAGGATATTTTGGGTGCCGGAACTCAGAAATCGCGGCCATGTTCCACGATATATATCCTAGGTTAGTACATGATGGTCTTCATAGATATTTTAATGACGAATTTTCTATATAGGTTATAAGAGTTTTGTTTGAAGCCCGTGGAGGATTACTGGATCTCAATGCTAGAGCTTTTACATACGCGATTTGTTCTATGTATAATAGAGAAGATCTAGAGAATACGTATCATTTTATTGCAGTATGTCCCATACTCAAAGAATACAGAATTAGATATTTTGGCAGGAGTACGTTGAACGAGGGCGAATTTTTTGAGTATATGAACGGAATAGGTTGGAAGATGCTATATAATTACATTAGGGAAGCATATAGATATCGAAGAATGCTGGTTAACGAATTCAATTGTTAAAAAAGAAATAAGATGAAAGTTTATTTATAGATAGTTGAGATAAGATGGTTATAAGTTAGATGAATTAAATCTGGAATGCCAACTGACAGACGGCTGTAGGCCATGTCTTGATGTTTAGGAGAGATGAATCATGTAAATTTTATTCCTATTGTTGAATGAATAAACATTATTATTATTATTATTATTGCTAGAACTCTGAAACGAATCTGGTGCACATGAAAATCAGAAATCATTTAGGAAGAGAAGGGGTTTTCACATTACATTATTATTAATTCTCAAATAAAATAAAGGCTGCTGCGAAAGCAGGCTTCGATGTTGGCTACTATATTTCAAGCTATCTTTCAAGAGGGATCCGAACCTGCTATAGTAAGCACATCTTTTTTCTGCTATACCTACCTACTCTTGTACATAAATCCAAAATTAAAACACTACCTGAAAACAGTTTTTTTTGGTCTACTAAAATGTTATTTTAACACAATCCATATGTAAGGAAACCACAAATTTCTTTATACCTTTGGTAATTTGAGATGAAATTCAATCGCGATACGTAATTTCTTTGATAATCCTCGAATCTTCAAGGATTATTAGTTTTCTTTGCCTCCCAATTATGAAACTAAGCAAAGGCACAAAAGCAACTTTCACTGAACATTAGTGATTTCGAGGTATACATCTAACCCTTCCTTCTTCTAAAAAACCTCAGTCAACAATCATCTGACATATTGGGCCCTCCGCTGAGTTACCAATCGTACAACAAAAAAAAAAAAAAAAAAAAAAAAAAAAACGCGCCAGAAACCAAATAACTAATTCCACGATCAGAAAATCAAATAAAGGATGAAAAGGTAAGAAAATCCTTTTTGTCCGGATTCAGAGTCTATATTTTCCTGCTGCTGTCGAAGACCTTTTTTTTTTTGTTACCTTTTTATACCTGGACGATGGTAGGTACTGTCACAATGTACCTATCACGTATAGAGATATATGTACAGGTGAAAGTAACGGTTCCGCCTATATTTTAGCACGTACCAAAATATACATATATAAAAAAAAACAAAAACATAACAAAAGTAAAAAAGTAAGGAATTCGCAAGGGAATTTTATATTGAAAAGGACACATATATTTTTTCGCATGTCTTACTTGAAATTATGAGAGTTTCGCAGGAATCAAGATCCCAGAATTATATGTAACACACGTTTATCCTTTTCTATTTTATGTCCAACAATATTTCCGCACAGGAATTCCTAACTGCAGATACGTATAGATAAGTATGTATGTAACACGGAAATTTGATGGAAGAGGTCCTGGTTTTGACCAACCCACCGTGACATTTTTATATAATGTACATCAACCATTTAGGCACTGGCGATTATTTATCTCGGTTAGTTGCTATTATTGTCCATTCAACGGCAATGATAACGCTTGAGATGGCCATTGAGCAAATATAATATTCATCAGCAGGACACAATGATAATGTGTTGGGATCCCTTTACCGGAGGAACACACATCAAACAATGGAGATAATCAAATGCCCTTCAAGATCCTTGGCAGATGCTACTTCCTTCTTGCGGAACTTCTTCCCTACGGTTAAGATATTCTTATACCGATACGAACGGTGTGCTCTTTGCGTAAACAGAAGGGGCGCTAACGCATTTTCTAAGCCCGAAATTATATAAGGCACCCGGTAAAAGATTTACGCTATTTGCGCGGACCCATTTCTTGTACTTTTCATAATCAAAGTGAAAAAAAAAAAAATTCAAGGCAGCTGCATCATCCTTATACAGAAAAATCCTTATTGATGGAAATTTATTATCTCCACTGAGACACTCGGATGCAAAAGATTTCGATTCGGAAGTAAAAAGTCTTTTTTGGATCGGAAGGGCATTGAACCTTTTCGGAGCAGAAAAAAAAATCCATAATTGAAAAAAATGGAATTTAGGGTAAAAAGTGAAAAATTATAATAAACTCTGCAATAAACCGCCAACCCACAAGATGATTTCCTTTCAGGATTCTCTTTACTTTCATTTCTCGTTCGTATTAATCGCCTTTGCATACATAAAAAGGAGAGAGTTAGTTAAGTCGACTTAAGATGCCGAAAGTAAATTAATTTGTGAAAATAATTATATTTCGATTTTATGAAGGTGGTGGTCAATAGCAAACCTTTTAACTGAAAAACAAAATGATCTTTATATGTCAATCGATATCTTTCAGCCCACGGCGGCGGTGCGGTGGACAATGACGTAAGGCAGATGTGATCTTATGAGTTACACCAAGATAGCACGAGCCATTCACCTGGAGATGAAAACTGGGGCGCCAATTGATCCGATATGTCAGCTGACAATAAACTTTTCGAGTTTTTGATCTTTTGATCACATAATGAGGAAGATTTGTGTTGTTTAAAAGAAAAAAAAAAGAAGTGATTTGTAAAGGATTCACTACATTCAGAATTTTTTTCTTTTTTGCTATGCTCGTTACAATTCTTTCATTTTAACTCGCTTTCTCGGTAAATATAGATCGGAAATGATCGCCCTTCAGTAAACTATGGTTCATGCAACAGCCTTCAGCTGAAAAGGACTGAGTTTATATGAGAATATATATTTTCGTAGAAATAGTTAAGACAGCAATCAAAACAAAACAATCACAATAGCTAAGTTTAAAGTAGAATTACAGTGAATGCTTCCTTTGTTCTCGTATTGTTCTTATTGGAGAAAGATTATGTTCGTGAAAACATTTCTTAATAATTAAAAAGTTTTAAAGAAATCGAGGAACTTTAGAAAT
Organism: Dioctria linearis; assembly: GCA_963930735.1. Taxonomy (NCBI): domain Eukaryota; kingdom Metazoa; phylum Arthropoda; class Insecta; order Diptera; family Asilidae; genus Dioctria; species Dioctria linearis. Next base: position 273,098,198 of record OZ005741.1, read on the forward strand.
GTAATGCAAATCGGTATCAAGATTAATTCTAATATCATCAGTTGAGTTAAATTGAGTAAAAAATTTAGTGGAGTTATATGGCAAGCTTTAAGATCCATAACCATGTAAATAGAATAGCTAAGTCAACTCTGTATTTTTAGTTCCTTTAGTACATGCCATTTCAGGCTTTGTTTTTTTTCAGTACTATGTATGTTTAAAGTTTGTGTGTAGAATACCGTTATAAACACGTCTTTATTTAAATTGAAAATATTGAAATTTTCATTCAATTGTTTCAAAATGCATTTTTCAAAAATAGTCGTCTGGCAATCGAAGGATCCCGAAATTCAAGATCGGATAAGGATCGATGTAGACATCACAATACCGTTACGGTAGTGGGGCAGTTGAATAAATATCGTTCTGCAGCAGACCTAGGGCATATCATACTGCAGCAGAACTTGGGCACAGCAGAATACTGAAAATCTGTCTTATGGCCGGTTTCACAGTCCAGACTTAAGCCAGAGCTTAGCTAAGCTACGGGTGTGGCTTAAACCCAGAACATAAGCCTACTCGGTTTCACAGTACTCGGTAAGCTGATGCTTAGTTAAGCCGCAGATGAAAATTTTTAAGTTGTCAGCACTGCTGTAATTGTGAATTTTTGTAAAGGCAAATTGCCATTGTGGATTAAAACCCAAGTGAAAGAAGAAATTTTTAGTTACCAGTTTATTGTGGTTTTTATGTGGAAGGATATCAAATTGAAAAACCATTGTTGTAGAAAGTTTCGACAACGTAAACCATCATAGCCGAATGTGTCTGCAGTCGGAACCGAGAATAATGATGCCTAATCTACTATGCGGGGTAAAACGACATGGATTTTTGTGTTTATTTCCCAGCATTTGAAAATTCATACTTGCAAAAATATTTCTTCTATTTAATTCATTTGACGACATGAGCACGAGCTTATGTGTAGTAGTTAATCAGCAAAAACGATGTATTCCTCAGGTATATTCAGCATAATTTAGAACCATCTAGGGGAATTTAGAGCATAACAACTGTAAACTGGAACTTGCACTTTCAGTATTAAAAATAAAGTTTTATATTAATTGTCTTGTCAGACTGCACTCTACATAACATTTTAGTTTGCTACAATCTTATATTATAAATTATTGAGACAAAATACTTGCTTCAATGTAATTCTATGATAACTGACAGGTCAACAGCTGTTTAATTTGGCAGCTTACTACTACTTACATATATCGTGTATATATATGCATTCTTCAGCTAACGATATCGCTTTGCAGACGTGGTTTTACCATGCATTGTAGAATAGGCATGTTCTCGCAATGTTGCGGGTACCTTCTCGTTGCTTATATTCTCTGCAGCAGATAAATATCAGATTTTTGTCTTAAACTTTTTGGTTTCTTCCTAAAACGTTAAATGGAATGCTGACACTAGCTGCCAGACCGTACTCAAAACTGCTAACTAGATAACTATTTTTCGCTTGGCAAATTTAAATTTAGTTTTAAAGTATAACTTTTGAAATATGTACGTTCGTTTAATAACAGAAATTATAATATTTAGGCAAAATATATATTTAGCAATAATTTCCTATGTGTTTCACAGCAACATCTGAGGCTTAAGCCTTGGAGATGATGGACTTAAGTTAGGCTTGCCTTAAGCCAGTGATATCACTTAAGCCTTGACTGTGAAACCGAAATATTTATTAAGCCTTGGCTTAAGTCATCGCTGTGGCTTAAGCTTTGACTGTGAAACCGGTCATTAGAGATTGTATACGGGGAGCTATGGATTACATTGTCCCGAGACTAGGATTTGAGAGACTATTTTCAACTAGCATTCTTAGTTGAGAGGAGTGGGATGATATTTGCCTGACAAATGACTCTGATATATTTGTCCTTACGGACGGTTCGAGAATGGATGTGAGAGTGGGAGCTGGGGTGTACTCAGAATTTCCTCAAATACAGGAATTGACACCGCCTATGGGTTAACTGTAGTGTGCTCCAAGAGCGGAGGTTTTAGCTGTTTAAAAAGCAGCAAGGCTACTACTTATGAAGTACGTAACCATCGAGTTATCGGGATTTCTATTGACAGCCAAGCTGCAATCAAAGCTCTGTACTCGAGTAGGTACCATTAGATCGTGACTAGTGTAACGGTGTCCCAGTGAGGGAAACTTGGTGTTTACCACAGGATTATCCTCTGCGGAGTGCCTGGTCACAATCACAAATCCGGAAACGAGGCTGCTGATGCTCTGACCAGAAAAGGCTCCGCTATGATTATAAGTCTAGCAGAGGAACCTCTAGAATCAGTGAAGAGGATTCTAGATGTATAAGCTCGTAGGCTGGCAAATTGTAGATGGAAAGAAAAGACCACATATGCGATTTTCAGACAGATGATATGTTCTGGGGGGAATGAATCTATGCTGAGGAGGAATCGGATTGATGTGGACAATTTTACTGCAGATACTGCGGGACACTACCTCTTTGGAAAACATGCAGGCGCATGCAAGCTCCATACAATGACTTGTGCAGAAGCTGTATGGACGAGGATGAGGTGGAGAGCGTACAGTACTTGCTGTGCAAATGTCCTAACCTTGCTAAATGTAGGAGGAATATACGCTGGGCAGCTATTTTTTGTGCAAACTGGGGGAATTAGCAGACAAAGAGTTGAGGGGACTTGATATGGTTCATTAACACTTGTGGCTGGTTTCAACACATCCCCCAAATCTGATGTATCTTTTTCAGGTGGGGTCCTAATAAGGTGGCATCACAATGGACCATAGATGGTCTAAGTGTGGCTGGTCGTAAATGCCTTTAGGACCTAACCTAACATAACCTAATATCGTACTGACGTCTTCTTCGTAGTGAAATGTTTCCGTACAATGTCGATCGATCATAACCTCTGATTTGAAAGTGAAACTGCAGTTTTGATATATATTTTTTGCCTTTTTTTTTAAACATTTTCACTCATTTCCAGTGTTTATAGACTTCCTCAATCGTAAGAAATTGGGTTTCTAGTGTAAAGTCAAATTTCTTGTCATCGGGAGTACAATTAGGGAGAAAAAAAACGAAGTAAATTTAAAATAATAAGAAAAATAAATAAATAAATAAAATAAAGAAAAAGAACAAAGAGAAGAAGAAACATAAAAAATACATAAAAATATCCCGGTGACCCGGTATATTCGGTATCGTAGGGGTTTTATAGGGATTACGCAAAAAAACCCTTTTAAAAACAAGCTTTTCGGAATATTAGGATTTCTTAACCCTTGGACCTCAGAGAATATGACATTAACTAGAACTGTTGAGAGTTTTCCAACCAGCTGGTTCGAATTGCTTGAAGTTTAAAAGTTGAAGTAGTCTTCAAATATTAACCTTTTAGCAAGGCTTTGAAGTTTTCGAAATATGAATCCTTTAACGAGCGAACAACTCTAATATACAAATTATGCTCCCACTATCCAACAGTTTCTCCGTTCGTCCGACCGCTCGACATTCGATCTGTCCGACTGTGGGATTATCAAGGCAGTGCAAAGGGTTAGTGAAGCGCAGAGCTGCCAGGTGAGAATAACTGGATGTGAAAAGCCATATATGAGCGCCGTGCTTCTTTGTGCTGGGGACGTTGATACATCTGACTACTGATGATTGTGCGTGTCCGTAGTGAAGCCTAGCTCGTATATGACCTAGTATGCAGCTTGGTATTTGTACCTTGGTATGCTATAAGACTACTGGCGCTAGTCTTAAGTCTCTCCTAGCCTAAATGGCGGATCATAACCTTCTCGTGGTCCACTGCTGTCACTTTATAAGTGCTAATATGATTAAGCAAGAACGGAGGTACCAGTAACATTTAAGAGTCTGCATGTCAAATTCACTGGGAGTACTCATGATCGTACGATCATGTTATACGAAGCCATACCATTTGGGTAGCCGACATTGCTAACTTGGTACTACGGGGTTGATGAGCCCCGAATAGAGCTGCATTTAGTAGTAATATGCGCCTCAACTTGGGATGGCCCCTTGTGGGAGCATCGTAGTGGTTGTGGTAGCCCATATGCGGGCAGAGAGAGATTGTCTGAGTCTGCATGACTTAGGCGAACATTCTTCTCTAAACAGAGTAGTTTGTTCTTTTGACAAAATTGCACACTGCGTCCGTAAATTTGAAGGATGGTCGCTTATTAATGTATGCTTAGAGGATTGGCTCTCGGCGTGGAGTTGCGCTAAATCAACCGGGTGCCGTGACCCACAGATCGGAAGAGATTTTAGGTAGGTCTCGCTTCGACCAGTAAGTCCAATGTTAAGCATGCACTGACATAAACTGGTACTTGCTGAGACAGAATATAAATTATATTCTGCCTCTCAAGGGCGTTGATTGTCGCTTGTCTTCAATCCGTGCACTAAGAGTGCCGTGAGATTAAGCCATAATGGCAGGTGCTCACGTAAAACCATAACAGCTTTCTGTGGGATTATCAAATTTGGAATATAAACTTTCAAAATAAAAATAATTTTAAGTTTATGAATGGGTTATAACCCCCCGATAAACTGCCATATTAGACTTTCATAAAAAATGAGAATAGATAAAATCTTCCCACTTTTTGGATAGGCCTGCTACTAGTACAGTTAAGGGATTTCGAAAGTGTGCAAAGTTTTAAGTGGATAGGATATGATATGGAGGAAGTGGGTCAAATACTTTGCAATCCCCAAAGTTTTCATATATTGATTTTTAGTCAAATCTGATCATAAATGATTCGCCATTCGCAGGCGTCATATTGAATTTAAGTTATAAAAATTTGTATGGGTATTTTCATCTAAGATGTGTATTTATTCCAAATCCCAATGGAAAACGGATAAAAATCATCAGTCAAACTGCATGCCTTTGGAAGGTATGATGCTTGCTTCTGTATTGGACACTTCATAGGTCATTCGAACAGACATGTCCTAGGGAGGAAACAGTTCAAGGTTTTTCGTGTGCTTCCACCTAGCTTTCATGGAAGGAACGAGAATGCCTCTTCATTGGATACTTTATGGGACATTTGTATAGGCATGTCACCGGTAGGAAGAACTGCAAGCTTTTCGTGTAGAAAATGGATTAGACACCCACGTATATTTAAAAGAACTTCCATTTTTGCATATACGAGATGTGATAAAAAAATACGAAGAATTGTTTTATTTTAATACAAACAAAGTAATAAGTTTACATCAAATTTGACTTAATCTCTAGCGACGATGCGCTTATGATTGGAAGCATTTCTGGAAAGCTTTATTCGGAAAGGCATTCGTTGCTCTGTCTTGGCCGTCTATATACCGAAAATAGTATCAAAACGTTTTGCTTTTAGTGCAGTTTTTTTTATTTTTGGTAAGACCCAGAAGTCGCATGATGCTAAATTCGGAGAACACGGTGGATTTAGACAGACAAATTTTTGTGGAACGGGACGATGTCGTGATGAAAGAGGAAGCCATTGAATCATTTTTCTATGGTCTTGCGCGGACCCATGCGATATGTTCAGCTCTTCCCTAACCTCTCGAATAGTCAATCGCCTGTTTGGACGAATCCATTTTGCTTCTTTTTACACGTTTTTGTGTGTTTTGGGAGCCGACTGACAGGTCACAACTTGTTCAAACTTAATACTGACTGAATCAGGCTATCAGACGAATACCCCCCCTCTAAAAGTGAAAACTTGGATTTTTCATCGGGGCCCGGAGAACTAAATAACAATCATAACAATCCCTTCTTGACTGGACTATACGTAGATAACCTGAACCGAATGTATTTTACAGATTTGTCAAAATGTAGAATTAGATTCAGGTTGGTGTTTTCCGTTTAATTTGTTTACCTTTCTATTGTAAGATTGGGTTCTAAAATTATCAATAAAGAATAATCGAAATTATAAGGCTCTACTTACTTTACTGCATAACAAGTTGAACCACAGTTTCTTACCTCCTGCAAATAAAAATGTGAAGAATTTCAGGTTAATTTTAATATTTAGGAGTACTTACTAAATTACTTACTAAATATAAGTGTAATAATAATAAAAAAAAAACATGTAAATATATTACGTAGAAATATTAATTTAATAGTTCAAAACTGATTGAATTTTGTAATTTTATATAACAAAATTCCACCTGACCCTAACATATTTTTCACCCATTCTAATTCTTTAGACTTTCGTAAAGCAGACGGAGCCGAATAACTTTCTTTTCAACTTGTGACTGGTTTGTGGTGGTCATTGAAAGTGATATTAACGAATCTATTCAAAAATTTTACAAAATAATATTTGATGGCTTTATATTATCAATACCATATATTTGCATTAAAAATGGACGGGACGGAGGTCCGCTCCATGGTATGATGATGGAATTTAGGGCATAAGTAACCTACGAAAGAAAGCGTGGTTGAAATAAAATTTATCTAAAAATATGACTCACTCCAATTAATTTGCTAGTCTGGGGCGAAAATTCTCTGAGCTAAGTTACATTTTTTAATTATTTACATCAAATTCAAGTAGAGATGAAGATCTAGAAAGTTTTGGACTTTTATCAATATGCGGCGGAACTCTAATGGATATCCATCTCAAATGAAATATGAATGTCAGACTAGTCTCGATTTCAACATTATCTGCAACTTCTTTGCTGTATTTTTTAGTACCTACTTCCTTCACCCATCATAGTGAAGTAATTGATGAATCCTATTTCAGTTCTATTCTTCGGTCCTGAGGAGTGGTACTTGGGCTTAGTGATCTTACGATATCTGAAGGATTTTTTTTTTTATATTATCAAGCCAAGCTCAAGGGATACCCTATGATGCAAAGCACAGCATGGCAGGAAGGAGATAGGGAAAGAATGGCGGAGGTGCCGATGTATGTCGCCCTTAAACTTCCGCAGATTGTATGCCGGGGGAAAAACAGAAGATGGTAAGATGCTCCACATTCGCACTGTTCGGGATAAAAAAGCATCACGGAATTTTAGTGTACGGCCGAAAGTAATTTGAAGGGTTAAGGGATGTGCACGGTTTGCAGCGCGAGTATTGCATGCAGGAATCATTCTACAAGGGATTAGACTAGATATTTCATCAGAACATTGACTATGCATATAGCGATAAAGGAGCGAAAGGCATCCAACATTGCGGCGGTGCTCGAGTGAGTCGATATGACAAGTTATTGCCAAATCGCCAATGAGCTTGAAGGCTCTCTTTTGGACAGTATCCAATGAAACTAAGGCTGTGCGAACAGCCCCGGCCCATATATGGGAGTTGTATTCCATTCTAGGTCTAATGTAGGACTTGTAGAGGAGCGCTAGGTTTGACAGGCTGAAATATTTTTTACATCTTTTAAGAAATCTGAGACATTTCGATGCTTCTTTAGCAACAGAGAAGATGTGATCTGTCCAGTTTAACTTACTAGAAATATTAATGCCAAGAATGCTTAGTGACGGTGAATCAGAAATTAATGCTCGATCAAAAGAAACGGGTGTGGTTAAGTTATGATCATGTTTTAATGAGATGAGACAGCTTTGGGTCTTAGATGCATTGAATTCGACGCGATTCGCTTTGCCCCAAGCGAGGATACTGTTAAGATCGTTATTCAATGATCTAATCATGCAATCTCTTTTAACACATGCGGCGTTCCCCCTGGAGTCCGCAAGAGTGTCAAAGGAGTAAGCGAAATCAAGAGTACTGTCATCTGCAAAACTATGGATGGGATTGAAAGTAAGGGAAAGCAGATCATTAATGAAAATTAAAAAGAGAGTTGGAGAGATAACAGAGCCTTGAGGTACACCGGCATTTATGGGATGCGGTTCAGATGTAACGCCATCTAATACAACACGTATTTGGCGACTAGATAGGAAACTTTCAATCCATAATACAAGAGGAGGGGAGTGACCAAGTGCTTTGAGTTTGGCTAAAAGGGCTGGATGCCAGACTCTATCAAACGCTTTTGAAATATCTAGGGCAACGATTTTAGACTCACCAAAATTGTGAACACTACGGTTCCAACGTTCCGTCAGAAAGGTCAGCAAGTCTCCAGATGAGCGTCCAGCTCGGAAGCCATATTGGCGATCGTTGATGAGATGATTAGTTTCTAGATCCTTCATTAATTTTGAGTTAATGATAAATTCAAAAACCTTTGAAAGAATCGAAGTGATCGCAATTTGAGGGATCGCTACCCTCTCCTTTCTTGGGAATAGGCTGAACGTGAGCTAGTTTTCAAGCAGTTGGGAATTTTCCTGTCAAATAAGACAAGTAGAATAGTTTGCGCAGAGGTTTAGCCAAGGATGAGGCACAGCTTTTAATTATTAGGGGCGAAAAACCATCAGGACCTGCGGCTTTGGAGACGTTGATCCCCTTAAGGACCCTGAACACATCTCTGGTACGAACGTGTATTGGCTCTTGTACACATTCACACGGGCGATGCAAAACAGGTGTTTGCGAAGTGGGTGGAAGACAAGAATTTGAAGCGAATCTAGCAGCTAAAATATTAGCTTTAACCAGGGAGTCAACAATCACTTCACCATTATTAAGTAGTGAAGGTATAGAGGAACTGGTGAAGTTGTTCCTGATGGTTTTGACCAGAGACCAGAAACCTTTGCTACCTTTGCGGCTTGCCAAGATTCTTTGTCTAATATTCTGGTCAAAAAAAGAAATTTTCCTCCCTGAATAATGGACTTGCAGGTGTTCCGTGCTGTCTTGTAGACTTGTTTCATTTCCGGACATGGATGCAATTGATAGGCGCGAAAAGCAGACTCTTTGGCTTTTATAGCTTGGTTGCACTTATCATTAAACCAGGAGCAATCATGCAGTTGTTGAGATCTGAGATCTACGGAGCATGCCAAGATTTAGTATGTTACTAAATGTGCATTCATCAGTGTATTGCCAAACTCGATTCCAAGTTCAATGCCGGTCTTGATGGAATCCCTGTTGTCTTTTTAAAATTTTGCGGGCGTAATCTTGCAAATCCCTTGACACATCTATTTAACTGGTTTTTGCGGATCGGTATACTCCCATTACCATGGAAGTTATCTTATATTATTCTTATAAACAAAAAAGGCAGAAAAGATCTAATTATAGGAATATTGCCCAGCTTTCTGACATTCCTATAAGCTATTTGAAGCGATTCTATGTGATGCTGTTTATTTTCACTGCAAAAACATTTATTACCTACAAGGCAGCACGGTTTTGTGAAGAAGCGATCAACTTCCACTAACTTGGTAGAATTTACCTCGGTTTGTCTCAACTCTATGGAAAATGGAAATCATGTTGACTGCATCTTCACCGACTTCAGTAAGGCATTCGATGAAATTTCAAACAAACTTTTGCTCTTCAAGCTTGGGTGTCCTCGGATTTGCTATTTTTTTAATTAAATGGCTAGAGTCATATTTATCAAATAGGATCCAGTAACAGAACTTGCTTAGGTCGGCTGTATCTTGTGAAATACCTGTATCTTCCGGTGTTCCTCAAGGCAGTCATCTTGGTCCGCTACTTTTCATCTTATATATTAACGATTTGCCAAATGTTATTAATCTATTTATGATATTCTGATTTATACTGACAACGTAAACATTTTTAAGACGGTCGATAGCTTGGTGGTTTGTGGCGCTTTGCAATCAGACATTGACAATTTCTTCATTTGGTGTAATAAAAATTTTATGTATCTAAGTATTGATAAGTGTAAAGCTATTAGCTTTACCCGTAAAAATTGTCTATTTCTGACTACATACTAATGGTATCGTTCTGAACAAAACCAATGAAGTCAAAGACCTTGATGTACTTTTAGACACCAAACATAGCTTTTTACCACATATTGATAAGACAAGCAATAAGGCTGATGCCGCGTTAGGCTTTGTAAGAAGATGAACGCCTGATTTTAATGTTCCGTTTTCTTCTTGTATCTGCGCCCTCTTATTGAGTATACCATTCCCGTTTCCTTTTTATGATATTCATTTAAGCCGCTTTGAATTTATAAAGAGGATTTTTATTCGCTTCGCACTTAGACGTCTCTCAAAGGATAATCTTCTCACGCTTCCTCCTTATGGGCAGAGATAATATCTTCTTAACCTATCCAGCTCACAAGAAAAAGTAAGGTAACTAAGGTAGTCTTTTTGTTTCAAATAATTACTGGTGCCGTAGACGCTTCTGAGCTCTTATCTAAACTTAACTTCAATATTCGCCCACGAGCTTTGAGGAATAACTCGTATACCTCATCATCGCACCAACTACGGTTATAATGAGCCTATTTGCTCTATGTTGAGAGCCTTCAATAACCACTCAGATTTTGACTTAACTTCGACAAACTTGAAAAGTCTGTTTTACGAGTAAAAGAAATTTCTTATATTTTTGTTTACATTCGATTTTTTGTTTCGCTTCTGTACAGTACTTTTCTCTTTTTATTATTTTGTTCTAATTTAAATTTTAACATTTTTTGACTTTTACTTATAGGGGAGGACCGTCCAAAATCAGGTATCTGGGTAAAACCGGGTACCATAAGTTTTTCCCCTAATTTAAGTCGTATTCTCCTGCCATCGTGAGCATACCCCGGCGCCATTTGCATTTAGTCTGTAAACAGATGCTTAACGCAACGCAAGTGCGAACGAGTCGGCTTCAAATTTTTTATACCCTAGATGAAATCTATAGAGTATACTAAGATTTTTGCATGTCCGTCCGTCTGTCCGTCTGTGTGCACGATAACTCGAGAACGCGTACACTTCGAGAGCTGAAATTCTGTACACGGACTTTAAAAAAAAAGTAAAATTAAGTTCGAAAATGAGACAAATCGGGCAACTCCTTCGTGGGGTTGCCATACAAAACTTCCGTTTTCCACTATATATTTCGACACTGCCTGAGAACGCATCGATATACAGAGTTGAAATTAGGTACATGGTGTTTTCATAGTGATAGAAAATAAAATTACAAAAATATACTGAATCGGGCAACCCCTTCTTGGTGTTGCCATGTAAAAATTTTGGTTATTTTGGTTTTTTACGTATACTGTGAAAACGATCAGTCCAAGACATTTTTATTGTACTAAAAACTTCTTCAGAATACGAAATCCTATAAAATTGATTATAATAATTTTTTCTGTCCGACAAACCGTTCTAGAAATATATGCGAAAAACCACTTCAAAAATCAAACTTGCACAGAAGGGTGACAATACGAAATTTCATACGGACATTCATCTAGGGTCTTAGATCAATTCTAGCTTTTTTACTTGTTTATATTTTGATTGCGTTTGATGTTATTTAGCTGAAATTGTATGTGCTAGCGAATTTGATAATAAGAAGGTAAGTGATATGTTGCATATATTGTACTGTTGGTATTGTTCTTACCTGTTTAATATTGGTTGCATTTTTAGTGAGAATACTCTAGAATACTCTTTTGGTGAGTTGTTGTGATGACGCTATATCTCGGGGCAAAATCGTTTGGGGTAAAGCCACGTAGTACCCGGTTTTGGGCAGAATTACCCTCAGTTAATATAATATCGGAAATAACGTTAGTTTTCTATACTTTTCAGATAAATAATGCCGCGTAGTTACAAAAGGACTACTAACAGAGAGTCATGGAAGGTGAAAGCCTTGTGAAAGGCCATTTTGGAAGTTGTGAATGGAAGAATGGGCTATAAATTGGCAGCTAATCAGTTTGGGGTTCCTCAGAGCACTTTAGAAGACCGAATTAAAATATATCGCCGATGTGGAGAAATAGAAACTGCTTCTCAGAAGGGACTAGGACGATTCAAACTAATTTTTACTCCTGAACAGGAAAATATCATTATTGCTCATGTTTTGACAATGGAAAGTCGTTTATTCCGACTTCCATATAAAGATTTGCGTAAACTGGCTTTCCAAATGGCGGAGTTAAATGGTATTATAACTAATAACTTTAACAAAATAACACAATTTTCTTAAGCGGCACCCAAATCTTAGTCAGCGAGCACCTGAACCAACCTCAGTGGCAAGAGCCATGGGCTTTAATAAGGTCAATGTCAGTAAGTTTTTTGTCCTTTTAAAAGGCATTAGAGACCAATACAAGTTGAAAGCGACAAAAATATATAACATTGATGACCACTGTACCTAAAAAAGAGTTGCCATGAAAGGTCGTAAACAAGTTGGTATTATTAGCTCTGCAGAGAGAGGACAAGTTACTACTACAGTCGTTAGTTTTTCGGCGTTCGGACATTATGTACCGCCTCTTCTAATATTCCCCCGGAAGAGAATGAAAGCAGAACCACTTGATGGTGCACTACCCGGGGCCGTCTCAGCTTGTCACCTTAGCGGATGGATCCAGACCGAGATATTCCTTTAATGGCTCATACATTTTATCGATACTGTGAAGCCATTCCACGCACACGAAAAACCTACTCTTAATAGAGACGGCAAAAAATAATGGTGTAATAATATTGAGTTTCTCTCCTCATTGCACCCACCGTCTACAGCTCCTAGATGTTTGTTTTATGGGCCCCTTGAGCACCTAGTACGGCCAAGAAGTAGAGACGAGGTTACGTAATAACCCAGGCAGGATTGTCACTCAGTTCCAACTTGCTAAGTTATTTGGACTCGCTTACGCGAAATCGGCAACTCTACAAATTGCAATATCGGGATTTCATAAAACAGGAATCTTTCCCACCAATGAAAATATATTTTCAGACTTAGACTTTGCTGCCTCGTTTACAACTGACACAGAAGAGAATGATGCGTCTTCATCTGCTTTACCCAACACCTCTGCTGAGCAACAGATTTCCACATCCAACGCATCAACAGCAATCGATGCACCGCTTACGGCCTCATCCAAGAAATCTTTAGAAGAAGCCAGATTTGACCAATCAACGACAACTGCTTTATCCAGTGTCTCTGTTGAGGAAACAGGTAAGGATCAAGGGTTCCTTCGTCCCAATAGTCCTACCATAATAACGTCATCTCCATACAAGTCTGAGCTAGAAGATATCATCGAAAATCAGCAGAAAAAGATTTAAAAAAAAAAATCTGTTTTAATTCCCTCAATATTTCAAATGTAAAGAGATATAAATCCAGAAAAATATATTCATTGTCGGAAAGCGAAGGTAACGATCCAGTTGACGAAAATATTTGCATTTATTGGCAAAAACCATATGGAACATCTAGGCTGAACGAGGGTTGGATGCAGTGCATAACATGAAATAAGTGGGCCCACGAAGGCTGTACGGGAATATTTGGATGAGTTCATGTGCTACAAATGTTAGGTTGGGGTAAAATCGGATAACATACCCGATTTTACCCTAGCACCTGGGTAAAACCGGAAATATACGATATGTGAAATTTTTCTCTTTTTGTTTCATTTATCTTAATTCTAGAAGAGTTATATTATGTTATTTTAACACCTGACTTATAATTTTAATAAAGTACGTTTCTATTAAATGTCTATATATATTATTATGAAGCGTACAGTAACAGTTCCTTAGGCCAGAACTTCCCAACCAGTGGTGTGCCGTGAAACATTTGCGATGCGCCGTAAGATAATTCTGGATTTTTTAAAATTTCCTTATGAAGTGATAAATGTTGTTCGACTAATATTTACATAATTTTTTTTTTTTCAATGAAGTATAATAAGTCGAAAATTCAGTAAAATAAAAATTCAAAAAAAGAAAGTAGGCTCTGCAAAAAATATAATGGGTGAATGTGAATAGTCACATCTCGATATTCTTTTTTTTTAGTATTCAGTTTATTTTTGTGAACAGTAGTGACCAGCAACGTAAGCTCTTGCTTTATAATATTTAAGTTTAAAGGTAAATATAAAAAGAATTTATAAAATATGTTTAGAAATATATTTTAATATTATTATATAGGTATTGCAAAGTATTTTTTGTAAAACTTTTTCAAAATTGAAATTATGGATAAATTTTTAAAAAGAAGCGACAAACAAACAGTTGTCGATGTGGAACAGATTCCAAAGAAAAAAATGGAAACCAACTCCTAATAGACAATATAACGAAGAATACATCAGATTTGGTTTCTCAACTGTTGAAAATGCTGGAAGTATTCAACCTCATTGTATTATATGCCGGGAAACATTATCAAATGAAACAATGGTGCCAAGTTAACTTCTGCGACATCTTAAAACCAGACATTCAAATTATGCTGAAAAGAGTGTTGATTTTTTTAAGCGAATGCAAATTGTGAATAAAAAACAAAGTATTTTTATGAATTCAGCAACCACAGTGTCAAAACGAGCTCAAGAAGCTAGCTACAATGTTGCAAAATTAGTAGCTAAAGCTAAAAAACCGCACATTATAGCTGAATCTTTAATTTTACCATCTTGCATAGAAATTGTTCGACATAAAGGGTTTTCCAATAAGAGGTGTTATTTTAATTAGCCCGCTATTTCGGTAGATGTCACTTTTGGAGCTGTCATTTTTTGACATTTGACAAGTAGAAACTACGCCATTAATAAAAAATGGAACGATACACGATTCAACAACGCATTGAAATTATTAAAATTCACTATAAAAATGGTGAAAATGTGGCAGAGACGGTTCGTAAAACTCGAACATTTTTGGGTCGTCGTGAAGCACCTTGTCGGACCGCAATACAGAAATTGGTAGAAAAATTCGAGCTGTCGGGACAAGTTAGTGATGTGAAGAATAAAACCCGTGCACGTCGCTCAAGAACAGCCGAGAATATTGCTGCTGTAGCCGAAAGTGTTGAAGAAAACCCAGGTTTGTCCATTCCTCGTCGTTCTTTGGAATTAGGCATTCCACAAACGTCATTACACCGTATTTTGCATAAAGATTTCGGTCTTAAGGCATATAAAGTTCAGTTAACACAAGAACTCAAGCCGGCCGATCATCAACAACGTCGAGTCTTTGCTGATTGGGTCCTTGAAATGCATGAAAATGATCCGGAATTCCATCGAAAACTCATCTTGAGTGATGAGGCCCATTTTCACCTCGATGGCTTCGTCAACAAGCAAAATTGTCGCATCTGGGGCTCGGAAAACCCAAGAGTTATTGTTGAAAAGCCTCTCTATCCTCAACGTGTGCCTGTTTGGTGCGGTTTATGGTCCCGCGGGGTCATTGGACCTTACTTTTTCGAAAATGAGGCTGGAGCAACAGTTACGGTGAATGGATTGCGCTATCGACAGATGATTAATGATTTTTTATGGCCGGAAGTGGATGGTATTGATCTGGACAACGTTTACTTTCAACAAGACGGCGCTACGTGCCATACAAGCAACGAAACCATTGATCTTTTACGGGAGAAGTTTCCGGAACGTGTTATCTCTCGAAGAGGTGATCACAATTGGCCACCGAGATCTTGTGACTTAACACCTTGCGACTTCTTCCTTTGGGGCCACGTGAAAGAGAAGGTCTACGCCAACAGCCCAGCGTCGATTCAAGACTCAAAGATGGAATTCGTGAGGCTATCGAGGACATAGGGCAGCCACTTTGCGATTTGGTTATGGAAAATTTCATGAAAAGGATATGGTCCTGTAGGCGTGGTCGTGATGGTCATTTGGCTGATGTTATTTTCCATTATTAACGGCATACCTTCCTCTTTATAATGAAATAAAGATCCGATCATTTATCTCAAAAAATGGCATTTTTCTTTGAATATCAAAATAACACCTCTTATTGGAAAACCTTTTATGTTTGGAGCCAAAGAAGCAAAAGAAATTGAAAAAGTGCCACTTTCAAATAACACAATTAGTAGGCGTATTAACGAAATGTCTATTGACATAGAAACAATGTTAATTCAAAAAATTAAAAATTCGGAAAATTTTTCGATACAGATTGATGAATCTACAGACTGTAGTAATTGTGCTCAGCTTATGGTATTTGTTCGAATTTGTGAAGAAAAAGAAATGAAAGAAGATTATTTATTTTGCAAAGAACTTCCCAATCGAACAACTGGGGAAGAAATATTTAAAGTCATCAACGATTACTTTGTCAATAAAAATATATATTGGAAAAATTGCATTAGCTTATGTGCAGCTGCAATGACAGGAACTGTTACAGGCTAAAGTTCTCTCTGAAAATAATGAAATTCAAATAACACACTGTTTTATCCACAGGGAGCTTCTTATGTCTCAAAGTTTACCAGAAGATCTAAAATTCACGTTAAACGAAATAGTAACAAGTGAAAAAGCTAGAATTGGTCTAAGACCAATTCTTATGATACCCTAGATGAATGCACGTATGAAATTTCGTATGGTCACCCATTTGAGCAATTTTGATTTTTTGCATTGGTTTCTCACATATATTTCTAGAAGGGCTCGTCAGACAGAAAAAATGATTATAACCAATTTTATAGGATTTCTTATTCTGAAGAAGTTTTTAGTACAATAAAAATGTCTAGGACTGATCGTTTTCAAAGTATATGTAAAAAACCAAAATTATTATATGGCAACACCAAGAAGGGGTTGCCCGATTTAGCCCATTTTTGAAATTTTATCTGCTATTAGTATGAAAACACAGTGTACCAAATTTCAGCTTTCTATGTCGACGTGTTCTCAGGTAGTGTCCAAATATATCCTGGAAAACGAAATTTTTGTATGGCAACCACACGAAGGAGTTGCCCGATTTGTCTCATTTTCGAACTTAATTTTACTTTTTTCTTTTAATGTCCGTATACAAAATTTCAGCTTTCTAGGTGAACGCGTTCTCGAGTTATCGTTCGCACAGACAGACAGACAGACAGACAGACGGACGGATGGACATGCAAAAATCAAAATATGTCCAATCCATTTTGCACTACCATCATTATTTCGAGGTGTTACAAACGGAATGACAAACTTAGTATACCCCTATAGATTTCATCTAGGGTATAAAAATGGTGAACGTTATTAAATCTAAGCCACTTCAATCTCAGCTGTTCTCAATTTGGGGTCAGAACATCAGTCTTTACTTTTTCATACAGAAATATGCTGGCTGTCAAGGGGAAGAGTATTGTCAAGAGTTTATGAACTTAAACTAAACTTTTTTCGAGAATGACACTTCTTACCATAATATTTTGAAAAATAACTTCTGGCTACAGAAACTTGCGTATTTAACTGATATATATGAACATTTTAACGAACTTAATCGTAAAATGCAAGGAAGAAATGAAAATATACTCAGTTGCACTGATAAAATAAATGGATTTAAGGCTAAAATTAAGATGTGGATTAACGAAGTGAAAACTGGTAAAATTTCTATGTTTAATAGGTGTGTTCTACCTTAAATCTTGATAAGCAAATATTCAAACTTGTGGAGCAGCATCTACATATATTTACTTGAAGAAAAGCTGCAGCATTATTTTAAATCAAATAGGCTGATTGAATTTGATTCGGTTCGAAATCCTTTTACTTTGCCGTCTGAAGAATCTTCGAAAATCTTATCGTTGCAACAAAAAGAAGAGCAAATAGATTTAAAAAATCATCGTACACTTGAGCTTCAATTTAAAGACAATATTCCAATATCTCAGTTTTGGTTAATCGCTAAGAAGGAATTCCCAACTATTTCAAAAAAAAAAAAGCTATTGATATTCTGTTACCATTCGCTACTACCTACATGTGTGAACAAAGCTTATCATCGATGGTTACCATTAAAAACATAAAGCGATCGTGTATTAAAAGCCTTGACCATGTGCTGCGCGTATTTATTTCAAGTATAGAACCTAATATAAGCAAGCTCTGTTCTCAACATCAAGGTTAGATATCACATTTAAGCTGCTTTAGAAATGTCAAAAAAAAATTACTAAAAATAAATAAGTAATAGATTTTTTAATGTGCCGCTATATTTTTACAAAACTAGTTACCGTGCCGTAGACTGAAAAACTTTGGGAAGCACTGCCTTAGGCACCCGATTTTGGACGGTCCTCCCCTACACATTTTGCTGTGTTAGTCTTATAATTTATATTTTTGTGTTTATTGTTTTTATTTTTTATTTACATTTGATGATTTTAGTTTTTTGTTTTTTATGCTTTCTTATGGTTTTGTGTTTTCTTCTCTTTTCTTTAATAATAGTCAGGTGGAATGGGCCAACGGGACAAAATGCTTAATAAATAAATTCTGAAATAACTGTGTTGAATAGTTTATACAAATTATCTATAGGAATAAATAGAACGTCTTTGAGATAAATCTAATGGACAAGGTATAATTTGGAATTCATTCAACAAAAAAACAAAGAATTTTGGAAATAGAAAACAAACGAAAAATGCAACTACATATATCCGATTTGGATGAAACTTTCAGAGTTTGTATGAAATACGAAAATACCCGTATACGGTGAAAATTAAAAATTAATATCTAAAAAAAAAATGTGCTAGAAGTCTTCAATAGTAAATATTTGTTCTTTTTTCTATTGTTCCATATTTTTCTCGATTTTTTCTTATTTTTTTTATATTTTTCCATTTGTCTAGTTTCATTTGTTTTTCAAGTCACTCAATTTTGTTATTTACAACCTAATTGATGAGTCAAACTAAGACCAAACTCAGCTTTGCCACCCTAACCAAAAGTTATGTGATAGAATAATAAATAATTGCTAAGATCTGCTGCAGCCATTAGCTTAAGAGCTTGTCCAGTTTTTGTTTTATTTTATTTTTTCTATTTACGAATCTTTCATATCGTCCGTTCCTCTACTTTGATTTTAAAGAATTTCTCGTTTAATAGTATACCCCTAAATATTTCGTATATACCCTAAATGAGTATTTTAAAGAGAGTACACAATAGATCAACTTTGGTCACGGTTTCCGCAAGATTCGGGCGGCCTAGTCGCCCCTACTCTTAACCTTAAAAATAGCTAAATTGTTTTCTCGCACCAGGAAAAGGTAGTCATACTTTTCCATTGAAATCCACTATTACCTTGTAAATACCACCTCAATGAGTTTTTTACTCCATAAAAAAAATTAGCTTACTTGTTGTCTACAGTTAACATGGAAGGAAGATTCATATGACGTATGGCTGCAAATGCGACATTAAACCGAGGTTCGTACACCTAATGGTGTGTATCCGAATAATAAAATCCATGTTTATATCTACATACCTGTATTCATGCCCCATTATCGAGTCAAAGGATATTGGATTGCAAAGGATAGCCTGCGTAGGTATGTATAACAGACTTCATGCGCCTTACAGCTACCGTAACTTTTGAAATATTACTTAACCTGATGGCTGAATAATCAGCAGCATACAGAATTGCACATTGGAATGGATTTGACTAAGAACTTTGATCTGCATGCCTTAAAGATGTGTTTCAGCCGTTTTCGTTAGCTTTACTAGATTGCTACTACCATAGATGGCACAAGAGCTAGATGTCACATGGCATACTAGCGCAGAGTATACAGATTGTCAAATGGGTAGTGTATTCTAGAGTGGACCATAACATTTTTTAGAGCGTGCCGAAAGCAAATGTTTTTATAATAGAAGTTTTGTATACATTTGATGGACTTCCTCAATACTTCAGATACGAAAAAATATGAATCACGTATCGACGTATACATCATTTCAAATGTTGTGGTCCATTCCGGAATGAACCACCGAGCCATATAAATTTTGTATACTTTTTTTGGTACTGCATGCGACATCTAGCTCTTATGCCATCTATGCTACTACCACAGATAAACCCAGATGTCCAGACCTTATGGGGATCAGTGACGTTCAGTCAACAACTGAAATAGAAAGCACATTGTTTCGAAAAAGAGCTTTAAAGCTTTTGCGAGAGATTCTATGCGAGAAACATGTCTCTTTGAGATTATTCCGGGGGCAACGCTTACGATACAGCGCCTCAATGGTTATATGTTTAAACTTGATTGTTTTTGAACTCTCTCACAGCCCTCCGCTTTTGTATCCAATTTTATCTTTACATCTCTCTCGAAAAATGAGAGTTTGGTAGATGGCTTGTGAGAGAAAAGCTTTAAGCACATGTTTGTCGGTTAGACGTTGTCGGTTAGCCGCAATAATTGGTGTCAGTTTTAAGTACGGTGGATGGTTATCTGTATTTTACTTATTTGTGCTACTACTTAACTTAAACTGAGTTCGATACATGTTTGGAAAACTCTCGGGAAATACTGAATACCGATGACTCCTTGAAAAATAAAAAGGCCCGCGCTATTAGATTTTCTTGAGCCTGTCTTCGTTGTAGCATATTTGCTTGTACTACTGTATTCTATGAAGATCCACTGGGAAAAAGAGCGTTCTCAGAAATTTCCTAAAGCGCCTCCCTCGAAGCTCATAGTGCTTCTTTTCTCTATCCCAGGTTATTGCTTTTTTACATAGGCATGTCCGCAAACGCTTCATTGCCGTTCTTAAGAAGCGCTTTAGGAGGTTGTATTTCAAAAGCTTAAATGAGCTTTTTGACTAATCATAGGGCTTCTTCCTTTATCTCATAAGAGGCCATCAAGACTGCTTCCTGATAGCGCTTGCCACTGTAAGCATGGCTATGAGGCAAGGAGCTGGGATAGAGAAGACTACTTAGATCCAAAAAAATATTATATTAAAACCAAAATTTCAGATTACACTAATAATCAATCTGAACTACACATTTAAAATGCGAAATGTGTTACTTCGCACAATTGTGCAAAAATCCGGAGTTTAGATTCGTGGAAAATTAGATGAAATGCACTTCTGCTGGAGCTCATCAAATAATCTCCTATAGAGTTTGCTCCCAAGTGATAACTATAGAACTTCTTGAGATACTTACTTGCGCCTTTGCTTATTTTCCTGAATAGCTCAGTGAATATTCTTCTAAAGAGTTTCCAAATGATGCCTAGGGAAGCACTTAAATTGTAGTTCTTTCAGAAGCGCTGGTTTTTCATCCCAATGGGGAAGTTTTCACCAATACAATAGCGGTGCACCTAGGTTTTTATATGAGTAATGAATATCAAGCAGCAATGTGTTGGTATCAGACAATTATGGAGCAAAAGGGGTAATGCCCATTTTAGGCCCGATACCTCCAGATATGATAGATGTCTTAAATTATACTCTGAACATATTTTTAATTAACAATGGTTATTTCAATTCAGCCAGAGAAATTTGGGGGAGGGGGTCAAAATTTGATCTAGTACATTTCGGAAAATCTAGTACAGAATCGAGTTCCTTGGGTCTTGTGAAGAAGTTTGAGTACCCGCACTCCTATTATACTCGGAGCCTTAATAGCTCTTTATAGCCATCTCCATACTCACTTCGTTAGTATTTCCCTCTTTTTTATTCGAGCTGCGGTACTAGATTTTTCGCACCTTAGATCGGTTCTAACTCAGTAGGGTTATGTCCGATCGGAAAACGGGATTCACTCTATGCCTCAGCTCATAACTAGCTACAATTCCTACAAGAACAATTTTCTGAATACTTTTATAGAGGCGTTAGGGTGGGGGGGGGGGGGGCTCCAATACGACATGTTGCATATCAAATTAAAGGTCTCGATGAGTACTAGTGAATGGTGTCCTCTTTCCCAAATTCAGAAAACTCGGCACGTTTTTGTAGCGGGAAGCCCTAGTTACTACGTACAGTTTCGCATATATTTTTGTAGTTCTTTTTTCCATGGCCATTAGTGCTCTGTTGTGAACATTTTTCTCATAGGAAGTCATTTCCACGACTCATCGATTCCGCGCAATCCTGGCAGGTAGAAAAGTCCACTATATCACCCCAGGAAGTCGCTCAAGCTACATCCAATCGCCAAAGCTGCTAAATTGAAATAAAAATTGTTAATAAAATATGTTCAGAGTATCATTTAAGATATCTATCATGTCTGGAGGTGTCGGGCCTGAAGTTGTATGAAAAGTGGACGTTTCCCTTTACAACAAACCTTGGCATAGGATGAGCGAGCGGACTTAGGAATTTGTATAATTGCATAATTTCTTCCTTGACAGGTAATGGGTGATCCTCATTATAATGTGAAAAATCTGTTTTTTTTTTTTTTGAAAAAGACTAGTTTATACGAATGGATATTTTCAGTACAATATTCCTGCCTCATCAAGTATAGGATGACAATTTTTGAAATTACCTTTCTACTAAAAGAACAAAGGGACACAAAGTCTCCTAGGGTGTGAACAAAGCAAAGCTTTGGGCTTTCTTGGATATTAAAGTAAGTTGGAATTCCTCCTTCACTACGTTAATATTTTATTTTATTTATAAAAATTCCCCTTTCAAAAGAAATCTGAATATCTATTCCTTTATAAAATGAAAAAAAAATCCATTGATTGGCTTCAAATTTACTTTCATTGTCTGCCACTGAAAGGAGTTTCATTGAATTGTGAAATTATTCCATAATCGATTAAATATCTCCACAATGATGAAAAATTCCTTCCTCACATTAGAAACGAAAATAAACTGCAGGGATGCTTTCAATTTAAGAATTAATCAATTTCAGGTAATTAGCATTTAAATGGAGTTCATTGATTTGCAATTAATCACTATGCTCAGGCGCAACATTGTATAAAAAATGCCATAAATGTCACGACGGAGATGACTACCAAATTCAGGTTCAGGGGCTTTATACGAAAAACCTTAAATTATATCTTTTGTTGGATGAAATTTGATTTTTTTTTGTCAATTTAAATTTATGTTGAAGGGAACTGGTTACGCTTTCTATTTAGATTCAAACATACATACATACATACTTACATATAGTTTCCTCAGTCAATAATAAATATGCGTGCAAAATTAGAGGTAACTATGCATTTACAATTCCTCTTATGTGTCTGAGGGTTCCTTGGAAGATCGTTTTGCAGATTTTTCACATACGAATACCTACATATCACTCTAGGGTGAATGTGCATCCATCCTTTAGTTAAGAAGGCCCCGATGAATATCTTTCATTTCGATCCCAAATCAGAAAATATCGAAGAGGTCAATAAAAATATTGCGCAAGCTGACAGTATTTCTCTGAAGGGGGATGAAATCGGTGCATTTTCGAATAGAGAAGATTTGTTTTTCGATACTTATAAAATGAGTTGTAAGTGGCATAGATAATTTACATTTATTTTAATTTTTTTTTCACTTTTCTTTTAAGTTCGAACATATTTCAAAGTCTTTCGACTTTGATGTTGATGAAAATTTGATTGAAAAATTTGGATTTAAAAGACCATTACAGGCCTTGGAGGGTGCCGGAGAGGATTGGAATTGCTTCTAGCCTTGAAATTCTTCGAATTCTATAAAACTTTAAAGTTTGTAAAGAAATAGTTTAGCTATATGCTTTTTGTTTCCCCCCTACCAACCTCACCTATCTGCTATGGTATCTGTGTGCTTAATATTTTGGGTGTGCTCAGAGTCAAAGTCAAAATCAATTTATTGCAACTACTACACTAACTAATACGATTTAGAGTATTTAGATCATCTAAGTAAGTGTAGTGCTTTCCAAAATTCTTTACACATTTACTGGCCGAATTGTTAAGCATTCCACACTCTGTACATAGAATCCTCTAAAAGTTTTCCAGGCGTATATATGGATATACAAGAGTTCAATGTCATTTGTATATACATATATGAAAAATACAGTTTTATACAAAATAAGCAGAAGATTGCTGATAAAAATGGAAAATAACAGTGGACCGAGAATAGATCCTTGAGGCATTCCACTAAGAACGGGTAGGTAGCATACCCATAAAACCTCTCTTTGTATACATCCCCTAAGCTACGACCAAATTAATCTGCATTTAGGAATAGAGAAGTTAGATATTGTACACACTTTATTTAACACAAGCTTAGTGACTAACCTTAAAAATAGCTTTCGAAAAATGAAGGAGAACGAGCAAAGTAAAGTTATAGCTTTCCAAAGAAGCTCTAATGCTGTTAGCGATCATTAGTAAAGCTATGGTACAGCTGCGATCTAAATGCAGATTGTAGACTAAACACGATTTTCTTATGTAGGATAACACGATAGTCAGGAGACTTGCAAGATCTTTTAGAGATTGATACAATTGTGAAGAGTTTCCAGATAGAAGAAAAGTAGGATCTCAAGAGGATATTATTAAAGAAATATGTCACGCATGTAGTTTTTAAAGAAGTCGATGTAAAGTTAGTATATGGTTTTAGAACGGATCAGCTGTATGTATTTATTACTTTGTGCAATGAGTTAGCTGAAGCATTCTTCCGAGTAGAGAGGTAAGTCACGATATTGGTATGGGGGTAGTTTTGTTTTATTTATTATTCTTTTTCTCGGCATTACATTAAAAACTACAGAGGAATTGCCTAACTTCTACCTATTCCCAAGTATTTTGAAAGCATAATAACGAACAGGATGTATTTTCATGTAAAAGAAATGATTTGTTCCCAGCAACATGGATTCGTGAACGGCAAGTCCTCAACAACCAATTTGGTATTATTTAAAATTTTTTGTATTAACGAAATTGAAAATGGTGCGCAAGTCGACGTTATCTATACTGACTTTGTTAAGGCTTTTGACCGGGTAAATATAGATCTGCTTGTAAGGAAACTGCATGCCTTCGGGTTTCATTCTTCCTTTCTTAAGTGGATTAAGTCGTACTTAAGTAATCGCTCGCAGTGTGTAAAAATGGATTTTGTTAAATCTCGTAAATTTATAATTAAATCAGGGGTGCCTCAAGGCAGTCATCTTGGCCCCCCTGTTGTTTATTATTTATATTAATGATGTGGTTAAAATATTCTCTTTAGCTAAATGTCTTTTCTATGCTGATGATTTAACAATTTTCTTGCCAATTAGAGATCTAGCAGATTGTCTACATCTTCAAAACAACTTAGAAAAACTTCTAGCTTGGTGCTCGTTAAATGGTTTGGAGCTCAATCCTAGCAAGTGTAAGAACTTCACCTTTTATCGTTGCATTAATCCTATTTTGTTTGATTACGTAATTAAAGACATTACCGTAGACAGACCTACTGAGATTAAAGATCTTGGTATCATTTTTGATAAAAAGTTGAACTGCTCTTTGCATATTGACTATGTCACCTGCAAGGCATTTAAAATGCTCGGTTTCATTAAGCGTAACTGCACTGTTTTTCAAGAGCCTTACACTTTAAAGGCTTTATATGTTTCACTAGTTCGCTCCATATTGGAGTATTCCTCTGTTGCCTGGTGCCCTTATACTGCTTTACATATTAAACGCGCATTGAATCTATACAAAGATCATTTACTCGCTATGCTTTGCGCGGGCTTAACTGGGAAGATGGTCTTCCTTCATACGCGGCCAGGTGCCAGTTACTTGGGCTCCAAACTATAGAGTCTCGTAGAAAGGCTTTCAGTATTATGTTTGTCAGAGATGTTTTCTGCTACAAGATTTGCTCACCCGAATTGATTGCCTTATTCAAAATTTATGTGCCTCTGGCTTTTCTATTTGATCTAGAGATTTATTATATATAAGGAAAGTACCAATAATATCTAGGGAAGAAAAATAAAACATATCTCGAAGCTCATCGATTTTAGTGTAGAGACTCAGTGCATCGGAAGTGACAAACCTTCAGTCCTTCAACCTGTACAGGCAATATTTCCAGAACAATACGAGAGTTGATCAATCTATCACCACGCGGATCATTCGAATCACCAATCAACATTTTTATTGTATAAATAGAATAGGGAACTAGGAAAAATTAGGGGTACGCTCTTGCCCCCACCAATAAAGGTAAAATGATAAAATACTACGGGAAAACTTATTTACAACTATTTGAGGACTAAGATTTGATTAAGATAATACAATAAAAACCATAAGAAATTAAAAACATTTTCCAGAATTAATAACGAGAAATATTTCATAACCGATGAAAAAAATTAAAAAAATTACGCTTAAGTTGATGCACAGTATTTTTTCAATTGCGTAGCACTAGCATTTCATTTGAGATTTTAAGCAGAAACTCTGTACGTTATCCGAGCCAATAGAATCCTTTGTAAAGCTTATTTATTACTTCACACTAAAAAGAACAAAGAATAAAGAAAACTTAGACAAGAACTCTGATTTCTACAGTACTTTACATATCTCAATTGATATCTAAAACACTCTTCTTCGAAAGTCGTTAACTGTCATAAAATAAGTCCTTAAAATAATAGTTGATTTGGGAAATGAATGGATCTAATATGCATTTCTCTAGGCGCTATGCGTAAGTCCTTTTTTTCTCAGTTTTTTTTCCTTCTATACATTAGTTTGCCTTCGTCGTCACTCACATAGGCTACAAAAACACCATAGGGAAAAAATAAAAAAATACGAACATAACAAGAATCAACCCTTTGGAAGATTTATAAAAAAAATGACACCCAGACTGGATAAAAAAAATCTCTATAATATTCTCCCTTGGATTCCACATACACAAATAATAAATACCACTCTTTCCAAGGAACCAAAGGGTGGTAATTGCATTTAGTTTTTTGTTGCTGTTGCTGTTGTTGTTGTCATCTCATCAACCATCGCGAGATAATGTGAAAGCACCATTTCTACTCTGTCGCGGTCTTGTACCCATTTAGGGGTAGATCTAGTTTTTGTTCTCAACTGGTTTAGAGTCGCGCAGCTCTCCAACAAACACGGAAGGATTTTAAACGAATCCTTAAAGAATTTTATTCAAAGTGTGACTGAGGTTTGCTTTTTTTCACACCATTTAAAAAAAGAAATTCCTCAATTAAGGGGGGGGGGCCGTTTTTTTTTTCTGCGTTTCAGTTGCATTATTTATAGCATAATTGTTGGTAATGATTTTTTGCCGTAACTGATATGCGGATATATGGAAGAGTTTTATAAAGAAATAACAAAACGTTTTGATTAATTCCTTTAAGACTTTGGGCGAAATAATATGAGGTAACAAAAAAAAAAGAAAAAAGAAAAAAAAAAAAAAAGAAAAAAAAAATGGAAATCTTTCGTTGCATACGTGTCACGTCACTCGAGTTTTATGCTTTTGTTATATATATTTTCTACGCAGCAATAAAACTGGATGTTTTATAACTAAAAAAAAAAATTGTTGTTAACAAGTGATAAAATAATTTTTTGTTTCATTTCAAAAATTTTTCCCGGATATATTTCGGTTATTAAAAAAAAAAAGGCACTAAATTTGATGGAAAAAAAATTTTACGAAAAATGTTTGAACTTAAGAACAGCAGAGTTAAAATCACGTACGTAAAGTTAGCATCGCAACTTATCTCATAATTTGTCGTTAATTTGTCGTGAAAACCATAAATTTGTCGTCTTTTTTTTAAAGAAAAAAAAATTCCAAGAAGTGAAATTTTCCAACCCGATAAGTTTTGGCCGACGTCCAATGAGTTGCGGTGCTAACTTGACGTCAACTTTGCACCACATCCAGTTTCCTTTAAAAAAAGGACACGACAAATTAACGACAAATTCCAAGATGTATAATTTTCCAATCCGATAAGTTTTGGCTGAGTTCCAGTGAGTTGCGGTGCTAACTTGACTTCAACTTAGCACCACATCCAGTTTCCTTTAGAAAAAAGGACACGACAAATTTATGATTTTCACGACAAATTAACGACAAATTATGAGGTATCTCCGAACTATATCAGACGAAGTTGCGGTGCTAACTTTACGTACGTGTTAAAATCCATTAACGATGTTCATTTAATTTAGCAAAACTCAATAATTGGATTTGATATCGGAAGGTGTCTCTGTCCAGTGATTCGAAGTCTGCGCATGGTGTAAACATTTTTTTAATAAGGCTTTGAACCAATACTAACAGGACTTAATTCTGGTACGAGTAGGTTACTGTCTACGAACCACCGAGCTGGCAACATTATTAGACGCGAAGACAAGCAGATTTTTAAAGCGATTTTTACTCAATAAATTTTTACTGAATTTAATCATCAGTCGGATGTTTCACTTGAACTCCAGTAATTTTCAATCCGCTATTTTATGTTACAAAACAGTTACAATACCTATCCTTGATACCTCTTAGGGTAGAAACAAAAAGAATTTTCATATGTTTTTTAATACTGGCAGATAATAAGGTTATGTTGACAGTATTATGCTCAACCAAATTTTTATTTTCTTCATTTTCATATTGAAGAGTTACATGAGATTTAGGTTAGGTTAAGTAGGAGGGGTGCCGGTATAAGTACCTGGCCTGCTTCACTTAGACCACCAGTGGGTCCATTGTACCCCCCTTGTCTACATGGGATAACATGTAAAATTTTTCTAGATCCATTCTGCTTCCTAAACTAAAGGTTCTATTTTGAAAGAAAATGCGAAAAATGTGAATAGTGCTCAGTATGAGCTGCGACATTCATATGAGCTTTGAACGCGAAATTTGAAGTTTTTTTTTCCAAATTTTGTTTTTAATAACATTAAAGAATTTTCATTAAAGCTTTGTGTACAATTTCGCTATATTATTTAGAGAAGCGCTTAAATAAGGCTTGCTATCGACATTCCGGATCTATAGGCTTTCTTATGAAGGACTTCTTTAAATTATTTCTTACTACACTCAAAAGTAATTCGAATTGAATTTGATTCGCTTTGAAGAAAAGTTCGTCAGAATCGTGAGCTCTTTCTCTGTTGATATAAAAGTCTAACCCACCACTTTCTGCGTTCTATTTGTCTTTAAATATTTATACTAAGTGAAAAAGCACAATTGCACTACACATGCTAAAAAGGCCATTTCTTGTAATTCTTCCATATTAAATAATATTTTCAAATTCTATAGATTAAAGTAAAAGTAAATAATGCTTTCACCGTCAGCTAATTCTGTATCATTGGCTACAAGCTGCATCATTGTAACTAATGTTAGATACATCACGTGCGCCAGTGCAAGCTTCAGCGCCACCTACCGTGCCAGCTATGAGCTATACAGCGCCACATTGTGTTCCAGCCTTTATGGTTTGTGGTGATTTTCTTGTAACGAAAAGCTTCCAATTTGTTTCATATCTACTCGAATAAGCTCCCAGATGTACACAGATCTCTTGGAAGACGTTTTGGTCAGTCATCTGGATAGTTGCGACGAAGAAGATGTAGCTTTCCACCAAGATAATGGATCCTTTCATATATTTCCAGGCAAACCAAGGATTGGTTTTTGGACAAAAATATTCGCACACCACTTGACTGGCCCGCTTGTAGTCCTGACTGTAATCCTATTGAGAACCTTTGGGGAGTTCTCGCTATAAAGGTGTATGCAAATGGACATCCGTTTAATATCGTAAATGCCTTTCGCATGTGCTGGTCCGAAATTGGGCCGGATTCTCTAAATAATCTAACAAATTCAATGCGCAGCCGAATTTTTAGTGATGTCATTCTTCAAAGTAAAGTAAGCCATACTAAAGTATTAAATAAAAGAAGCGCCAAAAATATGAACTAATTAATTTGTTTTACTTAAAAGTGACAAGTGCGCTCATACGAATATCTACCACTAATTTCAGGGCCTGGAAAATGTTGTACAAGTCCAAGTTATTCAATCCTGATTTGAATTTAGGATTCTTGTAATCTGAGTCATATTGATCTCCATACCATAAAATGCCCACATACTAGATCTTTTCTGAATCCTCCAAATATGCTGAGATAAGGTCTTCAGAAAAAGAAACAAAAAAATGTTATCGCTCGATCTAGAATAGGATTACACTTAGCAGGCCTTCAACTAAATACAACTTATCTGCGATCGTCAATATGGCTTTCTCCCTAGACGAAATCTATAGGATATACAAAGTTTGTCAGTCAATCCGTTTGTAACGCAAAGAAATAATACATGATAACTCGAGAACGCATTTACTTAATAGAATGATACAAATCGGTACACATATTATTATTTAGTTTTCCTTGATCTCTGGCATCATCGTTAAAGGTAAAAAAAAAAAACACAAATTTCTAAGTAAACTGAAAGCTCCTGCCTAACTTTAGTCGATTCATCTATACAAGATCAATTTAACAGAGCGTGTGAGAATTTTCTTCATATATTAAGATCAACGCTTTGGACTTGTCGGCACAAATTACCTGAAAGTGAAATATTAGAAATAATTACAAGACCAATTTCTGTAGAATTTACTTGATTCCAATTTTTCAAGGAGCTTCTTCTGCCGGTACGAGTCAGAAGATAGATCGTCGTACTGGAGCCGTCCAAGTAAAACATTTAATCTGGCAAGTGTGAAGGCGACAATGAAATATGGCGGTGGTTCACTAATGGTTTGGGGTTGTACGAGTATAACTCCGAACGGTGTTGGGCCTTTGGTTCGAGTTGAAGGAATCATGCGCAAGGAGCAATATTTGAAAATTTTTGTAAGAAAATCTTCCTTCGGCCATCCGTTCGAGTGATATTCGCTCCTCACGGGTAATTTTCCAACAAGACGGAGACCTCAAACACACTACCAAAATTATGCAGCATTGGCTAGAAAATCAATCCTTTTCAAATTTGAAGTGGCCTGCTCAAAACCCAGACCTCAATTCTATTGAGCACGTGTGGGCTTACATGAAAAGGAAACTGGCCAAGTACAGTGAACCATCGGTAGGAATAAATGACGTATGGGGACGTCTGGACATCCATTCCACTGTTATTCATTTCTAAGCTCTACGAATCTATGCCTTCCCGAGTACAGGTGTGGTGCGAAAGTGGAAAAGTGGACGTTTTTCTTAGTATTTAGATGGAGTATAAATTAAAAGCAACATATTGTGAATATACAGCCTTAACAACAGCTGTAATTGCGTAATAGCGTAGAACGTCTAATAGAAAGAATACGCATCTCGTATATTGAAGAATTTTATATGGCGGGTCGTATTATTATGACCCGCTTTCACAAATTTTACGAAAAAATTCTGCTTTTTCAAGAGACGCCACTCACCACGGTAGCGA
This sequence comes from Dioctria linearis, assembly GCA_963930735.1. NCBI lineage: Eukaryota > Metazoa > Arthropoda > Insecta > Diptera > Asilidae > Dioctria > Dioctria linearis. The sequence continues at coordinate 273,128,844 of OZ005741.1, forward strand.
GTGGCGGGTCGTCAAAGCATCAGCAATAGAGCCAGTAACTGCACTTCGCATCATGCCCATGAATTGCATTGCGTGTTCTCTTTGATTCTTTTAACTCTTCTCTAGGAAACTGGTTTCATCAAGGATACTTTGTTTGAGAGAATTTTCATTTACATTGCATTGCATTCCAGTGCAGTAGAAAAGAGGGAGAATTGTAAGATGAGCGGATGGCATGACTGGCATCGCCGTGTGTACATATGAACAGCTATGGGGTGGCAGACACAGAGAGAACAGAAAAATATTCTCTCAGTCTCAAATCTTTGACCGCATCAACAAATAAAAGTATACAACGTGTGCATTTTTAGAGGCCAGATGAAGCTTCTTGTTAAGATATATGTTCTTTGGTAATAGATAATTAAATGCAAAAGTGTGGATCATCTTTCCACTTTTGATTTTCACTGTACCTGTGGCCATCACTAGACTTGAGTTCGTTGCATGGTAGTTCAAAAATGCAACATCAAATTAAAATTTCTATGTATTATAAACACAAAGTATAAATAAAAAGTTAAATTTAACTGCATATTTTTACTAAACGTCCACTTAAAAATTACTTTTAATTTGTGCTAAATTAATTTACTCCGGACTCGGTGGGCGGGTAATAAGAAAATTTTACTAACAAAAGTGCTTGGTAGGTATAAAAAGGTTGACTACCCCTGCTCTCAGATAATGGGGTTAAGGTCGATGCGCACTTTCCGACACAGCACAAACCGGCACAGCCAGGCAAAATATTTTTCTATGAAAACAAGTTAGTTAATTCACATCAACCGGCACCGGCAGATACCGGCACGAAACGGAAACTTCATTGCCGGTCGCTATCGGTGGCTAGAAACCAGACCGGCATTTGTCGGTTGCTGATCTAGTTGCGAAGTTAATATGGGATCACTTTTCTGTAGTTTTCTTGCGATATCTGCGTTAACTGATTATTTCCTTTCTGTTTTATGTCGTTATATGTGAATGAAAAATGCCGGTGCCGATCAATGCCTGTCTGTGCCGATTCGTACTGTGCCGGTAAGTGTGCATCGAACTTTACATAACAATTATAACTTTCAACTTCTCGACACAATATTAATTTTTATATTGAACAGGACTTACTGTGAATTTGTTGGCTTAACGTCGAGTCGGTTTGAATTCATTTTATTTTGTAGTAGGCATGCCCATGATCGATTCTCACCTACTGGGATGCTTGTTAGATAACTATCCTAGGATAATGATCTAAGATGGTCTAAGATCTCTTCATATCATTGCCATTAACTACATATACTTCATGAAACCTTGATCTACTCATTTTGAATTTTCATAAATCCATTCTGAACCGATCATACTCATTCCTCGCGGGTACATAAACTGAGATTCAACATTTTATAATTGTAAATTATTTTTTATCGTTAAGTGGCGGTACCCAAACAGAGGTCATTGACGATTTAATGAGTTTTTTAAAAAAGTAGTAGAGGGGAATTTAAAATATGAATCACCCTATAACTTCTCATTGATACATTCTATGAAAACGAACTTAATTGTGGTTGATACTTTCACTGTTTCATAATGTTCTTTTTTTCCCATTCTGTTTCACACCCTGTCTAAACACCATTTCCACAGTTTCTTAATCATGTTCAAGGAATATGATATAAAAATTTCATTCGTAAAATAACTGGCGTTTTTTGATGAATTTAAATGAAAGAAAGTGCAAAAAAAAAAACGCCGGAAAGATTGAATTTCCGGCACACGGCGCAGTAGGTCATTTTAAACTGAAGGCTTTGGGCCTCTTGAATTCGATATGAAAAACAGGAGGTGCTGAAAAAAAATAGATCTTTAACTGAAAAATAGGATGATTCATAAGATATGATGAAAATATTTTTAAACCCATGCAAAGCAAACTATTATGAGTTCCCTCTATGCAACCTAACTATGCAGAAAACTGATTCCAATCCGTAAAATGCAAAATTGAAATTTCCAAAAACCCACAATAAGAATTTTGTTCAGTTCAAATAAAGGGTTTTCCAATAAGAGGTGTTATTTTGATATTCAAAGAAAAATGCCATTTTTTGAGATAAATGATCGGATCTTTATTGCATTATAAAGAGGAAGGTATGCCGTTAATAATGGAAAATAACATCAGCCAAATGACCATCACGACCACGCCTACAGGACCATATCCTTTTCATGAAATTTTCCATAAACAAATCGCAAAGTGGCTGCCCTATGTCCTCGATAGCCCCACGAATTCCATCTTTGTGGTCTTGAATCGACGCTGGGCTGTTGGCGTAGACCTTCTCTTTCACGTGGCCCCAAAGGAAGAAGTCGCAAGGTGTTAAGTCACAAGATCTCGGTGGCCAATTGTGATCACCTCTTCGAGAGATAACACGGTCCGGAAACTTTTCCCGTAAAAGATCAATGGTTTCGTTGCTTGTATGGCACGTAGAGCCGTCTTGTTGAAAGTAAACGTTGTCCAGATCAATACCATCCAATTCAGGCCATAAAAAATCATTAATCATCTGTCGATAGCGCAATCCATTCACCGTAACTGTTGCTCCAGCCTCATTTTCGAAAAAGTAAGGTCCAATGACCCCACGGGACCATAAACCGCACCAAACAGTCACACGTTGAGGATAGAGAGGCATTTCAACAATAACTCTTGGGTTTTCCGAGCCCCAGATGCGACAGTTTTGCTTGTTGACGAAGCCATCGAGGTGGAAATGGGCCTCATCACTCAAGATGAGTTTTCGATGGAAATCCGGATCATTTTCATGGCCGGCTTGAGTTCTTGTGTTAACTGAACTTTATAAGCCTTAAGACCGAAATCTTTATGCAAAATACGGTGTAATGACGTTTGTGGAATGCCTAATTCCAAAGAACGACGAGAAATGGACAAACCTGGATTTTCTTCAACACTTTCGGCTACATCAGCAATATTCTCGGCTGTTCTTGAGCGACGTGCACGGGTTTTATTCTTCACATCACTAACTTGTCCCGACAGCTCGAATTTTTCTACCAATTTCTGTATTGCGGTCCGACAAGGTGCTTCACGACGACCCAAAAATGTGCGAGTTTTACGAACCGTCTCTGCCACATTTTCACCATTTTTTTTAGTGAATTTTAATAATTTCAATGCGTTGTTGAATCGTGTATCGTTCCATTTTTATTAATGGCGTAGTTTTTACTTGTCAAATGTCAAAAAATGACAGCTGCAAAAGTGACATCTACCGAAATAGCGGGCTAATTAAAATAACACCTCTTATTGGAAAACCCTTTATTAAAATTTTAGATTTAAACTCAATACACAAGGACATACAAGAATCTAGTATTTGGCACGTAAAACCGGTTTTAATCTAAACTCACGCAATGCTCGATTATAAATGAAGTAGTAAAAATTATGAAGATTCCTAGTACGATAAATCATTTACTGTAGAAAATATTGCCCAATGATTTATCTTCATAAGTGACCAAATTGCGTAATAAATTTTATAATAGCCGTTGAATTAAACCTCAAGCAAGCAAGCAAGCTGTGTTGCTAAGACTTCATATCCCCAGCTAGAACAGATGCAATCAAAAGTGTAATTAACTTCCAACTTCCAAAAATAACTAAAAATCGAGGTAGAATTCCTTGTCGGATACAAATTTTATTCAAAAAAAAAAGAAAAAAAAGAGAAAACAAAAAACACATTTCTCCCCCGCATTTTTAAAGAATGGAACGCTCATATTTCCGTCGCGTGCCTTACCGTTCGTTATTATCCCCGAAATTAGGAAGATAAATGTCTGTCTGGTTTCATCTGCGCTTCCGCGCGCGATTAACAACTGTAGAACGATACAATTTTCCGCCATTTATTCGGCTGCTTAATGACTTCGTATAGTCTTTTTTTTTTCAAAGGAACACCTTGTCGTCCTGATGTAGTACATACTTAGTAGTAACGAGCAACATTCCTTTATAGACAGGCGCAAGAATTAGATCCAGACACGGCATCCTGTCTTCAAATATGCAATTACCGTGTGAAATCCTTCCTTGAAACTTTCACTTATACGCGACAAAAATGTACATAAACGAACCGAGCTCCGGATTGTATTGTTTGTCTGAGGAAGTAAGGGAGCACGCGGTAAACAGTAGATTTTGTTGTCATGTGAATGTTTGGATATGCATGTAAGAGCATGTGAGCACACTAGTGATGAACCCTTGTGACCTTACCAAGAGATATGTGTAAAGGGAACTTATGTTTAGGTTAATTAAGAAGATTGAATAGCAGATTTCGTAGAGCAGAGGATAGTGTGAGAAAAATTTGTTTGCAAAACTATACGAAAAAGAGATATTGGAAATGTATTTAGTAGAAAAATACGGTAATTTTGATGGATCTCTTCTTTAGTTTTTTTTTGTTTAGCCCGTAATGGCTACTTATAATTAATAATTAATAATAATCTTAGTCAGATCACAAGGATACTTTTAAATAAATCCAAAGCCAGAAAGAGTCGGGAAGACTGAGCCCAAAATAAAGCAGATATCAGCGACTACAAACGCTTCATTAAATAAAAATATATAAAATAAACCTAACGAGGGAACTATGTAAATAGTGTGAATTCATGCAGTAGAATAATTTAATTTCTTTTCACTATGCACTCGAGTAATTTTGCAATTGGTGAGGTGAAACAATTAGAAGAGGCAATAGGCTGAGCTTAAGAAAGAAATATGATGAATTAAAACCAAGACTTTGCGTATGTCTTTCTGTTGCATGATTGTTGTACAATGAGAAGCTTTTTCGACTTTGTTCAGATAGGACTGAAAAAAACAAAGCGATATTGTGAGGTTGAACTCCCAAAGAACTATCGAAATTCGTCAAATATCCAAGAAAATTGCGAATTCTTTGTAACATTGTATACTCATACAAAAATTTCTTCTATTTACGAATTTGACCTTGGGAGGAGGGCGGGGGGGGGGGGGGGGGTTGAAATTTGAAACGGTTTTGTTTATATCTCCTGAACCAAGAGTCGTAGAGAGTTCATTGATATCTTAAAGTACCTATTTCATTCAATGCTACATATCGTAAGAATTTCAAGCTCATGGAAGAGGGGCGGATTTGGGGGGGGGGGGGGGTAAAAATAAAAAAAAATGACTCGAAATTCCCCATAAAATGTAATCCACTGTAGACCCAAAAGCATTCCATAGTGTGCTCCACCCCTAAATACAGGTATAAAGATCCTCGCGCCCTCCACCGTCGTAACGATACATGTACAGTCGTACATCAAATTTATAAATCGTTGCCAGGACTACTGAGGTGTATGGTCTCACACCAAGTAAAAATAAACTCAATTAATAAAAACGTTTCCAAGTTACGAAAGACAATCTTTTACCTCCTCAGTATTTCATTTTCATTTCATTTATTCATTTATTCTTTTATAGGTGGCATTGTACAAAAAGATATAAAACCTTATTTTAGTACAATATTAATAGGTACATTATTCAATAACTAATATTATAAAAAACTAGACTAATAAGAAATTAATTAGTTAATTAGCACTAAGATACAAAGGAGAAAAAAATAAAAATTAAAAATTAAACTTATGCTTATTTACACTGCAAAACTAAAAACTAGACTCGAGAAATTTGTCAAACATACCTGACTCAAACAACAATCTCAAATTTATTGGCAGAGAATTCCAAATAATAATGGACTGGATAACGAACTGACGCTTAGATGTTAGACAATTATGTCTGGGCACTATTAAAGTAGTAACTCGACTTGATATCCCAATCTGAAGTAAATTATACAAGTAGCTGGGGTTCCTAGACTTAAGACTCCCATAACAGCGCGATATTTGAAATAGACCATAAGGCTGCAACCAAGGATGGAGTTGGCATAAGGAGAGACATGGTCAAAACGAAGGAGACCAAAAACATACCTTATAGTAGCATTGAATGCAGTATTTAGCTTTCGAATAGACTCATAGTCAAGAGAAGCAAATATTTCGCACCCATAAGTAAAAAGAGGGATGAGAAGCGTCATGACTTAAACGGGTTTTCGCTGGAGTGAAATTACTAGTCGCGCAGAGGGAACGAAGCCCACCATCTACTTTTCTAATTAGAGTATTAATATGATGGCCCCAGGAAAGAGTTCTATTGAAGATAATTCACAAGTTAGAAACGGAATCAACAATTTGAAATTTGCGTTCCATTGTTTACGACAGGTGAGAAATAAGAAGTATCTAAAATTGTTTTGTATATATAATTAAGCATTTAGTTTTGGTAGGGTTCAAGTGTAGCATGTTGTCAATGGTCCACAAATAAATAGAATGGACATCATCATTTATACAAGAAACACCATCTTCAGCTAATCCAATTGGTCTTGAGATGTACAATTGAGCATCATCAGCATAAAGGTGCAGTTTGCTGTACTTAACACAATGAAATAAATCATTGATGAAAAGAGAGAACAACAAAGGACCCAAGATAGATCCTTGGGGCACTCCTGAAGATACCAATTGAAAAGAGGAATTAAAATTTTTAGAATACACAGATTGATACCGATCCCTCAAGTAACTGCCGATAACTGGGGAGAGAAATTAAACTGCATTATCAGTTTCCTACATTGCTTGCTATGATTCACCGAATCAAAGAGAGAAATCCAAGAGCACTAACATGGAGAATTCATCCCTGTCAATAGCAATCCGTATATCATTGGTTATTTTAAAAAGAGCAGTAATACAGCTATGCTTAGGTCAAAAGGCTGATTGTTCTTCATTTAGTAAATTATGATATGCAATGTATCTATTTATCTGGGCAGACATAATTTTTTCAATTACTTTAGATAAAAAGGGTAAGATACTAATAGGTCTGAAATCGGTATTAGATGAATTTTTCGGAACAGGTATGACCTTTGAGAACTTCCACTGGTTCGGAAACTGAGATGACGTAAAACACGTATTACAAGTGTGTGCAAGAGAAGAAAGAATATAAGGCAGGAGCATTTTAACAAATTTCGGGTTTAAACTACTACATCCCGTGCTGTCAGACTTGATTTCACAAAAAGCCATGAGAACGTCATTAGCTGTTACTCGGATGAAATTAAATGGTGAAAAGTTGCGAGGAACACTAGGAATAGGCAATTCAGGGCTGCTTTGGGAATTCGAAGTTATTGCAGGTACCATAAGGAATTTCTTGTTGATTTCTTCCGGATCAATGTCGATATTATTTTTGGTTGAACAAACTACGCCGGCAGAACGTAAGTTTTTCCATAATTTTTTTGGTGATAGTTTAGTATCGAGCAATGAAGTAAAATACCTCTTTTTGGCCATTTTGATTGCAACGAATAAACTAACTATATAAGTGGGGACAAGTGCAGTAACCTCTAATCTAATTAATCTACTACCCCAATTCTCAAATTACGTCTGCGCAGCGCATATGGCTGAATCAAATCACTTGGCAGTTGAACTCTCAATCACTCCCAGCGCACCTTTAAATATTTTTTTACTTCTGACCCTCAAGCCTCAACTTCACTCAAAGACGTTGACTGGCAACAGTTTCAAGACAGGCTTTCTCAATTCCTCGCAGGAAATCTCCCTGACTCACAACGGAATCTCACGAACTTGGAAATCGAGTTTCACATTGACTTCCTCAACAACGCCATTGAAGGAAATGTCGCCTTCTTTTCCAGTGTAGTGCCGAGCAAACACTACAAATACAAAAATCACCTGCCACAACTGCAACAATTTTATATAAATTTTAGGCAGAAACTTCGAAAAATACTTAACCGTATTTTTCACCGAACTCTTAATAGCCACAACCAAGCCTACAGAACCGTGTTATCGCATATTAATTGCTTGTCAACAATTAGTGAGGAACAAACGAAACTGGCCTCCATTCAACCCGGTCCACACTGCTTTCAGGACATAAACAGGATTTGCAACAGGAATGCAAAACTTCCTAAAACCATCTTACGTGGCTCGAATGCTTACAACAAATCTTAGGACCACCGTAGACTCGACTGTTGATGATTTCACTGCCCAGTCAATGGGATCCTCCACCACAATCCTTTAATTCCACAATCACGCCCTTAAATCCGGATGATTTAAGCATATTTTCAAATCCTGCTCACGTTTTCGCCCTAATCAGAACTATTAGAGGCAAAAAGTCCGCTGGCCCAGAAAACATTTCCAACAAAGTTATCAAAAATTTCCCACCTGTCGCCATAGAATTTCTGACAATTATCTTCAATAATTGCCTCAATAATTTATACTTTCCTGATGTCTGGAAAACCGCGCGCATAATTCCAATCCCAAAAAAAAAAAAAAGAAACTCGAAAAACCTTAACGAATTTCAGCCAATCTCTCTTCTGTCCAACCTGGGCAAACTTTTCGAAAAAATAGTCCGCCAACACATCGAAAATACCTGCCTTGACCTAAATATCAGGTAGGACACCCAACTCGGCTTCAAGCCCCAGCACTCCACTTTTCACGCTTTACTCAAACTCCTCTCTGATTCTATAAACGGCGTCAACAAAAGGGAGCAGACAGTATTCTGCTTCCTTGATGTAGAGAAAGCGTTTGATTCAGTCTAGACAAACGAGCTAATATTCAAAATCATAAACCTCGAGTTCCCGTCTTATCTCACCCGGGTTATATATAGCTTTCTGTCATGCCGGAATTTCTACATAGAAATCGAGAATGTCAAGTCTCAGGCAACATCGGTCAGCGCTGGTGTCCTCAAGGTTCGGTCCTCGGACCAACTCTCTTCAATCTTTTCACCTATGATCAGCCTGCAAACGATTCAAATTCCACCACAATACTTTATGCTGATGACACCCTTACGTGAGCCCACTCCATGTCAGCCAATTTTGCTGCTAATCGAAGTCAAAAACGAAAAGTTTCAGCCTTCAAAGAACAGCAAATATCTTGGTGTCTCCTTCAATAATCTGTTTAAATTCAACAATCACGCCAAGCTGACCATGAGGAAAGCCAACTACGCCTGCTCCCTACTCAACCCTATTATCAGAAGGAGAAACGGTCTCCCGAAATATACAAAGTTTCTCATATATAAACAACTCATCCGCCCAATCATCTGCTATTGCTTCCCCATCTGGCACACCATTTCGCCATTCTACATGAAGCAAATCAGCGCCCTGGAAAGAAAAATCCTAAGGGCCTGTACAGGAGTTTACAGGAAACCTGACGGACACTATTTTCCCAACACATTTTTGATCACTCCAATCGAGGACTATCTCCTTTCTCTCGTGATCAAACAACTTGAGAAGATCTCTCAACATCCTAATCTCCTCATTAGCCAGCTTCCAACACAACTTCAAGTTGAAAGCTTCTACTACTTATCACCTCTTCACCTTATCAACTCGGAAACGAGAAACATTTGTTACCTGGACGAAAGATTTAATTTCTTCACTAGTGGATAGGACACCATCCTGGCATCTCGATCTTCGTGGGATTTATCAACTCTGGACCATTCTGGATTTTCGGGATATTTCTCAGCATGTTGGAAGAAACGCCAGTTCAACTCACAACAAGTTAGAGAAATATCCCGGGATATCGGTTCGGTTTATAATTTCGCCATAATTCGTTTTATTTTGTAAATCACGTGTGAAGAACTCTTGACTTGACATGACTCAAAGCATTGCAGTCCTTCCTGAGCATGGAACAGTTTCCAGTGCTTTAAACTGGCTGCAGTGCAATAAACTGTGTATGGTGATTTAAACACAGTACAGTAGACCTTAGTTACAGTGCTTTAAACTGTCTCCAGTGCCTGTAAATTATTTATTGAGAATCAATTACACAATAATTGGAGTCTCTTTAACTCAAGAGTTATAAATCGCAAACGTTTGTAGCCCTTCTCATATTGAATTTATACACCACTTTAAAAAGTATATAAAATACTAGACTATAACGTTTTTAGTCATAATATTCAATTATATGTCGTCGAGTTTTTGTATGTGTTGAATGTGAGCTTATAATGCCAGATTTGGATGAAACTTTTACAGTTTGTACAGGATACCAAAAAAGCTGACACATATTTTTTTCTTTCCCTTACATGCCCCACTTCCTCGCTAAAGAGGTTCAAGACTCCGTGATTTTATAATGAAACGTCATTTTCAAAAATTTATATCTCGAGAACGAAGCAATCGATTTTTCTGATATAAATGCCGAATGAATGCTTTATATCTATTACAAAAAAATATACCAGCACTGAACGAAAATAAATATTGTTAATAATAGTACTTCGTGATTTTATGGTATACTGTGATTTAAGAATTTATAAAAAAAATAAAAAAAAATAAATAAATGAAGAAAAAAATTTGTCTTGAGGTTTGTGGGGGGGGGGGGGGCGAGGACTGGCATGAACCCCCGAGCGGTTGTCCGAAATGGGGCGTGTGGGGTATCAAATTAAAGAGGGAAGATAGGGTAACCGAGTGGAGATCCTGTAAGCTTCATACGGACATTTTTACTGTTAAAAAAAAGATATTTTGTGACTTGGGTCATATACACCCCCTTTCTTCATTTTGCATATATATATTCTTTCTTGCGAATGCATTAGCGGTCTGTTGTGAACGTTTTTTGTTTGTGTGGCAAATCTTGTCGACGTAACGGTTCTTCGCAGCAAACACGAGATTGAAATAAAGCTATTTTTTCAACCCAACCCACTTCGTCTTTTCGTAGAAATCTATCTCCTCCTAGGCTTTTTAGCCAACAAACTATGATTCTGATGTGATTGACTTCACAACTTAATTTACTGTTCCATAGGGTACTTTCGATTTCGAAAATGAAGGGGGTAATTTCGCAAAAAAAACTTTTTTATTACCAAACTTGGTATTTACAAACTTCTTGTTTGCGTGCTTCTTTTCCCCTATCTATTTTATCGGGAGCCGGAAGCTCTCGGAGTTGCGAGGCGGCAAAGTTTCAACTTCAAATGCTTATAGTTCACGAAGGAAGTGGTGTAGCTCGAAGTTTGAGGTCTTAAATGAAAGTTCCCAGCGGTGGCTATCATTGATATGAATTTCAAGTCCCTCGGTGGGAACGGGGCGGAGTCTAAGGTGATAGCGGAATCACGATTTTTTCCAGCATACATATGCAAAATTATATACTATGTTTTTCGATTGGAGAGTGGAGGAAATAACGGCCATTTTACTCTGGCCGCTTTAACTAAGCCAGTTCACCTCGCCGCATAGGCATGTGGGTACTTAAACTGCATTAAAAAAATACATATTTGAAAATGACTTAGATTAGTCAAATTTAGTCCCCCTCCCTTCCCGTCCAGTAAACATCTGGAATTTTTTTCAGACCCTAGAAAACTCTATTCTATTCTTTTTAAGTGTGTATAAGTGTATAAATCCATCTCCACCCCATAATTCAGCTAAATATACTAAGATTTCCAAAATTCGTTTTGATTATTTTTTGAGTGAAAAATTTGCTGGAAATTTTCTCTTTATAAATTTTATGCATATTCGAGACAGACAACAATGCCTCGATCCAAAATAAAATCAACGATGCCTCGACCTGATGTAGGAAAGACCTCAAGTTTTGCCTGGAAAATTTACTGGGCTCAACGTGTGTATGTACTTAGTTTTTGAGACAATCGAAAAAGAAAAAAAAATGCAAATTTGAAGGAGAAAAATGGCCGTATTTTGAGTGAAAAAGTTGAGTCCTTTTCCATTCGTGATTGTGAAAAATTGACGCGTAGGAGAAAAAACTTCCCATGAAAAAAATGTTCACAGCAGTGCTCTAATGCCGTTAAAAGAAAAAAAAACTAATGAAATATATGTGAAATGTAGGAACTGGGGGGACGGGGACCCACCTGTATGAAAATGAAGTGTTTTAATTGGAAAAAAAACCCACTCGTAATGCTCAGTGAGATCTTTCATTTGATATGCGATATGCCAAATTGGAAGGACTCCCAACGGGGGCAGCTTCCCCCACCCTTAAAGTACCCCCTGTAAAAAAACTCTTCAACAAATTGTAGTTGGCACGAAGTTGAGATGAACAGTGGAATCGATTTTCCAATCGGACTTAACCCTACCAAGTTATATGTGATTTACCGTGCAAAAATCTAGTACCTAATTTAAAAAAAAAAAGTAACGTACTAAAAAAAGTGGGTATGGAGATCGAAGGAAAAGTGAAAACAAAGAAATATGGCGGTTTTAGAAAAAGTTTAGAAAGTATACTGCGCTCCCGGTAAACAGTTATTCTAGCACGTTTTCGGAAAATTTAGTACAAATTCTAGTATGTTTTTATATGCATTTTGAGTACACACACCGCTATGGTCCTAGGTGACATGGTTGAGTTATAAGCGTAAAACTAAATACCCCCACCGTTTCTCCTCCCTCAAAAAACGTAGTACCCTACTTCTCCTTCTAGGCGATTATCTAAAAACAGCTTTGAAATCAAGTAAATCAGATGGGTGTCTTCGGAGATTACCCCTGCAAACTTGTTTGTACATGTATAGGACACAAAATTGTGATTTAGGCTCCCTCCATTCCGCCCCCTCACCAACCAGCGACCCCACTCTAACCACCTCTCAGCGACCACTTGTAGCCCCCGATGGTAGCTTTCATTTGTTGCTTCAATTTCTTTTTGTAGTAGCCATTATTTTACTTTATCAGACATCTACATAAAAATCTACATATCAGGCCTAGAATATTTGGGCAGAGGACTTACTTCAATGTCGTTGCGTTAGATAAAGTTAGAAAATTTTTACATTTCAACTAATCTTTGTCGATGTTCTAATTGTTCTCCACTAGAGGTACGAGTGACCAATCATTGGGAAAATATCTAACCATAACTTTACTCCACTCACCACAGATAAAAAGCTCTACTTAAGCAAAGATTTGAAGTATTGACACAAGGGCAGAAAACATCCATAGTAAGGCCAAGGTGCACGAGTCTTGATCCCTTAATCGAAAGATAATAATAATAATAATAACTGTTTAACGGCTACAGTTAACACATAGGATGTAATAGGTCAACTTACAGAGGAGAGTCTGCAGTTTACAGTTTTTATAAAAAAAGTTATGTTAACGACCTTTTTGCAAAAATAATAGAGGTCAAAGTAAAAAAAAAAAGGAAAGAAAATCCGAAATTTTTAGTTTAGACCTTCATAACTTCTGAGGGGCGAGGGGTACGGGGCTGGCTGAGCTGTCGTTGGAAAGGCCATGAAGTTCTGCATACAGTGAGACCTTAACTGTGACCATACGCCCTGTAGTTTTTAATATACAGGGTGTTTTGTGAAAACCTAGCTTTTTTTATGAATCACACTGTAACTCCTAAACGGTTGATATTGCCCCCCCCCCCCCCGCAGACAAGTTTTGGTTCGTCTAGGTGAGTATTATCACCTCCCGCTCTATGGACCTCCTAAGGGGAAACACCCTGTATATCAATACAAGATCAATGTCAACGAACAAAAACGGTTCTAAACCAAAGGCATGCAATATTGAAATTTAAGGATTAACAAACTATTCGTCACAGGCAGGCTATATAAAGCAGAAAGATACATTTAAATTAAAGCAAAAATGTAGTCTATAATAATTCGATTTTTTGAAACTATAGTCGAATATATGACAGCTAGTATCAGATAATATGCCAGCGACTTGGACAAAATCAAAATCAATAAATTGAACATTTTTAATCAGTAAGATTTCCCTATTGAAATGTGAACTCCATCCTAAAGTTTGATGCAAATGATGGAAGCGATTAACGCCTAACATGAACATTTTAAACAATTCCACAAACCACAAACAGCATCCATCCAATGGATAACTACAGCTCTATGCCACTTGAATTACTACTAGAAGCGCGACTGTTTTTTTCCTGATGTCAGAATAGAGCTGCGATTCCTAAGTATTATTTAGGGCAAGGTTTTATTATACATACATAAGTCTTTTAACTATCGCGCAGCAATTTTATGAGTAATCATATTCCCATCACATTTCCAACAGATCATAAATCAGAGAGTAGTATCATATTTAGCTTAAGTGCCAGAAGACTTTTTTAACCACAAAAACTCACTCAAAACGAATGTTGAGTCTGTGCCCAGAATTATTGTGACGTCCCTCAAAAACAAGTGTCTGTTGTTTTAGTGCCAGAGACAAATTTCAATTTCAAGATATTAAGTCAAGTGATGTGATGTGTCTCAAGAGGCAAAATTAATTAAAAAAGTTCAACTCCATTCAGTCTTTAGAGTCGAGACTCAATATAATGTAGACCGCAAGATCAGCAAAAATATCATATGGTTTTGTATGGAAGGCGAGTGCCGTATGGGCAACCATTTCAACCACCAGAACCCTATCAATTTAATCGTTTTGCGCCCGCGCGCCATTGTTTTCTCAACAAACAAAATGCGCTCAACTTATATTAGTTAGTTAGACGTTGGAAAATTTGATCGAAATACTTTGGTAAATGGTAAATTTTTTTGTGTTGAGGGGATGAAATAGATGAGCTCAGCCGTAATTTAATATAAAAATGCAAGTCCTGGTCTTCCACCCTCATAAGTTTATTCAGTTTTTGGTGAAAATTAGTGCGTTGCCTTAACACTGGCGGTTGTAGTGGTTTGATCTGATGCCACGCGAACAAACGATCGATATTTCAGTTATTTTTAGGTTTGGCGGCCGTTATCAATCGATATATGTATGAATGTATGTATGTATTTACACCCTTACGCGATGTTGGTCTCTGTCAAGGGTAGGGCTAAAAAGGACGCGCGCGTGCGCTCTATGCGTGCAATTTGTAGGGGTGCATTTAATTTAGCGTGCCTATGTATAGCTTAATTTGGTTGTATATATTTGTAAAGGGTTTTATTTCAGGAAATTGTTTTGTAGATAATAATATTTATTAGTATAGACTTAGAAGGAGGTAGGATTTTGCACAAAACTTAAAAATGGCGCAAAGAGGTTTTCACTGTAGCCACTTTTAGCTAAAATAATTGTTTCATGTATAGTTTAAGGTTTTATTTTATGTGGCAACCAATGCACTAATAGCACTATTCTATATGATGCAGATTGTACAATTTTGGCATCCTTTATATTTTTATAGCAAATGAAGCCATACTAACCTAATCGACAGTAAATTTATTATTATTATTATTATTATTATTCTTAGTCTACAGATTACAAAATCAACAGACCATGCATATACTAAAACTAAAAATTTTGTTTTGGTAAGAACATAAACTAAAACTAACCTACTATGTAATATAAAAATATGAACATATCTAATATTATAATCATAGCAAGCTTTCTAGAAAGTCCGAAACAGAGGCTTTAAAAGAAACTCTATCTTGACTAAAGTCAATTATGCTGTTACACAAATTAAACTGCCGAATACAATGACTTAATGGACTACTGAGGCCATAATTTGTTCTATGGAAACTTTCAAAAAGAATGGGACGCAGTCTTATCTGCTTAGATGACACATATAAATGTATAAGCTTTAAAATATCAGGAGAAATAATCCTGTTTTCAATAACATCTCTAATAAACATAGTATTAGAAATTTTTCTTCTAAGAGACAGTTTCTGTAAGCCAATCAACTGGCATCTGGCATTATAAGGAGGTAAATCACCGGTCCAATTAAGTCTCCTAAGAAGAGCAAACCTGGTAAATCTCCTTTGCACATTTTCAATTCAGTTAGAATGCGTCACATAGAACGGATCCCATACAACCGTGCAATATTCCAAAATAGGCCTAACTAAAGCTGAAAATAATGCCTTAAGCGTGTATGGATCAGAGAATTCACTAGCCCGACGTTTAACAAAACCAAGCCGAGAATTAGCTTGACTTACTACATAATCAATGTGGTAGGAGAATGTAAATTTACTATCTAGAATAACACCAAGGTCCGAAACTATACTACATTTAGGAATATTAATCCCATCGATAGACACTTCAAAATTAATTGGTGATACTTTTTTAGTAGCCATAAAGTGTTTACATTTAGAAAAATTTATCAACAAATGATTAAGATGACACCATTTCGCAAATTTATCGACTTCTGTATTGAAATTGGATACTTGAGACATATCAACAATTTCCATGAAAATTTTTAGATCATCAGCAAAACCTAGAACAGAGGAAAATTCAAAGATGTTAAAGACATCGTTGATAAATATAATAAAAAGAAGGGGTCCTAGATGGCTCCCCTGAGGCACACCGGAATGTACCAAAATCGGCCGAGAGTACACCTCGTTAATTTTGATAATTTGTATGCGATTAGTCAAGTAGGAAGCGAACTATGCAACAAGAGCAGAATGGAATCCAAACGCCTCAAGTTTGTGTAAAAGCAGGCGAATATTGACCTTATCAAATGCTTTAGCGAAATCAGTATATAGTGTTACAACCTTACCACCTTGTTCTAAGAAATTTAAGCAAAAGTTGACATAGGAAACTAAATTGGTTGTTGTAGAGCGTCCTTTTACAAACCCATGTTGGTGTATAGAAAAGAAATTTTTTCAGAGATAATACTTTCAAATAGCTTCGGAATTGCAGAGATAGGGCGGTAATTACTGGCACAGTTTTTAGCACCCGCTTTATGTATAGGACGAACGAATTAAATTTTCCACTCATTGAGCAACAGTCCCGAGGATAACGACAAATTAAAAATATATGAAAGAGGCATCGAAATAGGATCACGGCATTGACTTAGAAATATCGCTGAAATGTTGTCAGGACCAGAAGAGTAGCTGCACTTAGCATTGGCCAATGCTAAGTTTACATCCTCCGTAGATACATACATTGAACCCAAGTTGACCCGTGAGAAGATATGTGTGGTAATCTCAGTGTCAATGGGAAAGCCTAGGTCCTCCACATATACAGACTCAAAGTATTCCGCAAAAAGATTACATGAATCTGAAATATTATCCGCAGTTTTATTCTTAAAGCCAATAGAAGAAGGAATTCTATACGAATTATGCTTACTGTCTAGAAATGAGCAAAAATCTTTTGGATTTATCTTTATACTAGCCTCCACCGATACCAAATATTGACTATACAGAAACTTATTTAAGAAATCATATTCTTTCCGCAATCTTTTAAAAAGCATGTGATCCTCAATCACACCAGACAGTTTGAATCTCTTATGAGCCTTATTCCGTGCATTCCTCAGTCTCTTCAACCTATAGTTCATCCACGGAAAACTAGAATTATTTCTCCTTCTAGTGAGAGGAACATACAAAACAAACAAGCTGTAAAGAGCTTCCAGAAAATATGAATAAGCAGCACTTACAGAATTCAGGGAAAACAAAGATTCCCAATTATGCGCACTTAAGGCTTCATTGATAGCAGCATAATTGGCTTTCCTAAAATCATAAAAATAAGACAATTTGTTTTGGTCAATAGCATTAGAGGAATTTGATTACTTTGTGTTTCCCTGTTTGTGCATTTGCTTTTTTTAAAGTTGATTTTTCATATGTAGGTACATATTGGTGTCCCAGTTTGAGTATGCAATACTGAAAACCCTAAAAGATGTGATGATTTTTCAATTGAAAATATTATATTAATTTTTTTCGCATTCATGTTATTTTCGAAATTACAAGGGACTTTAAATTTTATTTGAAAATGTGTTCCTTGTAGCACTTTTTTTTTACTGTAACTTAGCTCGTTTTGTTTACTAAACCGCCATTTTGATCTTGTTTTATTTATATTACTAGTAGCTTTCATTTGTAATAAATAACATGCTTTCAAAAAAGTAAAAAATGTTTTTCTCTGCGAAAAATTATCTCCTTTGCGGGTCAAAAATCTCCTTAAGTAACCATATCATTAAACTGTTCCGTACCCATAGAAAATATCCCTATTTTGTTACCTTTCCAACATTAATATTCATATTCATATTCATCTTTTTTAAAAAATTGTACACAAGATATTTATCTTATATAGTACTTTCTTATAAATTAATAAACCAAAAAAAATAAATAAAAAAAAAAAATTCTAAAATTGAATTATTGAACTTATACTACTTACAGACTAAATAAATAAATTTAATTCAAATTCAATTTAATTCAGCTTAAAAGAAGAAATCATAAAAGCAAGATAGAAGAAAAGAAAAGAAAAATTTAGCAAATTATTAAAATATATATATAAAAAAAAAAATATAAATAATAAAAACAAAAAGAAAAAAAAATGAAAGGAATAATAAAAGACTAAAGATTATGTGACCCGAGTAACCTTCTAAAAGTATGCATGCTTTCCGCTGCCTGGATATGTGTGGGTAAATTATTCCAAAGACGAATCAATCAGGAAAGAACCCTCCATGACTCGTTTAGAGAATCAAGGAATAAGGATTTTTCGGTGTCTTGCTGAACGCAGAAATTGTAAGCGATCATATAGATATTTAGGTTTACGTGAGGTAATAAGGCCGAAGAGGAAGGTCAACCCTCTGCGATACAAGTATGTCTGCAATGTACAGCATAACAACGAAGTTCTATAGGGCGTGATGTGATCATAACGTCGCAGTCCATGGATAAACCGAAGACAGTCATTAAAGGCTACATCCATTCTACGTTCACTTGTACTATCTAGCTTAGGGTAAACAATGTTTCCAAAGCAGAAGTGAGGCAAGAGGAGAACCTTGCCAAGTCTTTCACGAGTGCGGATTGGTAGTATATCAGCACACAACCACAACATCCGCAGACCAGAATAAATTTTCCGCAATTGTGCGCTGATATAATCTGTGCATTTTAATTTGGCATTTATCATAACTCCAAGGCTCTTAACCTTATCTACAAACGGAAGGGTAACAGAGTCGATACAAACTGGAGGAAGCTGCTCGGGGTCAAAGCCTTGGTTGTGTATTGCGATTGCAGAGCATTTGTCAGGGTTTAGCCTTATATCATTATCACGAGCCCACTCAGATATGTTTACTAGATCCTCGTTAATGCACCCCAAACAGTTCTCCATAAGGCTGATAGAACTACTATGGTAAATCTGCACGTCATCCGCATACAAGTGAACCTTAGCGAATTGGATTTTCTCTGGCAGATCATTTATAAACAGAGAGAACAGAAGTGGTCCGAGAATAGAACCCTGTGGAACACCTCGACGCAGTGATAATAGACCAGAAAACTCACCATCCACTTTTACTTGTTGCTTTCGATTTGATAGCAAGCAAGCTCATCACAAGCCGACAGGCTGAACTAGACAAATTGCAAATATTTTTTAGTTTAGATATAAGCTTAAAATGGTTTACGCTATCGAAGGCCTTGGAAAAGTCCAGCAATATCATTACTGCAAACTCATCGTTGTCAAGTGCCGTACGCAAATCGGAGGTAACGCATAATAAAGCAGTTTCGCAACTGTGGAGGGAGCGAAAGCCCGACTGCCAAGGCGATATCAAACGATTTTCCTCTAAAAAAGAATTCAATTGCCAGTACATGAGCTTTTCAAGGGCTTTTGCCAGAAAGCATAACACACTTACCGGGCGGGAAATCATAAACAGTGGTAGGTGATTTATTTTTGGCAATTGGGATGACAGTGGCCACTTTCCACGAGGAGGGAAACGTAGATGTTGTAAGGCATGCATTGAAAAGGAGCAGGATTGCATTTTGGATGCTAGGAAAAATCCTTTTAAGAAAGCGTGGAGGTAAGCCGTCTGGTCCAACATCATCGGACTTTATAGAAAAAATTGCCATGGACAATTCATCACAATCAACGCACCTAAAAGAAAACGAGTTTGGTAAGTCTGGTGCCGTAGAGTTTACTAATGAGTGTGCTAAAGTTGCCATTTATCTGCCTTCAGAAGTTGAACATAATAAAAAGGTCCCTGTTCTATATTGGCTTAGTGGCCTAATATGTACTGAAGAGAAATTTATACAAAAAGCAGGTTGCCAACGATATGCGGCCCAACATGGCATATGTATTGTTTGCCCAGATACATCTCCACGAAATGTCGATATTCCTGGGCAAAATTGCTTCATATGATTTTGGTTCTGGTGCTGGTTTTTATGTTAATGCCACACAAAATCTTTGGGACAGACACTATCGCATGTTTAGCTATGTTACTGAAGAACTAATCAAAGTCATCACAGATAATTTTCCAGTCATTCCAAATAAGCAAAGCATTTTTGGTCATAGTATGGGAGGGCATGCTTTGAAAAATCCTGGTCTGAAATCCAATCCATGGTCCGTCCTAGGGGTCAAAAGGCATTCCAGGGATATTTAGGAAGTGTTTATTATTTTTTTTTCTTTTGTATTTTTTGTATTTTTTGTATTTTTTTTAGGGTAGGTACTGAAGATAACTTTTACAAACAAAAGTTGTCAGAGAATCTGGTTGAAGCTGCAGCGAGAAATGATCGGCCTTAATGCATCTTGAAAATGAGAGATGGATACGACCACAGCTACTATTATGTCGCTTCTGTGATTGGAGAGCATATTGAATATCACTCGAAATTTTATTTTATATTACTACAAACTTCAATTTTTTTTATAATGGTGGAAGAACTAAGCACTTATGGGGTAATATCACCTTGTGTTCATTAAATTTCAAGTGATTTTCTGAAACGCACCACGAACGATAGGAAGGGATAGGAGGTTATGTGCATATGAAAGTACTAGTCTTTAACTACAAAAAAAACACGTATTTAATTTTAATTGCACGTTACAAAATGGCACCATTGCAGCGCACACAAAGAAAAAAAAAATAACTCGGATGGTCGATATAGGCACAGGCTACAGGTCACAATTTTTAATCTGTTACAAAAAACCAAAAAATTTCTTAAAATAGTCGAAAATCGTATGATTTTTTTTTTCAAAAAATTTAAAAAATGGCGTCAATTGGAATTTTTTTTCTTGTTTTTCGTTCGAAAATCACTCATAAAATCTATACTAGAAAATATTGTTTTAACGTTGCAGTTAAAAATTCAAGTCAATTGGATAAAAATTAAGGGAGCTACTGACACGCCCAGTTTGAAAAATATTGTTTCGAAAAAAAAACGCATTTAAAGTTTCAAGTAGTATAATTTTAATTAGAGAAGCCAAACACTAACTATTGCGCGTTCTAACGGACTTTCAATAAACAGCTGTTTGCTCAGTCTTAAAATTTTGGTAGGAGAGACATCTATTAGTCAAAATTGAAAGCTGGAAACTAACATGTGTTGGTATAAAAAAGCGATTTTCCCTCCCTTAAATGTTTCTTATTTTCATAATCGACTTTTTTTTTATTATTCTTGGATAGTTTAAGGAGTGCTTAGGGTAAAAAAAAGTCCCTTAAGCAAGAAAATCAATTGAAACCTATTTCATAATTTTTAAATTTACGTTTACCACATTTGGCACTTTTAATTTTAATCTGTGGCTATTAAATAAAACAATGTCAAACCTGACGTGTCAGTGACCTCTCCTAGAAAACGTGAAATGTGGAGATGGAAAATAATAATGAATACAGAACAAAGCGACTTTTAAGTTCAGGTATCGCATCAGAAATAGACGATCAACCATAGCTTAATACATAATAGTTTTTGTGTGTCAGCTCTAAACTTTAAACTTTTCGCCGACAATAAAGAAATCTTGCACAAAAAAATCCCCCCAAAAAAGCGTTACAAGGATCACATTTTCAAATAAAATTTAAAATCCCCTGTAATTTCAAAAATAACATGAATTCAAAAAAAAAAATCTTAATATAATATTTTCGATTAAAAATCACCTCATCTTTTAGGAGTTTCAGAATTGCATACTAAAATTGGAATACCCTGTACATGAGAAAGCAATTGGAAAAATTACACTTTTCGAATTGTAAATCAAAATATCAGAATCCTGTTGGGACTTAATTTTGAAAAAAAATTAAGAAAGAATTACATCGCTAATTTTAAATTAAATGAATTGTGTAAAAGTACATTTTGTAATGCAACGAGTTTACCAGCTGTATGTAAAATTACAAAATTGTATGGAATTCGTTTACCACATGCATCTTGAAATTACATAAATAAATAAACAAATAAATAATAATTTATTTGGTGTTGTACCCAAGATTACAAAAATATTATTATAGTAATAATATTTTGGTATACATAAGAAAAAAAAATAACAATAAGAAAATTATAAACAATAATACGAGATAAATTGATTATTATAAATAAGAGTCATAGTGACCTTATTAATACTAATAACCGGCCAAATGCGAGTCGGATTCGCGCAGGAAGGGTTCCGTACTATCGTACAAAATTTAACACTATGTACTTTTTATTTATTTTTTCAAATGAGAGTAGGCGTCATTTGAAAAAAAAAATGGCTACTTATGATAATAATAATGAATGAGAATAAAACGAGGAAAAAATGTCGAAAAATCACGCTTTTTATATGGGGGCCCCTTCAATTTTTAATTTTATATTATTTTTATTATTTGTTGTTATAGCGGCAATAAAAATACACACTCTGTGAAAATTTCAACTGTCTACTTATTAAGTCTTAGTAATAGGGTTCCCGTTGTTATTCATTGGGTATGGAACCCTAAAAATGAAAAGAGGAGAACAAAAACGTGAAAAAAAGGATAGAAATACCCAAACAATATACAAAAATAATAATAATTACAATCTAAGAGCAGCCTAATTATTTTATTTAATAAATCCGTCCACCCATTCACCCATCAAAAAATTGAATTATTAAATATTCTTGAGAACTTGAGCCTTCAACTTGGATATTACTTGGTAGAGAATTCCAGTTACGAGTAGCCTGGACAGACAAAGAACGTTCACCATTTTGTGAAATGTGTCTTGGGATAAGAAACTGAAGATTTGTGGCTGAATGCAAGAATTGCAGTTTCTCATATATGGATATAGGTAAGCTGGGCTTTTATGAATGATTAACTTTTGTTAGAATATAAGCTGACGTCCAGCTAGATATGTTTTAATGGATGAGCCTATGATCGATATTTCTTACGCAGATATCCTACCAGTACGAGGATACTTTCAATTTCTTTTGACATATACTAGAATCCAATTTGCTGAATACTATAGCCTTCAGTTTAAAATCCACGGAAATGGTACTTGAGCTAATCTACAATTCCCGCAGAGTAGGTACCATTAATCTTTCCCGTCATATCTGTAATGTAAGTGCAGCAACTGAACTTGGAATTAAATTTAATTCCCAAATTTTTGACTGAATCAACATATTCCAAGACAATATTGTTCAAGACCACAGGAGGAATCTCAGATTTCTCTAAAGTATGCCTATATAAATTGCTAAGCAGTTTAATTTGGACGGCTTCAGTGGAAGATCATTTATTGCGGAACACTTAAGTCCTGCAGATCCTCACTGATCCTGTATATACAGTCTTCTATTAGTCCAAAAGTTCTACTAAGGCACGTCTGTACAGCATCAGCATATGAATGAACCAAGTAATTTTGGTAGATCCTTTTTGGCAGATGATTTAAGTGAAGGCTAAATAAAAGTGAATCAAGGATTGATCCTTCAAGGACACCTGTGGAAAGATATGCCGGTCTAAAGAGAATTTATCTCACTATCACCATTTGACTGCAATTTTCTAGGAAACAGGTAATCAGCTTTACAGTTGAGGATGAGAAACTAAGCTTATTACTAAGTTTAGAGTTTGGAGCTTACTAGTTATAGTCAATCAAAACCAATATTGCATTGTTGTATGGAATTCGCGTATCGTATGCTTTGTAAGATTACACAACCTTAAGATTGCGAAAATTTCCATATGATTTCATAACTGACATATTAACGTATTTGAAATCTTGTCTTGTTTTTATTTTAGTGATCGGCAAAATCGATCATTTTGCTGACTCAGGTTATACGAGTCATTTGGTGTAAGTGACTCATATAAAAGATTTGATCAGTTTTGAGTCAGTTGGGAATAATCATCTAATACGTTAAAATTATCTACTCACCGAATCGTTAATATCAGAGCAATACTCAAAACTAAAAGCTACAGAGTTTTTCAGTTTTTCAGCCGATTGCAACTGATTTATATTTAACTACGTGTTAACAAAAAAAAACTATCAAAATTGTGTCGTTGTAACTGCTTATCTGCTGAACTGTGGAATGGCAACCCGGTTTTTCATCAACGTAAGCATTTACCAAATGAAAAAAAAAACTGTTGCAGAAATTTGTCCTTGCTTCCATTTATTTCATTCTTTATTCATAAAAATAACACTTTTATTTGAACAAAACCCGTTATAAGGAAATGAAAATTGCAAATCTAGCACAACTCCAGATTAGTTCGCATTAAGCATGTGTACGTGTATAAACGAACTCAAAGTCCTAAGTCAAAAGCCTTGAGAATACTTCACAAGCCATGAAACAGACTCCGTCACTACCACATAAGAGCTCCAACGGAATCCTAACATTCTAAAATATTTGCAGTGTTCTTATGTCAAACTGACAGAAGCTTGATTTGAATAGCTCCTCCGCACTAAACTACTATTCAAACAGAAAAATTTTATTCTGATAATCTTAAGCTTACTATCTTATCTTCCGAACTGAAATAAAAATTTTATACCTTTCCTAATAAAATTATTTAAAAAAATTTATCTGAACCAAATGACTAGATTCCTAAGCAGAAACTCTCAGCTGAGTAATCATTGTATATGCCGCTGTGACGTCATGGAATGCCGTGGGCTGATGATATCGAGTGTAGCTGCCTACAGATTCGGACTCCGGCTGCACATACACACATGCAATTATCACTCAGCTGAGAGGTATTGAGCGTAAAATGGTAAGGTCACGTTGTAATCAAAACTATTTCATTATTTTGTTAAGTAAGGTATATAATAAGTGTAGCCTTTGGGAAGCTAAGGAACCAAGCTGTAAATTACTAGAAGACTATATTCCTGTATGGATAGTAGTTTAAGTTCTATAGCATATATAAAGTCAATATTTGTCACTTTTCTATAAGTATCAATATATAATATTTTAGAGAATGGACTCCCAACGCACACATAGATTTCTGTTTCATGGTTTAGAACCCAGAAAACATTGAGATGAAAAATCATCAGCGCGATAATTGAAGGATATCTTCCAGTTATCATCTTCGGAATATTTGAGCAATACAAATGTATGAAAATTGTTTTAAGTTGCTTAAGCAATAATTCGATGATATGAGTTCGATTGCTTCCAATTTTAATTTTACCTTTTTTTCCTCCAGATGAAAAAAGGACGATATTGTTTGCAATTTCAGTTTTACCTGGATAACAAAATGGCAATAAAATAGCAAAAGGAATTATGTGTTTTTTCTCTAGACGAAAAGAGGACGATAACCAATACCGAAAACCGGTTTATGTTTATTTTTAATGAAGAAGATGTGTTACCTGAAAATTTAGGTCTGTTCATTCTGGTTCGGAGTTTTCGGAGTAAATTATAGTATCAAGACATTTTGGCGATATCACTTTCCTCTTTTCCAGGTAATGCTCATTGATACTTCAACGCGATTCCTCAACGATATCTTTCTCTTATCTTCTGCAGGTATTGCTTTCGTGTTCCCTAGAGGATACGAAAGGAATTCATCAAGAAATATTACTTTCGTATTCCTTAGAAGTATTGCATTCGGGACACATCCATTCCCGAAGGGGGTGACTTCCGCAATATAGAAGATGATAATCTTCCGCGATAAAAGTTATCTTCGCCGGAATATGATGCGCGAATCATCTGCGTATAAACTTGCTTGCTGGGAAGTATTCTCAAGAGTTTTGCTTAAGTCGATCATTACATGTATAGCACTAGGAAATATATAATACTTATGTAATATTTTAAATCCCTTAAATCCTTGTATTGGAACCCTTTTGCACCCGTGTGAAAGTTAATACTAAAACTGCGATTTGACCACAGAGTTGCCATCAATAAAAATTTATTAAGAAAAAATACTTTCCTGGATGCCTATAACAGCAACTTTTTGTTGTTTCTTACGCTGCCGAAACATGTATCTAGCTGCATGCATGCTTCTATAAATAATACGCTTATTTATTGTTTTTTGTTTTATTTTGAG
Organism: Dioctria linearis; assembly: GCA_963930735.1. NCBI lineage: Eukaryota > Metazoa > Arthropoda > Insecta > Diptera > Asilidae > Dioctria > Dioctria linearis. The sequence goes on from OZ005741.1 coordinate 273,154,779, forward strand.
TCAAGGTACTGACCCGGTCAAAACGAACGAAGCTTTGGCGACCGACCCATCACTATTTTATACTAAACGAATTTTCATTTTCAAAAAAATACGTAATAAATTTTTTTTCTTGCCATATGTATAGGTAACCAGGTAGGGGAAGGTTTTGAACTTCAGACCGCATGTTCCTTTGGCCAAATGCATTCTAGTCCAGAACAGGGTTGCTAGACTACAACAAATGGATTCTCGTACCAACTATACAAAAATCTCGTACGTCATGAAAAATTCTCGTACACTAGGCTTATCGCGAAATTAATAAGAAATGGCAGCTTAATTAAAACTGAGGATTATTTAGTAACATTTCATTTTTTTTTATAACAAAAATAATGGGTATCTTTAAAAAAGTTTTATTTGATAAATGTTTTAAACCGATTTTTGTAGATCTAGATTTTGACATCTAGATTAGGATAGGATTATCTGGGTCCGAGTTGTTTGGTCGAAATTTTCATCATCATGTCGCACTGTAGTAGTAGGTTAATTCCATTATGACGCCGACGTTGTGCGACTTATCATTTGGGTGGTAGGTTTCTTTTGACTGTGTTTTAACATATTGAGTTGAAAGGAGGGATCCTATCACGGCCTTTGATGAGAGCTTGTTAATTGTCTTAATTTTGTTCTTGTTAGGTTGTTATTGCTAAAAATCCTCTCGGTATCGCCATTGGATTGGGCGAGATTTAAAATGGATAACGTAAATTGACTATATATTTGTGGTCTTCATCAGCAGTGTGGAGTCGGGAAAACTTGTACATAAATTATATCAACTTCCTTTTCTTTGGTGATGTGTGGATGACTTTGGTCCAAGGAAAGAAGTCGACACTCGTCCATCAAGGACCCATTTTGCAACATTTCGCTTCGTTTTCAAATGAACAAAATTTTACTCCATTTAGTGAAATTGCAGTAAAACCGCCACCTACCGTCATTCAAATAAGCTTAATTTATTGGAAAGTGAAAAGTTTTAGTAAATAAAGATAGCAGTGGCAGCAGCTTACTTCTCTTTTTGATCTCTTTGAACAACAAAACTTTTCTTCTACTCAAAATGCTTTGCAACTACAGTAAATACTCGCAAATTTTTTTGATAGCATTTAATTAAATTATTCTGCCATGATATTTACTCACAATAATTTTCGTCCATAGTCTGTCACCTCTTCATTTCCGTGAAATGACTGACTTTCAAGTTTAGTCATTATGGGTGCAGTCTGTCTAGGGTATTAGGGTCTGGCGGCTTTTCTATAGGACGCAGGCTACATAAAACCATGAATAATAGAGTATCATTTCGGTATCTTGAGATCAGGCCTTGAGCCTAAAACTATCACTCCCACAGAAAAATAATGTTATAACAAATTACAGCCCAATATGTTTCTTTCTAATGGTGTTTAAAAAAAGTTAGATGTAGGGCATATTTATGGTAATTATGGTGTTTGAACTAAATCCAAGCTATTTTTATATGAAAAACTCCTGCAATAACACAAGGCAAAAAGTGTGTAATGTCGGCCGCTATGCTCTTTTCAAGTCTCTTTTAAAAAAATAAGTAGAACCGTAACCACCGGAATATACAAGCCATTCTATATACCACGGGTTACGGTTCTGCTTACTTTTCTTAAATTATCTTTTACTCGACTTTTGTTAGTAGTATTCACAGTGTGAAAATTCTGGTTGCAAAATATTTGACGCCCAAATTCTCGTACTTTCGCGTACGAGAATACATTTTGCCTCGAACATCGTACCGGAGTAGAAATTCGCGAACATGTACGAGAATTATCGTACGTCTAGCATCGCTGGTCCAGAAGTCACAAAATTTCAGAATCGTCTCTCTTGCATACCAAAGCCTACTTAATATTTTATAATTTCAGTTTGTTCTCGGACATTGTAGTCAGTTATGCACTCTGTTGTCAGTTTTTTTAATTATTGCCTTATGTAAATTTTTAGTAAATACTTTGATCCATTCTGTAATAAAGGTGGGTATGGGATTTGGTTTTGTTTTGTATAAGTCATTCATAACTTAAAGGGAAATTGTAAGGATTTCCATTGAAAGCTTCACATTTTTTAGTGTGTTGAAATTTTTAGTGAATTTCATCACTTATTCGGGTGAACTTAAACAACACCTTGAGAGATTTTATGTGTATTTTCGGGGAGTAATTTTCATATTCCATACACCCAGTGCTTATGAATATCGTCAATCAGTATCCTCCATATAGTCGAATATTTGCACGAATGAAAATTTATAAAATCTCACTCACCGCACAATCGGTTTCACGCGACTGAAATAAAAAATTTTGTACTTTCGTTTAACTGCTTCTAAACGGTTTGGAATGAGTCGGAATCACACCGACTTTTAACCGCGCTAATATGAACACTTGTATTGTTTACCATAGCTGTGACTTTTTCAGACGGTTACACGTGCAACTGAACCGCTTTAAACCTCTCCAGGCTGAACATACGCTTAATTAGTGTGCAAATAGAATTTTTTAGACAATTTTTGAAATCGATATATCTAGAAAGGCAGGTTTAATATTATATTTTCGTATTAATTTATTTTTATGGCGTAAATATACAAAAATATAATAATGAATAATAGCTATATAATATAGCTGAAAATATTTAAAACAAAGTTTGTGTGTTAGTACTGACTTTGTTCTAGTTGTTCCCTGGAACAAGATACTTTACGTCAGTCGAGACCCAAAGCAAAGTTGTGTTAATATTATTTATTCTAATCGGTACCCAGAATAAATATTTTTATCTCAGTCGAGACCCAAGATAAAGTGATTATGGTAACAAAATTTATTCCAATCGAGACCCAGAATAAACATCTTTATCTCAGTCGATACCCAAGATAAAGGTTGATGTTAGTACTCTTTATTCTAGTCGTTACCCAGAATAAAGTAAATTTGTTAATAATTCTATGTTGTTACCACTAGCCAAATCAATTTCGATGTATTATCACTAAGTGCTGGATGCAAAAAGAGAAAGATTGAAGTTGGCCTGCGCCTTATATTGCCTCTGAATTGCGCACAGCACCAACAAATAACTCTACACTACGCATAGCAACAATAGTGCATTGCACGGCACCATCTAATAATTCCTAACAAGGCATAGCAACAATAGTGGATTGACCTTAGCGGCGGCTATGCGTAGCAAATGCATTAATTACATTTGATTTGCGTAATGTTCATCGATGACTAGTTAATTTCCTCTCATTGGGTTGTGTCCCGGTTTTGTTTATGTGGAATGTATCCATAATGTATCTCCACTTAAAACTGCCTTATCGACGTGCTTGTAGGTAGGCGTACATAGTTCTGTTCCCAACCTAGTTTCGATAAATAAAAAAATCTTTTGAACGATTTTACTTTCAGATGGCTTTTTTTATACTCTAGATGAAATCTATAGGGTATACTAAGTTTGTCATTCCGTTTGTAACGCACAGAAATAATGATGGTGGCCCGTCTGTCCGTGCGCACGAAAACTCGAGAACGCGTTCACTTAGAAAGCTGAAATTTTGTACACGGACATTAAAAAAAAAGTAAAAATAAGTTCGAAAATGAGACAAATCGAGCAACTCTTTCGTGGGGTTGCCATACGAAAATTTCGTTTTCCACGATATATTTGGACACTACCTGAGAACACGTCGTCGACATAGACAGCTGAAATTTGGTACATTGTGTTTTCATACTAATAGCAAATAAAATTTTAAAAATGGACTAAATCGGGCAACCCCTTCTTAGTGTTGCCATATAAAAATTTTGGTTTTTTACATATACTTTGAAAATGATCAGTCCTAGACATTTTTATTGTATTAAAAACATCTTCAGAATAAGAAATCCTATAAATTTGGTTATAATCATTTTTTCTGTCCGACGAGCCGTTCTAGAAATATATGCGAGAAACCAATGCAAAAAATCAAAATTGCTGAAATGGGTGATCATACGAAATTACACACGAGCATTTATCTAGGGTACCATAAGAATTGGTCTTAGACCAATTCTAGCTTTTTCACTTGTTTAATGTTGGTTTCAATAGCTTCAAAAGTATTCAATGTTACAAGGGGTACTCTCGAGAGGTATGCCAAGATCACAAGATCTGTAAGTGAGTTAGTAGCGGTCCTGTTAGGATTGCAAGCAGCTCTTCCAGAAGATTCAGAGAAACGACTGTTTGAATATTGCATTTAGATGGAAAAGTATCCTTTTTAAGGTTTATATAAAAATGTACCTAATTGTTCCAGATTCTATGGATTAAGTCAAAGGGACATTAATGTATGGCCTACTAATTGGCAATAAAATTGCCATTAAGGCTAAATAAATTTTCAAGCATTTTGTTCCATCCTTTTATTTTCCACAATTTTTTATAATATTGATTTGAAACCTTCGTCAAAATAGTGGGAACTCTTCAGTTCAAATGCAGCCAGGCTTAGATTTTTGGGAAAGGTGAGATCCGTGGTTTCTTCTCCAGCTCCTAAACACTTTTTCATGTACACACCAATTTTTATTATTTTTCGGAAACAAATTTTCCAAATATATTTTTAAATGTTACCGGAGCTATTTTTCCAAATTTGTTAATATTTTTAATGTTATAATATCTCTTATAACATTAAAATTGAGACCCATGTATATTGAACAAAAATTTATTGCCACACGTTTATTTTAACATGAGAATGAAGATTGAGGTAGTTTTATTCAGTATCTCAAAAACCGGATAAGTCCTTCAGTCTTTATCATCCATTCAGTGGCAGAAAAGAGATTTCTGGCACAAAATATCTCCGAGGATTTCTTAATATAAACCAACAGCGAGAGAAAAACTAATTATAGTGGTTAATGAAGTTGGAACATTTGTAATCGCCTCTTATAGCTTTCCCACGTATAAATATGATAGAAGTTTTAATGGAAGCCTTTCCCAGAGGATCTATATGGGCATCTGCAGATGGTGCATTCAGGCACACATTTTACGCAATGGTTTTTAAATTTTATATCTTTTATAAAACCGAGTCAGAATGATCCAGCGTTGCTTGGTCACGATGTGCATTATTCGTGTACTCGAAATTTGGACGTAATATGTAGATATGTCTAAACAAAATCATGAAGCTATCGTTTGTCTACCTTCTCATTCCAAACATAAGTTATACAGCTGTTATATGCTGGATTCTCTAGAGCTTGAGAGAAACTTAATATGAGTCCTGGAATCAAACGGCCAAAGTTATAACATCAAAGTGAAGGCCTATTCTAAAGTAAAGCCAAAAGTAAGCCGAAAATGAAGTTTTCTGTCAGTGTTAAAACCCAGGAAGAACCCATAATAGAACAATCAGATTCGCCTGACATAAATACCACATCTGACATACATGAACTCAGTTGATGACGATTTTAGAAACGATGAAAACATATTTTGCATGGCCAAAAGTTAGCTAGATACAAGTTGCGAAGATTGTGGTGAAATAATAAAAGGACAGCTTTTCCTTTGTACCGTTCGTGACCTGGTATCGATTACAAATAAATAAATCTTCTTAAAATAACTTTTTCTAGAATTAAATCAGTTTTTCTTGTTTAAATTCTAGAAAAAAATAATTCAATTATTTCAGCTCCCAATATGAGACATATTTCAACTGAGGAAATATTTGTGTTTCATGAAAATAATTAAATTACATTTCAGGCCATTAATAGAACCTACAAATTATGTTAACGTTTACATGGTACAAAAACTGTATCTTAAGATTGTTTCGATGATTTGAAATTTACATGGGACTACATCTCAATGGTTGAGTCAATCTGTATGAAACAGGTAAGAAATAGAAAAGATGTTCTATTGTCACAAAATTTAAGGATGGTGGCAGAGCTGGGCAAGTACCAAAGAAAAAGTACTTAAGTACAAGTAGAAGTACCGAAGGTCTGAGTACTTCAGCGTAAGTACAAGTACCGCATATATGAAAACTAAGTACAAGTCTATAAAAAGTACTGAGTACTTTTTGAAGTACTTTTTAAAGTACTTTTTTAGAATCTTTATACATTGGCAGTAATATAATGAAGTTTATCGAGTTCAGTTAATAGATCTTAATAAATAAATACCTTTTGAAAACTATAATATATGTAGTAACCAGTGGCTACTATTTATAGTTTTTTATAGTTTTCGGCGCTGCAGGTAGAGTAAAACTTTCACCTCTCATTGCTACACTCATTAAAACTATTAGAGGTTCGCCCAAGCACCTATTGTCCTCCAATAATGCATAAAAAATCTTAGAATCTTAGGAAAAATGTTCATTAAATTTCTAAGCAAAAATTGAGGCCTACCTACATCGGGTCGAGGCATCGTTGATTTTATATTGGAGCGAGGCATTGTTTGCTTATCCTTGGTTATGTCCACTGACGTATATAATATGGACTGCTTACTTTTCTATTTCACGTGGGCATAATTGCTTGTGTCAAAACGAGTTCTTACGTTGCGTCGGTGCCAACATTGAAAAAATCATTGGCGGAATGTTGAAAAAGTGAGCACGCAACTCGGAAAGTGATTCTAATAAAACATTTAGAATTTCTTCTGTGTATCTAATGAATATATTATTTTTGGTAAAACAGTTTTTATCAGTAATAACCCTAAATAGTTAATTTAAAAATATTTATTTCGACGAATCCACTAATTTATTTGTTGTTATCAGTTCTCTCAATTGGTACTTGGTGCTTAGACCGAAAGAGTCAACAATATAGAAGTGAACCCACTTTCTGCAGTGTATTTCTATGAACGTAGTCAGTCCATATTATACATGTCAGTGGTTATGTCATCAAGTCGAGGCATCGTCGATTTTACATTCGAGCGAGACGTTACTGGTTTTTGTTCTACTTGCCCAGTCTTGTTTGTATGTTATTAGTCTGTCTAAGTTTCTGCCTTGACGCCTGAGCACGGCACATGCTTTGACAGTTCTTTGCGTGCTTTTAAGCTCAACAAAAAAGGAGTTGCGCTAGATATTGTGTTTGCTTAAGTCTTTTTTTACATAACTATTGCCCAGCTCTGGATGGTGCGGATCAGATTGTAAATCATGTCTCGAAATATCCATAATTGTTAATTGAAATTTTAAACAAATAAATAAGTAAAACAAAGTATATTTTTGCTCCCAGTGTTGCATTTGTGCAATAAACAATTTCTCTAGTAGTATCAATAGCAAAAATAAAAAAAAATAAGAGCAATTGAAAATCTTAAATTTATCCTAAATAATTGCAGATCAAGTAAAAATTTGAAGAAAAAGATTCGGCATGAAAAGGTTAAACTCCCATGCATGAAATCCATCCAATTTACTTTATTTATTTATTTTTTAATTAGCATTTGATAAGCTTCAAACTCGAACTCAATCTGATTTGCTTGCACACCTTCAGTTGCAATAAGTATGCATCAAATATGCTCATGTTCACCCCACCCATTCACCTTTCAAACCATGAAATTCTGTGATTGTTTTATAACTTGAATTGTGCAGATATGGAACAATCTACCATCTACTAAAATTTTTCTTTTTGCAGACGCGCCTGTAAACCTCAGTTTCTTCAGATCCCTTAAACTAGAACTTATTTAATTTTTGCAACATCGGCATTATATTTTATAGGCTATTCCCCATAGAATTTTACTCTTAACCTATAAAAACAAAATTAAATTTAACTGAAATATTACTTAAAATAACGCCATTTATGTCATTATTGAAATTTCTTTCTTATGATCGTTATTGTCGGCTTGGCTATGTTACATGTACGCGCAACATAAACCAGGAAGAAATTCCACCAGAAAAACATAAAAAAAAAAATGTTAATAAAATGCTTTTCATCGGCTTTCACATTCCTATGTAAGTTTCATCAGACCTTTAAAAATGTCCCTTTAAACCGAAGACCTAATGTCCAATAACAATTACGCGTTAAATTGAATCAAGTGTGTACTGTGCTAGCGGAAGTGGTGGGCTTGTTTAATTATATAAAAAAAGAAAAAAAAAAAAAAAGGAAAAACAGATAAAAGAACGCGAGACAAAAAACAAACGATAATAACGCGAAATGGAGCTAAAAACATGCATCTATGTATATATCTGGCAGCATTATGTTGAGAAGAGAGATGCTCGAATGCTGGTCGGGATTGGATTGGGATGCTGTTGAGATGTGATGCTCTGATGTTCTGGTTTGATCACACATAAAACGACGCGCATACATTTAATGTAATGAGGATTAATTGGAGCCAATTGGATGCTGTCTTCAATAAAACAAAAGTGTCCACCGAGAGGATGCGAAACAACTAAGGCACCGGCTGCTGTTGCTGTTGCTGCTGATGATGATGATGAGATGATGATGACGACAACGACGATGATGGAAATGGCTCCGATGTTGCCGTTAAGATGAGGCCTGGGAATTCACTGACCTTACGCACTTCGGACTTTTTAGAAGAACAATTCAATCGCATATGCATACATACATATACAAATATACATAATATATAGTTTACGTGTTAAATTAGGGCAGGATTTTTCGTAGAACTTTTAAGAAAATTTAGCGTGGTACCAATTATTAAAAATCTTATCATAGATTTAACTTGAGGACGGATTAATTGATTTTGAAGAGATTTATTTAGTGTTGATATTGATACTGCTCAAGGGAAAACAAAATAACGATGTAAAAATTTGTTACCCCGTAAATAGTGGGGGGGGGGGGATTCTACGCCATCTTTCAATACGCCAGGAAAATTATTTATAAAAACGATTTCTTTTTTCAATTTTATATTGCATGGTTGGATTTGCTACAATTAGACTCGAATACTTCTTTCGCAAGAAATACAAATATATATACAATTACCCGTTGTTGTATAAATCCGTTCATAGGTACATGACATCGCACTTGACTCACTGTGCCGAATGGTACAGATTAAATTGACTTGCCGTCAGAAACCCTTAAGTTACCCAGAATCATAGGAGACTTCAGAAATCGTGTCGAGACTTGAATCTATGCCTAGGAAAATATCGCTATTTGGGACCCGCTGATGAGTTCAAACCAAGACTTGAAACTTTATGTGATGAAAAAACGAATAAAAATTTTTTTTTGTCGTTTTTGCTATTGTATCGGAGTATACAAAAATAGCTTTCTTGGACACATTAAAACTATAGAGAAGTAATACACCTACAAAAAAATTCATTATACATTATTGCTGACTTTTTAGTACAGTAAATGGAAACGCACAATACACAAATATAAAATAGTTTTATGCTTATTACTCAAATTTAGGAAATAAGTCAAATACCAATTAATTAAATATAGAAAGTGTGTCGAAATACTAGCCGATACAAAAAGCTAATATAGACAAGATTCCAGATTCGACCTTATCACATTTAAATCTTAACAATCTCTCGCACCTACATACCAGGATGGCAAATAAACACACTGTCATTGTAAGATAATGTGTAAAATTTAATAGAAACTATGAAAACTTGAAGTTGTTAGCTGAAGCCTGTTTCAGACTATAGGCTACCTATCTAAGAACCTCATTAACAATTAATAAATATATTATACCAATCAAGAGCTTGTAAACGCCTAATCTATTCAACCAAAAAGCTTAATTATAATTTTACAGGGTAAATATTATGAGATATTAAAAAATAAAATTTTTCCGTAATATGTATACGGAATACCTCAAAGTTCTATTCTAGGCTAGTAATTATTTCATGAATTTTTCAGTATTGAAATGATTTTTTTCGATATAATAATAAAACAAACTGTAGACTTGAAATGGAATAAATTTTATTATAAGTAGTAGATACTAAAAAATAAGAGATACGAACATCTGCTTAAGAGAAATTAAAATGTATGAGGATCAAGGAATGGCGCGGCTACAATGTAAAATGTTAATGAAAGTGTTAACATGTGAATTTGATATCGGGTTATTTCTTTTAGTAAAAAATTGATTCAGATGAACTTTGGATTGCCGTGTGAACTAATTGAATTAAATCAGTTAATTTATGTAAAGTATATTTTTTTTTTGAAATTTTATTGTATTTCTGGAAGATTTTTGGATTTAGTAGAGATTAATGACTGAAGTTGAATTGGTTATTAATGACGAATAAATGTTGTTATTCACAAGATTTTTTTTTTTTTTTATATTTTTCTATATAACATTTTTTTTACACTTTTTTTTTCTTTGTAGAATTTTTTTACTTTAGAATGTTTTGGGTTGTTTTTGATTTTGATTCTATGGATGGACAATTTGTATATAATTAGGATACTGATATGCATCGTTTAGTACCTAAATGAAGGACCACACATGTATTCAAAATATAACAAAACCAATAATAAACTTTGATGTCACCACAAGTATACCGAACTAAGAAAAAAATGTACCAGAAGTATAAATGATTGCACGCATTATAATAACAAAATTATTAATGACTTTATTTCAGATATCGACTGAAATACATAGTCTCGTGCTGTGGGTATCGATTGCAATAACAATTACTAATTTCACTATATTCTGGGTAAAGACTTGTTTCGGGTGAAGTGCAACAACATTTCGGTTCAATTTCAAATTTTATTCCATTTAGTGAAATTGCAGTAAAAGTGCGTGTCGCCTATAGTCATTAAAATGAAATGAATTTTTTAGAGAGTGAATAGTTTTCTAATGAAGTCAACATATATTAAAAAAAAACTTTTAAAATAAATAATTTTCATAAATAAATTGCAATAAAAATTAAAAAAAAAATGTTGTTCTTTCGTAAATTAAATCTTGAAAGATTAGACAGCATGAGTTGCAGTTAGACAATTGTTATGGATGCCCAAAAATTTCTTATTCTAACTTTACTTTCAAGCTATTTCGTCACGAACTTCGCTCTTACGGACAAAGTTATTTAGTCAGGGGTTTGTGAGTAGATAAAAGTCATTTAAAAAATATTATAGATATAGCGTTGTCAAGGCAATAGCAGGTGCTCAAAACAACTGCACTATTATACCTGAATATGACAATAGTGTTACTGTTAACGAATGCTCGTTTTGTACTAAAAATAAAATTTATGAAATAATAAAAAAGAACTATTGTTATTAAATTTTTTAAGCATATTTCATTAATAGTCCAGTCCACGTACAAAAGGTGGGGTAGTTGTGATTTTTATATATGATATTTAGTTCCGGTCTCCGGAAAAAAATTCCAAGTTTTTACAGTTGGGGGAGATCTGCGCGGTCCGCCATCTTAGATTAAAGGTACATGAAATTGGTTTTTTTTTCAAAATAATTCCTCAACGGTTGATACTACGAGGATGATACAAATTTAAAGTAGACTAAATTTCCTACATTTTTTATATAAACAATTTTTTTGTAAGTTTGATGTGTAACGAGTTAGAGTTAGTGTAACGAAATTAGACGATTTTTTTTAAATTACGATATTCAGTCACTAAGGGAACAAATTATCTTTGAAAATAGATTTGAGAATAGGTTAAGAGATAATAACTTTTTAACGGCTAGTTAGCAGGTAGATGAGATAGGTCAAATTAAAAAGGAGACTCCATAGTTTATAGTTTTTATAAAAAAAGTTATGTTAGCCATGTCAAGAAAAGATGTCAAAGTCAGAAAAATGGTAAGAAAATCCGAAATTTTGAGTTTAGACTACCATAGCTACGAAGAAGATAGGAGTCCGAGACTGACCAAGCAGTCGTTGGAAAGGTATTATGAGCTCAGGAAGTGACCGTACATCTAGTACCTTTTGAGATACAGGGTATTTTGTGAAAGACTAGCAATTTTATTTATCACCCTGTAATTCCGAAGCGGCTGAGTTACCCCCCCCCCCCCCTACCTCTCCCCACGGAGGTGAATAGTTTTTAATATTGAACTAATTTAAAGTTTCACCTAAATCGGAGGGGGTTGGGGTTGGGGCTGAAAATTGATTATTTTGATCGCTTTGGTATAGAATTGCTATATATAATATTGTATGTATATAATTGTAGCATTTAGCGAAGTCACGTCGTTTGTCTAGCGGAACCTTAAAATCTGTAAGTTTTACAGCGATTCAGATGTGAATCGAATTTTCAGTTTTATTAAAATATCATATCATATACAGTTATCTAAATTTTTAATTAGCCAATGTTTTAAGAAATACGTAGAGGGAACTGAACTTTCTCTTCGAGATAATCCTAAAACTTTTTGGGCCTTTAATAAACATTACTCCTTCAAAGAAACTGCCTCGTCATCTCCCAGACAATTCTGCGAATTTTTTTCTGAATACTTTTTGTCAGTATATTCTGGCGAATAATCTAATCTTGATTTTACAGCTTTTCAGAACGACAACAATTTCGCTAATATTAATTTGAATTTCGTTTCTTCAGATAACGTAATTAAAATATTGAATGAGCTTAATTGCAACAAAAATCCAGGACCAGATGGAATACCTAACCTCTTTTACTATAAGTGCTCTACTAGCCTTGCGAAGCCGTTAAGGACTGCATTTAATTTACTAATAATCAAATAGGTTTTTCCACCAACATTGAAGCACGTTTTCGTTACCCAAGTCCTTAAAGGAAGCGATCCTAGATTTGTAACTAACTATCGTCCATTTCCAATGCGCCAGCTTTAATTTTCGAAAGAGTTATGTATAATCAATCAGCTTTCTCAACAAACTATCCCTTTCTAATTAAACTCGCAACATGAACTCCTCCCTGGACGCTCGGTTACAAATTTAGCCCTTTTTACTGATACCATTGCTTCTGCTCTCGACGAAAATAAATAGGTAGGTATATTCCATACACACCGACTTTGCCAAGGCATTCGATAAGATTCGCCCCTGTCAATGTCTTACAAAAATGTCAACAATTGTTTTAATATGGCCGCTGTTCTTTTTTATTTTAATCATACTTAAGAAAAAGGACGGGTATGGTTGTCTTCAACAGTTCTCAATCCAATTCCTTTGAACAAATTTCGGATGTTCCTCAGGGTATTATACTTGATCCTTCTATCTTCCTGATATACATCAATGATTTACCAAGTGAGATAATTTCGGACACTTTGCTGTACGCTGACTGCGCTAAAATTTTCAGAGTAATTTCGGACATACATGATTGTGAGAGCCTCCAAGACGATATTGCAAAACTTGAAAATTGGTGCAAAAATTATTATTTAAAGCTAAATATAAACAAGTGTAAGAGCATAACTTTCTCAAGAAAGCGTGACGCCATCTCATTCCAGTACAAAATTAACAATTTGCTTTTAATTTATGTCAAAGAAATTAAAGATTTGGTTGTTACTATTGATGACAAGCTTTTTTTTTGCTCCTCACTTAAACCTTTTTCTTTTAAATTTTCCGAGTATGTAGATCATTTAACTTAAATGCCACCTTTATTTCTCTGTATGTTTCATTGGTGAGAAGAACTCTAGAGTACCCTTGCCAAATTTGGAACCCTTTTTACTCTTTCTACAGTAATCAACTTGAGTTATTGTATAAACTGGAACATAGTGAATTGGAATACAGTGCTATATTAGTCAGATTTAACATTCTATCTGTAGAACATCGTTGCGTTTATCTTGAAATCGTTTTCTTACATAAAACTCTGAATAGCGTTCTGCACTGTCCTGAACTGCTTTCCAAAATTGGCATTAGTATTCCCTCCAGATACGCAAGGCACGACACTCCATTTAGATTACGATTCTTTAGAACAACTTACGGGAAATATCTCCACTATATCGAATTCAGAAGACATACAAGGTCAGTTTCAGTAGCACTGATATTTTCAGCTCGGGCCTTCTGACGTTTAAAAGAATAATCCTAAACCAGATTGGACACTGATCATTAAGTTAATTATGCAATTTTTTGATTTATTAGCTCTTTTGTTTTGTTTTCTTGGCTTTACTTTTGCCTTGTTGCTTTCCTTTTTGCTTTGCCCCTTTTTTTCATAACTTTTTTATTTACTTTTTTTTTCACAAATTATCTTCACTATTTTTAGTTTGCATCTTATTTGACTTTTTATATTTTATTTTTCCTTATTTTTTATCTTTTTATTTTGTTAAATTAATTTACTATTATTATTACTTCAATTTCTCAGTTTTAGCTCGGTTTCGGTCTCGGTAATAAATTGCAAAATTTTTATGTTGAAAATTCGTTCGTTTTAGGTTCTAATTTTTTATTAGATTGTTTTGGAAATTTGGAACTGCTTGTCAAAATAGGGAAAAGTAATAAGTTTTTTGTTTTTCATCTTTTAGGCATTTTTCAAAATTGTTGGTATCCGTTATAACAGTCTCTTTTTAGAATTTAATGTTTAATTTTTTTCTCGTTTAATTGTTAGTGTCTAGTTTGTTTTTATTGTCCATATGTTTGTTACCTTTAGATTATTTAGTGTCGTTTTTACCACCTTTAGAACCTTTTGCCTTTTATATGTTATAAGGAAAATTGAAAAGAGCCCGATAGCTTTTAAAAAAAAAAAATAAAAAAATAAAATATTATTACTTATTATTATTCTTATCTTTTTTTCTTTTCTTTCACTTTTTTTTTTATGTAAATAGGGTCTGTAATATTTTGACTCATGTAAACTTTGTTAAAATTAGATGGCAAGAGGTTCAAAAATCGTAAGGAAATACGCTAGCTAAACTAAGTTATAAATAGTCAATACGGACAAATAAGAGCATTTAAAACAATTAAAAAAAAATAATCCAACAACAAAAATGACACAAAAATGTAAAAACAAATTACACAAAATTCTCAAAAGAGACTAAAAAAATTGAAAAAAAATCTTAAGTATAAACAAAAATTTAGAACCAGTCCCAATTTTGACAATTAGGTAAGTGGCAGTTCCAAATATTATTTTTTTATTTTTTGCAATGTATAACTTTAATCCTTACTTTCTACTCATTATTTAACTTGAGCTTGTTTTTGCTTCTCTTCTATTTATTTTAGTATTTTTTATTTTATCCAATTAACTCTTCATGTTAGTATCTTAATTGGTCTAATCTGTGTACTATTTTATTAACCAAATGAAAATAAAAAAATTAGTATGAGCTTCCGCTGGAGATGAGAGGGAGCAAGATATTTGGATAAGGGTGAGAATAATAGAATGTATGAAAATTAATTGGTTGCTTGTTGAGATACAGCGAGTGGCGGGTAAGTAGTAGAGGGTGGGGATGATCGATCAAACAACCTCTTGCCCTATTCCAACTCCTCAATTCTTCTCAATTCCTGTATTCATTCCAGTGTCGCCCATTCTCAATTTTCAGGAAATATGCTGAAATTCGACTCTTGTCTTATCTTGACGAGCTTTGGAGGTTTTTTTTTTAATACAAAAAACATGTGTGCCATATATAGGAACTTTAATAAGCAAATATACGAAGTTTGTAAATATACGTATAGGTTGGGTTCGTCTGTTCAAAAGCGAGCTACTCGTGGCTTGAACGACGGGCGGTATAACCGGGATGGAGAGAGTTACAACCGTAGCTTTGAAGAGATATAACCCACAAGGCTTTTGCCAGATCCCCATCAGAGAAATTTCTACTACGATAATAGTATAAAAAAAGGTTCTTACTGGTAAATTAAATTCCAAAATTTCAGTTGTTTATGGGACGATTCATCTGAAATTTTATAAATTTCATTACATCGGAATTCCGGCCCGAAACTAAATGACGAAATGTAACATGATGTCAAGAATATGTATAAAATTGCAGTAATTTCCAGCTGTGTATTTGTGTGTATGTGTTTTTGCGTGTTGTTGCGCATGAGTGTGTGTACGTGTGTGTGTGTTTGTGTGTTGAGTGCGTATTTAAAGATCATTGAATCTGAAACAAAGCTATTGCACACTTAACAAAATTAGCTTAATTTTACACAAAACTGTTAAAAAGTGGAGTAATATTGCACAAAATTTCTTCAATTTTAAACAAAACTGTTAAAAAGTGGAGTAATATTGCACAAAATTTCTTCAATTTTACAAAAAAACTGTTAAAAAGTGGAGTAATATTGCACAAAATTTCTTCAATTTTACACAAAACTGTTTAAAAGTGGAGTAATATTGCACAAAATTTCTTCAATTTTACACAAAACTGTTTATGAGTATCAAAATTGTGTATTTTTGTAAAAAATACCTTTATTTATACAAAAACCCTTGGTTACAGCGGTTGTTATTGATGGGGGCTATGATATAATTTTTTGAGGTTTTTAGGTCGATTTTTAAGTGTAACTCAGAAAAGATTAATCTTAGAGACGTGTAATTTTTTTTGTAATTATTTTCATAATCAAACTAATCCTATTTCTGTTCCATACATATAATACATATGTGCATTTATGTTGTGTAGTGCTGATAGGGTGTGATATACATACGTGCAATATGTGATATTATTCCATATGGCGTATTTATATGATTTTCGAAGAAAACAATAATTATTATTAGAAACATGTGAAAGTGTACTATGCAGATATACAATCATAATAATACAACAAAGTAATAACATTTGCATCATGATCAAAAGGCATAACACATTTCTCACATCACTGGGACACTTAAATCCCCAAGTCCCTATCATCTGGGTGAGACCGACAACGGGGTACCGCGTCGGTCGCTGCCGCCGCCGCCGCAGCATCTCAGAACCACAGGAAAGACGTCTTTAAATGGGGAGTTGTCTTGGCATTGGGCTTGTTTTCCTCAGCACATAAAGCTCTTCTTTTATTATTATTTTCATTCCATGCCGGTTGTCGTTTTGTACGTTTTATCCGTTACAAAAATCTTTGATACAAAGTGGATTTCCTCCTTCAAACTCCCTGGGAGAGTATGTATGTATGTATGTAGGTACCCCAGCATGGATGGTGGCATGGTGATTGTTTTGTTTGTTTACACTATACGTCTTCACAGCATAAAAATATGCTCTCAACGAACAACGACGACGATGAACGACACAACGGTACGGCGGCGGTGGTGGCGGCGCGCACAACTTCATACTTCATTATGCTCTGCACATCAGCAGTTATGTTGTTCAATATTATATGTATGATACATATACATATACATATACACATATATCAACCAAGATTCTAAGTCTCTGGCGAACATAATAACCGCCGAGGAGTAGAATTCAATGAGAAAAAGACACTGAAATTATGGGTATCTTTCGTGTGGGTGACGCCGACGTAGAATCAAAGGAAGTCTGGTACATGAAATTTTTGTTACGGATTTACGAAAGTAATTTCTGGCGACAGCTTTGGCTGGTCATACTTAATCTACTTCAATATGGCACACAGTGAGAAATTTGATAGCTGCGCTTTTAGAAGGAAACAACTGGACATAACCAGTCTCACAGTGTGAAACGGATTAGCCCTGCGATAACTCCCAGAGGAGAATTATATTTAACGCCTAAAGATGAATACATGAGCAATCAACTGATACGAAAAGGCGTTGGTTCAATAATGTGGGCTTTCAATTTTATTGGAATTTTGTTGGGCAATTGTTTTTCTGGCAATTTGTTCATTTTTTTTATTTCCTACTTTTTTTTTTTTTTAGGTTCATAGATAGTTGCGCTGTTCTAGAATAGATAAGGGCAGGATTCACTGGGCCACACTGGAAATTTTTTTCTCAGTAGAATCGTGTGAATTTCAACGAGATTTTTCCAACAAATATCTAGTAGAATGTGCCTAGTTACTATGCCCTGAAACTCAATGAAGAGTAATGGTATGTCCGAAATATTACGAGAGCTCTCAATGACACTATCTCACAAGCTTGCATGTTATGGGGACCAAGTAAAATGCTCCAATATCCTGGCTGTCTATTTGAAATGGCAATATTTTGCTTTGGCGGACGGATCCTGTCTTAATATCCGACAAGATTTCATAACCGCAATCCTGGAATATGCTAGAGCTATCTGGCATCTTCTCATATTTCCCATCACCCTGTCGTATGTTGCACAATAATGACTTTGTGTAGTTGATGGCAGTTAAATGGTAGAACGAAAATACTGGAGTTGAGCGGTAACGAATGTGGTTACTGCTAACCTTCAGTATTTTTGTTCTACCATTTAACTGCCATCAACTACCCAAAGTCTTATTGTGCAACATACGACGAGGTGCTGTGTATGGGAAAGATGAATCCAGATGAATTTAATGCATGCTTCACGTCACTAAATTAAAGTTCAATGGAAAATCACTTTGAGATTATTCTATTGAACGTTTTTTGGGCGACGTCGAATTTCTAAACAACCATAAGGCCCTTTCCTTTCATTGTGATGATCTCAATGAACTGTCAATTTCCATCTACTCAATTAAATCCAATGCCATTGGTGCACTTTTCTATAAACAAGAAATCTCTGATAGTACTACCAATACAAAAAAAAAAAAATCTCCCGAGTCTCTTGTTGATTTTCGCCATATCAGAAGTCTACACTTATTTGCTAAGGTGTTGGAAGAATTAATGTATCGCCAGATGCTGCTAACACGTTGGCAGACAAGTTTTATAGGCCTTTAGTATACTGCTAGATTTCACTAAGGCATTTGATAACGTTGACCACAACATCCTTCCGCATAAACTTTCTGTTGCTTTTAGTTTCAGTATTTCAGTTTTTATCCTCATAAAATTTTTGTTTTTCATATCTCTTCAACCCTCCCTGTATACTATTCGGCATACCACAGGGGTCTATATTGTGCCCATTGCTATTTAGTCTATTGATCAATGATCTATCTGAAGTAGTTCGTGACGTAAAAGTGCCGTTGTATGCTGATGATGTGCCTACAAATATATTTGAGAAGGCTCATTGGAGTTATTAAAGACTGCCTTGCACAGATAAACGATGATTTAGACAGCATAGCCTTGTCGGCTAAGAGTAATCAATTGATACTGAATTCAAGTAAGTCGCAGTGTATTACTACACCTTTGATGGAAACAGTATTCTATTTGTCGTTTTGGATAGTATCAAATTGGGTATGTAAAGTAAAGTTACAAACCAAATATTGGTGTTACTTTTAGCCAAGACATGAAGTGCTGTGACAATATTAATGCATTGCTTAGAAAGGTCTACAGTGGTTTTCGGAGATTTTGGCTCTATGTATATAAGTATCTTAACATCTATGTATTACAGGTTTTAAGCTTGTAAACACAGTGCTCATGTCATACTTTATATATTGTAGAACGATTTATCTCAAGTTGGGATTAATTTTCTGCCAGAAAGGTGGAGGTTGCTTTTAATGATTGCGTTCGATTTGTATTTGGATTTCTCAGGCTCCGGAAAAATTGCTTGGTTGTCCTCTGACTTTTTACCTTCGACGTAAGTCATTGATATTTTTCTTTAATCGTCCGGCAAATCAGAGTATCTCAGAGAATTCTTCAGTTTCACAATACCTGAACGTAATAGGGACATAGCAATATTCCACCCTTTTTATAAGTCTGTTATGGAACGATCTTATCTTGTCCAGATCTTTTTCCTTTAAATATTCAAACTGATGTAATGAATTGGTGGCACCTACGGGACAAACAATAAATAATAAAACGGAGTTAAAACGATAAGGTAATAAGATATCAATTAGGAAAATGGTTCAACTGATTCAATTTCGTAAATAAATTAGAACGGGCGGAGTTTTCAGATCTTACTATCATAAAAATGTTCCCGCGCTTTTGTGAAAATAAGTTTTTCTGAAATATTGAGAGAGTTTGTTCCAAAGTTGTTGCTGTAATCCTATGATATTTGTAAAGCACGTGCTTTTGTTTACGTTCGTTTTGCTCTGCTTATTAGGTTATCTGTGGTACAGCCCTCGAGAACAACCCGACCGAGTAAATACTATGTATATACTGACATGAACTCAGCTCGCTTGCTTAGATTTATGTTTTGGCTTTGTATATAATAAAGTTACATGCCTCATAGCTATTCGAGTGTAAAATTTTGAAGTGAATAGTTCTCTTTTATATTTGGAAATTTATAATGAATGGTGCTGGTCGAAGTTGTGAACCTAATAGGCGAAAAATAAGAAATTAGAAAGATATATTAGAAAATACGGATGTATGTGATAACGATACGAAAAAACCAAAAATAATACATTTCTATAACGATACAAAGGAAGGAGCGGATACGATGGACCAGTTGCTAAGAAAATACACCAGCAAACGTTGAATAAATCGATTTTTTTTTCCAACATAAAAGATGTGGAATGTTTAGCAATGTATGTATATCATATATTCTAAAAATTTTCCCAACTAGACGCAACGAACAGAACGCCAGGGCTTATTTCTCAAAGAATTTGTGCCTGTCGTCAGTCCTGAACAGGTCAAAAATTCAAAGATTAATATCTCATTATTACGTACGAACTGCGATGGAAACGGTCCTGGGAAAGAGACACAGGTACCACAGAATCTACTCAAGGACGCATCAGCAAACAGCGCCAACATTTAAACAAATAAATAGTTATTAATAATTTATTGCGTTTCATTTCATACGTCTCCAAAGCCGCAGGACCTGATGATTTTTCGCCAAATTTAAAGCATTTGGTCTCTTCCCTTCCATGGATTGAAAGTTTTTTATCCGGTCATTTAATACGGGTTGTACTAGATAGCGTTTCATCTGAACCTCACCCTATAAATGCCGGTGCGACCAAGGCCTCTGTTATCTCTCCATCTCCCTTCTTAATTTTCATTAATGATCTTCCTTCCTTTCAATCCCATCCATAGTTTCGCCGATAACAGTACCTTTGATTTCCCTTACTCCTTTGATACTCTTGCGAACTCCAGAGGGAATGCCGCATGTGTTAAACCAGATTGCATGATTAGATCACTGAATAACGACCTTGTCAATATCCTAGCTTGGGGCAGATCACATCTTCTCTGTTGCCAAGGATTCCTTGAAATGACATTTCTGAAAAGGTGTAAGAAATATTTCAGCCCGTCAAATTTAGCGCTACTCTACAAGTCCCACATCAAACCTAGAATAGAACATAATTCCCATATCTGGATCGGGGCTGGTCGCACAGACTTAGCTTAATTGGATATTGTCCAAAAGAAAAGCCTTCAAGCTCATTGGCGATTTGACAATAACTTATCATATGGACTCCACTCGAGTATCGCCGCCAAAGTTCACTGTCTTTCGCTCCTTTATCGCTACACGCACGCATGGCCAATGTTCCGATGAAATATCTAGTCTGATCCCTTGTAGAATGATTCCTGCACGCAATACTTGCGCTGCAAACCGAGCACATCCTTTTACCCATAAAATTACCTTCGGCCGTACAGTAAAATTCTGTGATGCTTTTTTTTTTATCCCAAACTATGCGAATGTGGAACAGTTTACGATCTTCTGTCTTTCCTCCGGCATACAATCTGCGAACGTTTAAGAGTGACATACATCAGCACCTCGACCACTTTTTTTCACATTCCCTAATTCTTTTCTCTATCTCCTTCCTGTCATGCTATGCTTTGCTTCATAGAGTTTCCTCTAAGCTCTAAAAAGTTGGGATATTTTCATAAGTGTAGTCAGAAATGAAAAAAAAGCAAATTCGATTCGTATCGAAAATAGTCGAAAAATATTTGGAAGTGTTTTTTAAGAGTTTTCAGGGATACACAGAGGAGGAGCGACGTGAAAATAAATATATAATTTTAAACCCGAAACAGGGTACCGGGTACCCTGTATGCATGTCACATAAGGGTTAAGACGCTCATTACTTTAGACATAATATAGTTGTTGACAGTACCTACATATCCAGCAAAAAACATTTCTCAAAAGAGGACGGCAACAATTTGTGCCACAAAGCTTAGGTATTTTTCGATAAGATTAGGGAAAGCTCCACCTTGAAAAACGTAGATTAGGTTTTAGTCCCTAAAATGTAGGGAATTTTCAAATTTGTTTTTTCTTTTTTTTTTTTCTAAAATGTAGGGAATTTTCAATTTTTTGTTGTTTCCTAAAATATCTGGAATAGGTAATAGTACTATTCCTTCAAAAAACATCAGAATGAACTGAATAGCTCATTTCTTATGTGCCATACTACTATATACAGGGTGTCCCGGAAGTCGACGTCAAGCCGGAATCGGGTGATAGGCCAAATCATATATAAAATTGAAAAAAGTAAAGATTTGTAGCAACAGGAGCTAAAAACCATCACAGGGTGTACATTTTCTCGAGAAAAAAAAACAAATTCCTATAATTTAAAAAATACATGACTTAGATTTTCTTTTATATTTTTCTGGTAACTATTGGGTTGTTCAGAAAGGCATTGCGTTTTTTCCCGGTAGGTGTTCTCATCAGCGTTTTCTGTGTGACATGTACGTCAATATTTGCACGCGTTTTATTGTTTACACTTGAATGAAAAGTTAAAAAGCAGTTTAACGCGATTCGGTCGAGATTTGTGCTTAAAGTGAAGTTCAAAGATGGAGAATTTTGCACATATTCGCCATATTTTGCTCTTTTATTTCAAAAAAGGGAAGAGAACAACTGAGGCAAGAGAAAAGTTGTGCAAAGTATATGGTGAAGATGTCATTAAAAACCGACAGTGTCAGAATTCGTTCTCCTGTTTCCGTGACGGAAATTTTTCGGTTCAAGACTCTCATCGCTCTGGTAGGCCATCCGAGATCAACGACGATAAAATCAAGACGTTGGTGCAGGCAAACAAGCATTCAACCGTTTGGGAGTTTGCTAGCGTTCTAAGCGTATCCATTGGAAGCGTTCATGGCTATCTGAAATCAGCTGGCTTCGTAAAGAAGCTCGATGTTTGGGTGCCGCATGAGTTAAAGGAAATTCATAAGGTGAATCGCATAAACGTTTGTGACCAACTCATCAAACGCGAAGAAAATGATCCCTTTCTGAAGCGTATTATTACGGGTGATATATAACAATATAGCCAGAAAAAGAAGTTGGTCCAAGAAAGATGAAACACCAGAATGGCAAGCAAAAGCATACATCCACAAAAAAAAAAGGTTATGCTGTCAATCTGGTGGGATTGGAGGGGGCCTGTCTACTACCACCTGCTCCCATCGAACAGAACAATCAATTCCGAATGCTACTGTGTGCAGCTACGAAAATTGAATGATGCCCTCGAACAGAAACGTCCTGAACTGATCAATCAGAAGGGTGTGGTCTTTCACCATGACAATGTAAGGCCCCATAGAAGTTTGGCCACTCGGCAAAAATTGTTGCAACTTGAATGGGATGTCCCACCAAATCCACCAGACCTTACGCCATCGGCCTTTCATTTGTTTCGTTCATTACAGAACTCTTTGAATGGTAAAACGTTTGCTAACAAAGACCTCATCAAACAGCACCTTGACAAGTTCTTCGTTGATAAAGATCGGAAGTTCTACGACCGTGGTATCAACAATGCAGCTACCTGCAAGACGGAAAAAGGTGATTGAACAAAACGGAAAATACATAATTGATTAATGTTCATTCTTTATATAAAATAAACGTACTTGATTATCACTAGTAAAAAACGCAATGACTTTTTGAACAGCCCAATATTATGATTTGGCCTATAATCCGATTCCGGTTTGACGTCGACTTCCGAACAACCCTGTATACGTTTTTTTTATTAAAACATCTAAGTTTGTTAGCGCTGGGGCGCTGAACACGCTCAAACAAAATAGTGAAAAACAATATATGACTTGTTTTCAAAAACAATATTACAATATTAACGAAAATCTATTTTTGTAAGCGTTCCATAAAAAAAATGTAGAATAATACTTAATTCATTGAATGTTCTCTTTCTTATATCCGAGAAGACTTAACACTTCGGGAATTTTACGTAGGTACTACACAGGGTGTTTCCCCGTAGGAGGTCAATAGAGCAGGAAGTGATAGTACTCACCTAGACTACCCAAAAATTGTATGGCAGCGGGGGTGGGCAATATCAACCGTTTAGGAGTCACAGGGTGATAAAGCTAGTTTTTCACAAAACACCCTGTATCTTAAAAACTACTACTACGGTCACAGTTAGACTCTCCGCTTTAAGTTGACCTATTACATCCTATGTGTTAACTGTAGCCGTTTACCAGTTATTAACTCATAACTTATTCAGGTCACACCGAAATTAGACGATATTTTTTTAAAATGACGTGCTAAGGGAACAAATTACCGTTGAGAAAAGGTTTGAAAATAGGTTTGAGAATAGGTTAAGAGCTAATAACTCTTAAATCCTTGCAGATAGCACATAGTGTGAAATAGGTCATATTAAAGAGAAGAGTCTGCAGCTTACAGTTTTTATAAAAAAAAAGTTATGCTAACGACCTTGTTGCAAAAATAATTGAGGTTAAATTAAAAAAAAAAGGTAAGCAAATTCGACAACCATAATACTTGAGGAGAGAGGGGTAGAGCAGTCGTTGGAAAGGCCATGAATAGGGTTTCTAATTATCCGACATTAATGATTATCCGATTATCGAATACTGAAAGCTCAAAATATCCGGATAATCCGGATATCTGGATAACAAAAAACAAAATTAGTAAATAGCTTGAATCCAATATTTCATGGTGTTTTATAATTTTTTTTATTCAAATATTTTAATTATGTACATTAATAATTAATAAAAATAGTAAAAAAACATATGATTTAAATTTATTTTGTTTTTAAAAAAGAATATTTTAAAAAGTTATTGCATTGAAAATTTCAAAATTGTAATTGATTGAAACTGTAAATGCTGGCTTTATTGTAAGAAATGCATTGAATAATATGTTTTTTGCGTTGCTCTGCTCATCAACAGAAGAAATTGCCACTTCCAGTTATCGCTGCAGACTGACAATGTAATGGGAGCACCTTTTGAATTATAATCAAAATATTTATGGAATGTGGTATATTGTCTGCTTCTAAGAAAATTTACTTTCATAAACATTTTATCTCGACGTTCATCCATTCGTTTTTGTTCTGTTTCGATAAATTTTAATCTAAGTTCGTTCTAAACTCGTCTAAGCTTTCAAATAGAAATTTATAAACACATTCAGCGGTCAAAAGTGTCGCTGAATTTTTATTTAATTCCTTTGCTGCAGTCTCTAGTGGTAATAGGACATCTAACAATTCTTTTAAACTTGATTGCCCTTAAATGGTTAAAAATTAAATGTCGCATCGTTGATTGGTGGCTTATCCCTTGGTTACGTGAACAAGTCGAGCCATCGTCGATTTTATATACATAATCACGCCATACGGATAACAGAAAACTCCTACACCGGAACCTGGAGACATCTATTTACTCCATAATCATTGTATATACTACCTTTTTGGGCGATTAACTCAATATTTGATTTATAAATATATTTAATTTTTAACCACACCGTTATCATGTAATTTCAGTGCTTAGTAGGTTTTGTTATACCCTAGATGAAATCTATAGGATATACTAAGTCTGTCCTTCCGTTTGTAACGCATATAGAAATAATTATGGTAGAGCAAAATGGTTTGGACACCCACACATAATATTAAGAGTTATTTTGATTTTTGCATGTCCGACTGTCCGTCTGTCCGTCTGTCTATCTGTCTGTGTGTGCGCATGATAACTCGAGAACGCATGCACTTAGAGAGCTGAAATTTTGCACATGAGTTTTTTTTTTGAAAAAAAAAGTAAATTCAAGTTCGAAAATGGGACAAATCGGGTAACTCCTTCAAGGAGTTGCCATACAAAAATTTCGTTTTTCACTACATATTTGGACATTGCCGTAAAAGGCATCAGCGTAGAGAGGTGAAATTTTCTACGCGACGTTTTCATAAAAATAGTAAAAATAATTTCATAAATGAGCTAAATCGGGCCATATACAAATTTTGATCTTTTACGTAAGTATTCTGTGAAAACAATCAGTCCTAGACGTTTTTTGTGTACTAAAAAGTTCTTCCGAATATGAAATGCTATGAAACTAGTTATAATAATTTTTACTGTCCGACGAACCGTTCTAGAAATATATGCGAAAAACCACTTAGAAAATCAAACTTACACAGATGGGTGAGCATACGAAATTACATAGACCCAGTTTAGACAGGTTAGTCTCTGCTGCACGAAATCTATAGGTTGGGTGATGCTTCATTCCTGCCCCCAACCATCATATTACCAAGAAGTTTTCGTGTGGCAGAGGCAGCTTATTGACCCGTCTAAACAGGGTCATAGGGGCATTCATCTAGGGTATCATAAGAATTACTCTTGGTGCAATTCTTCTAGCTCTCTTGCTTGTTTTATTTAAAATTTGGATAAAAAAACATCCACAAGACAAACTTATTTGCTTATTCAAAGAAACTTTAATAAATAAATAATAATAATAAATAAAACTGCCACTTGAGAAAGTAATTGTATAATCTGTTGAAAATAGCTGAACAGTTAGAAAGAAAAGAGTATTTTCCTGATAAAAAAAATATCCGGATTATCGGATTATTGAGGAAAAATATTCGGATTACAGAATAGTCAAAATGGGTCGGATAATCCGGATAATTTGATATCCGGATATCCGGATTGGAAACCCTAGCCATGAAGTTCTGTATACAATGAGCTCTTGACTGTGACCGTACGCCCCCTGTAGTTACAGTTAAGATACAGGGTGTTTTGTGAAAAACTAGCTTTTTTCCTTAATCACCCTGTAACTCCTAAACGGTTGATATTGCCCCCCCCCCCCTCCCTGCCATACAATTTTTGGTTCGTCTAGGTCCGGGATGGCAATTACACGGCACGCGTGTCAAGTTTGGCACGCGAGAAAATTTTTCCGGCACAATAAGAAATTCAAAAAATTAAGTACAAAATTTTTTATTTTAAAATAGTTTCTGCTTTTTTAAAAAAAAAAATGGACCCAATAATTTTTTTCAAACGGCTTTGAATTTAGATCAAAATTTTTTTCATCTAGTTGCCTTTGCATTATTTTGTACATATTCTTTAAGAGTTTTTAGTGTGACTCACTGACTTATAACAATGGACTGAGCGATTTGCTATTTCATGTGGTAGCTCCAACTCTGCCATAGAACGAAAGAGAAAACTGTAAAACTTGTGCCATTCTTTCCTATAGGAAAATGGCAATACGCTGAGTCCCCATTGTTATAAGTCAGTGGTTTGACTAGTCCAGTTCAATAAAATTTTTGTTTAACTTTAAATAAAATTAATTTTTTTGCTGAATTAAAATGGTACCAAAAATACAAAAACTACAAGATATTTGTAGTTTTGTACCCTCTTGGACTGCTGATTAGGGCTTTGTTAAACATGGAGATAAAAGTCGGTGCTGCCTGTGCTCTGAAATTATTGTGTGTCGAGCCGTCTTCTATTAAGCCACATTTTGAAACGAACCATAAAGAAATTGCCGAAAAACATATTGACGAAAGAAAAGAACTAATTTCTCAACGACACGGTTAAAGATAGCTGAAATTCAATCGAATTTATTATCAAAATTTGTAAAAATCAACAGCAATATTACGGAAGCTAGTTTTGAAATTTCTTATTTGATTGCTAAGCAATCAAAACCATTTTCTGATGGAGAGTTTATAAAAAGGGTTATGCTAAAGTCGGCCGACTGTTTGTTTCAAGATTTTAATAATAAAGAAAAGATTATTCAAAGAATTCGAGAATTGCAGCTAAGCAGAAATACCGTTAAAGATAGAATTTAAGAAAAAAGTGCTAATATTTCTGATCAATTTTACAGCGACGTTAATAGCTGTGACTACATTTTAATATGCCTCGATGAATCAACTGATATTTAACTCATCTGGCCGATTAGCAATTATTGCACGTTATCCGAGAGATAATGAAATGCACGAGGAACTCTTAAAATTAGCAAATATACCGGAAAAAACAAGAGGTAGTGGATATTTGGAAAGTTGTAGTCAATGAATTAAACAAACTTAAAATAAATATTAAAAAAATTATTTCTGTAACGACAGATGGAACTCCTAATATCTATGACTGAACCAGAGATAGGTTTTGTTAATTTATTTCAAAATTTGGAAATAGCGATTTCAAAGAAATATCAGAAAAAGTGAATAAAATCATAAATTTTATAGTTGCACGCGACATGCATACAAGACAATTTAAAAAAAACTTTGAAATGATATGGATTGCGAATACGATACTCTCTTAATGTGCAATTATTGTACGTTGGCTAAGCTGAGCGACATCTTTAGAACGATTTGTGAATTGCTTGGAAGAAATTCGACTTTTTTTACATGAATTCGACAGGGATCGTTTTAAAGAATTATATGATACAGAATGGTTAACAAAATTAATGTTTTTTACCCCGACATAACATTACATTTAAAACGTTTTTAATAAAAAAGTTGCAAGGACGAGGAAAAACAATTGAAGTTATGTTTGGATTGATAAAAGGGTTTGAAATAAAATTAGATATTTTTGCTAGAGATAACACATCTGGAAAACATAATAAGTTTCCAAAACTTAAAACTTTTTTGGATGAATCAATAAGTTTAAAAAAAAAACTAATTGGAATTTTAATTATGAATTTTCAAAAGTTCTAGAATCTATTAAAGAGAAATTTTCAAACAGATTTAAAGATTTTAAAAGAATTGATAGGCTATTGAAATTATTGTAAATTATCCGAACTTATTCGATATATACAGGATTTCGATAATAACCTCATTATTTGGTTGAAATTAGAAAATTTAGAAATGCAGACTGTAGATTTGCAATCTAATTCTGTTTGGACACAAAAATTTGTGAATATGCGAAAAAATATCGAAGAATTGGAATATCAACGATTGTCACAAGATGGAGAGTAGTCAGAATGCCGAATTGAAAACTATTAGAAGTGTGGAATACTAGTATGACAGAGGCATTTGCTTCTGTAAAAATATTAGTAATCGCATTGTTAACCATTTTCTCTTCCACTTATTCCTGTGAAAGTTTTTTTTTTCTGTATACTGAATCATGTACTGTCAAAGACAAGAAACAATCGACACATATCACATCGACAACATATCTACCAGACTGATATTAAAAGCAAAAAACTTCTAACAAAATTTAAGAATTTTCTATTATAATTATTATTATATTAAATCTTATAATTTTTTATACTATTTCTTTATATTGAATTAATATCACATGAACTCAGATATTGTAATCTACTTGTTTTTTTTTTGTTTTTTTTATAATCAATAAAAAAATGTACATATAATAAATAAAAGGTACGCGGGCACGCGAAAAAAATTGCATTTAAATTTAGTTTATTTTGGCACTTTGATAAAATCCTATTTGACATCCCTGGGTCTAGGTGATTACTGATTACTATCATCTCCTGCTCTAATCACCTCCTACGTGGAAACACATAAATATTTGTGTTGTTGTGTGTCGCTCTTTCTTCTGCTTTTTTTTGTTTTGCTTTGGAATATGCAGAATTTTATTTTAGAATTTTGCAACATTCGCGGATTGGGGGCAAATCGTTTTTCGGTGTACTGCCACCTTCAATCAAAAAATCCGGCAATTCTTGCGCTAAGTGAAACCAAGGTCGTTTCTGATGCTGATTCTAATCAATATCACGTCCCTGGTTATAGCTTAGTGCCTCTTTTTTCTCCACATAGGGGGATCGCAATATATATTCGGAATGATGTGGCCTTTACCATTCTAAAAGACTTTCCACCTTCTGCCAATCCTGAGTTTAATTACATCTGGATTAGGTTCAAACTTCACAGGCACATCATTTACTTTTGCTTCCTTTATCGCAGCCCAAATATGTCTGATGACGACACGGTATCCGCATTTGACAATATCTCCAAGAATATTGATCATTTGCTTTCTGTCTCCCCCTCTTCCGAAATCGTCCTGGCAGGCGATTTTAATGTCCATAACATACCGTGGCTCAGACATTCTTCTACCACAAGTCCTGCTGGCCGATTCGTTGAACTATTTTGTGAATCTTTCAATTTGCATCAGCTAGTGGATGCACCGACGAGAATCCCTGATGCAGCTGGGGATAGGGCCAATTTACTAGATTTGTTTCTGTCATCTCACCCTGACAAATATTCTATCTCAGTCGGCTCCCCTCTTGGTAATTCAGACCACTGTCTAATCACGTCTCAATTTATCACCTCATCTCTGCGCCGCCCCACTTCTCCACCTACAAGTAGGCTTCTCTGGCACTATAAGAACGCTGATTGGGAAAGTCTCAATCAGTATCTTAGAGATATAGATTGGTCGGTCTGTTTTGCTTCGAGGGATGCTGATGAATGCACATTAGAACTTAGTAACTTACTAAGTCTAGGCATGCGTGAATATATTCCGTATTCTTACAGCAGATCTCAACAACAGCAAAATCGCTCTTGGTTTAACGATAATTGCAACCAAGCTATAAAAGCGAAAGAGTCTGCTTTTCGCGCCTATCAAGTGCATCCTTGTCCAGAACTGAAAGAAATCTACAAGACTGCACGGAACACCTGCAAGTCCATTATCCAGAGAGAAAAATTTCTTTTTGACCAGAATATTAGACAAAGAATCTTGTCAAGCCGCAAAGGTAGTAAAGGTTTCTGGTCCCTGGTCAAAACCATCAGGAACAACTTCAGCAGTTCCTCTATACCTTCACTACTTAATAATGGTGAAGTGGTTGTTGACTCCCAGGATAAAGCTAATATTTTGGCTGCTAGATTCGCATCAAATTCTTTTCTTCCACCCACTTCACAGGCACCTGTCGTGCATCCCCAGTGCGGATGTGTACAAGAGCCAATACACATCCGTACGAGAGATGTGTTCAAGGTCCTTAATGGTATCAACGTCTCTAAAGCCTCAGGACCTGATGGTTTCTCGCCCCTATTACTTAAAAGCTGTGCCTCATCCTTGGCTAAACCTCTGCGCAAACTATTCTACCTGTCCTATTCGACCGGAAAATTTCCAACTGCTTGGAAACTAGCTCACGTTCAGCCTATTCCCAAGAAAGGAGAGGGTAGCGATCCCTCAAATTATCGACCAATTGCAATCACTTCGATTCTTTCAAAGGTTTTTGAATCTATCATTAACTCCAAATTAATGAAGTATCTGGAAACCAATCAGCTCATCAACGAACGCCAATACGGCTTCCGGCACGGTCGCTCATCTGGAGACTTGCTGACTTTTCTTACGGAACGTTGGAATCGTAGTCTTTACAATTTTGGTGAGTCCAAAATCGTTGCTCTAGATATTTCAAAGGCCTTTGATAGAGTCTGGCATCCAGCCCTTTTAGCCAAACTCAAAGCACTTGGTCTTTCCCCTCCTCTTCTATTATGGATTGAAAGTTTTTTATCTAGTCGCCAAATACGTGTTGTATTAGATGGCCTTATATCTGAACCTCATCCTATTAATGCCGGTGTCCCCCAGGGCTCTGTTATTTCTCCGACTCTATTTCTAATCTTCATTAATGATCTGCTTTCCATTACTTTTAATCCTATCCATAGCTTTGCTGATGACAGTACCCTTGATTTCGCATACTCCTTTGACACCCTTGCGGATTCCAGAGGGAATGCCACATGTGTTAAACGAGACTGCATGATTAGATCATTGAATAACGATCTTGACAATATTCTCGCTTGGGGCAAAGTGAATCGCGTCGAATTCAATGCATCTAAGACCCAAAGCTGTCTCATCTCATTAAAACCTTAACCACTCCCGTTTCGTTTGATGGAGCACTAATTTCTGATTCACCGTCACTAAGAATTCTTGGCATTAATATTTCCAGTAAATTAAGCTGGACAGATCACATCTTCTCGGTTGCTAAAGAAGCATCGAAATGTCTCAGATTTCTTAAAAGATGTAAAAAATATTTCAGCCTGTCAAACCTAGCGCTCCTCTACAAGTCCTACATCAGACCTAGAATGGAATACAATTCCCATATCTGGGCCGGGGCTGGTCGCACAGCCTTAGCTTCATTGGATATTGTCCAAAAGAGAGCCTGCAAGCTCATTGGCGATTTGACAATAACTTATCATATCGACTCGCTCGAGCACCGTCGCAATGTTGGATGCCTTTCGCTCCTTTATCGCTATATGCATGGTCAATGTTCTGATGAAATATCTAGTCTGATCCCTTGTAGAATAGTTCCTGCACGCAATACTCGCGCTGCATCCCGCGCTCATCCTTTTACCCTTCAAATTACCTTCGGCCGTACACTAAAATTCCGTGATGCTTTCTTATCCCGAACTGTGCGAATGTGGAACAGTCTACCATCTTCTGTCTTTCCTCCGGCATACAACCTGCGAAAGTTTAAGGGCGACATACATCGGCACCTCCGCCGCTCTCCTCATATCCCTTAATCCTTTCCCTATCTCCTTCCTGCCACGCTGTGCTTTGCATCATAGGGTATCCCCTGAGCTTGGCTTAATAATATATAAAAAAAAAAAACCTGTATATGTTTTCTGCTGCCAAATGAATGTTCCATTGATTTTGGGAAATTTAACTGATTTTCCTTTTCTATCAGAGAAAATAACATTTATTTTAAGGAAAAAATGTGTCTTAAATTTAGGGAATTGTCCTACTTTTTTTTTTTTTTGCAGTGTAGTTACATTTTATTTTCCTAAGCAGCTGAATGCTAATTCTATGAAATGTTTCTCGAAATTTGTCTTCTTTGTTTTTCTTTTGAATTTGAATTGCGCAAAATCTTCTTTTTTCTCGATTAATGTGTTAAGCACCGTCTTGTGTAATTTAATTTGAATAAAAAATGAATGTTTATGTTTTAACTCAACTGACAGTGATTGTTTGACTGAATTCAATGTTGACATTTCTTCATTTATTTCGAGTCATATTGAGAAGCTTAATTACTATATGTGAGCGATAACAGCTGTATTTTTATTCCCAAGATCCAAATTAATTACACATACATACATATGGATGTAAACAAGAATATTTACTATTCGTTAAGTCCTAATGATCTTCTGTTTTATTGAAAATAAACATACAAAAATTGCGCTTCACAATCTGTCTAAATCGGCCGTATACTACTAACTAAACACTTTGTTGTTGTATTATTTTAGGCTCATTCGGTATTTTGTATATTAGCATGTCTACGGACGTTCTTTCCATAAACTTTAGATTTTTTTTCTCAATATAAGTCCTTATTCACTATGTGTCCTCTTGAAAAACATTGTGCTCTTATTGTTGTCGTCTTCTATACTACATGTATACGCTCTTAAAATAATAAGCACAACAGTGCACTTTAAGTCGGACTCAAGAAGGCAAGAACAAAGAACTCTTATAGAAGCCTTTTATTCTAAATATATACATATTAAGGTATGTGCATACTTGCATCTATGCATGTATGTATATACTCTATGTTCACCGATCTCTCCAGATCATTGCTTCTAAGAATTTTACAAACAAAACCATCAACGAAGAAGTTGAAAGCAGTGGGAAATACAAAGCGATATGCAGCCATACTACATATAGCTATAGCTATACAAATATCTATTATGTAATAAAAGTACGTCTCCGAGCCCCATTACTCTGGCATCTTTGGATGTTTGTTTGGATTAACTTGTGCCATTCAAACAGGAGGAAATGGTAAACCGTCAACTTGAAGTTGCGCGCGCAGATATTAATCGCTGCATTCTTGTGACTGCTGATAAGAGATTAACTAACACCTTAAGGTGACTTAAATTTTTTTTTTATATTTATTATTCGAGTTTAGAATGTTCTAGTAGCTTCTATTGTCTTCTAAACAGCTTGTGTACCATTTTAAATTATTCTTTGATTTTTTTTTTACTTTATCTATCCATATATTGTATATGGATGGATGTATGTATGTATGCACAGATGATATAGAAGGGAACGATAGAAACTAAATGTTTAAAAAGATAGTAAAAGCCAGCCAATCAAAAAACAAAACAAAACAAAAAAAGGACCAGTCCAACTACATTCCACCTGAGAGAATTAATAAAAGAATACCGAAAGAAAGGAAGAAGTTAAGAAAGAAGATTCAAGAGCCGGCGGAAGACAGATCACTTCTCATGGCCATTAATTCCATCGAAGAAGTCTGTTATTAAATTCTTAAGATCGGAAAGGAGTAGTGAATAAAAGCGATACATTTTCACAGTGATATTCGTGTTGTGTTGAGGTTTCGCATTTTCCTCTTCAGCTTTATTTATTATTTATTCTCCTCAACTGATAGTCTTATGTTGATTACCTGAACATATGTGGGCATCTTCATGTTATTCGTGAGAAAATGAAGATAATGGAGAACGCTATATAATAGTATGTGTCTGTTATGAGTGGGCCATAAACGTATTACATTGACATCATAAACTTAAAACATTATTTATTATTTTATTGTTATTAAAAAAAAAAAAAAAAAAAAAACAGGAAGAGAAAATTTGTTAACACAACAACAGACAATCGTTGAGAGTTTTTTATTCATGGTTCAAATTGAATGGATCATTTCCCTCGTTTGACCTTTAATTACTACTGGAAAATAGGGTCTAAAAATAAAATCTAAATCCCATCTGCTTTTAGCTTAAGCCCGTATGACACTATGCATTAAAACATAGGAAAGTGTCAGATGCGCATAAAAGAGATAGCAGGAATTTTGTGAAAGAGATCAATAGTAATTCTCAGCGAAATCAACTGTCAATAAACTGTCACCCATTTTTATACCCTAGATGAAATCTATAGGGGTATACTTAGTTTGTCATTCCGTTTGTAACACCTCGAAATAATGATGGTACAGCAAAATGAATTGGACACCCACGCATAATATTAAAAGTTATTTTGATTTTTGCATGTCCGTCCGTCCGTCCGTCCGTGTGCACGATAACTCGAGAACGCGTACACTTAGAGAACTGACATTTTGTACACGGACTTAAAAAAAAAAGAGTAAAATTAAGTTCGAAAATGAGACAAATCGGGCAACTCCTTCGTGGGGTTGCCATACAAAAATTTCGTTTTCCGTTATATATTTGAACACTGCCTGAGAACGAGTCGCCGTAGAGAGCTGAAATTTGATACGTGGTGTTTTCATTGTACTAGTAAACAAAATTTCAAAAATGGACTAAATCGGGCAACCCATCCTTGGTATTGCCATATAAAAAATTAGGTTTTTTATGTATACTGTGAAAACGATCAGTCCAAGACATTTTTATTGTACTAAAAACTTCTTCAGAATATGAAATCCTATAAAATTGGTTATAATCATTTTTTCTCTCCGACGAGTCGTTCTAGAAATATATGCGAGAAACCAATGCAAAAAATCAAAATTGCTCAAATGGGTGACCATACGAAATTTCATACGTGCATTCATCTAGGGTATCATAAGAATTGGTCTTAGACCAATTCTAGCTTTTTCACTTGTTTATTCATGGTTCAAATTGAATGGATCTAGTTCTAGTGTTTCTTCTCGAGAATTTCTCGAGAAAATAGTTTATTCTCGATAAAGCGCCAACTCTCAAGTTGCAACCAGGATATCGGAGATTTGCGGTGTACTCTCGACTTTATTTTTTCTTAGAATATAAATCCTGGTTGCTTTGGAAGCTGTTGTCGCTGTGTTGAGAGCTCAGTACAGGCATGTAGTAGCCAATTAATAGAGAGATGTAATATATACAATACTAACTTTTCCTACCAATAATTCTCAAACAATTCTCAGAAGTTTATAAGGTCGCATTTTACGAAGAATAGTATAAACTGAGACAACGTAGGGTAGAGTCGCTAGTGGTCAGCACCTTAACGCATTTTCTTGAAATAATAGCTAATTAATTTTGGGGATGTAGATACAGGAACATTAACCTCAATATATGTATATATTTTAAATTTACAATACTAAAATATCGCAATTTTTCATTTATTAATTAAAATTGTATTAAAAATAGAAAATTGGGAAAATTCTCCTAAAGTCAGCACAAAGAACCAAGTGCTCGGCATTCTAGTTTCCTTTCTCCAGCATGCGGCTTAAATTTAAGTTTTATATGAAAACAAATTAATAAAACCAGTCAATTTTTGAATTTTGATATCATTATATTAAATTATGTTACCATATGCAAAAAGAATGAAGGAAATCGGTGAAGAGGGTGAGAAGTAATGGACAAAAGAGTGGAGGCATGTTGGTGAATTTTTGTTGTATGTAAACTGTAGATTGGTATGGTATGGTGGGGTGGCGAAGGGAGGGGTGAGGAAGGGTGGGGGAAACATGCTTACCTATATGAAGGGGGAAGAGTTGGCTACCATGTATAAAAAGAATGAAGAGAAACGGTCAACAGGGTGTGGAGAAATGTACAAAAGAGTGGAGTCGTATCGTATAACACTAACGCTATAGAAAGACAATTTTTACCCGAATAATACTCAAAAGTCCGGATCGTTGCCTCAATGCTAACTTCGAGTAGCGCTAATCACTATATTTAATCGCAAGCCTTTCGAGTAACGGGGGGTATTAGTATAACCGGCAAAAATGCAACTGCACCATATATATATTTTTTATACATATAATTTTGCAACGCAAGAGCGAGGGTCTGAAAAATAGTGTGAAAAAATCAGGAAAAAATAATCAAAATAAATTTTAAAAATCGAGTTATATTTGAAGGAATTATGGGGTGGGAATAAATTAATACACATATACATACATGAAATTTGAGAAATTTGTTTGAACGAAGGTTGTTCAGTAAGAAAAATAAGTACACAGCTCGATAGTACTCGCTGAGACCTTTCATATGATATGCAACATGCTATAGTGGAACTCACCCCCTTCGAGGGTACCTACCACCACCCCAAAGTGAGATTAAATAAGCAGAATAATGAAATCAGTATCCCGATATATCGCCACGTTACCGATTTATTATCGAAAAACGATATTTCGCCTCCCCTCCCCCCTCGGAAAGGTTGACTCGAACCGAAAATAGAGTACATCAATAGTTGGACCATCGCGCCCTACCCCAAATAAATCTTTGAATCATTGAAAGCAATAAATTGAGGTAAAAATGCACCATAAAATTTGTACTAAATTGATGACGAAAAATTGAAAATTGCAAATTTTAGGTGCAACTTTTAACGGCGAATGTTCCCGACCTATGTGAGTTATTGACTTGCAGTGTTTTGCATATGAAAGTCCGGAGCGTGCAGATAATTTCCCTAGTGTAGAGTGTAAGAAAATATAGTATTTGGGGTATATGTGACCCAAGGTAGTAAAAATTGTTCAGTGACGTAGGAAAAAATGTCGATAAAAGGGGTCAAAATGAAGTTAATCGAAAAAAAACTATACCATGCAATAGTACTTACCGAGACCTTTTCAAAAAGTACCCACATGCCGGGGTAGGGGTGAAAGTAAAAATCGCGAAATTTTGAAAACGGAAAAAATTCGACGAAATTTTCGCGGGAGTTGTCGCACTTAAATTGCCATAGAATGTGAACGAAAGGGCCGAATGCCTTTAAACAAAATTGCAGACGTAGGGGAGACATGTAGGTAGCGTACAGTGGAACTACTATGTCCTTGAGTTTCGTAGAACTGATGCTAGATGGCGGAAAGTGCGCATTAAAAATTCTCATAATTTTATTTTTTTTTAAATAGGTAAATAACGTCTTATGTTGCTGCAATTTTGTATAGGTAATCTTGTGATAAGCAGGCATTAAAAAAAAATTCAAAAATTGGATTTATCTGGAATTCGTTGAAGAAAGTTTCGAAATGAAGTTTTTCGATTAAAATTTTGGCCGTGGAAAAAGAATTTTTGCAACGCAAGGGGAGGGGATGGGAAATAGGCTCAAAAATCATAATAAAATCAGGAAGTAATAATCAAAAGAAATTTTTGAAATCGGATTATATTTGGGCGAATTATTTCGAGTAGCACCAGCAAGGACTTTTTTGTAAAAAGGGTGCTGACTACTGGATTAAACTATTGAGCTCCAATGTACTATATACTGAGTGTACACCGACCGTATACCGACTTTCTGTTGAACGCAAAATGCAATATTGAAATTGCTTGCCTGTCTCCGGTATTATTAACACAAGGAGAACAAATTAAAAACTTATATTATGTTAGTCAGTTTTTATTTTTGCCGCTTTTCAATATGTATCTTCTCGTCTTAAACTACTAAAATTTCAAAAAAATTCTGGGTACGAATTCTTGCAAAGTGCCGTTCAGGTTGAAGGAATTTATCCGATTTTTTACTGTTTTTTTGACAGCTATACATTTTTCATGCCTACAGCGTTCGCATTCATACAAATTACAAATTTAACTTGCACGCTATTTTTATCGCTTTAATTATATTAAAAATGTATTAAAAATACAGAAAAAATGAAGTATCATACTGGCTTTAATCCAGAAACAATTTAGGCTTCTGAACCTCTTTCATAACTGTTCGGGGTGATACCTATATTAGTTAGGAACAGGTCTACTAGGTCTTCTACGAACTTGGGGCGGTTACAGCCAAATGTGCCTTATGAGATCGGGTCGATCTACTATCATTTAAGCCGCGGAGTTGTAGGTCTACCGATTGTTGTCCAGATTACACCATTCTTTATTTGTTAATTTATCGGATGCACAGGACTTGATGAAGACATTATTTAACGAACACGTGAAAAATGAATGGGTCACAAGCCTAAGTTAAATTACGTTCTACTTTTATGCTTAAATATCATTTTTAGAATACTTTTTTGATGATTACAACGAAAAGGCATATTCTTCTCCAGTTGCCATATTCATGTAGATCTAAATTTTTTCAATCGTTACCCATACATATATTCTTGGATTCACAGTTATTGGGAGATGCGTTTCAGGCGCGAATACAGGGGGGGGGGGGGGGTCACAGGGGTCATGACCCCTCACAAAGCGCCACCTAACCTTCGCGGTGAATTGAATGTGGCGCTGGACTGTAGACCGAGCTGTAAAAGTTTAACAGGACGATTTTAGTATGATACGGTTTGTTTGTCTTCTTAGAAGTAGTAATAGTGGATTGGGTATAATAGTCATTCTCTCGTAGCTCTTCGTCTTTTAATAGTGTACACATTTTTTAGAATTTTCTTGCGTTTTTATATAGTGTATAGTCAGTAAGTATAGTAAGTAATTTTGGAATGCATATTTATTTTAGTATTTGATTTTTTAGAAAATGGCACGTAATGCTTAGCAGCCCAGCTATGAAGATGCTTTTATATTTTTGTTGCGTCAATTATTGTTATTGTTTCTACAAAATTGGTAAGCGATCATAATTTCTGTTTACCTATCTCATTTTCCGATGGTAGATAGCAGCGGGAAATTCGGTGTCAAAAAAAAGGTAGACGAAAAATTGGGAGTACAATCGCAATGACAGGCAGTGAGCGGCGATTGTGAAAGAAGAAGATACTGAAATTTCATTTATTATTAGTTTTGAGCGTTTTGAAACAAATTTTATCGAAAATATTTTATATTATTTTGAAAGAATTGCAATGGACCAAAGTGCGGAAAGGAAAAATTTAAAATACAGAAATTAACAAAATGCTAAAAATATCACAACCTTACCACTTGTATTTAAGTGCCTCGAAATATCCATCCATACCATGTCTTTTTTTGTCAACTCGTCTATACTGGTTGTCTTGTACATCATAAATTATTTTATGACTTCACAATTCCTCAATCAATTTATCATCAAAATTCATTATTTTAAAATTGCCACGATATCCTACAACCTTGACAAAAATAAATGCCACGACAAGTTCATTCGTTTGATTTTGTTGGTAGTACTGCAGCGATGACGGAAAAATTAGAAATTGATCAATCCCGACGACGGTAACTTCGTCGACCGCGCTGACCGTCGCCCGTCGTAATTTGGGCCTTCGCATAAGACGCTATGTTTTTAGAAGTTCGACAGCAGCATTTTTTCGTCATTTGCCGTTGCCCGTCGCAATTGTATTTTAACCTTGACTTAACAAATTTTTGTTTTACGGTTCTTCCAGTAGAACCCGAGTTATAGAATCAACGTCTTGCCGCCCATTGATTTTTCATAGCGACACTGATTCAAAACCGAGTTGTTCAAAATATTTACGAAGCATTAAATTTTTCTTGGGGTTCGTGCACAACAAGGCGAGGCGAGGCGATGCGTGGCTAGGCAGTTTGGCGAGGCGAGGTGAAGATGTATCTCGAGGTGTATTGTTTACAATAAGGCGTTCAGTTTCTTGGTAAATCGTGAAGTGAGAGCATAAATTATGTCATCAGATTCAGAAGAAGAAATTTTGTGTTTGTCAAGTAGTGCAACTATATGGAATTTTTAACCTAAGTGTACTTTCCGTTCTTTTGCTTGCCACCCGATAAAGACGAACCGTCTGGAATTTGTCGAATTCATCATTCATGTGAAGATTTTCGGACTGATCCTGTTAGATTCTTCCAATATATGAGAATGAATAAAGACCCCTTCGATTATATCAAAGAAAAAAAACCTATAAAAATTAGTGCGCTGCACCTCGCGAAAAAATTCTCGAGCAATTTACTCGCGGTGTCTCGGCACATCGCGCGCTTCCACAGCATTTTTATGAATTCTCTCATAGTACATCTTGCAATCATTTTATTTTTTTAACTCTTGATATAGTCTCGCCACACTTCGCCATGTTGTGGACGTACCTTTAGAAATATAGTTGCAATTGTTCTTAAGAATTTGAATGATTAACTATTCACCGACAAAAGTCCAAACGAATTGGTGGATTGATTCTGGTGGTTCTCTCTTTCGGCAGGGGCACACGCATTCAGTTTTCTTAGAAAGATCTGAAAAGTTTTCTTTAGATTTTTCATGGCGGCGGACAATGATTTCAAAGAGTTATATCAAAGAACATATAACTTAACCACTCACCACTAGTGACTGCTGGCGGGCCGTCATTCAAAGCAGACTTCGTAAAATTTGTGAAAGCGGGTCGTAATATCACCACGAGGGAGTGGCTGATCGTTAACAAGGAGAGAGTTCTTATACAATTTGTGAGAGCGGGTCGTAATGGAACGACCCGCCATATAAAACATTTCAATATATGAGATGCGTATTCTTTCTGTTAGATGTTCTTTGGTTATATTGATTCAGGTGCCTTGGTTGATCTGGGTCGCTAAAGATATTTATGAGCGATGGCAACCATACATTTTGTTCTTAAACATTTTATTGAACATTTTCTTTCGAATTTTTATACATTATTGGTTGCTGAAAATGATCAGTTGGATTGATGCCACTAAAATGAATTCTACAATTTTTCATCACAATTTTTACGGCAAG
The DNA here is from genome assembly GCA_963930735.1 of Dioctria linearis. NCBI lineage: Eukaryota > Metazoa > Arthropoda > Insecta > Diptera > Asilidae > Dioctria > Dioctria linearis. Next base: position 273,195,784 of record OZ005741.1, read on the forward strand.
ACTATAAAAAATAACAACCATTCGCTTTCCTCTGCCTGCGGTAATTGCCGTTGCTTTGCTTATACTTTCGTATTAATTCAAGTAGTATTGTTTAACTTAACTTCACGTTTACTTTTAATTTATAGTTAACGATGGAGGTAGAAATAATAGTGAAAGTGGAAAGCAGAAAACTGATGAGCACATTGATAACTTTTTTCAGAAGAAAGCAAGATCAATTAAGTTCCCATCAAAAGAAATAGTCAGTGACATATCATGCCCTGCTACTCCTATTCCTCTGAATGTGAATCAAGGTGCAAGCTCTCATTCTCAGTCATTTACTTCAGCCTTGACAGAATCGGTTGCATCACATCAATGTCTACAATCTTTGCACGAGAAAGAGTATCTGGATATGAGTCCGTAATGTCTGTCCACTCTGAGATCGACATTGATGTGGATAATATTATGGACAGGTTTTCCAAATCAAACCAAAAATTGAATTTTGTCATATCTAACTTAAATATGATAAAAAAAAAATTTTAAAGCGACTACTTCCGACTTTTTCCTCCCCCCTCGAACATTTTAGTTGTGACCCTCCCACAAGCTGCAGGTCTGGATACGCGCATGCGTTTATATTTTATAGGATTTTTTTTGTGAGTGAGAGACAAATGTCGGTGCCAGTGTTGGGAGGTGGTTGTGATGAAAATTCCCACCAAAATGGGAATTTCTCGGTACTTTCCCCACACATTATGATGCAATTTCCCACATTTTTTCCCTGGTATAGAGTAACATTTCAAAACAAATTCATTTTAACTGATAACAATTTCAAATAAACTACAACAGTTAAGCAAAAAGCTCAATCATCGCAGTGCTTTTTTCTTTAATCTCATAAGAGACCTTCAAGACTGCTTTTCGAGAACAGTAGTATGGTGCTTGCAGCCGTAAGCATCCCTATAAGGCCAGGACATTGGTATAGACAAAGGTAGCGGTGTATGCTTCCGAAGAAGCGCTTCAGTAGATTAATCTTCTATAGAACTTCCAAGTGACGGCTATAGAAGCTCTTGAGTTTACTTACTAATTTTTCTGGATAGATTCTAAATTATATCTCGAAAGTGCTTAAATTGTATTTCTTTCAAAATCGCTGTTTTCTAGTCTCGTCGCTTACATACCCATTAAAGTTCTCAAAGCTTTTATTTAAGAAGTGTTTGATATTTTAATTTCATGATTTTGAACCGTGCTATTTCAAGAGATATTGTCTCAATTTTTTATATTTTCGTAATATTCCATGTTCAATGTTGTCTTAATTATGCAGAAATATTCAATTGTTTGTGTAAAATTTAAGACAATATTTTTGTGTATATAAATTTTCCCACGATTTTGTTCTAGGAGACGCAATTATTCCTTTTTATAATTTTTTGGGGGTGAAAATTCCCATAATATGGGAGAATTCCCTTAATCTACCAACACTGGTCGGTGCTATATTGTAGAGTTAACTTTCAACAAATTCGGGAGATTTATAATTAGATACGTAGCCATTTTTATACTATATGTAGTGCTCGTAAAAGATACCCGTTACAGTATTTTCCTCCGAAATTAAAGCCATCTACATATACAAAAAGTAGATTTTTGTGAAGGTCTGAAGCACAGAGTTTGACTCCTAATTTGGGCTGATCTTTCACTTAATTTTTGCAATCTGTTTAGACCCTTGGAAATATTATGAAAATAATCTTTAACTTTCTTTCAGTTATTCATATTAAGTTTGTCATTGTCTAGGTCATTTTGATTATAAGATTCGGTCAATGAACTGGACATCACTTCTGATGGTGTTAAGAAGGAGGTGCTCTACATTTTCCTCTGTATCTCCGCATAACCTGCACGTGCTGTCTCTAGAGGCCGACAGTGCCCGGTCAGTAGGCCAATAATTCGTCAGGCTTGATACCTGTTTAATTTTAATTAGTTCGGTAGTTGTTCTGTTGGAGTGTCTTTCCAGGAATTACTTTCAATCCAGTGGAGTTCGGCTTGAGTTGTTACCCATTCCGATAATCTTTCTTTGACTAATATGGTCGGAATCCAGCAGAAAGGTATCGTGTTCGTGAAACTTAACTTTGATCCTTTTTGTATATGTGCGCGTGTGTGTGTGGTTCCTGTATCCTCTATTGAAGTTTTCCCAGATGCAAAGCACAATGGCATGGATTTCTCCTTGGAAAAAGCAGTATTGATTGCGTCGAGGCTGGCATGTATACGTTGATTTTGCTTTTTTCACTATATAACTCAGCCCCTACACTCTCTGTATTCCATAACAGATTTCCTTTTTCTAATTCGGGTTTGTTTGACCTGGTTCTCGATTTACTCGATATGGAGAGTATTTTTAATGGTATGTCAAAGTTTTATTTTGGTGTTGTGTGGAATACTACGGATGGAGTCTTTTTAGATGTGTATCACGAATTCGGGTGGGCTATTTTCCTAGACTCTTCATCTTCAGTATTCAAAAGTCTGTAGGTTGTGAGCTTATGTAGCTTCATTTTGTAGGTGCAGGTGTGGAGGTAGTAGGCTTAATAATAGCTCCAGTACTTAAGTAGGAGTGTAAAGTACTTAAGTGCATTGGTACTTAAGTACTAGTACCAGTACCAGTACCTGGACTTGTACTTGAATTTTTTTTTAAGTACCAGTACCGGGACTTGTACTTAAAATATTTCAAGTCCAAGTACTTGTACTTGGAATTTTACAGGTCTGCTTGGGACAATACCTAAAATAAAGTTGTGGATGGAAGAAACTGTCTCTCATCAGGCAAAAACACTGCGGTATTCAAGTTCTATACACACCCAGATCATCTTCTTTTAGCTATGGAATTACATATGTAGACCAATCTTTGTAGTTTATTGAGTTTGTTTTGTGTAGTTTTGCGATGATGCATATTTCAAATTCAAATTCAAATTGTTTATTCTAAGATATACATATAAGATATAATATCTCATTTACATGTACAAGAAACAGATAATGTATTTAGAAAAAAAGAAGAGCAAAAAGAAACAGGGAAAGAGAAAAGCAAATCTGATCTTAGTTATAAGCAAGTGTTAAATTAAATGTATGAGAGCATATGAATAATAACTCAATGAAATATTTCATTTACGTACTGTAGTTGTAAAAAATATATATAATACAAGGAAATAGAAATCGCTCGAATTTCTTAAAATTATGTCCAGATAACGAGAGGAACAGTAATTTACATATTTTTATATATTTTTATAGTGCTCGAAAAGTTCAGCCTTGAAGGCGGCCAGATTGTTTATTCGTTTGATTCCAAGAGGCAAGGAGTTTCAGAGATTAATCGCGTGAACATAGAATGATCTTCTGTCCGGGTACGATTAGCGATCTTGACCTGGACGCGATGTGGCAAAATTAAGTTTTTCAAACAGATACCGGGGCTGCTTGTTGTACATTAAGCAGAAAAGAAAGAGTACTGTGCGGTATTTAACATATTGATCCAAACTGCAGCACAAGATATGGTTGGTAAAGTGGGATACATGATCGTATCTACGAAGGTTGAAAACGTAGTGAACACACGAGTTAAATGCAACATTAAGTTTGTGCGAGCATACTGCATTCATACAGCCATACATTAGCACTCCATACATAATTAAGGGTACCAGAAAGGTTTTAACAAGCATCAGTCGAACCTGTTGTGGCGTGAATGAAGCAGATGGCCACAGGCTATGTAAGCCGCCATAGATTTTACCCACCACTGCATTTACATGTTCATCCCAAGTGATTGCTTTGTTCATAGATAATCCCAGAATTTTTATAAACATCAGAGTAGGGGACAGTCATATTATTAAGAAAAATAGGCGAGAAATCGCGAGTATCCAGTCTACATTTGTAAATAATAATAGACTGAGATTTGACTAAGATTAAGAGTCAGGCCATTCAAAAGTGCCCAGGATGAGACGGCTTCCAGATCTTCATTGACTCTGCAAATACCACCATCCTCTAGTAGCCCAATCGTGATCGCGACAAGTATAACTGTACATCATCTGCGTACAGGAGAATGTTTGAATGCTGGAGTACTGATGCAATATCATTTATAAACAGTGCGAAAAGAGATGGAGCGAGAGTAGATCCTTGTGGTACCCCACACCTAATCCTGATTGGGGTAGAAAGAAGCTCATTCACTCGGACCCTTTGATCTCGATTAGATAGATAGCTGCAGATGAGTTTAGTACTCAGTGAGGAAAACTTGAAAGTATATGTGACGACATGGTTTGGCTATTGCCATGTAGGTACTTTAGTTGCAAGTTTTTTCCCAGAAATCTTCTACAAGTCCCAGAGGGAGATCCTAGCCTTCTCAATGACTCCCTTGGTATGATTATTCCAGTTTAGCTTTTTGTCCAGTGTTAACCCCAGCATCTTTAGAATACTCAATTCAATTCTTCAGTTAGTGTAGAACATTTTAATTTCGCCCTGTCTATTATCTTCGTGAAAGCATCAAGAGTTTACTTTTAGCCCAATTTCTCTGCATCAATTTTCCACTAGTCTATTCATGTTATTTTTGGGGAGATAACGATACAGAAAAAAATCTGCAGCCATTCTATATAAAAGCATTTAGTCTCTAAAGATATATATATACCAAAATTCAATCCTGAACTGCGTGCTAACTATACAAGTCCAATTTAATTGGTTGCCCTAATAATATTTCTGAATTAAAAATTTGAATTCATGGCCACAATTCACCCCAACCCGCACAATACATACATAGCTGTGTCAAAAACGGAACATAAATTTGTGTCGACATTTCTCTCAGATGCACATTATGCAGGTAGGTGAGAATTACAATCATAAAAAGTGACTAAGCGTGATTTCACATCATCACGCATATGTCATAATTACCATTGCTTATGATCTTAATTTACACCATAAATGCCGTAACTTTTGACTTAGTGCAAATTAAAGGAAATCCTTATGTCGGCGGCTGTTGCATAGCAAATAAAAATTCTGGTCCAAAACGACCATACATCCATAGATGTATGAATATGTGTGAAAAGAAACAATATATATATGAAGAAGATGATCACGCGCATAAAAGGAGCAAGTTCATAGCCTTGGAATGCCGTAGACACTTAAAAGTCTGAGAAGAAATCAGCCGGTCCAGATAGGCTCTTGAATGAAACTTGCTCCGACTGGGTTTGTTCTTCTTTGTTTATTTTGCTCAGATGATCCTCCTCTGCGCGGCATGTTGATCACTTTTGGAGCCTCTGTGTGGTATCTGCGCCTTGAGGAGCTTATCGGGTAGGTATATATAAAAATAAAAGAATTTTTGCAAGAAATACCAGTTAGACTAGTTTCTCGACATGAAATCAGTGCATTTTGGCGCCAAAATTTCTACAAGTTTTGGGGTGTTCCCATGTCTTGTTATATAATCGAAAAACCGATTAAAGCATAAAATATATTCAAGGAATTCCGAAGGAAGATTTCCTGTAGTTAATTATTCACACATATAACATATACACACAAACATACACAAACATACACCTGTGTCTTTTAATATTGTGCGCATTATGATGAAGTAATTATTTTTTTGTTTTTTTTTTTTAATTGGGTGTGAGAAGAGCAATAAACGCAGAAAATATAATATTTATGTATAGATGTATAGAACATATATGTTGAGCTACATACACACTTACAGTACAGCAATTCCTTCTTGGCAATGCACTTTCGATCCAATTAAGGATAAAAACGGCAAAACTCGATTGCATTATTCCACTCAATTCTGATTTTTCTTCTGTTTACATTCTTATTGCAGTTCAATAAACTCCCACCACTCTGGTAGTGTATTAGCCTAGCATCTTGGAGGAGAGTATATAGTTGGCACCGTAAAGGATTTGTTTGTTTTTGTTTTTTTCTTAAGATATGATTAAGAGTCAAGGTGGTTTTATTACGTCAGGATTAATTTAAATAAGAAGTTCTTTTAACTAGAGATAATTAGTAGGATGCATTTTTACCGTATTTACATTACATTTGACCAACACATATACCCCTTCTAGACTGCATATGATGGGGAGCTGAACTACCTGTAGTATGTTGTGCTTATAGTAAGAGGTACTTGAGAAGATTAAAGATGGATAAAATAACTTTCAGGCCGTTTAAGACTATATATTCACTAAGAAACTCCTTATTGGCTCGGCCTAACTACCATATGACTACTACCACCAGGGATCTGAGATATGGACTTAAGTTTACAAGGTCGAATCCGCTTGGTGTCTTGATTGGATGTTTTTCCAATTCTCTGGAAAAGTTCGAACTTCAACCACCATCTCTTTCACAGCTCAGGTAAGGAACACATTTTTATTTTACCAGCCGAAGGTAACCGGAGTGTATCATGATGGGAGCTCTGTTTTGGTTCTTAATCTGAGGACTTACAGGTAGTCGAATTTGGGTGACGTATCTACATGTCCATATTTAGAACAATTATCACTATTAAGGAGGTAATTGAAACTCTCCAGTATGGAATTGGATGGATGGAAGAACTGAAACGAGGTTGAGAATTGGAGTTGGTCTCCTAAGCTTAGGCCACAACGAGGCCCGTTTTTCACCCTCCAGACTTATGAACAATTGCTTATAAGTCCCAACCGGACGCTATAACAAAATTCAAAATTAGCCCCCAAATCTTCTTACCGGCTTCGTGGTATTCTTCCAGGAGGTGTGAGCCAAATAATCTGTAACATTTTCCTGAGAGAGCCGGACAATGACAAGGAAACTAAGTCATCGTTTCGGATTCCTCTCCGCATCCTCTGAATACCGGATCGTCAGCAAGGCCCATGCTGTTGTAGGTGACCCCTGTGAAGAAAGAGAGTGCCCCCTACCAAGTGAGAATTGAAACTAGAGTTCCCAGGGTTGGCTTGTTTAGTCCCAATAGCTTTTTCGTTTTGTTTGAGTTAGGTCTGACCCACAGCTCCTTTGTAGCTTTGGAGAGTCATTTAACCAAAGGCGATAGTATTGGCAGTCGACCAAAACCGAGATATTGGAAGCAAGATGTTTTGGTGAGATCCCAATTGTGGAGGAGCTGCCTCCGAGTTTGCAACAAGACGACCAAGTTCGTCCGCCTTATCATTCCCGCTAATAGTATAGAGTTAAAATTTTCTTGTTCCATCTCTATTCACATTGGTATCATCACTTTTAAAAAATTTCGCCCGTATTTACGTGGGGTCTTCAACAAGAATGTGAATAAAGTATAGCTTGGCTAGAAAAAGATCAGAGCTTTCATTTACCGGACCCAATGTCCAAACATAAAAAGCTCGCCAGGTACAGTGAGAGAGCCTTTTTGGAGTAAAGCACACGAAGAAGTTCATTAACTTCCACTGTAAAGACTTTAAAAAAATCACCAACTGTGTGTGTATTCAAGGATCTAATGACTGGATTCAATGGGTACGACTACGTACAATAACCGCTGAATCTGCAACATAGAGGTAAACTCTGCAGAGCACGTATTTTGCAAATGCACATGACTTGCTAGCCAAAGGTTTCAAAATCTGGGCAAGGGATTCATAACACCATCAGACGTTCGGAAAAAATTACTCTAACGAGGTAATAACTAACCTTCTTAAAAAGGGCAAAAGTTCGGCCCCCACCACAATACTTTTAATAAAATGGTGGTCCGACGGGTAAGCTGAGTACTTCAGATTTATTCTTCCTTTCGGTGAAAGAAACCGTAGTAGAGCTGAAAAGTACATGATATGGAAAATATCGTATCGATGATAGCTCAAGATTTAACGATACACTGACTTTGTTAAGCTCTACTAAAAATAGTTATTTCTTTAGTATTTTTTAATAAACCTCGTTATCAAAAAAATCTACCTAGATATTTTTTGTTTTTGTTTTTTTGTTGTAATTTATTTCAAGAAAGCAAATTTAATAAAAAATGAAAAATAGAAATAGTAAATAAAAAAAAATGTAAAAAAAAATAAAAGCTCGTCTTGAAGGCTCCGAATTACTTCTACGTTTATACATTATAACTCCCGACTTGGAAAACAATCGCTCGAATCGCACCGAAGTTGCAATCATACTTAAAAATTTAAAAGATAATAAGCGTAATAAGTCGTAAGCGTTGCTAGTGTGACTGGTCCAAAATTCAATTGGATTCAAATCTATTGACTTTAAAGGTGCTTTTAATTAACTTTTCAATTGTGCGTTAAATACAGTCACCCAAGTATCTTCAGTATCTATTTGTCTGGATTTGCATATTTCAGCATGCTACTGACCAAATAGAAGAATCAACATCATTTATAAAATTTTCATTTACAGTAGGTACGTTCTGAGCTCATGGCGCGATCCACCATCTTGGATTAAAGGTACGAAAAATTAGTTTTTTTCAAACTATGTAATTCCTCAACGGTTGATTCTACGACAAAAATGTAAAAATATAAATTTGAAGAAGACTAAATTTAAATTGCCTACATTTTTCGTATAAAATTTTTTTTTGTAAGTTTGATGTGTAACGAGTTAGAGCGGCGGAAACGTGAACATTCTTCCAAAAAAATGTATACACATAATACCATTTATACAGGGTGTTTCGTCCATGGTGGTCCATAGGACATAAGGTGATAGTAGTCACCTAGTCAAACAAAAAATTGTATGGCAAGGGGGGAGCGACATCGCAATCGTTTAGGAATTACAGGGTGATTAAGAAAATTTGGTAGTCTTTCACAAAATACCCTGTGTTTTAAAAAGCACAGAGTGTACGGTCACTTACAGAGCTCATTGTATGCAGAGCTTCATGGCCTTTCCAACTATAGCCCGACCAGCCTCCTCTCAGGAGTTATTGCTGTCGTCAGACCCATGCTCAGATATTCCTTTTGTGTATGGCGGTCGAAGATGCTTGTGGGAACTGCGATCCGGAATCTGGCGGGCCTGAAAAGGCTTTCCTCGTTGGGAATTACAGGTTTAATGCGATCTACGGCTACTGCTGCTCTTGAGGTCCTACTTAATCTGCCAACCCCTAGATCTAGTCATTCAGGCAGATGCCAAAAGGGCTGTGTGCAGATTGCGCTCATGGAGATTTTGGGAGGACGGCTGGACTGGCTGTTTTCATTGCTCTCTGGCGTATGGGCTGGACTTGGAAAACCCTCTAGCCAGTATACCAGGTGATGCGATGGTAAATGAGCTTCGTTTTGGGTGTCGCTTCTCTGTGAGATTCCTGTAAGAAAATCGTGGACTTAGGAAAGTGCCTTGTCGAGCCTTCCGCTCTAAAAATTTTCACCGACGGCTCTGTCACTAATGAGGGAGCTGGGGCGGATGTCTACTTTCTGAACCTGACATTGAGATGGAGTATTCACTTGGAAGACACACCACTGTCTTCCAGGCTGAAGTCTTCGCCATCTTAATGGCAACGAAGATAACCCTTGATATGCAAATCTAAAGGAGGGACATTGCTATCCTTTCGGATAATCAGGCAGCCTTGATGGCTATGCGTGGCCCTCGGATAACTTCTAAGTTACTGGAGGATTGCTGGTCGTCTGTGGATGAATTGTGCATTCACAGCAAGATGCGATTTCTGTGGGTTCCTGCTCACATGGGGATTATAGGGAATGAAAGGGATGACCTTTTAGCTAGGGCTGGCTCTGATTCTCCGTTTCTCGGACCGGAACCCGCCATAGGCGTTGCCACCTCAAGTATCGGGTCTCTCATCAAAGCGGATGTTCATAGTAAGCATCAGCAGAGATGGGAAAACTTGAGTACTTACTTGCAGGTGCACAAAACTGTTTCTTGATGGGCCCAATAGGAATATCTCAAATTTTCTCATGGGGAAGAAGGAAAGAATGTAGAACTGTGGTTGGCATCGTCACTGGCCACAGCTCGCTTCACACTCACTTAACAAGGATGGGAGTTATTGACAGCCCTGAGACAATCGAACACGTTTTCTGTGCTTGTCCGACCTTAGCGTGGATACTCTAGGGTCTGGCCTTCTACCTGTAGATGAGCTGAAAAATCTTCTAGCTTTTAGCAGGACAGCACAATGGGCCGCCATGGTTTCCGTGCTTGGGATGGGATCTGCTGTCCCCTGTCTAAAAATATATATATGTATATATTATAAAAATCACAGCTACCATCTTTTGTAGGACAAAAACCCTTACTGACTGGACTGGTATTGGAACTTGTTGAATTAATTTCAGAAGTGTATTTATATCCTTTTGGAGTTCACGTAACTTATCTGCAGCAACAACGGACTGGTAAAAATGTCGGACTGGTACCAATGTACTTAAGTACTTTACAGGTCTGATCTTTATGAAGTGTATCGTATGCCATTGCTACGTGAAAAATATTGAAGGCTATAACATTCTTACCATAAAACTCATCTCAGTCTTTTTGAAATTTCCGTAGAAGTTTGTATGCAGTTTGCCTTTTGAAGTTTTTGCAACAAGCATTCTGGATGAATCATAAGTCTGTTAACTTTTTCTACATCATACAAATCTTCATTGGAAGGGCGAGTCGTCGATGCGATTTATAAAGAACATATAAAAGGGAAAAGCAGTTTGAGATGGCCTGGTAGCATATCAGAATATAGCGACTGAACTGACGAGGATTGACTCGAATTTTGAGTATACTACAAAAATATAACCGAAAATAACTTGAAGTTTACAAAAAAAAAAAACGAAGATGAAGCTTATGTAGTATTACATACTAATATTTTACAGATTTTCGGAATATCTGGTGCGACGTTCGAAGGAGAGTTGTAGAGGCATATCATTCTGATTACGTGATGACTCTGTGTTGGAAAGCATGACGGAAGCAGAGTAATGGTTTGAGACATTGGCATTTCTGTTTATTTTATATTCTAAAATATTCCATGATATGGTTTGTTCTTCAATTAACTACATTCCCACCAGGACAGGACTCCATGGCATACTTCTCGCCCTACAAGGGATTGCCTTACAATGAAGAAAATTCGATTTGTTAGTCTCGTAGTAAATTTTAAAAAGAATGATCAAGAATTATAATGTGACCTTGATATAGGGTGTAAAGTCTTCCTTAAGACAGAAATTGGAAGCTTTACCCATTGCTGAATACAGAAAATTAGTTGATCTATGAAGAAAAGAGTCCTAGTCGTTATTAAAGCCAAAGAAGTATCCAGAAAGCATTAAAATCATATTAAGATTATTTTTTTAATTTTTAATTTCTTACTTCCATTAGTTCGTCAAATACGCAAATTTCGTAGAGGTACTTTATACTTATTTCCAAGGCTGTATGTACGTAAATAAATTCTAGAGATTTATGAATATTACAATTTCACATTCAGTTAAGCCTCTAGATAATTTCCAGTATGAAAATCGTACACGAAAAATTTATTTTAAAGGTATTTTATTGATATTCCTATCAGTTGCAATCGTATTTTACTCGAAAACTACATAATATGTCAAGTATACTGTAATCATCCAACTTTCCAAATAAAACCATATCAGTATCCCTAAATAATATAGTTAAGAATCTGAAATTTTTTTTTCGTCTCACATTATTCTTAACAAATCAACGATAAAGATAAATTATTTACTTAGGGCATACCATGTATAAGAGACTATCTGAAAGCAGTGTTCGTGTCTCTTCTGACATCTTGAAAATCAACACTTTAGTTTAAAACTCGCTTGTTTGTGTTTGATTTCCTGCTATGGAAAAAAACGTGTGAAGCTCTCATATGAATCTCACACGACCATTAAGAACTCTGTAATTCATAAGATCAAATATTTTATTTTGGCTTACTGATCTAACCGAATACCTGAACGAATATTCTTCCGTTACTAATTATGTTGTGTTTGCTTTATACATACAAACCTGTTTGTTGTTTAAAACTTGTTAAAATGCATGAAGAATTTCGCATTATCTTAAGAAATTCTGTAGAACTACATAAGTATATTTTTGTTAAATTAAAAATTGAGATTCGTTTTAGTTTTAAATGAAGTCTAATTAAAAAAGATTTGTTTTAACTAGAATATTAAGATTTAATAGAAATTCATCTTTTTGTTCAGTGTTAAGGGGGTATTCTAGTCTAGAGGCCCGAATTTTAGGTGATTTTTGAAGTACCGTAAAAAGAAGGCAATCAATATTTTTCTAACCATTTTTTTATGAGTTATTTATTAACATTACAAGAATACAGAAAAAAATTAAAAAAGTTGAAAATTCAAAAAATTAGCAGCTAATGAAAATTGGCTCGTGATCATGCCCACGATTCCAACCAGCCTAGCAATCCGAAAAAAATAAATAAATAAGATTATTAGTCTAGAGTAATGTCGCTATGTCCGGAACTAGGGAAAAGTTGAAAAAAATTGTTTTCACAAAATGGCTGGCTGCTGCCTGAAAAAAAAGGAATTTTTGTACCAATTTTTTTTACTTTTTCGAATTTTTTAAAAATAGTAAAAATTGAAATTTGGGGATGCGGCTAGTTCCGGACATAGACAAGTCTATAAAGAAGACTCTCAAAAAAAATTCAAGTAAATCGGTCCAGTAGAACTTGAGAAATCGTGGGCATCGTCTTGAAAAAGGCAGTTTCGAGAAAAACGCGTTTAAGGGGTAACGCCACTGTACATTTTTTGAAAAATCGTTTTTTTTTATTGGCTTAAAAAATAATTTAAACCCTCTAGAACAGTGGTTCTTAACCTGGGTTCGGTGAGTCGGTCTCTCGGGTTTGGTGGAGGTCAAAAACCAAAGATTAAATAACTATAAGATAGGACACAGAAGAGTTTTTCGATTGTTTTACATTTAAAATGTACACGACAAGCAATTGCCACGAATTTAGATGAGCTTGCAAAATCTCTCGACGGATACTTCCCTACAAGAGAGTCATATCCATCACGTCTGAGACGTTTCGTGTTGAGACAACAGATGTCAATGATGAATACCTCGATGAAATCATTGAAATTCAGCAGAGTCAGGTTCAACAGCAACTCTTCAGAACAACAACGCTCTCAACATTTTGGTGTCAACAAATGGTAACGTACCCTGTTATTGCTAAGAAAAGCTCTGGAGATTTTCATACCGTGTTTGTTACAACATATCTTTTCGAGGATGTTCTACATAACAACGAAGAAAAGGAACAGACTTTGTTGCGAAAATAACATGAGAGTGGCACTTGCCAAGATAAAGCCGCACATTTCTGAACTAGTCTCTAAAAGGCAAGAGCAGAAGTCACACTGATTTGCATTAAATATTCATTATTATGTTTTTGTTTTTATATTAAAAGCATTTTGTAATGGTTTTGTTCTTTGTTCCTTAATGGTTTTGTTCATTTTGTGCACCTATGTATAAATATATCTATGTTTTGAATTTGAAAAAATTATATTTTTCCACTTAAGAAAGGTTCGGTGAACGCGCATATGAAACTGGTGGGGGTCAGTACCTCCAACAAAGTTAAGAACTTCTGCTCTAGAATAAGAAAAAAAAAGGTCCCGTGCGAGAAATTTTTTTTTTTCCCTTTGAAAATGGAGGTCGCCACCAAGCGCGTCAAACTTGCTCCGAAACATGTCCCGGGAAGATGACTGTGGAGCCGCCATTTTCTTTTTTTTTTCGCTGTCAAAAATTTATCAATAAACTTCAATGTATGCCCTTAACACGCTTAAAAGGTTTTTTTTCAAACACCTTTAATTACGCGAGAAAAAAATTCGTGAAAAAACCTTTTTTTTTTAGCCGTTACAGTGGCGTTACCCCTTAAAGACCATACGTCCACGTGGTTTGAAAGTTAGAATTCAACTGTTATAAAAGATACAAATTTGAAAAATCCTCTTGTAGGCATATTCTTGAATAGTTAAACTTTGAAAATATGAAAACAAAAAAAATCGATTTTTTCGAATTTCTACACTGGAATACCCTCTTAAACCGATTTCGATTTAATTTTGAAGTATTTTCTATACGAAAAAAAAAGTTTTTAGTACGACTTCTTCAAGTAAATCTCTGACGGTAGTAAAGATCATTAAATATTCGAAACAAAATACAAATTTTATGACTTAAAATAAAAATTTCCGACAACTTTTCGCAATAAAAATGGATTGAGGGCGGCAGTTCGAATTATGTTTTTCTGGTACTGAAATGTTTGTGTTAGTTAGATTTTCGGAATTTCGGAGAAAAAAAAACGATCTTCATGGTTTGTGCGGAACGATTTGTATTCAATACCATTGGAAACGTCCAATGATTATCTATCTATTCAAAAGTTACAGGGTTAGATCACCCCACACAACCAATTAAATTTTTTGGCTTGTCTATAAGCATGACCTATTACTAGCCTTCGGGTAAAGACCGCATACGTGATACCCTGTACATATATGGATAATAAATTCAGTTGATAATTCAATTGAAATTCACTGAAAATCAAGAATAACCGCCATGTAATCAACTTCAGCATAAAAATCCTTTCCTTTCCTTACCTATCAAAGACTGTTATGAAAGTATTTAGAGTGATTGACTTGGACGTGAAGTCTAGACAGCATGAGCTGATAGATCACTCGGTGGACAGCGTTGACTGCAGGGCGGCACGCTAGCTCGCCTCGGGTATTGGCGGAGAGTAAGGGGAGGTTCCACGAAAACCTGCCGCTGCCACCAGCCATATACAAAAAAAAATTGTGCCTAACAAGACAAAGGCCGTCAGACCCATCCAGTCCTGAAGGGAGCTTTACACTACTTACCACATACTTATTTGAAGGCGCAGGTGCTCTGCCTTCTGCTGCCTTGCCCCATCCACCCAATCGACACTTCCAGTGTCGCTGTACTGACCTGAAACGAGAGCAGAGGAGCAGACCTTTTCAACCCCTACATCAAGAGGGCTCCAGGAGAGTGGAAGGAAAAGTAAAGAGTATCTACCGCATAGCTACGTTATTATTTATTATTATTATTAATTACGGGGGATGCAGACAGGGTTTCTGCCTTTCATCTTGTCACTGCGACATATAAGATCTATAGTGACATTACCCCTTGATGCCCTATGGCGCCCATTCGAACTTAAGGTCTTTGATGAAGCTTACAATATTTTTTAGGGCCGTTTTTTCGACATCCTCTGGCAGTGGAAATGCCTTTCCCAGATGTCTTAGCCTTATGCGGCTCAGAGCTTCGCACTCACATAGGACATGTTCAGCGGATTCGTCGTCTTCCATACAGAATCGACAGGTCTCATCATTTACCTTACCCATCTTCTTAAGATGGTATCTAATCTAGAGCGCTTCCCAAGATTCTGCATTTGAGAGCTTCCCTCTGCGGACATGCTCACGTTAAAACGATATGAACAAAGATTCGGTGGGAAAGCGCTCTAGCATTTGTCTTTGAGCGCTTCCATTTCCCGCTGGGAGTCTACAGTGTTCTCACATTGACTCATACCTGGCGGGTATAGGTATAATTCTATAGATTTTCTTCGTTTTTGTTCTTTTAGCCTGGAGCTGGATATTGGAGCTCCAATTACCCTAAGCGTTCTAATAATTCACAAAGCAGTTTTGCTTAAAAATTAGTAATAGAAACGGCATTTTTAGAAAAATTGATAAAGTATTACCAATGTCTGCGCCATTACAAAACTCTATTCTTCTATACAGAATGGTACAAATCTTAACTAAAGAGAAAAATTTAAAATTTAAAACCCGCGATGCTCATGGTGCCTAAAGGTTACATAATTAAGATCACAGATCAGTTCGGTGCAGCTTATAATGCTTATTCGTTTGAACGTGACAGATTGAGCTCTATTTGAAGTTACTCAGAAGGAGTTTGTGTTGTGCAAAACTGATATATTAACTGAAAAATCACAAATTACTAAACTCCTACAGCTTGCTTGTATAAAATATTCATGAATTTCTGCCTGTTTGTTTGCAATTACTGTTATCTTATCAAGGGAGAACTTAGTCCTATGTATATTATGTACATGTAAAATTTCAAAGTGAAATCTTTTAACAAAACAAAAAAAAATGTTTAAACCTTTAAGTTCTCTCGGCAGAATCCAACCAATTTCAGCTTCTCCAGTACTAGAAATATCTGGTATGCTTTAGCAATTTCTGACGTCTATCAGGAAAGTGTTTTGTGGGAACCTGAATCTCTTCTGGATCTAGACCCAATATAAAACAATTTTGCCTGTGATGATCCGTTAACGTTAAAGCATGAGAATAAAAATATTCTGGAGGCACGACATTTATTATTGTGCTGTGGTATTTGTTCCTCAAGAGTCGTTAGAATCACTCACGGATGTACCAAATACAACCAAAATCGATTCTTCACTGTATCCATCACATGGAAAACGAATCAATTCCTCAATCTCGTCGAAATTTTTTTACAAAATCTGGTCGCACTATAATTGCAGTCCCAGAATTATGACCGATGACCACCTCAAACACGATTCTCTTCTCACACTTTTCTGATTCATTTTGATTTTTCTCATACTTGTTTTTACGTTTCTTTTCACCCTTCACGTTTGTGACTTTTTCTCAACATCAGCCTTTTGACAGCCAACGCTCTAACCTCTTTCTTCCCATTCGGGTGCGTTCCGCGCGTATCGACACTCCGTCCATGAAGGCAGCAGCCCGCGAATACATCATGCCGCTAGCCGCAGTGTAGCATACTGCTGCCAGCAGTATGCTGCAACCATAACAAGATAGACATTTGTAGAATATATTATAGCCAGACATTTTCCATACAATGCATTAATATATCTTTAACGGGCAGCGTATGACAAAAAACCTCTAACAGGTCGGTTTTTTGTCGACTTGTTTCAATAAAATCGTCACTGATTACTCCTAATGTTACCAGCGTAAAAAAATATATCCTAAAACCAAACCTAGGTCCGAAACGTTGCCTTTTCACATCAAAAATAAAGACAAAAACATAAAAGTAGACATCGTTTAAAATTTTTTGTTTTGTTTTATCTAACCGGAATTTCAAAAGAAGGACTTAAAGAAACCTTTGAAAATCTGACCAATGAAATCTCTAAACTAAGAAAAAAATCACGCTAACGGCTCTCGAGTTATGACAGACAGATAGAACAAGTTTTTTTTTAATGATATTGCCAAAGTTCAAGGGATACCCTATGATGTTGTAACATAGCCTTGCCAGGAAATGAAGAAGGATACGGCATTGAGGATTTATTGCATTGAGTCAAGGAAGAGGAGAGTGTGCATTACGCTTAAGTGCTCGCGGCTCATAACTGAGGGGGAAACAAGAGGATGGCAAACTGATTCACATTTGTACTGTTCTACCTATGAAGATTTCACAGTACGGCCAAATCTGACTTCAAGGGTGTGAAGGTGAGCTCGGGTTACAATTCGTACAGTGCGCATAGGAAGAACTGTACAAGGGATCAGACTAGAGAATTCGTCAGAGCAATTTCCATAGAAGCAGCGATAAAAGAGAGATAGAAACCCGACATTACGCCGGTGCTCCAGAGAAACATAAGATGCTATTGCCGGAGGCCTTATTTTGGACTTCATCTAACGCGGACAATGTAGTGCGCCCAGCCCCTGCCCAAATATGGAATTATATTCTAAACTAGGCCTGATATGATACTTCTAGATTTTCGCCAAATCTGATGAATTAAAATATTTCTTGCATTTTTGCAAGAAGCCCAGGCACTTCATCGCATTTTTGGCAATACCCAAAAGATGATCACATCAACTGAGATTGTTGGATATTTTAATGCCTAAGATGTTAAGGGATGGCGATTTCGAGATATTTTCTCCATCGACGGCAATGACTTGAGCGGGTGTAGTAGTACGTTTGAGTGATAACAGACAACATTTTGTTTTGGAAGCATTAAACAAGACCCGATTCGGTCTACCCCAAGCGAGTATTATTGTAAGGTTATAGTTTAGTGAAGTTTCGTTTGTCAAATATACATAATATCTCTCGGAAATCACCTATAGAGTCGAACGAGTACACAAAATCAAGGGTGCTATCGTATTCAAAAATATGAGTAGGATTGAAATCGTATTGATCATTAATAAAAATTAGGAAGAGAGTAGAAGAGAGCACAGAACCTTGTGGTACACCAGTATGGATTATAAAACGGTCAGAAGTAACTCCGTCCAATATACTAACTTGAATTGAACGGCCCGAGAGAAAATTTCAACCTATTTTAAGAAAAGAGGGTCTAGACCTAATGCCTTAAGTTTAGCTCAATGAACAGGATGCCAGACTTTATTGAAGCCGTTCGAGATATCTAATGTGATTAGGGTTTCTAATCCGGATATCCGGATATCAAATTATCCGGATTATCCGACCAATTTTGACTATTCGATAATCCGGATATTTTTTTGGCATTTTTTTTTTCAGGAAAATACTGTAATATACATATAATGAAAAATTACAAGGGGCAGTTTTATTTATTATTATTATTATTTATTTATTAAAGTTTCTTGGAATAAACAAATAAGTTGTTTTGTGGATGTTTTTTTATCCAAATTTTAAATAAAACAAGTAAGAAATCTGAATTGACCAATTCTTATGATACCCTATATGAATGCCCTTATGACCCTGTTTAGACGGGTCAATAAGCTGCCTCTGCCACACGAAAACTTCTTGGTAATATGATGGTTGCGGGCAGGAATGAAACATCACCCAACCTATAGATTTCGTGCAGCAGAGACTGACCTGTCTAAACTGGGTCTATGTAATTTCGTACGGTCACCCATCTGTGTAAGTTTGATTTTCTAAGTGGTTTTTCGCATATATTTCTAGAACGGTTCGTCGGACAGTAAAAATTATTATAACTAGTTTCATAGCATTTCATATTCTGAAAAACTTTTGAGTGCACAGAAAACGTCTAGGACTGAATACGTAAAAAACCAAAATTTTTCTGTGGCAACAAAAAGAAGGGGTTGCCCAATTTAGCTCATTTATCAAATTATTTCTACTATTTTTATGAAAACGTTGGGTACAAAATTTCAGCTCTCTACCCTGATGCCTTCTAAGGTAATGTCCAAATACAGGGTTTTCCAATAAGAGGTGTTATTTTAATTAGCCCGCTATTTCGGTAGATGTCACTATTGGAGCTGTCATTTTTTGACATTTGACAAGTAGAAACTACGCCATTAATAGAAATGGAACGATACACGATTCAACAATGCATTGAAATTATTAAAATTAAATTATTAAAATGATCCGGAATTCCATCGAAAACTCATCTTGAGTGATGGGCTCATTTCCACCTCGATGGCTTCGTCAACAAGCAAAATTGTCGCATCTGGGGCTCGGAAAACCCAAGAGTTATTGTTGAAAAGCCTCTCTATCCTCAACGTGTGACTGTTTGGTGCGGTTTATGGTCCCGCGGGGTCTTTGCTGCACCTTACTTTTTCGAAAATGAGGCTGGAGCAACAGTTACGGTGAATGGATTGCGCTATCGACAGATGATTAATGATTTTTTATGGCCGGAATTGGATGGTATTGATCTGGACAACGTTTACTTTCAACAAGACGGCGCTACGTGCTATACAAGCAACGAAACCATTGATCTTTTACGGGAAAAGTTTCCGGACCGTGTTATCTCTCGAAGAGGTGATCACAATTGGCCACCGAGATCTTGTGACTTAACACCTTGCGACTTCTTCCTTTGGGGCCATGTGAAAGAGAAGGTCTACGCCAACAGCCCAGCGTCGATTCAAGACCTCAAAGATGGAATTCGTGAGGCTATCGAGGACATAGGGCAGCCACTTTGCGATTTGGTTATGGAAAATTTCATGAAAAGGATATGGTCCTGTAGGCGTGGTCGTGGTGGTCATTTGGCTGATGTTATTTTCCATTATTAACGGCATACCTTCCTCTTTATAATGAAATAAAGGTCCGATCATTTATCTCAAAAAATGGCATTTTTCTTTGAATATTAAAATAACACCTCTTATTGGAAAACCCTGTATATAGTGAAGAACGAAATTTTTGTATTGCATCTCCTTGAAGCAGTTACCCGATTTGAAAATTTCAGTTCTCTAAGTACACGCATTTTCGAGTTACAGACAGACGGGCATTCAAAAAGCAAAATAGTTTTTAATATTATGCGTGGTTGTCCAATGGGTTCAATGGGTGTTCTATGAGTTACAAACGGTATGACAAAATCAGTATACCTTATAGATTTTGACTGACATATGATGAGATATGATGCTGATACTATACTGAAATTGCTTACATTATTTGACATTATTATGGGATCACTTTTCTATAGTTGTCTCTTTTTGGTTTAACTACTTTATTCCGCTGAACTTCAAACAATAAATTCTATACAAAATCCACCATATTCCAGTTTCAGTTCAGTGGTTTTCCAAATGAATATATATAGAATAGAAATAGATGGCAATACTATTTGTAATCCTTTCTTTGTCGCCCATACCTACTTTTAGGGACAGGCAGATAAAAATTGCTTAATTTTATTTCTCTAAAAATCAAGTTTAAGAAATATTTGACGTTGTAGGTGATAAGATTCCAAAAATAGATATAATTTCGAATGCATGTGCAATTTGTTGAACTTTACAATATGAATAGCAAAGCGAAAGTAAAACTTGAAATTAAGATAGTTTCACACCCCTGCTAACAATACTTGACCCATATGAAATAGAAAATCAGGCAGTTCGTGTTATATATGTTATATATAGAGTGCTTTTCTTTATTTATTCCGAATATTCAGAATACACCAAAAATGTTTATTTATCCATTCGGAATATTACGTTTGTTCCATTCTGTGTTTCCTAGTTGAAATAAATGGAATACAATTTGACAAATGCCAAATGGCAAACATCACTCCAAGAAAATGGAAGCTAGTAACAGCAGAGGTACGAAATATTGATTTAATTTTGTAATTAAAACGGGATATTTTATTTTCAGAATTTGAAAATTGTATATAATGGTCTCCAGGTGATATTACTGTCAAATTTTTATTCTTTTCTGTTTACTTAATAGTTTCTGTTCCTAATATTCTTGTATCACGTGATCAGTATTCTGTTCCTTCTATTCCTTCCACAGAAAAAATAAAGAAAAGCACTCATAGTGCCTACGGTATAACAATATCTACTAAGCACTGACATTTTTTGAATTTGCTCGAAATTCGCTGTTCTACGCACTAATTTGAAAATTAAATGATAACAGTGTGATTAAAAATTAAATATATTTATAAAAAAATTTGGAGCTAATCGCCCAACAAGGTATTATATACAATGATGATGGAGTAAATAGATGTCTCCAGATTCCATGTGTACGAGATTTCTGTTATTCGTATGGCGTGATTATGTATATAAAATCGACGATGGCTCGACTTGTTGACGTAACGAACGGGTAAACCAGCACTTAACGATGCGACATTTAATTTGTAATTAGGTATTTAAGAGCATAATATATCAAGCTTAAGAGAATTGTTAGATGTCCTATAACCACTGCAGCAAAGGAATTAAATAAAAATTCAGCCACACTTTTGACAGGTGAATGTATTTATAAAGGTTAGACGAGTTTAGAACGAACTTAAAGTAAAAGTTTATCGAAACAGAATAAAAAACGAATGGTGAATGTCGAGATAAAATGCTTATGATGTTAATGATCTTCTTAGAAGCAGGAAATATACCACATTCCATAATATTTTATTTTCAAAGAATAATTAAGCCGATACATATGACAGGACCTACTATGACGACATTGAGGAAGTAGCTGAAGAAAGCGCCAATGAAAGTGAATTTAAAAGTAAAAGAAACACTACAACTTTATTTAAAAATTCTCTGCAGCGATAACTGGAAGTGGCAATTTCTTCAAAATTCAAGAGCAGAACACAAAAACAAAAATTGTACTAAGACAAAAATTAGAGCTCGTCTGAATTTTGTAATTTTCAATGCAATAATCTTTTTAAAATATTCATTTTTAAAAACTAAATAAATTTAAATCGTATAATTTTCTTTAACTATTTATTAATTATTAATGTACAAAATTATAAAATACCATGAAATATTGGATTCAAGCTATTTATTTATTTTGTTCTTTGTTATCCGGATATCCGGGTTATCCAGATATTTTGAATTTTTAGTATTCGATATTCGGATAATCATTACTCTCGGATAATTGGAAACCCTAAATGTGATGATTTCAGATTCACCAAAACTATCGAGACATTGATTCCAACGTTCGGAATGTTAGTAATACTACAGTAGAAGGACTAGCACGAAAGCCGTATTAGCTATCGCTTATAATTAGGTGATTAGTTTCAAGATATTTCAAAGAATCGAAGTAAGGAAAATTGTTCTATAACATGAGGGATCGCTTGTATCTCCTTTTTTGGGTATTGCCTGAACATGTGGAAAATTCCGTGCCGAAGGAAAGACTCCTGTCGAATAGGACAGGTGAAATAATTTGCGTAGAGGTTTAGCTACAAAAGGCTCTCAGTACTTGAGTACTAGAAGCAAAATACCATTTCCGCAGCCTTAGACACATTGAAATTTGCGAGCACTTTGAAGACTTCCCTTGTGCGAAAAGGTCTTTGACTGTAATTGCATGTTGGTGGAGAAGGAGGAACTTACGAAGAAGGCGATAAGTAAAAAATTCGCAGCAAACTTAACTGCACACAAATCGATTTAATCAAATGAATGTGCATTTGGAGCGGTATCGAAGAACTGATGAAGTTGTGATTAACTGTTTTTACAAGAGGCCAGAAACTCTTACTACCCTTTCGACTAGCAAAGATTTTCTGTCTAATGTAAAGAATACGTGCTTCTCTATAGATCTGTCTCAATTTCGCTGAATGGCACAGCTTATATGCCTGAAATGCAGCTCCCTGGTCTTTTATGGCTGCATAACAGTACATTGTGTTAAACCAAAATGTTTGGTTAGGTTTAATATTTTTGTATTTGTACGGAATGAAGGTGGGCATCCCAAACCATAAGATGTTGATGGACTCAGAGCACCACTCAACACATCTTTCACGGAAAAACATTTAGACCAGTCTAGCTATTTATTGCAATAACAAATAGAAAAAAAAGTTACGTCTAATAATATGTAGAGCTTTTTTAACCCGTTTTATTAAATTATATTACAGTTAATCAATAGTTTATGAATTGCATCTCAATTAATCCGTAATCCGAATAATACTTACACATACATTTTTAAAACTATTCTAGGTATGTATATGTATGGATTACCACGAACTTTTATAACATATTTATGCAAAATTTTATTAAAAACTTTTACACCGCATTTCCTGTTCCTCTTCAACTCTATTATAGACAAATTCCGCCTGGCATTTTGTATGCATAATACCTAAACAAATGGTCTCACTTTACTCTGATAACTGAGAGTGCCTTCTTCGAAATTTTAACGATTTCACTGTAAATATTTCCTTCACGACAAAATCGTCGTTATATTTTTGAATTATGTATATACATACATACAAGCGAGCAGAAAATTAGCCAAGGTTGCATGCAAATATTTTATTTAAAAGTAAATTTACTCAGGGCGCTCAATAAAAAAGAATATAAATATAAGAAAAGTATATAAAGAAATTTGTAGCGCTCTTAGCTTTAATTTTGTTTACATAAAAAGCTAGATAACTGTAATCCATCTTATCTCTAAATAAACAATACTTCTTGCGGACTGCTGTTGATTACTGAAAGAATTTTGATTTTATATTCATAAAATCGAAAGGTTTCCTCTTTCTGTTCAGTGGATAAGAAAAATTGTAATCTTCATACATTTTCAAAGGGGAATTTTCTTGTTTTTTATGTTTCAATTAAAATAGAAATTAAGACGAAAATTTGGAAATAACTAGAAAACTAGTTATAATTTAAGTAAAGCAACAATTAATTGGTCAAGAATTTTGGTAATTCTGAATTTACGATTGGTTTTTGTCTACTCTAATCGATTTTTTTTTTTTTAATTATGTTTATTCAAGGAAAAAAAAAAGAATTGGATTGAAAAAATCGATGTTTTTTATCTAGCGTCTATTGTATGTAGGGCTTGCAATACCGGCATCCCAGTATTGCCGAGATTTTTAATACCGTTCAATACCGGTATTCATGACCACTTAATACCGGTATTACATTTTTTTGCTGTAAGTTAACATTCATATCATTTTTATTTAACTATTTTATTTTTTATAAGTAATTAGCATATTTTTAAGTATGTTGTCATGTTTAAAGATTAAATCTTATTTTGAAATTTACGTACAGGTGGAGTGGCCCTACCTACTGAAGTAATTTGTTTTTTGTACATTAAGAAAGAGCTTTTTTGTACGTTAATTTTCCTTCAGTTCAGAGGGCGTTTGCATAAAAAATATTAAAAAAGACACAAATTCACATAGAAAACCGTTGCTATGGAAAATTATTGTTTTGTATTTTTCCAAATTTTCAATATGTTTTTTATTGAGGCCAGCCGTCCCTTTAACTCGTACACGAATTTGTCTGTCTGTATATTTATTTTTTACTATTTACTCTCGTAAAGCCACTTTTCGTCATCACAGCGAGCTGAAAGTTGGCACAAAATTTGAACCGGAAATTCCATGGAAAACCCGAAAAATCGGGAAAAATCATTTGAAAATTTGGTAAAAATTTGATTAGTGATAAATCCGTTTTAGGAAAAATGCAGAGTTTTCCGATTTTTGCGACTTTTACGGAAAATTTTCCGGTAAAAAAGTTTTCTAAATTATGCAGGATCAAGTTCCCTATCAACTGGCATCATTACTTTCTCTCCGACAATGGTGAAAACTTGCAGAAAAAATCGAGGAAAATTCATGTAAAACGCTTATCCGGAGTTTTTCCGACCAAGGAAGCGTTTGAGCGTTTTGCAACGTAAGACAAAGTTGTAGAGCGAAATGAGCTGCATAAATTTGCTTTTGCGGAAAATTCCATGGAAAATCCGGAAAAGCGGAAAAATCATCGGAAAAAGTTTCATCGATATGATTAGTGATAAATCTGTTTCAGGAAAAGTGCAGAATTTTCCAATTTTTCTGGAATTTCCGGAATTTTCCGACAAAAAAGTTTTATAAGCTATGCGTAATCATTTTTTTCCGTCCTACTGGCATCAATACTATCTCTTGAACAATCATGAAAACTTGCATGAAAAATCGAAGAAAATTCATGTAAATTTTTAAAAAAAAATCATAGTAATAGGAAAAGTCTGTGGAAAACATGGAAAATTTGGGAAAATTCAGTAAATCAGTGTCTTTTCAGCCGTCATAAAATAACATTTTTGAACACGCTTAGTTTGTTTATTATAAGTACTATTACCTTTTGTTGGCTTCCATAGAATTTCCAAGAATTGTTTTCTGACATATCCGGTTGTCGTGCTCTAAATCTGTCGTTATACTAGAAATTATGTTATCTATATTATTTATGTTTGTTTGAATTTCCAGGAATTTTTCTAGATTACCTATGATTTCGGTTACATTTGTTATATTCATATTGCTTGCACCACACCCACTACATTTTGAAACTTAAATACTGTGCCAAGAATTGACTTTAGTACCTTACCTATGGACATACATTTTGGATGCTTTGACACTTACTTCTCCATTAGCGAAAATGATTTTGATCACAATAGATTTTTACTCTGCACTTCACACAGTTCTGTATGAAGTTCTATTTCCCCGGTAAATATGGAATAGTTAGTAAACTAAAAATTCGCACTTTCCTAACTCGACCATCACCAATCTCGTTTTTCTTTTGCTGAAAGTTAAGTAGCTATGAGATAAGAATACAACTAAAGGGTTTTCCAATAAGAGGTGTTATTTTAATTAGCCCGCTATTTCGGTAGATGTCACTTTTGGAGCTGTCATTGAGATTTGACAAGTGGAAACTACGCCATTAATAAAAATGGAACGATACACGATTCAACAACGCATTGAAATTATTAAAATTCACTATAAAAATGGTGAAAATGTGGCAGAGACGGTTCGTAAAACTCGAACATTTTTGGGTCGTCGTGAAGCACCTTGTCGGACCGCAATACAGAAATTGGTAGAAAAATTCGAGCTGTCGGGAGAAGTTAGTGATGTGAAGAATAAAACCCGTGCACGTCGCTCAAGAACAGCCGAGAATATTGCTGATGTAGCCGAAAGTGTTGAAGAAAACCCAGGTTTGTCCATTCCTCGTCATTCTTTGGAATTACGCATTCCACAAACGTCATTACACCGTATTTTGCATAAAGATTTCGGTCTTAAGGCTTATAAAGTTCAGTTAATACAAGAACTCAAGCCGGCCATGAAAATGATCCGGATTTCCATCGAAAACTCATCTTGAGTGATAGGGCCCATTTCCACCTCGATGGCTTCGTCAACAAGCAAAATTGTCGCATCTGGGGCTCGGAAAACCCAAGAGTTATTGTTGAAAAGCCTCTCTATCCTCAACGTGTGACTGTTTGGTGCGGTTTATGGTCCCGCGGGGTCATTGGACCTTACTTTTTCGAAAATGAGGCTGGAGCAACAGTTACGGTGAATGGATTGCGCTATCGACAGATGATTAATGATTTTTTATGGCCAGAATTGGATGGTATTGATCTGGACAACGTTTACTTTCAACAAGACGGCGCTACGTGCCATACAAGCAACGAAACCATTGATCTTTTACGGGAAAAGTTTCCGGACGGTGTTATCTCTCGAAGAGGTGATCACAATTGGCCACCGAGATCTTGTGACTTAACATCTTGCGACTTCTTCCTTTGGGGCCACGTGAAAGAGAAGGTCTACGCCAACAGCCCAGCGTCGATTCAAGACCTCAAAGATGGAATTCGTGAGGCTATCGAGGACATAGGGCAGCTACTTTGCGATTTGGTTATGGAAAATTTCATGAAAAGGATATGGTCCTGTAGGCTTGGTCGTGGTGGTCATTTGCAATGGCTGATGTTACTTTCCATTATTAACGGCATATCTTCTTCTTTATAATGAAATAAAGATATCTCAAAAAATTGCACTTTTCTTTGAATATCAAAATAACACCTCTTATTGGAAAACCCTTTATTTATTTTAGTGCTGCGCTGCATGCTGGTTGAATTAAAAGACTTTGAAATCCTTAAAATTCGCCGATTTTTGGTCTGTTGATTATCATAGGGACTAGACCTTTAGACCTTTAAAGATGAAAGTACAATCCTTGAGGGAAAATTATATAAATGATATGCCTTTTAGAAGAAAAAAATTAACGATAATAAATATATCTTTTATCCTTGAATATCTTCAAATGCATTCCCTTAATTTTTAAATTAAGGCTCATAATGTTGTTAGTAAATGGTGTTTGGAGACGAGATTTTTTTTTCGTTTGAGGTCTGCTTTTTTTAGGAAAAAATGTCATACAAATCTATTTTTGAGGCCATTCCCTTTAACTCGTACACGAATTTGTCTGTCTATTTATTTATATATTTCTTTTTTACTATTTTCGACACTCTCGTAGACCCACTTTGCGTCATCACAGCGAGCTGAAATTTGGAACACAGGTTCATGTCGCGCAACAATTGAATCTATCAAAATTTGCGGGGTCTGCGGGTGCCTTACTACGCCACTGCTGAAGCAGTTATTGAATTCGACATTTATAATTTTCTAATATAATTCAATTTTGTGAAAAGAATTAAAGAATTGGAACGGCAAGAAACTAGTAGATAGCCATAAGCGATGAAAAAATGCGTAAATTTTGGAAAGGCATGCCCAAATATGGTCGCAACATTACATATCCAAATTAAGTGTTAAAATCGAAGTTGCGGACTCTATTGACGTAGTGGCCCAGTCGGGTTAGCAGCATATGACCTTGGAAAAATTCCCATCAGCAATTTTATTGCTCTAATCTTTAGGGGGCGTCATTGGTAGTCTAAAATCAAAATGGCGACCAAGCTCCGCCGGTGCTTTAGCCGCCATCTTGAATTTAAGGGCGATTTTTTTTTGCTCAATATCTCGGTCATTTTCAGCTTTTCAACACAAATGATAAGGACTTAAGTTGTTGTAAATTTGATTCCCATAGACATTATAGTGAAAACTAGTTACTCATATTTGGTTTATGGATTATTCTTCCCTGTTGGGACTTACACAAACCATTACTTTCAATCCCATCCATAGTTTCGCTGATGACAGTACCCTTGATTTCACTTACTCCTTTGGCACTCTTGCGGACTCCAGAGGGAATGCCGCATATGTTAAACCAGATTGCATGATTAGATCACTGAATAACGATCTTGACAATATCCTCACTTGTGGGAAAGCAAATCGCATCGAATACAATGCATTTAAGACCCAAAGCTGTCTCGTATCTTTAAAACAAGACCAACACTTATCCAGTCCTGTTTCTTTTGATGGATCACTGATTTACGATACACCGTCTTTATGTATGCTTGGCATTAATATTTCCAGTGATTTAAGCTGGACAGATCACATTTTCTCTGTTGCCAAAGAAGCATTGAAATGTCTCGGATTTCTGAAAAGGTATAAGAAATATTATAGTCCGTAAAATGTAGCGCTCTTCTATATCGCCGTAATATTGAATGCCTTTCGATCCTTTATCGCTACACTCATATAACAGTTTATTTTCTAGAAAGAAATTTTACTTGCTCCGAACAAATGGTAACTGTAAACATGGCGAAACAAAGATTACGTTGTTAAAACTGAACAAATTATTTGAGTTGATTTGTTTGACAGGAAGACACAATTTAACGATTGTGTTTTGCTGTGTTATTTTAATTAAGTATTTCTACACTTGACTAAAAATTGTTCACCCTGTAAATTGTGCTAATGTGGAATAGTTTACCATCTTGAATCCTTCCTCCGGCATACAAACTACGAAAGTTTAAGAGCGACATTCATCGGCAATAGAAGCGTTTCACTATGATTTAATATGGTAGGGTTCAGTTTTTTTTTCCAGGAAACGGTATTAGATAGAAAGAGAATATCTACTATCAAAATTGCAGAGATTTAAGGGTGATATCCCTTGGTGTCCTTCAATGACCTTCAAGGAAATTAATTTTTAATATATAGAATCAATCGCCGTTAAATATGTATAGGCAATTTTAAGTCACTTTTTCGATAGAGCTCGCTCGACAGGACAGAAAACTTTTGTATCGAGGTACTTTTTCGAAAACCTCAACGTTTCCAAGATATCGAGAAGTTTTCATTAAGAAATTGATTATTAAAATCATCCAGATTTAAGAAAAAAATGTTGAAGAAAGAATAGACGCAGTTTGAGAACAATTTTACGTTATCTTTAAAATGGTGAGGTTTTCGAAGAAATTATTTATCGATACAAAAGCTGTTTGTTTAGCTGAGTTCTATTGACAGTGAGTCTAAAAAGTATTTCTATCCATTCATTAGTGAGTTATTTTTGAATTTTTAGATATTCGCAACATGAAAATAACTTCTAAGCCCATTTACCGATTTTAATAAAAATTGAAATATAGATTTCTAACAATATTTTACAACTATCTAATAACCAAAATAATTTTTTTATGCACGAGTTGTCAATTTTTTATGCAGTGGATAAAATGTTGAAAATTCAACATTTAGAAAGAGATAAAATTCAGAAAATATCTTTTCAGTTATGCATTGAAACTCTAAAAATATGAACAATTAACCGGCAGGGGTTACCAACCTTTTCATATAAAATATTTTATATTTATTAGATTTCATTCTCAAAATTTTTCCCATATTTACATTGAAGTTCTTAAAATAAGAACAATTAAGAGGTAACGCCACTGTAAATTTTTTGAAAAATCGTTTTCTTTGATTGGCTTTAAAAATTGTTTAAACCCTCAAGAATAAGAAAAAAAGGACTCGTGAGAGAAATTTTTTTTTTCCTTTGAAAATGGAGGTCGCCACCAAGCGCGTCAAAATTGCTCCGAAACGACTACCTGAAGCCTGAAACACAATTGGAGCTTTTCAGCCAGCTTTATCGCCAGCTTCCTTCAAAAGCTGACAGAAAGAGCTGAATTGAACACAACTGACCTTTTTGACATTTGCAACTGGGATTGCAGACTAACGGTAAACAATTTTTTACCTTCATCTTTTTATTTTTTCCAATAAAAAACTATTCTCAAAACTTTAAACGCGTTTTTCTCGAAACACGGTTTTTCAAAATGGCACGCAGCATAACTCGAACAATTTTCATATTTTCGACTTGAAATTTTGACCAGATGTGAACAGTAACATTATCTAGAGAATGCCGTACGAGATTTTCAATAACTTTATTTGTTGATTTTTTATTAAGAAAAAACCTGCCGTTTTTTTCGTCAAAAATCAAACTTTTTTTCAAACGCGGTTTTTTGTTTTGGTCTAGATTCAAATGTGCAGCACGCGTTTCGCGGAGCCCTGCAAGCAAAACATGTCCCGGGAAGATGGCTGTGGAGCCGCCATTTTGTTTTTTTTCGCTGTCAAAAATTTATCAATAAAGTTCAATGTATGCCCGATAATATCCTTAAAAGGTTTTTTCAAACACCTTTAATTTTGCGAGAAAAAAAATTCGTAAAAAAAAATTTTTTTTAGCCGTTACAGTGGTGTTACCCCTTAATTGTCAGGGGTTTCCAACATCAGCCATTACACAGAAAACCGATCACCTCCGATTTGGATGAAATTTTCACAGTTTTAGGGAATACCAAAATAGCTCACCCATATTTTTTGTTTTCCTTTCCACGCCCCAGCCCACGCTAGGGGGGTTAGGAATTCGTGATTTTATGATGAAACCGATTTTTCTTATTCAAATGCCAAATGAAGCTCAATGCTTTAATTTTTTATTTATAACAAAATGAAGCAGTACCGAACGAATTTTTTTTTGTTAATAATGGATTTTTTTTTGTTTTTTAAAAAAAGTTGTATTATTCACTAGTGAGAACTTTTATTATTTTTTTTGTATTTTGAAGGTAGAAACCTCATCTTGTAAAAAATTGCGATGCTTTTCTTTTTTACTATTTTCGACACTCTCGTAGACCCACTTTTCGTCATCACAGCGAGCTGAAATTTGGCACACAGGTTCATGTCGCGCGACAATTGAATCTATCAAAATTTGAATCGGAAATTTCCATGGAAAACCCGGAAAATCGGGAAAAATCATTTGAAAATTTGGTACAAATTTGATTAGTGATAAATACGTTTCAGGAAAAATGCAGAATTCTCCGATTTTTCCGAAATTTTTTTCCAGAATTTTTCTGACTTTTCCGGTAAAAAAGTTTTCTAAATTTTGCAGGATGAAGTTCCCTATCAACTGGCATCATTACTTTCTCTCCGACAATGGTGAAAACTTGCAGAAAAAATCGAGGAAAATTCTTGTAAAACGCTTTTCCGGAGTTTTTCAGACCAAGTGCGTTTTGCAATCTAAGACAAAGTTATAGAGCGAAATGAGTTGCATAAAGTTGCTTTTGTGGAAAACTCCGTGGAAAATCCGAAAAAGCGAGAAAATCATCGTACAAATTTTCATCGATATGATTACTGATAAATCTATTTCCGGAAAAATGCATAATTTTGCAATATTTCCGGAAAATTTTCCGACAAAAAAGTTTTATAAGCTATGCGGAATCTTTCTTTTTCCATCCTACTGGCATCAATACTTTCTCTTCAACAATCATGAAAACTTGCATGAAAAATCGAGTAAAATTCAAAATAAAAAAATTACATAGTAATAGGAAAAGTCTGCGGAAAATATGGAAAGCAGCACGTAATAACAATTTAGTTAACTTGAAAAAGGCAGAAATTAAAATAAGTAAAAAACGAGTTTTCAAACAAAACTGAGGCCAAGCCGCATGAAAAAGTAGAAAATAAACTTTTCTTCACACACAGAGGTGGACTCAGATTTTTTGATCGGGACATTTCTCTTGAATATTCTTTCTCTTCATGAATCAAATCACTTATTACCTCTGATTGATCATACTGAAATATATCGGTGATTGTCAGCGAATTGGGCCAAAATAACCTGTATGGGATTCATTGCAGTGAAGGAAATGTAGTGTTTTTTCTCTCTAGTGGGGACTTCTAGCACTTTAGCCGTATATGTACATATATATATATAAATATATTCACCAATATATATACCTATAAATATTATTAATAGAATTATATAACAAAAAAAAAAAAGCCCATGGCAAGACGTACATGTACGGCGATACTCAATCTTAAATACCAGAGGCTGGCCGTACATGTAAGAGTTAAAGATGAAAATAATATTGATTTGAAGTTATCTTGAAAGTTATTCAAGACCTCTTCAACCATTTTACATTTTTGTCAA
Organism: Dioctria linearis; assembly: GCA_963930735.1. Taxonomy (NCBI): domain Eukaryota; kingdom Metazoa; phylum Arthropoda; class Insecta; order Diptera; family Asilidae; genus Dioctria; species Dioctria linearis. The sequence continues at coordinate 273,227,895 of OZ005741.1, forward strand.
AATATGCATGCATCTCCTATCTGTCACAGCTTCTCGGAAAAATCAAACAGAACACCACCTTAACTGAATCACCCAGGATACATATATAATACATTTACACTACGAATTCTTTATTATTTTTCCAAGTCTACGATACATCACTTAACCTGTAACATAAATTACACATTATTTACGTATTGAATCCACATAGTAAAGTTGAAAAAAATATTCTAAGAGTGGTTTTTCCCAGATTTTAATATAATTATCAATGTCCATGTAGGACAGTCTGACATTTTATATTTATTGTTGGGTTTGTAATATTTTCGAAACTGACTAGAATAATAATAAATCTAATTACTGTGCACTATGTATAACACAGATCCTGACATGTACACGAATCAATGATAAAATTAGTTAAAGTGTTATAAAAAAAAAGAAAAGAAAAACTACGTAAGGATTAAAAATAGACCCATACCTAACAATACTGAAAAAATTTTAAGTGTCAATAATTAAATCTCGTTCGTTGTTGAGCTATTTCCTGTCACATAATAATACATTACGCATATTAAAAAATGTTAATCAATAAAATTAGCATCCCATGAATGGAACACCACGGCAACGCAATGAAATTCTTTAACGAAATTAATTTTCTCTCCTTCGGTAGAACTTGTTTTACTACTTTTAAATTTTCGCACACAACCGCTAAGCTAATATCACTCACCTTATGAAATGAAAAAACAAAAACAAAAAAACACCAAAAATATCAGTCTTTGAACTTAAAGCCTTGGAGTTTAAGAGGAATGAATATATTATGCTAAAAATTACCATAAAGAAGTCTTACCTGCAGGCAGGCAGAGGCACAACTTCTTGATAACTTTTCTAATGTCAGTAAAATTTCTCAATCTTCTGAGATTTCTTCATCTTCAATCATTTGCGACGAACTGAACTGACTAGAGACGCCCACCACAATGTTTAAATGCGTGAGAGCACTTGCGCATTTTTTTTTATTTGCTATCGAAGATTGATTTAAGCGTTTTATGTGTACACCAGCAGCGTCTTAGGTTCAAAATTTTGTTTCCTTAATATTCTAGCGCCCACACAAAATTCCCCAATTCATTGCGTAAGGTCAATGATCGATTTCACAAGAGTCAACATTTCTTTTTTTTCAGAAGGTATACACTTTCCCATTAACTATAAGTGTTAGATGAGAGAACAATATTTAAAAGAAAAAGAAAAAATCCTTTTTCCTTTTTTTATGTGTGTGCTTATTTTTATATTTATTTCTAGAAATATTTCTTTGTCGGAATATTGTTTATATGAAATTTTATAGTAAAAAAAAAAAAAAAAAAACACGTGACAAACTATATACTTAGCAAGAAGAAAATTGCTTATACATGAAATTAACATTAGCAAAGATTATATGATGGTTGAAAAAATAGACCCCATTTTTTTTTCGAACTTATATAAATATTATGCGCATGTAGATTATGAATATAACCTTTGCTCCTGCACCACATGCGCAAATGATGTTATTTCGGATTTTGTTCTCAGGTAAAGATATTAGAAAGAATTTTGATTTTTGCGACCTACATAGATGGGGTTACCTGATGCAAGAAGGATTTAAATTAAGCTAGGATGCATTTTTCCAGAAATTGTGAGGAGGTACTTTCCTTCACTCAGCCTCAAATTTAAATTTAAAAGCTTATTATGGCTAGGGCCCACACGCTTCACTTTTTGCTGGTACGTCTAAGCACAAGGTGGGGAAAATCCTCCCGCTTCGATCTGTAGCGTGTGGGTTGGCTTACTGTTTCACATTTCTCACCCTTTTTAATTTCTCGAGAAAAGAAAACACATTTTCGAGATTTCTTGAGAAAATAACTTATTAAAATAAAAATCTAATGCACTCTATAATATAACCTGAAATTCAAATTTTTATTATACAATAAAATAAAAAATAGTAAAGTAAAAATAAATTCTTCAAGTTTTACAAAAATATATAAAAAGGTTTATAAAAATATAATAAATTTAATCATTTTTGTGATTTAAAATAATGTTTTAAAGAAACACAGAGCATCCAAAGTTGAATCTCCCATTCTTGTTCTTTTTTTTTGTAACATAATCTGTTGCAATAGAACAATTCCGCTCATTTTGAATAGAAGTTGGTTTAATGGTCAGAAATGCATCCAAAAGATTCTGCAAATTTGAGGTTCTCTTTCCATTTGCTTCAAATATTTTAAATTATTAGTCAGCATTTGGACTTTCATTGCAATTCAATTGCAAAATTTATTTGTTGCTGTAGACTTGCTTCTTCTTCTCGATCTGGACATTCTTCAATATTTTCAGTTTCACCAGTTTCTTCAGTATTATCGCTATCACTGTTTTTAGTTTCAAAAATTCTAGATGATATAGATTTAGCCAATTTATATATCTCTTGTCTTGGTGCCATGACAAAAAAAAAAACTATCATTTTCTTTATGTGACATACAATCAGAATTCTTGTAGGAGCCCAATAACAGATACTAAAGTATAATCCCTACTTTTAGACATTTCCTTCCTAACTCTGTTAAGGCAGTCTCCATGCACCTTGAAAACCACTCGACGGTCTTCCAGGCAGAAGTCAAGGCTATCCTTGAAGCGGGAAGACACCTCCTTAACTCAGACACTGAGAATAAGGAGATAGCCATCTGCTCGGACAACCAAGCAGCTGTCAAAGCTTTTTCTCAACCCTTTATAACCTCCAAATTATTAATGGAGTGCAAAACCACCCTGAATTTCCTTTCTCGGAATAACAGGGTGATAGTGCAGTGGGTGCCGGGGCACAACAATATCAGCGGGAATGAAAGGGCAGACGAACTTGCTCGTGTTGAAGCAGCCTCCGAGGAACCTGCCTCTACAGTCGGGATTGCACCAAAACACCTTGTCTCAATCATTTCAAGCTGGGCTGACAGCCAACACAGTCGCCTTTGGTTAGAAGATCCCACGGGTAGGACAACAAAGGAACTGTGGGGTACACCAAACTCAAATCAAACGAATAAGCTTCTAAAACTCAACAAGCCAACCCTGAGAACTCTGGTGTCCATTCTCACTGGGCATTCCTCTCTCAGGGGCCACCTTCACAGGATGAAACTTGTTGATGATCCTATATGCAGGGGTTGCGGAGGGGAGTCCGAAACAGTGATCCACTTCCTATGTCACTGCCCGGCACTCTCAGGAATACGTTACAGAATTCCTGGTTCAGACCTCCTGGAAGAGTTACATGATGCCGGCTAGGAGGGCTGGGAGCCAATAATGAAATTTATAAGAGCGTCCGGTTGGAACCTATGAGCGATCGCTCATGGGTCTGGAGAGTGAACAATGGGCCTTGACTTGGCCTTCGTTCGGGGGACCTGAAAGGGGTCCCAAACCTCTTAAATTAATCAATCAAGGAGGTCCCGACTTAAATTAGTATTTAATTTTTCCAAAGTTGTAAAAACCTGAGAACTCCTTCAGCAGATAATAGTGTAGAATCTTCTCGGCTAAGAGTTTCAATTGTAATCCGGAGTGGTTTTAATGTTGCTAATATTATTTTAGCAACAACCTCAACATAGTCGTCATTCCACAAACTACCCAAATTTAATTCAATCAATAATGCTTTTTTGATTGGGCCGTTAATTCTTACAGATCTTTCTACCATAGCCTCCTTTGTATTCCATCTAGTAGAACAATCTAAGATTATCATTAGCTCTTTTTTCTCCTCTTCCACTACATATTTTTGTAATATAGCAGTTTTAACGGGGGAGTTTTTAAACATTTTTGATATTTTTCGAATGGATTTAATAGCTTTTTCGATTTGGGGTTGGAAATAAACATCAACATCTTCCACAACTTCTATATCAGAGTTATTATTTTCATTTTCTAAGTTTTGTATTTCAGATACGTTATCAGAATCCAGTTCCTCGATACAAGCAAAGTTATCAGGATGCCTCTTTTTGGCATAAAATACTTTCAGAACAGCCAAATTCAACCCGTAATTGTAACAAAATTGGCGAAATTGAGAAGATAATCTTCCAAATTTCTGAATTACAGCAGCACCATCACTCATTGTAGCTACTATGTATATCGTCATTAAATATGATATTAAACGATTTTAATTTTTCTTTTACTAATTCCAATGCTTTTTCAGCAGGGCAACTACCAACGACAGGAATCATCCCTAAATTGTCTGAATCTTTGTTATTATAGTAAAGGTATACATCCATATATCTTTTATTTTTCATGCTGGTCCATTCATTAATGGATATATTGAATTTTTTACCATTATCTTTGTGTTTAATTATTTTTTTAATCAGCTATTGTTTTATATTTTCATAAAAGTTCAGCATTAATTGCATCACTTTGGTAAATTAAATCCTTTGCCAATCATAGATGTTCTAATGAATTCACTTTTAGTAATTCTGTGAAAAGATATTCCATCAACAGCTGCTAACTTTGAAATTAATTCACCCATAGTTGGTCGTTTTAAGGAAAATTCAATTACTGAATTATCTCCGTACCTGTATCTTTTGGCATTTTTTGAGGTGCTTTGACCATCATTGTTTTATTCTCTTTTATACTCATGTACACCTTCAAGATGCCTATTCGCCTATTCGCACTCCGCCTAAGGGTTTCAATCGCACTTTCCAAAATTGCATCTGTTATATTCACCGCAAGTTGAAGCTCACCATTCATAACTCACAAAATTGGACCTATAGCTCACGCTATGAAAAAGGATCAAGGTCAGGGAAATTTTAGATTGGGGTTGTCGCTTTACCAATTTAACTTAAGCCAAATTTTGTAATTTGTCCATTTCAATTAAGCTAGGTTAAGATTTTCTAAAAAATCAGATAAATTTCAAACATGTTTTCTGTCGTGTTTCTTTAGTAAGAGAATTCAAATAAATTTCCTTATTTTATTCTACTTGTGTAAACATCTTTGTAACTTTTTCGAAAGGTTGCAGATTGTGAACTGTGCGCAGCAAAAACTGCAGGCTACGCGCAACGTTATTTCACTACGTGTAAACACCAATGCAACCAATGCAGCGGCCTTGTGTATAGAACTATCTAGTGAATGTAAAAGGAAGTTTTAGTTAGTTATTTCATGGTAGCATAGGAGTGAGTATGCCTGGACCTGAAGTCTATTCTGTCAGCGTGAGCTGACAGCATACTCTGTCAGCAGCGTTGCCACAGGGCGCCATGCTAGCACCTCGGCTATTGCGGGAGAGTTGTGGGGTATATGGGTAAACCAAATACCTGTCGCTGTCACAGTTCATATACAAAAAGATATCGTGTACGTAGCACCACATCCGGTTCAGAAGAGACCCTTACACCACTTACCCTTATTTACTGTCGAAGACATGGCTGTTGCCGAAGCAATCACTACAATACCCAACACATACACTCCCCTTTAGTTTTGTTATTACGGTCGCAGGACCACACGATGCAGTATGCCGCATCGTGTGGCTCCGTCATCTAGCGACAAATTAGGTCGAACCCACGGTATAAAGATACAAGCTTACGAATCACGTTCCGTCATTCCAAATAGCATTTGATTTAAGAGATTTAATAGCAAGAATAACTTCATCAATAGAAACGTTTCTAAATGAGAATTAATTATATAGTGACTGGGACTAAATATCGAAAGGTCATTCAAATTTAAAAGGGGGAAACATTAGGAATACTATTAACAAAATAGGTGTTGAGCTCATCAGGATCAATATTCGTTGTTTCATTAGATTTTGAAATTATACCAGTTTCTTTAATATTTTTTCAAAGTGTTTTCGATGGTTGAGACGTGTCAAATTTATTCTAATAAAAATTAAAATTGGACGCCCCGAATAATCGCTCTAAATAAGAGGTGTTATTTTAATTAGCGCGCTATTTCGGTAGATGTCACTTTTGGAGCTGTCATTTTTTGACATTTGACAAGTAGAAACTACGAATTAATAAAAATGGAACGATACACGATTCAACAACGCATTGAAATTATTAAAATTCACTAAAAAAATGGTGAAAATGTGGCAGAGACGGTTCGTAAAACTCTAACATTTTTGGGTCGTCGTGAAGCACCTTGTCGGACCGCAATACAGAAATTGGTAGGAAAATTCGAGCTGCCGGGACAAGTTAGTGATGTGAAGAATAAAACCCGTGCACGTCGCTCAAGAACACCCGAGAATATTGCTGCTGTAGCCGAAAGTGTTGAAGAAAACCCAGGTTTGTCCATTCCTCGTCGTTCTTTGGTATTAGGCATTCCACAAACGTCATTACACCATATTTTGCATAAAGATTTGGGTCTTAAGGCTTATAAAGTTCAGTTAACACAAGAATTCAAGCCGGCCGATCATCAACAACGTCGAGTCTTTACTGATTGGGTCCTTGAAATGCATGAAAATGATCCGGAAGTCCATCGAAAACTCATCTTGAGTGATGAGGCCCATTTCCACCTCGACGGCTTCGTCAACAAGCAAAATTGTCGCATCTGGGGCTCGGAAAACCCAAGAGTTATTGTTGAAAAGCCTCTCTATCCTCAACGTGTGACTGTTTGGTGCGGTTTATGGTCCCGCGGGGTCATTGGACCTTACTTTTTCGAAAATGAGGCTGGAGCAACAGTTACGGTGAATGGATTGCGCTATCGACAGATGATTAATAATTTTTAATGGCCGGAATTGGATGGTATTGATCTGGACAACGTTTACTTTCAACAAGACGGCGCTACGTGCCATACAAGCAACGAAACCATTGATCTTTTACGGGAAAAGTTTCCGGACCGTGTTTTCTCTGGAAGAGGTGATCACAATTGGCCACCGAGATCTTGTGACTTAACACCTTGCGACTTCTTCCTTTGGGGCCACGTGAAAGAGAAGGTCTACGCCAACAGCCCAGCGTCGATTCAAGACCTCAAAGATGGAATTCGTGAGACTATCGAGGACATAGGGCATATGGAAAATTTCATGAAAAGGATATGGTCCTGTAGGCGTGGTCGTGATGGTCATTTGGCTGATGTTATTTTCCATTATTAACGGCATACCTTCCTCTTTATAATGAAATAAAGATCCGATCATTTATCTCAAAGTATGGCATTTTTCTTTGAATATCAACACCTCTTATTGGAAAACCCTTTAGTACAAAGTTACAAAGTCTTTTGAAATTGTTCCTTAGTTTCGATCCACCGTGTCGTTTCCAAATATTACAAGCAAAGTTGCACTCCGTAATCAATTCTCCAATTCTATCATTAAACCAAGGTGAATAAAAACGACTTACACAAGAACGAACTTGAACGTATTCATTAAATGAATTTTAAATTTAATTTTTTAAATATTCTACTTGGTATTTGACATCGGATGTGGAATATATAAAAGTTCAATCCACCGCGGTTAGATTTATAAATGTGAAGTGTCGTATATTGGATCTAGTCACCTGAAAGTCTAGAAAAGTGGCCAATGTTACCCAACAAACATTGTCTGGTCAATAGTAGTTACATACAATAGACCGTCCGTTGTGCTGAAATTGAAAAGTGGTAAAAATAAAAATTTTGTTAAATCGAACATTTTTTTGACGTCGACAATGTACCACCTAAAACGCGTTTTCAGACGGAAATAAAGTCGTCAAATTAGCCAGCAAAATACATCCAAAATTAAACTGAATGTGAAATTCTTATGTTTTTATTATTCGGAAGAAATTATTAATTTTCTACGTTGTCTATCGAGAAAAGCATTTTTCAATGTTTTCGTTAAATTTTCGTTCACAAAAACATTGAAAAAAAAAAACTGAATATTATTTCGATTAAAAGCGCACAACTTCATAAGTAGAGCATAGTACGTTTTTGGAGATATGTAGGTACTTTTGACTAAATATCATAGAATTGTTGCCCGTACTGCGGCTTGAACAAGACTAACTAACGCAAGTCTTGAATGCCCGTCCTTCAACGAAGCTAAGAAAAATCGAGAAATGACGTGTGAAAATGACGACAAGCAGCGCCACTTTCAAATGCAGCCAAAACTGACGAGAAATAGACAACGCGTGCCTAGGCAATAGCATAAACTGACGACAAAAAGACAGCAAAAGTAAGATATCAAAAAGAGTTTAGAACAATAGGAAAATTTCCAATATTAGGCTCTAGAGCACGGGTTCCCAACCGGTGGTCCATGGACCCCATAGGGGTACGAGAAGCGCGGCCGGTAAGAAATTTTTTTTTTTCGAATTATTATTGATAATATTTCATTGTTTTAAAATTTAGTAACAAACAAAAATCTCAATTTTTTTGAACACAGTTCGGTTTTCTTAAAGTAAATTTCCTAAAACTAAATACAATAACAAATATGTACATATGTATTTCTTATTTTTGAAATAAGAAATAAGCCGTTATAGTCCATTAGTCCATTAGTAGTCTTTGAAATTTTGGTTGTCATAGAAAAGAGACATACATACAGGGTGATTCTGATCAAGATACTTTCCGGTATACCACGCGATTCCTTGAGGTAGTCTGATCAAAAAATTGTTCCACATACCCCTCCTAGAAACCTTCCTTTAGGAGTTGTGGCCAGTTGAAGATTTCGCCAAACCCTGATGGGAATAAATGAGTATAACTTTTGAACCACACTATAGATTTTGGTTATTGTTGGCTTATTAAATAGCTAAGAATAGTAGCTGTCGAAAAGTATATTACTCTGTATTTTTTAATTAAGCATCTTTAAATTATTCTCAAATACTTCCAAAATTTTGATTTTTTTTACACACAAATTTCATAAATCTGTTATTTATTTCAAAAACTTTTGTGTGTAGAAAAATTAGAATTTTAGAAATATTTGAGAATAATTTAAAGATGCTTAATTAATATATACAGAGTAATACACTTTTAGACAGCTACTGTTCTTGGCTATGTAATAAGCCAACAATAACCAAAATCTATAGCGTGGTTCAAAAGTTATACTCATTTATTCTCACGAATATTGGCGAAATCTTCAACTGGCCATTACTCCTAAAGGAAGGTTTCTGGGGGGGGGGGGGGGGGGGGGGGTGTATGTGGAACAATTTTTTGATCATCTTACCTCAAGGAATCGCGTGGTATACCGGAAGGTATCTTGATCAGAATCACCCTGTACATAATAGCAAAATAGTAAGAAAATTTGATTTTGATTTTTAAAAGTTCCCGAGTTTTTAATTTTTTTCTTTTTTCGGTAGTAATTTAATTATCAAATTGTTATTGTTTTTACTACTAAAACGTGTACAAAAAATAAATATATATAACGGTTTTCGATTTATTTTGGTAAGTATAGAATAAATAAACCAGTGCATAATTAATTGTTTTAAATTCCAGAAATAATTATTTTTTTCTTATTGACAACTAACCCATACTATCACAATGTCAAAGAAGCGTTGTTATCAGGACTCATATATTCAATTCGGCTTCACTTTCTTAGTTGACAAAGATGGATTGCAAAGGTCACAATGTATACTTTGCTCGAAAGTACTTAGTAATAGTTATATGAAACCATCCAAACTTAAGGAACATCTACAAGCAGTCCAGCCAAACAACGTTAATGACACACAAGCTTTAGATAGCCCGATTTGAAACAAGCGCAAAGCTCACCAATCAAGGATTTGTTCCGTGTGGCATTGAGGATTGCGAAAGATAAAAAACCTCATACAATCGCGGAGATTAAACCATGTGTGATGGAAATGGCGGAAATTATGTGTGGTAAGGACGCGAAACTTAAAATGTCACAAATCCCACTATCCAACAACACTAATTAAAGACATGTCAGAAGATGTCTTAAAGCAGATTGTGGAGCAAATACAAGAAAGTTCAAAAAAAATTGGGTTGCAATTGGATGAATCCACTGATGTTTCTAACTGTGCTCAACTTCTTGTTTTTGTTAAATATGTGTATAGAAACGAAATCAAAGAAGATTTTCTTTTTTTTGTGAACCTCTGACAGAAACTACAATGGCTGTGGATATTATGTCAATTATGAAGTACGTTGGCTATCCAGAGGAAAAGTTCTTAGCCGGGTTTTTGGAACTTAGATCTCAAATTGAGACATTTCTACGTGACAAAGAATCAAATCTTTTGCTTCACTTCACAGATACCAGCTTTGTGCTGTCTTCAGCTTACCTTGCAGATATATTTAGCCATGTAAACTCCTTAAATATATCACTCCAAGGTAGAGGTATGAATATATTAGATGCCGAGGAGAAAGTTACATCATTTCAAGAAAAGTTGGCTCTATATGGCAAAAGAGTTAAAATTGAAAATTACGCCAATTTTTCGCTTTTTGATGAAATAGTTTCCTTGCAAGTTAAACGTGAAATTGATATCAAGGTTTTGGACTGTATTAAAATGCATCTGGAAAATCTTCAAGTTACTTTCGATGGCATTATTCCTCGCACATTTGTAGTTGATAACTGGATAAGAAACCCTTTCACCGTTTCATTGGATCAAATTAGTGATGCTGATGACGCAAAAGATGAGCTCATTGAATTGCGGAATAACAAAAAAATAAGCAGTGACTTTGAAACAATGGCGTTGGATGTATTCTGGTGTAAACAAAACGAGGCATATCCTGTTTTGGTCAAACGGGCGTTGAAAGCTCTTATTCCGTTTGTCACTACTTACTACCTTTGCGAATCTGAATTTTCAGCGCTTGTGTCCATAAAAACAAAATTAAGGAACAAACTTTTAGGCTGAACATGACATACGGTTGGCTTTTTCAAACACCCTACCACGAATACAACATTTGGTTGACGGTAAGCAGCAACAACGTTCCCACTAAATTTAATTTTTTTTTGTAATTTTTAATTAATTACTTTTAAATATAAGGTGAATAAATGTTTTTTCTTTATATAATACTGTTTTTTTTTGCTGTATATAAATAACAATAAAAGTTAGGGGTACGTAAGATTCCAAATTGTTACCAAAGGGTACGATTACCCCAAAAGGTTGGGAACCATTGCTCTAGAGGATTAACAAGGAATTACGTCTAAAAGACAGAAAAACGCTGTTAAATCTAGGATCTATTTTGAGTCACTAAATGAAGTTCTTTCATATATTTCTGTATAATACATGCATGGTCGGTCATTTTGTGATCAAATTCCGATTACATTATTTAAACTTATATACCAAATTGAGCTCCTGAAACACGTCAAATGACGACTTAACCCTCCCTCTAGCAGGACATTTTTTTTTTCAATGATTAAATTATGTTTGGACTTGGTTAATATTGATGCAAACAGCACGGAAATTAAGTCGAAAATAAAATCGGATGAATAGTTTTATCTGCAGGTGAGAAAATATCTAGCCCGCCCGTAAAACTGAAAGACAAAAAAAAAAAAAAACAGGTGTGATTTTGATTATTATTCTGTTTTATTAGAAAAGATTAAAGTATATAAAATTTTGTAATTATTATCTAATAAAAAAAAAAGTAAAGAAAAGTCATTGTGGCTTAGTATGATAAATTTGGAAACATTTGTTTGTGAATGATAGACACAAATTTACATTACATTTGGGTTTCTGGCTTGCAACCACCCAAGTTACATCTAATTGGTCTGGCATATGGCCAATGTCATAGTAACGAGCATCCAATCCCAATCCGTATGATTTTTTTTAGCACCAGACGGCGCTGCTTTTGTAAATGGTGAAGCTTTTGAAGGTCTGCCAACTGTTCTTTTTTCCGGCTTTTGTTGGTAATGGCACAAGCCTTCCGCAGCTTGAACGCGGAATTTCGGTAGCTCGTCAGTATCTCCTCCGGAATGGATACGTCTGTGGAGAAGATAAGCATTAATTAATGCCATATCGATAGAATGATAAAATAATTTCAACGAAGCGCTCTTTGTTTTGATTCGGATGTGATATCGTCCTAAGAGACCGTCCTCCATGAGATCCACGCTTCCCATATGATGGTTGTATTCTCTTATGATACGCAGACAATCAACTTTAAGGAATTTCTTGTTTTTTCGATCATATCGAGCTATTTTTTCAGGCTGGTTCTGGGGATTCGATGTTAGAAAAGGTTTCACACAAACATATATAGATAGCAGTTGAACATTTTTTGTATCCTTCCATAAAACAGTTGTTGTTATGTCTACACGATAAGCAGAGCCCATAAGCTCCTCCATATAGCCTCTTTTCTGGCCTTGAACTTGAAGTGTTTTGTCAGATGACAGCTTGCAGTTATTAATCCGATTTGAGCGTACTGTGCCCAATGCATAAATGCCTCGAGCTTTTAAGTAAACCATAAGTGACAGTGTTGTATAAAAGTTATCGAAATACAAAATGTGATTTTTTAAATCTGGAACTGTCTGTGTCAGGCGGACGACAATATTACCAGTTGCTCCCAAATCGGGAGTATTTGGAAGCAGCACATTATCATTTTTGCCATAATATACCTCAAAACGATATGAGTAGACAGTAGAATCACATAACACAAATAATTTCATACCCCATTTATGGGGCTTGTTGAGCATATACTGCCTGAAAGCACTTATCATTTTTATAGAGCACATCTGCTCGTCAACACAAAGGAACCGAATCAAACTTGTCATTCAAATAATTATAAACTGGCCTGATTTTGAACAACGGATCGTGCTGAGAATGAGTACGGTCTTTTATCGAATGTATTTCCGAATATCATAAAATTGTCTCGATGTCATATGATTGTACGAATTGATTCAAAAGAATGTTCATCCCAGTACTCTTCTAAGCTTGGGTAACGAAATACTGACATGTATATCAATATCCCAATGGACTGCCTAATTTTCATATTGCTTACTTGAAACATTTTTTTTTTTTTTGTATACAAGACTTAGTAAAATGATAAAACAAAAAATATACAGGGTGTTCCGTAAATGTCTTTAATCCTTTAAGGGGATGAAAGTAGAGGTCATTTGGGTCAAAAAAGTCTCGATAGTTTTGTATCGAACTCCGCTCGGTTTTCGAGTAAATCGATAATATTGATTTTCGAGATTTTGCATACCTTTTCAGAGTAATTTCGTTATAAGTTCTATTGTAATTAATGGATTGTGACGTTCAAACCTTTATTTAAAAGAACACATATTGGCCTTTCTAAGAATGCATAATTAGTTATATTTGTGCCTTCAAATATTTAAAAAAAAAAAGTTTTCTCTAGAATTTTTTATTTCACCAAAATTTTTGTCACGCTTCAGTGTACATTTATTCGAAATTTCACCATTGCACGAACTTGGCAAAACTATGAAAAAATTTTCGCATTATGTCCCCTTTCCAAAATGACCTCCCTAAGTGCTATCAACCATAACAATCAAAAGTTATAACCAAACATTTGGAAGATATGCCCATCGAGGTAATCTTCAGTTTTTTTCGTAGGATTCTATCTCCTCCTACAGTTTTTAACCTACGACAACCATTTATATGTCATTGTACGGGAATATGAACTGGCTATTAGATAGGGTACTTTTCGATTTCGAATTTTGAAAATGGAGGGGGTAATTTCGAAAGAACACTTTTTTACCAAACTTGATGTTAAAGTAGATTTCGTTATTCCGCATCTTCATTTTTGCGGGAGGGGCAAGCCCTGGGAGGGGCGAGAGTTCAAAGTTTCAACTGCTTACGTACCGCATTTGATTTCCTTTACACATATATCCTAACTTAATTGAATTTGATCACATCTTATTTAAGCATTTCTTGTTAGTTTAATGCAGGGGTTTTTATAATTATTCACTATTTTACATCTTGATTAACTAGGGCTAAAAGTCTCCTTTAGATTTGCATTTGAGAGTTTGTACTTATATGTAGTATCATGGTTTTGATTTGATGTTAGTGGAATTTTGCTTTATGTATTCATTGCAAATATTTTTTCAATTTATTAACAAATATCGGTAATGTCGGCGCCGCTTTTATGTTGTCTGGTAGTTCGTTATATATTTTCCCAGCGGTGTTGAGTAGGCATTTTCGTCGTCTTTCTGTTCTTGACTATGTGTTGGTGTTAAATTGTTCCTGTATCTCGTTTTGTGGCTATGAACGTCAGTATGTCGTACAATCTCTAGATTTGTTTTTATGTTTTTCCTTAATATATGTTAAACATGAATTTGGCTTTTTCAATTTGGATGTTTGTTTTCCATGTTGCCTGTTTTGTGTAGTTATGAACAGTGTAAGTGGCATTATGCCACGGCAATCCATATAGAGATTTTTGTGCTCTATTTATTATATTTTTTATATCAGACTTGAGTTTTTTTGAGCATTGTGTCCAGTTTATGAGATTGTATCGTATGTGTGATAGGACGTGAGAGAGTTGTAGATTAAGTCAGTTACAGGCTTTTGCAACCTGATATTTCTTTTCATAATCCCAATTAAAGGAGCGATTTTCGTTTCCAGTTTTGTAATATGCTTTTTCTAATCCAATTTATCGTCAATTTGTATTCCCAGGTAGGTTATGTCTTTTACTCTTTGTATGTTAACGTCGCCTATTTTTATGTCGATGTTTTTGTCTGTTTTGTTTTTCTGTTTGAAAATCATATATTTGGTTTTCCCTTAATTTATTTTCAGTTTGTTTCCGTCCGTCCACTTCTTGAAAATTTCTAGGTCATTGTTAATCATAGGTTTCAGAGATTCCATGTTCCTCGAGTTATAGACGATGTTGGTGTCATCCGCAAAAATGTGATATTCACCACATAGTTTGGTGTACTGTAAGTTATTTATACAGGGTGTTTCCCACTAGGAGGTCAGTAGAGCGGGAGGTGATAGTATTCACTTAGACGAACCAAAAATTGTATGGCAGGAGGGGGGGGGGGGCATATCAACCGTTTAGCAGTTACAGGGTGATTAAGAAATAAAGCCAGTTATTTCACAATTAAAAAAAAGGTAAGAAAATCCGAAATTTTTAGTTTAGACAACAATAATTCTTGATGGGAGAGGGGTGTGGAGGTGGTTGAGCAGTCGTTGGAAAGGCCATGAAGTTCTGCATACAATGAGCTCTTAAGTGTGACCGTACACCCTGTAGTTTATAAGTTACAGGGTGTTTTGTGAAAAACTGGAATTTTTTCTTAATCACCCTGTAACTCCTAAACGGCTGATATGCCCCCCCCCCCCACCCCAGCCATACAATTTTTGGTTCGTCTAAGTGAGTACTATCACCTCCCGCTCTATTGACCTCCAAGTGGGAAACACCCTGTATATAGAAGGTATAGTACTGGCGCCAATATTGAGCCCTGTGGTACTCCGTAGGTGGCTATTAAAGGGCCGATTTTTGGCTGAAAGCCAAATTGATTTTTATCTCTTCCGCCATTGATTAAATTGATTTCATGTATTTGTCCCATGTTACTTGACTTTTCTTTATTTAATTTATAATATGCCATAGTTTTTTTGAGTCCTTACCCTCTTTAATATATTTTACTATTTATGTCTCTTTCCTTAGCTTCTCTTATGGAGGCTGTTATTTTGTTCTTCATTCTCTGATAATTGATCCGCAGGTATTGGTTGTCTGGTTGAGTTTACATTTTTACATATAACGTATTCCTTTCTTTCATTTCCATTATTATTTCGTCTGTTAGCCAGGTATTGGATCTATTTCGGACTTTTCTGTAGGTGGTGTTATCTTCTTTAGATTTTTTTATGATATCTATTATCTTTTCAATAGTTATATCTTGCGAGTTTGCGAGCTTTTCTCGAACACATTTTTTATATTTTTCCTTATTTATTTTTTTAATACAGGTTGTCACCATAGGCTTTTTCATATTACAATTTGTTTTAATGTGTGCCACTATAATGCGATGATCAGTGATAGCAGTGACATGTAAGGAGATTTGAACCTTGTTTTCCTATATCATATCCGTGATGCAAAGGTCTATAATTGTACTTGAAGTGGCGTCTTGTCTAGTGCAGTACCCCATTTCCACATTATTCACTATTGAGAAACTATTCATTTCGGTTATGTTGATTATTGAGTTTGCTGGTCTACCACCTTTTAGAAGATCAATATTCGTATCCCCTATGAAAATTAATTTTTTATGATTTGCTAAGATATTCTCAAAGTGGTTAATATATTCTTGTAAGTGTTCACTCGGCGACCTGTACATGGTCATAATTCTTATGTTTTTTTTGTCTTGTGTTTTAATCTCTACAATAATAGTGTTATATTTGCTCTTTAATGTATGATCCGATAATTTAGACGTTTGTTTATGTATATTGCCGTACCTTCCCCTCTGGCATCTTCCCTACAATTAAACTCGCCAAAATAATCGGGCATCTGATATTGTTTTGTTTCATTTTCATATAACCAAGTTTCATTTAGTATGATAATTCCAATGTGTTGATGCTTTATTGAAAGCGCTTGTATTTCGTGCACCTTATTTCGCAGACTCCTGACATTTAAATATAGAATTTTCATTTCATTTATTTTCCTATTCATTTATGTTTACACTGTTTTTTAATCTAGGTCTAATTTAGTCAGACTATTTCTTCTCTTTTTTTTCGTTTCTACATATATATCTTTTATATGTTCTCTATACTATAATTTATATTCCTTTTTGCAGCATATATTTTCTTTAGGTATTCTGGACATTCATCACTGTCAGCTAGATGATATTTACAATTTTCTGCAGTTTTTGGGTTTTTCTGGCAGTTGATACATATAGTTGAGTTCGATTTGCATTCTATGGTACGATGCTCTCGCACACTTGCCACATCTAGTTTCCTGTTGATGTCCTGTTGCCGAGCATTCAGATTTGAGCTCATCAAAAAATATTGAAAACATTGCAATGGTTTTTTCAATTCATTTAACTGTATACAGGTAATCTCCACACAATATCACCTCGTTTCGATGTAGCTGCAAACTTTTCTTGCGCCAAATTATGTTATCAAATTCTACGAACTTAGGGTTGATTTCAGTCAGGCTTTCAACAAATCCCCCGGCGGCATTCGGTGGAACATCTGGTCCCCCTTTTAATCTTTGTGGTGGTGGCGAACGAGGTCGTTTTACACGTCTACCTTTCAAGCGTAGATGATCACTTGGTGCAAGCGCAGGCATTGACGAACCTATTGCTTAAGAAGATGCTTCTGCTTGAGAATATGGAGAATATTCTACTGTTTGGGACGCTGATCTTGCATCCGGAAAAGGTCCCTCTTGATGTTGTTGCTCAATCGACGGAAGGCGGTGTATACTCAAATGGTGGTATGGGTATATTACTCTTGATTCAAGCTCACATTCATAGCCTTACTGACGAAATCAGAAAACAATGTTCTTCTCAAATCAACAATGGCATTATCCATAACTGGATCCTTTATTATAACACAATCGTTTTCATCATCAAAGTTGGCGCTGGAGTCACTATCTTCATCAGATTGATCAGCAAGATTTGAAGTCATCATTTCTGGTATCTCCTCATCAGACATTTTTGACAAATAGCTCTTCCGTTTTCCTTCAACTTGAGAATTATTCACTTTTTTCTTTTCCTTTGGTAGTTTTTCAGACATTTCTATAGCAAAATAAGCAAAATACACTAATTTGATGGATAAAATGATAATATGTATTTAAGTAAAGGTTGTTCGACTGTTAAAATTATTCAATTGATGTAAATGTGAATATTATTCACCCAAAAAGATGTAAGACGCATTCAAGGAAAGATATTCGATATGTGCACAAAACTTTACGTTACATTGATTACCCGCAACCGCTGGTGGTCGACTATTTTTTGAAAACACATAAACCACCTAGATTAGCGTAAAAAATAGTTAATTTCTTACTTACTTAGCTTCCAGAAAAAACTAGAAATATAGAAAAAAAAACAAATTAACTTTTCACTATACGGAGCTCTAATTTTTCAACCGTTGGCATTGAAAATGTCACTTGAAAGGACGATAAATGTCAAACGAACAGTACGAAACCATCAAACTTATATCAGCGTGTAGATAAACAAATGACAAAAGTCGTCACGGCATGCTAAAGCAAAAAAAAAAAAAATTACATTAAGATATAATCGAAGTGTTGCCCACCAAAAGGCGGTCAGTCCTGCTAGAGTGGTTAAAAAAGTGCCAGTCAAAACGAAGTCTATATTTGACGGAAACTAAACTCGATTGCCTTAAAATTTCAAATATTGACGTAAAAAGGACGTTGCCGGAAAGGGATCAATAATAAGTCAATAGTAGGGGTAGGTGGGGCAAAACCGGGTAGGCGGGTCAAACCGGGTGCATCATGTTCTCATACATGGTTACAAGTGAGTTTGTCAGCTTACTTTCAGACACCATTCAATTAGTTTATGACAGTGAACAATATACATTGCATTACCAGATCTGTGCTGTGCTTTTAAAATGTTTTTTGTAAATAATTTTGTAGTTTTTCATAAAACTGTAGATCATGTGAGCACCAAATTCTTTGATTGTAATTTTTGGTAAGTAAACCTTTTTATTCTGTAGCTTATTTAGAAATATTCACCACTAACACGAAATTGTTCCGTCCATCTGTTAATGGGTGACAGCAATTTGATTTTTAAATTCCATGTAGTACCCGATTTTACCCCTAGCCATATTTTTCCGAGAAAAACAACTGATTTGTTTACTATAGTCCTTAAAAATTGTTTATTTCATTATATTACTTAATTTTATTATTTTCAAATTAGAAATTCATTGTTTTATTACTTTTTTATTACGTTATTTGTAATGACAGGTTCAAAATGCCGCGTAACTATAAGCAAAAGACTACAAGGCAAAGTTGGTGAGAAGAAGATATGGCTCCGGTTATCAGCGATGTTTTCGGTGGATCCAAGGGTTACTTGATAGCCTCCAAAATATACACTGTTCCCCAATCACCATTGGAGGATAAGGTGAAGAAGGCCCATCAAAATGCCTTATCTCCAAAGGAAGTAGCTAAAAAAACTTAAGGCGATATGACACAGTTTTTACAGTAGAGTACAAAAATTAGCTGGAGGATATTATGGGAAAGACTGTTCGGACTCAGTTTGACTCATTTACGGCAACTTACGGCTTTTCAGTTAGCAGAGAGAAATGGTATTAATCACACATTCAATAAATAAAAGAAAAGGTCTGGGAAGGACTGGCTGTATAAATTCTTAAATAAGCATAGAGAAATATCTCTCAGGAATCCCGAGCCAACTTCATTACCTCGCGAAAAGGGATTCAACTGAACGGCAATTCAAGTCTTTTATGATTTGATTCAAACTGTTTACGAGAAACCCAAAATTTCTCCAAACGACATTTATAATGTTGACGAAACGATGATTATGACTGTCCCTAGCAAGCCCTCAAAAGTTCTGGCCTTATGTGGGAAGAAACAAGTCAATTTACTTTCGTCAGGAGAAAGAGAAACCCTGATCACTGTTGAAACCTGCATGAATGCTGGAGGTAATTTTATGCCACTTATGTTTATTTTTCCTCGCAAGAGGTCGAACCTTATGCTGATGGATGATGCACCCACCACCTGGGGTTTACGTTTTTTCAATGAGTAAGGGTGGATAAACAAGGAAAGTTTCCTTTATTGGTTCAAGAAGTTTGTTGAATTTTCTACTCCAATACCAGAAAATACAGTGCTATTGATTCTAGACGATCATGCCGCTCATACCAAAAAACCTTGAGTTGATTCTTCGTGCAAGAGAAAAAAAACATCATCTGCACCCACAGATTGCAACTACTTGACGTTACTTTCATGACTCCCCTTTCCACTTACTACGAGTAAGAGGTTAGAAAATGCATGATCGTGCACCCTTGCAGACAGGTAACAACATATCAAGTGGCAAAGCTCTTTGGCAACTTATATGACAGAGCAGCTGTGATGGACACAGCCATCAAGGGCTTTAGAAGCACCGGAATATTCCCGTTGAATAGAAGCGCTATCCCAGAACATTTGTATGGTCCTGCTGAAACTATAGAAAGACTTATTCAACCAAAAGTGGCTGCAGTAACAGAATCAAATGCCATCCACCCTCAACGTCAGAGGCAGACAGGTCTGGTCATCAGCCTTCAACATTCTCTGATCTCATAACTGTATCAACAGGCCCTGGTGTTCCTTCAACATCAGGTTGCTCTAGAATTATTAAGTCACTCTCGGTTTTTAAAATATCTCCAAACATATTACAACTTCCGCCCCATGAAGAAGAAAGAATTGAAAAGAAACAAGGGAACAGAAAAATGCAGCGATCCTTACATCGATACCTTACAAAACAGACCTTGAGCAAGAAGAGAGTATCAAGATGAAAAAAGTTAAGGCATCAGAAAATTTTGAAATGGTTTGACTTCCAAAAAGCGTATCTACAGCTTTTTTACACTAATCTGCTTCCTAAGCATACAAGAAGGGGGGCAACTCTGGCAGGCATTGGACACATGAAGTATGAGGGAGAATGAAATTTTATATGAGAGTTTTGCGATAATGTCACTGCAGGGATAGATTGATGGGGATTATATTGCTAAATTGAGTATCTGTGGTTTTGATAATATACTTACTGTGATGAAGAAATGCATTAATTTGGATGTTCAATAAATAATAAATATTGGCAACAGCAACTGAAAATTATTGATTTTCTCGAGTACCCGGTCTTAACCTACCCTTCATCAATATGTCAGTTTCGATTTGATCTACGAAATTTGTTTTTCCGAGTGTTTAAGTAAATTATTTTGGTAAAATTGGTATTATTTTGATTGTCCACATCTGTCTAAAGAGAATAGCTGGGAAACTGAAATATTTGTAAATAAAGCATAGAATTTCGAAACCTTAAAAAAAAGTTATGCTACCCGGTTTCGCCCTACCTTCCCCTATCCAAAAAAAATTTGATCAACATGTCCTGGTTTCGTAGAAAAATTACATCTAAATAACGTCGAAATGAGCAAGGAATTCATAATCTATTTTCAGTTAAAATATGACGTTCTATACCTACTTAGTTCAGACAAATCTTAAAATGTTTGTTGGGTTATATGTTGGTCGCTAATACTGGGTAGAGCGATTTTAGTCTGATTTCTAATTATTATGTCTACTCGATTTGTAATAATTAAATCAAGTAAACTTGACCCATTAATATGTTGCCTAATTGTGACAGAAACGCTTACTTCATGCGGCTTTGACTTTAAAAAATCATTATTAATATCACTACAAATAATATTAATGTTAAAAGCTCCTGATAGTTGCATTAATTCTTCGTAAAATGAATTAAGATCATTTATTCTGGGTGGTTTATAAACCCAACCTAAAAGTAGCTTTTTTCCTAAGCTAAGTATTTCAACAAATAAGTAATCAGGTCCCAAAAAGTTTCCATCAGAAAATCATCTCAGTTAATATTTTTTTTTTGCACGAAATAGTAAAAACGAAATTTTATCGCACCAAAGTGAAAATCCAGTTGGAGAATACTCAAATGAAAAATATTCTGGAATGTGTTTAGAGAATGCTGAATATTGAAAAATTGAAAGGAATTTGCCGAACAACTATGCCTATATGGACAGATAAAAAGCAATGCACTTAATTGATATTGATGTATCAATATATCTTCCCAAAAATTAAAATTTCATTTTTGTTTATTCCATTAAAATCCTTTTCACGATACAATAAAAGATCTCGTTTGTGACTCTGTATACTTATAACTATCAATATTGTCCTCGTTACTATGAGAACATTAAGCTTCTTTCATAAAGTGTATACATGGGGTACATGCTTAAAAACAAAATAAAAAGATGAAAAAACAATGAACAACAAAAATCATGAAGAGAACCCCATGTTGTGACCAGCATTTTCTCACGTAATTCTTACAAAAAAAAAAACAACAAAAAAACCAGCTGCCGAGAACAGGTCGAATACATCAGCAGCAAACAGTGGGAGACATTGCCTGGAAGGTATTAGACTGAATGCTCAAAACCATATATACTTACCTAGCTATTATGATAGTAACCGAAATATTTTTTGTAAATTGAAATTAATATTTATTAGCGCTTATTTATATATTTCGCATGTTTTTTCTGCTTAAATTGTGCTCAGATGTGCATCCGTCGTCTTGCATAATAATCAGCGCGCAAAATTAAAAAAACAAAAAAATTCTCATGTTTCGCACGCATGTTAAACGTCGGCATGAATGGTTCATTTCTTGTCGTGTGTCAATAACTTTTGTTATTTTTTCTCCATTTTTAATAAGTTTGGTTTTAGTATATATGTAGATACCGGTCATGACACCCTAGCTAATTTTAAACAGTTTTAATTTTTTTACAAAATTTTGGGAGATTTTTTGATGTCCAAAGACTCAAAATGCAAAAAATTTTATTCTGAACATTTGAAACCCAAATGAATAAAATAAGTAAAAAACGAGTTTTCAAACAAAACTGAGACCAAGCCGCATGAAAAAGTAGAAAATAAACTTTTCTTCACACACAGAGGTGGACTCAGATTTTTTGATTGGGACATTTCTCTTGAATATTCTTTCTCTTCATGAATCAAATCACTTATTACCTCTGATTGATCATACTGAAATATATCGGTGATTGTCAGCGAATAAAATCTGAGTCCACCTCTGTGTGTGTGAAGAAAAGTTTATTTTCTACTTTTTCATGCGGCTTGGCCTCAGTTCTGTTTGAAAACTCGTTTTTTACTAATTTTATTTTCTGCCTTTTTCACGTTAACTAAATTGTTATTACGTGCTGCATGGAGATATTTTAAAACAATTTTTAAGCCATGTTTGGTGCCGATCCGAAAACAAAAATTTTTCGACTATCAAATCGTTGAAGTACTGCAACAGTTTTCTGAAATTCAAATTATGCTTCAAACAGCGCTATTTAGCTGTATTCCAACTTGATCCCATATAACATGAATTTTCCCGATTTTCCATGTTTTCCACAGACTTTTCCTATTACTATGAATTTTTTTTTTAAATTTACATGAATTTTCCTCGATTTTTCATGCAAGTTTTCATGATTGTTGAAGAGAAAGTATGATGCCAGTAGGACGGAAAAAAAATGATTCTGCATAGCTTAAAAACTTTTTTGTCGGAAAATTTTCCGGAAAAGTCGGAAAATTCCGGAAATTCCAGAAAAATTTGAAAATTCTGCACTTTTCTTGAAACAGATTTATCACTAATCATATCGATGAAAATTTTTCCGATGATTTTTCCGCTTTTCCATGGAATTTTCCACAAAAGCAACTTTATGCAACTCATTTCGCTCTACAACTTTGTCTTAGGTTGCAAAACGCTCAAACGCTTTCCCTTGGTCGCAAAAACTCCGGAAAAGCGTTTTACGAAAATTCCGCTTTTTTTCTGCAAGTTTTCACCATTGTCGGAGAAAAAGTAATGATGCCAGTTGATAGGGAACTTGATCCTACATAATTTAGAAAACTTTTTTACCAGAAAATTTTCCGGAAAAGTCGGAAAATTCCGGAAAAATCTGAAAACTCTGCATTTTTCCTGAAACGTATTTATCACTAATCAAATTTGTACCAAATTTTCAAATGATTTTTCCCGATTTTCCGGGTTTTCCATGGAAATTTCTGGTTCAAATTTTGATAGATTCATTTGTCGCGCGACATGAACTTGTGTGCCAAATTTCAGCTCGCTGTGATAACGAGAAGTGGGTCTACGAGAGTGTCGAAAATAGTAAAAAAGAAATATATAGACCGGCAAATTCGTGTACGAGTTAAAGGGACGTGCTGGCCTCAAAAAGGGTAACGCCGCTTAAAAGTTTTGTTAAAAGTTTTGTAAAAAACACAAAAAAACACAAAAAAACGAAACGGTTACTAATTCTTCTTTTTCTAACCCTATAATTTTTTTTCAATTCAATCAAAACATATTTAGATAAGTATTAACTGTATACTGCCGAAAAAAAACTGTTATACAACGTAGACAGCTTGATTGAAACGATTGGTGTAGGATAGTAAGAGTCAGAGACCTGATAAGGGTGAACAATTATACATTTGAGAATAGTAAGAGGCTTTTAAATGAGACCCTCCGTCAACCTGACTGTGCGCAATAAAATTATTTCTTTGCTTCGATCATCTAAAAAACGTTTCAATTCTGGGAGAAAGCCAGATCCAAAGCTTCCTGTGAAAAAGCTATAGAATAATAATGGTCGTAATCTCGGTATTCATGGGAAGGACCGACCAGTTGAAAATTTCAATCCTGACGTCTTAAACAAGTGTTGCTGCAACTACGCCTGCTTACAACTTTCACGAATATTTCTCGCATGTGGTCCTATCATTGTTTAGATGGTCCGGAGTTTCTTTTGACGTTGTATTCCATTAAGTCTAATTCTATATTGAACTTTTAATGCTTTGCCACCCAAGCTCGTAAAGTTACTAGCGACCTCCTTGTCCTTGTCCTTTAATGCATATTTATAATTTGTCTCTTACCATTTCGCAATTTTCCTCTCAATTGAAGCAACCAAAAGTTGTACCCATTCCAAAGAAATCTCTTCCCTCCCTACCTCGTGATTTCCGCCCAAATTGCTGTGCTCATTTTCCTTGGTAAAACACTCGAAAAAATATGTACACATAAATCATGAAGTATAGGGGGGCAGAGAAAATATTGTCAGTTTGGCAATCAGGATTTCGCCTAGGTCAGAGTTGTGAATCTGCACTCTTAAAGGTTACATTTGATATCCATAACGCTCTGACAGTGTTCATTTAGCAGCGGTGAGCTACGTCACGTTGATCTGCAAATTTGGCACTAAATATGGCTTCTCCTCATCACCCGTTGCGTTAATTTCCGTTTTCCATTCGAATCGTGCGCAAGTTGTAAAAGTGCAGAATTCTATCTCCGCTCCGCTGTCTTTATGCACTGGTGTTCTTCAAGGTTCGATATTAGGCCCTATTTTTTTCTCTTTTTATATATAAATGATCTCCCGTCTGTTGTGAATAATGCTTCTGCGAACTTGTAAGCAGCTGTACCTTAAGGGACCCCAAGGGCCTGATTGAGGACTGTATTGCTCGAATCAATGATGCCCTCAAGCACGTATATGAATGGGCAATGGTTAATAAGCTTGCAATTAATCCAGGCAAGTTTTACTGCCTGCCGGGATACAGAAGGTGGAGAGATTCTACAGATACTCCACTGAACATCCAATGGACTAATACTTCCCTGATGTATTTAGGTGTGTATATCGGACGCGAGAGTAAATCAAATAATAGCCGCATTGCTCTGGAGAAACTCTCTAGAGTTATAAACTCATGGCGTAGTCGACTATTTCCATTATCGTTAATGGGAAGGTCAGTCATGATAAATTATTTGATTACCTCGTCCATCGTTCATCTGCTTAAGTCTGAGACGTTTGATGAGGGCTTTGTAGGTCTTTTCTTCAAGCAAAAGCGATAGACGCCTTTTGGTGCGGAACACGATGGGTTGATGGGTTGCTGAAAGCACACTCTGTCTGCCAGCCAAGATGGGTGGATTAGATCTCATTCACTTGGTTGTAAAATCAAGGTGTCTTCAACTTTCAAGTGCGTGCATTCCAAAAAGTGTTTTACTAGAGAGACACTTAGATTTCTCAACTGTGGGTGAATGTACTCTGGGAAGGATCGGCATAGGCGAGCGCTACTATCTGCTCTCTATTCGACCACCATATCGTCGTGACTGGCCACAGGATCTAATCTCAACGATTCAGACCTGGAGCAAAATCAGGCCAACATTTCACCTTAAGTGGAATGCTCTACTGTGCACAGAATTCGCGTCGTCCACTCCAATCAGGTTCAATTCCGAATTATTCAGTGTTCAGTAATGATCGAGGCTTTGAAGCTGACATGCATCCACTGACGGTTCTCGGAGATATTATTGATATCTCTGGAAACTGTCGAATAAACAATAACACTCGACAACAACACGACCTGGTTGCTTCTGCGCGGGAGAAATTTCGCCAACTTGGCACCAGTGACCTTGGCACTAAGTTGGAAGATGCTTTCGTTCTGAACAGGCCACCTCTCACACCTTTCAGCACACTTACAACACATGTGCTCCGTGACGTGCTTATGTCCATAAGATCTCCGGAGTATACAGGGTACAGCATATGGCGAATATCCCTCGCGGTGAATATGGACGTAATGGGAGGGTATCCCTCTAATTATAAAGATGCTGATATAGCATTCGAATTGTTGCATCACAGTCTTATTTATCCTAATCAGTTGTCACATATTGACCGGCGAATTCAGAGGATCTACACAGTTTGTGCTAGTAGTGATAGCACCCTGTTTCACAGGTTCTTTACTTGCCTAGCTTTGCAAAATCTAATGGAACTCGTGCGTGATATGTGTCAGTTGATCCACCCAAATTTCGGCATTACCAGGACATGGTTTCTATGAGGACCAAATATTTATAGTCGGGTGATTTGCTTTGTGTTGACACTGGCCAAATCTACAATTCACTTGTACTACATGACAGTCGAGGATGGGAATCCGAGCACTGATCCACAACACCACGCACAAGCACTTAAGCGCCATTTCGTTGACAGATTGAAGGGACGTTTACGTTTTGAATATCTGGCAACGAACGCAGACATATTCAACTGCACATGGCAACCAATATCATCGGTACAGGACGGCACTCTTGTCTTTCGCTGGTGATAGCAAGCCACAGCATTTTGCAACACTCGTGGACACGAGGCTTCTCCTCGCTTTGGAACCATTGCAAGTGCTGTGGGAAGGACAAACGCTTCGTTAGAGATTCTAAGCTGGAAGGATGATGATGACAGTTTGTAGAGGTACTCTATAGCGATATCGGGTAAATTTTTTCGTTCGTTCGATTTCTCTTATTTCTAATTCAGTTTCAGTCTCGGTGGCTAAATTACAAAATTTTATGTTGAAAATTCGTTCGTCTAAGTAATTATTTTTATTAGATTATTTTGGAAATTTGGAAGTTCTTGGAACTGTCACTTACCTAATTGTCAAAATTGGGACTGGTTTTAAATTTTTGTCTATCCTTTAGATCTTTTTCTAAATTCTTGTGTCCGTTTTTAGTCCCTTTTGAGAATTTTGTGTCGTTTGTTTTCCTATCCTGTGTCATTTTTGTTGTTGTTTAGTTGTTTTAATTGTTTTTTATTGTTCCTATCGACTGGTTACAACTTTTAGTTTTAGTGTCCTTTTTTACGATTTTTGAGCCTTTTGCCACTTATTTTTAAGAAATTTTTATATGAGTCAAGAGATACAGAATCTATATATGCATAAAAAAAAATTATTATTATAAATAGCGGATGGTGCTGGAGAGCCATAAGCTCATAAGCATTGTCACCCAGTAAGTTTAAGAGGGTTGAGAAATTTGAGCGGCTTTTTACAATTTTTCCTGTTTAAACTTCCTGCACCATTGCGCCTTAGGTTTATATCTTTATCTGTTTTAAGCGCTATATTAACCTGATTAGTAATAACATTTCTAAATTTTGTAATTCTGCTGTGTGCAGCATGAACGTATTTTTGTAAGTAGGCATGAAAATGTGTAATTTAAAATATTATTAGTAGTAAGTCAACGTACTTTAGGATACTCGTACAACAAGGCGAGTCGAGGCAGTTGAGCGAGGCGAGGTGAAGATATATCTCGAAGAGTAGTATTCACAACAAGGCGTTCAGTTTCTTGGTAAATCGCGAAGTCAGAGCATAAATTCTTCTGTCATCAGATTCTGAAGAAGAAACTTTGTGTTTGTCAAGTAATGCAACTATATTGCATGTTGTTGTTATGAACACTCTCTTGATATAGCCTCGTCTCACCCCGCCTTGTTGTGCACGTACCTTTAGTTCGCTGTACAGCTAAGAAATCGAAAAACCGATAACAATAGCAAAATGAATATTATATAAGCGAAATCATACATTTATTTTAAATTTTCTTTTTAGCATCATTCCCAATAGCATCCAGGTTTTCATTAGGAATTGTTACAAGTCAACTCAACTCCTTTATCTATTTTTCCCAAGAGCTCTCACTCCTGTAACAACAACAAGCGGAACCTAGACAATATCTTAAGTCTAAATGAAGGAATCCTGGCGATCTGATGGTCATAAGTCATGCGAGATATATAATCAGAATGGATTTGATTTTCTTTACACCCAGTTGAACATAAGTTTTCCTTATATGTATATACATTGTAGTGGAACAGTTCAGTAAATTTCGTCCTCTCGACGAAGATGAGTTTTATTCTTTGGAGTACTTAAGAGTTATAATCTGCGACAACGAATCGCAGTTCAGAATTTCACGAGTTTTGGACTCTTTAAAGGATTAATACTCTAACCACACAGGTTACTACCATCTTTAAGTAAATCTGGCAGAACAAAAAAATCAGACCAGAAAATTCTTCGGGCATAAGTATTTTAGGCATGAGATGATGATACAAATACAATTTTTATAGAACATCTGGAGAAAATAAAGCAAAAGCGCTCTGGATTGTGTTAGGAAAGGTTATCGAAGACATGAAAAAAGAGACTATAAAAAGAACTGCATTTTTGGCAGCGAAAAGAAACGTTAAAAGTTTTGCTGCCAAATAAGTAGATCTTTTCAACTCCAGGAAAAATACAGTAAAACAGGATTTGAAGCTATTTAGATCTATGTTATGCCAATCCATATTCTCAGTATCCCCATGTGTCAGGATTGCCTTCCTCAATAGCAATAGAACGAAAGGTAGAGCTAAATTACGGGACAGTATAGTACAAAAATCCCCAAGTCCTTTGAGTATTCTAAATAAGAAAAAAAAAACAAAAACATTGAACATGAATGGGGACAAACCTAGCCACCGTAATATGTTGAATCCAAAGAAAACCTCAAATTAATCCATTTAGATTTGCGTAAAACCTGCAAAGTCTGACCTTAACTCAAAATGTCCGGTACACTTTCATTGCAACGTTTATAATAAAAAAAAAGCATTATCACCAGCATTGCCTACCTGGTAGAACAATAAGTCGCGTATTACATACATATTTCACTGCTATACTTGTTACATACATGTAAATTACTTAAAAAGTCTGAAGTATAGTCGTCGAATACTAAAATAAAAAATGAAAGTCGATTTGAGACCTCTATAAGTTTTAACAAACTAGAGCCGTTAGCAATGTGATTAAAAATGCGCCTATTTTTGTATACTATTCACGTATTCTAGAACGTAGGCCTATAAGGCAAGGTCGTATTTGAAAGTAATGAATGAAGGGCC
Organism: Dioctria linearis; assembly: GCA_963930735.1. Classification (NCBI taxonomy): domain Eukaryota; kingdom Metazoa; phylum Arthropoda; class Insecta; order Diptera; family Asilidae; genus Dioctria; species Dioctria linearis. Next base: position 273,256,946 of record OZ005741.1, read on the forward strand.
TGCTTTGAATGAAAAGTATGAATTTTGTACCCACTAGACTAGACTAGACTAGACTACAATAGACACTAGACAGACGAGCCTTTTAAGAATGAAAATTGGATCATAAGTCGTTACCTTACATGAATTCTGAATAAGTTAATTTTTATACATACAAGAAAGTGTGAGTGATAATATTATTTTACATACAGGACTGTGATATCTATGCAGTATTAGAAAAATAATAATAAAAAACAAAAAAAAAGTAAGAGGTGTGGTGAAGGTTAATAAGCAGAAGAATAATAAAAAGGGAAGAAAGCAAGGCATCCAGAGACTTAATCTATTTCTTTTTGGTTGCTCCACATTTATGGGAAGTTAGCCTTAATTTAATGAACGTCATTTTCAGCGAGTCAAGGTCGCTAATTACAATTGATTTGGAGATGCAAAGATTAAGAGTCAACTGATTATTTTTGGCCCAAATTAGAAATATATTCATTAAGTATGAACACACAATCTTGGAACCTATTTAACTTAGATGACAGGAATGGTTAAACATCATCAGTATAAAGCTGAATAGAAGCTCTTGTTGCACTTAGCTCAATATCATTAATGTACAGAACAGAATCGGCCCCAGAATAGATCCCTGGGAGACACCTGAAAAAAGTCTTACTAAATGAGTTGTACGATTATTAGAGATAGCTCTTTGAGAACGATCAGTTAAATAATTTTCCACTGATCGTAAGGCCTGTAGGAAAATAACAGAAAAACCTATTTATTTTATGTAACATAAATTTAGAATATGTTTGCGAGGACGAAATATATCTGACCTTGTACAAAAACAATAAAATAACTCAATTTAAGTGAAAACATTAGGTACAAAATTTTACTCAACTTAAATTGGTATAGCGGCAACCCCAACATGAAATTTCCTGGACCTTAATAGCTCATTTCTCGTGGCGTGGACTATAACTATAAAAGTGATATTGTAAAGAAAATACACGAATTCTTATGCGAAACATTCAGCGCCGTTAAAGTCATCTAGAAACCTAGGCACGTCTCAATTTTTTTTTTACATTTGATAATACAGTATTAAAGACGGTTCTGACAAACCCTTTTTGAAATTTTTATTTTTTCACTAATTTTTTCGAAAATACATGGAAAATACTGTTTAAAGAAAGCATAAAGCATGCATGCACAACAAATAATAAAGGGGAATGACCACTTTTCATACGACTTTAGGCCCGACACCTCCAGACATGAGAGATGTCTTAAACGTAATGCATCGTTTAAGACATCTCTCATGTACTCTGAACATATTTTATTAACAATGTTTATTTCTATGTAGCAGGGGAAAGCTTAGGCGTTCGGATGTAGCTTGAGCGACTTTCTTAAGTTAAAAATTGGACTTTTTTATTTCTCGTGATTGTTCAGAATTGGTGCGAAAAATGTTCAAAACAGAGCACTAATGGCCATCGAAGAAATAACTGCAAAAATGTATACGAAATGTAGTAGCTGGGGTGTGTGTGTGTGACCCAAGTGCATGAAAATGGGTTTTCCGGCAGCAAAAACATCCCGGAAAGTTATCCGAATCGGTAAAAATATGCACCACCCGATTGTACTCGGCGAGACCTTTAATTCGTTATGCAACATGGGTTATGGGAACCCCACGTAGGGAGTTCCTACGACCTAACCTAAAAGAATGCAGAGAAAAATTTTCTTCTGGGAATTGTAGCTTGTAATGAGTTGAGGGGAACAGTGAGACCCGTTTTCCGATCGGACATAACCCTACCGAGTTAGAGCCGATCGCGAATAAAAAAGAAGGAAATACTAAAAAAAAGTGAGTATTTGTTTGGCTTTAAATACCTATTTAAGCCTGCCAGTACAGGAGTGTGGATACTCAAACTTCTTCTCAGGACCTAAGGAATTCGGCTCTGTATTAGATTTTCCCAAATTTACTAGATCAAACTTTGACCCCCCCCCCCTCCCCCAACTTTCCCCCGTTAGAAATAAACATTGTTAATAAAAACTATTCAGAGTATCATAATGCATCGTTTAAGACATATCTCATGTCTCAAGGTCTCCGGCCCTAAAATGCGCATTCCCCTTTAAGATTTAATAAAGTTAGTAGGTAAATGTGTGAATATGTGGCGGCAATATTATTTTAATTTGTTTTTAGCATACATTCTGCTTTCCAGTTCTAGTTCCACATTAATACTATGTTAAGGGGGTATTCTAGTCTAGAGGCCCGAATTTTAGGTGATTTTTGAAGTGCCGTAAAAATAAAGGCAATTAATACTTTTCTATCCATTTTTTTATGAGTTATTTATTAACATTGCAAGAATACAGAAAAAAATTAAAAAATTAAAAAAGTTAAAAATTCAAAAAATTAGCAGCTGATGTAGTGGGGGGCCTCAAAAAATTGGCGCGTGATCATGCCCACGATTCCAACCCGCCTAGCAATCCGAAAAAAAAAAATAAAAAAGATTATTAGTCTAGAGTAATGTCGCTATGTCCGGAACTAGGGAAAAGTTGAAACTTTTTTTTTCACAAAATGGCCGCTGCCTAAAAAAAAGCAATTTTTGTACCACTTTTTTGACATTTTCGAATTTTTTAAAAATAGTAAAAAATGAAATTTTGGGATGCGGCTAGTTCCGGACATAGACAAGTCTATAAAGAAGACTCTCAAAAAAATTTCAAGTAAATCGGTCCAGTAGAACTTGAGAAATTGTGGGCATCGTCTTGAAAAAGGCAGTTTCGAGAAAAACGCGTTTAAGGGGTAACGTCACTGTAAATTTTTTGAAAAATCGTTTTTTTTATTGGCTTAAAAAATAGTTTAAACCCTCTGGAATAAGAAAAAAAAGGTCCCGTGCGAGAAAGTTTTTTTTTGAAAATGGAGGTCGCCACCAAGCGCGTCAAAATTGCTCCGAAACATGTCCCGGGAAGATGGCTGTGGAGCCCATATTTTGTTTTTTTTTCCGCTGTCAAAAATTTATCAATAAAGTTCAATGTATGCCCGATAATACCCTTAAAAGGTTTTTTTCAAACACCTTTAATTTTACGAGAAAAAAATTCGTGAAAAAACCTTTTTCTTTTTTTAGCCGTTAAAGTCCATACGTCCACGTGGTTTGGAAGTTACAATTCAACTGTTAGCAGCTGGATGCAAGTGAACACTAAGTATAAAGATACAAATTTGAAAAATCCCCTTGTAGGCATATTCTTGAATAGTTAAACTTTGAAAATATGAAATCAAAAAAAAATCGATTTTTTCGAATTAGAACTAGCATACCCCCTAGTCTCCACGTCAGTTGGATTTCATTACCCAGTTTACTACGGTCATTCAACATTATATCGGGCAAGAATAACATAATAGCGGATACGCTTTCCCGAATTGTTAAACTGCATGTTGATAATTCCATCGACTTCAAAACGACCGCTGTTCATCAAACAACCTTTCACCTTAAATATTTTCTCGAGAATTCACATCGACAATTTAAAAAGATTCCTATTTTAGGTACGGATATCCAAAATTTATTGTGAAGACTCACTCCGTTAAAGGTACAAGACCGTTTATTTTCAAAGCATTTCGCAAGCAGGATTTCGGATATGTCTACTCGCTCACTCACCCTAGCCTTAAGAAAACAGCACAAATGGTAATTTCACATTGCGTTTGGTTTTCGATTAAGACAGACGTCCGCGTAAATTCTAGTTATGTATATTAAAAGTAATTAATGTCAAAAAATTCCAAAATTAATTTTGTTATTCAAAAACCAGTGTATGCTTAATAGTTTATTATCAAAATCGAAAATTCTAAGATTAATTTAATAAAAACTTACTCTGTACTTTTCGTAGAGATATTTTCCTTCTTTTCATTATTCTCCTCTTCTTCATTTCTTGAAATTAGGCTGAAATATATATAAAAAAAAATTACATCTTGTACATAAAATTACATAGATTGAAAAGAACACACACACACATAACAATAACAAAAATAAATTGAAGACAAATAAAAAACAATTGGTATACATTTCCAACTTTTAGGCCACCAGCAAAGATGATTAATTGAGACATTCAAAAAGAGATTACACCCACGCACCATACCAAATTGCATATAGACCTAGATCTACAAGATTTCTGCAAACTAGGTATTGACGACGACGACGACGATGACAAGAACAGAAGGAAGCACTTTTCTTGTTCGTGATTATTTCCTGAAGAGATTCATTCTTTAAATCAACCGTATCTCCTCTCACTCACTTCATAATTTTTTTCCTTCATTGAGATTATGTTCAAGTTCAAGACTTTTTGCCAGGAACATTTTTAAGATAAATTTTTCGCAAAAGAAAATTGAGGCTATGAACGATTTTCATTTGATTTAAGAATATCCTGGGAATTCTTGCAGTTGTGTTCGATGAATAGGGTCCTTTGTGCTATTTTTTTATGAATTGAATTATTTTTTTTATTAAGACATGGTTTTACATTTAAAAGATAGTTAGTTTGAGATTTTATATTAGGTAGATAAAATGTTAAAATATATTTTTTTTTTCGTCTTTATTTAGTAGTGAAGGAGAAAATTCTAGTGATAAAAACTCTTTACAAGTCTTAAAAATTGCGTACGAAACCTAAATTTTTGTTTTTATGTTATTAGTAATATTTAATTCAACAAATTCAAAATAAATAAATTAAATAAGTTATTTCATTGATGAGATGATATTAAAAGCAAACATGAGGGTTGATAATTCTGAACAGCTTCAGGTTCTGTCTGATACACCCAGTGAAATAGCTACATATATGTGCACATGTCCGTCCGTCTGTCTGTCTATCTTCACTATACATATATACTTAGGGAGTTGCAATTTTGCACATGAGATTAGAAAAAAAATGTAAAATTAAGTTCAAAAATGGGATAAAAATCGGGTAACTCCTTCATATGTTTGCCATACATGTATTATGTATTTTCATTGGAAAAACATCTTAATTTAAGTATGAATAGATAGAAATGTTTGTCTGTTCTCGCTGAATATAACTATAACTATAATTCAGATGTGATTTTTGTCGTTCTTTCGCGGTACGGTTATATTGAGTTTTTTTGTTTTTGCAAACTACCTGTTTGTCGAAGGAAATAGCAGCAAAAGGCTGCCCACAAGGAGGAGCTCTATCTCCACTCTTATGGTCGATCGTGATTGATGATCTGCTAGAGAAGTTGACCAGTTCGGGTTTTCATGTTCAAGGCTACGCGGATGACCTAGTAGTTACAATACGGGGCAAGCATGATCAAGTCATATCCGACCTCATGCAAATAGCCCTCTCCAAAGTCCGCACGTAGCGTTTAAACAAAGGCCTTAGCATAAACCCCAACAAAACGGTAATCGTTCCGTTCACAAGAAGATCAAAGCTCTTTCACTAACGGCTCCTCTTCTTGATAATACGGAATTGATATTCTCAGACGAAGTCCAATATCTGGGGATAACCCTAGATAAGAAACTTACCTGGAATTCGCATCTGTCCAGAGTGACGGATAGAGCGATGCGATCTGTCTACACGTGTCGTCACTTCATTGGCAGAACATGGGGTCTGAAGCCAAAAATGATGTACTGGACGTACACCACGGTTGTTAGACCCATGGTTACCTATGCGGCCCTCGCATGGTGGTCAAAAGCTAATCAAAAGACGGATGAGGCTCTGCTTCAAAAAACCCAGCAGCTTGCCTGTATAGGAATAACTGGTGCCATGAGAACCTGTCCTACAGCAGCCATGGAAGCCTTATTAAACCTTGCACCCCTGCATTTGCAGATGAAAAAGGAAGCGATCTCCAGTGCTATAAGAGTACAAATGGAGAAACAGTTAAAGCGATCTGGTTGGTCATTTAAGTATCTTAAAACAGATATGCTTCGAGCAAGTGACGACAATATCTGATATAATCACACCCAGAGTGGATTTTATAAGACCATTCCAAGTGGTTCTTGGAGACCGACAACAATGGCGCTCCACTAAACCGTCCTTCCAACAAGGATCGATGGTGTGGTATACAGACGGCTCAAAAACAAACAGTGGGGTCGGATTGGGTGTATACGGCCCCAGATGCCATATATCAAAGGCTCTAGGCTCTACCTCTACCGTATTCCAGGCCGAGGTATTGGCCATAGAAGAATGCGCCAATACCTGCATTAAAAGAGCCATAAATTGCTCAACCATTAATATCCTCTCGGACAGTCAAGCTGCCTTAAAGTCCTACACTTTCAAGTCAGGGATAGTCTGAGAATGTCTACAAACCCTCAAAAATCTATCAAGGAGAAACAAAGTTATCCTCATGTGGGTACCTGGACATGAGGGCCACAAAGGCAATAAAATTGCGGATGGCCTAGCCGAAAGAGGAGCGGAAACTCAGTTTGTCGGACCAGAGCCATTTTGTGGCACTTCAAAGTGTTACCCCTCAAAGCTACCCTAAATAACTGGGAGAATAAACAAAAATCCCTGTATTGGGAAAGGCTACAAGGACTTCGTCAGGCAAAAAAGTTTATCGACATCTCTGGTGGAAAAACAAAAGAACTCCTACTCCTTAGAAGAACAGAGCTCAAAATGATCACTGAGCTCTTCTCAGGCCATTGGCCATTGAGGTATCACCTAAACAAGCTGGGTTTGGCTGAGACTTCATCCTGCCGCTACTGTCAGGATGCTCACGAAACCTCGGAACACTTGCTCTGCAACTGTGAAGCATTGGCCAGCGGAGATTACTCCACCTTGAATATGCTTTTCCTCCGCCAAGTTACGTCTGGAACCTCAAGCCCAGAATGGTTCTAGACTTTATTAACAGTCTAAAGCTATAAATTGAGCAAATTCAACGGGGACTCACAATAGATCTTTCAGGTCGCAGTAATTGCGAGGCTAACGCCTATACACCCCTTCACAAATCTAATCTAATTAGTATAAGTTTAGTTCAACTAAGAATACTTCTCAATGTAAAATAAGTATTAAACGGATGTAAATTCATTTTATATCATTATTTCGTTATTACAACATTGAATCTCTTTTACTTTTTCTTTTTGTTACTTGCTTTCAGTCAATTATTGAATCTATTTCGATTTCTCTTGGATTTGTATATCATCACTTTTATAGTTATACCTTCTTTAATATATAAGATATAAAATTGTAAATCTTGTGTACATAACCATAATGAATAAATTATTATTATTATTATTATTACTTCTTACATATTCAACTTGCCTTGTCCCCATGCCTATTTGTTATCCTTTTTGTTTTTCTTTTTCCTTTTATTTTTTCTTTTATTTTTTTTCTTACTTAAGTTAACTTTCTCATTAATAAATATACTTACTTGTCCCTGAATCCTATGGATGGATTTCCTCCAATGACTTCAGCCTACTATGTATCATATCGTTTTAAGTTTGTTTCATTCCAATTGTGCTTTTTGAAATTTTTCTTTCTTTTCCCATGCATTTGTAGATCTTCCTTTTTCTTTTTTATTTACTTTTTAACTTTAGTTGCTTAGCGGTAGTAAGTAAGGGGATTGCATCTGTTTGCTATCGCATTAATTTTTCAAATAAATAAGCATTTCGTATACCCACCCAATATATATATATATATATATTACTACCACTCACTCTCCCAACAATCCTCAAACCTCATCCAATCGTTCACTTATCAACAAAAACTCTGGAATTAGCATAAGGTTCGTAGACAAATTTACTGGCTTGAAAGAGCCAACTATTTCATTTTCATCTATATAAAACACGTGTTTGCATGTTTAACAGTTATATACCTTCGTTTAAAAATATAAATGACCTTTTATAAAATATATAACTAAAGTTCAGATTGGTGTTTCAAAAAGGGTAGATAAAGAGCGTATTTCGAAAATTCCAGTAAACGTCTGTAGTTAAAATTAATATTTCCAGTAAGTTAAACTGGACAGATCACATCTTCTCTGTTGCCAAAGAAGCATCGAAATGTCTTGGATTTCTGAAAAGGTGTAAGAAATATTTCAGCCCGTCAAATCTAGCGCTCCTCTACAAGTCCTACATTAGACCTAGAATGGAATACAACTCCCATATATGGGCCGGGGCTGGTCGCACAGCCTTAGCTTCATTGGATATTGTCCAAAAGAGAGCCTTCAAGCTCATTGGCGATTTGGCAATAACTTGTCATATCGACTCACTCGAGCACCGCCGCAATGTTGGATGCCTTTCGCTCCTTTATCGCTATATGCATGGTCAATGTTCTGATGAAATATCTAGTCTAATCCCTTGTAGAATGATTCCTGCACGCAATACTCGCGCTGCAAACCGCGCACATCCTTTAACCCTTCAAATTACTTTCGGCCGTACAGTAAAATTCCGAGATGCTTTTTTATCCCGAACAGTGCGAATGTGGAACAGCTTACCATCTTCTGTTTTTCCTCCGGCATACAATCTGCGGAAGTTTAAGGGCGACACACATCGGCACCTCCGCCACTCTCCTCACATCCCCTAATCCTTTCCCTATCTCCTTCCTGCCATGCTGTGCTTTGCATCATAGGGTATCCCCTGAGCTTGGCTTAATAATATAAAAAAAAAAAAAAAAAAAAAAAAAAAAAAAAAAAAAAAAAAAACATTTTTGCACAAACCTTAGTTCTAGTACAAATTATAGATTTTACTTAACGATCCGTTTAAATTAAAATCACCTTAAAACTAGCATTGGCCCTCCCAAATTACACCAAACACAAACTTACATATATACTTATAAAAAAAAAAAAAACAACTCTCTACCACTATCAAAGAATGTATCAAACCAGACACCAAAAAGTCAAGATTAAAAATAACCGAGATATCAATCAGCTGATTTTTTCTTACTACCTCTAGCACTAGATACAGGCACTTTTGTTGAAAATTTTTGTTAGTTTTTTCTTTTCTTTGTCGAGTAAAAAAAAACAACAACAACAAATTAAACTCGGTTACCTTTTAAAAATTAGTGACGTCGTCGGTGCTTAATCGAGAGAATAGAAGAAAAAAAAACTAACCTGTTACTGATGCTCTAACTATACAGTTTCTACCTGGCTAGTCAATCAGCTGACTGGTTTGCTTGACCTTTTCAAATTCTCGCCACATTTTTATAAGAATATCAGCCTGACTTTGACAATTTCGAGATTTGTTTTATTTTCTCACGGTATCCTCCGCATAACCGGCGAAAACTTGTTTCATCCGCAAAGGTATTTTCCTTAGATGTAATGCCTGCGTTCACTAAAACTGTTGCGCGATTATTTCTATATTATTGGCGCAGGAAATTATTTCAAATTTTCAAATCTTCGGTGTCCTTGTTAATATCAAATTTGCTTAACTGTAACATGTTTGTTGCGCCAATATTTGTGAAGAAGAGAAAAACTTATTTGTATACTTGACATTTAGTGGAAATAGCAGGAAGTTTTCACAAGAAAAGTAGTCTTGTTTAACAGGAACTGTTTCCTATATAAGGGGAAGTGAAAAACTCGTACCAACTTCCGTAATTTTTTAGTATGCAGGTGATGGATGCGTAAAAAAAAATCACTAGCCAAATAAAAAAGAAACATCTCGAATTACAATTTTTCTCACAATCTATTAATTCTAGATAATTTTTTTTTTTAATCTTTTGACCATGCACAAGGTCAATGTACTCTGAAGGTAACAGATGCGATTGTGTGAAGAGTTTAAAAAAAAAATCATTTGCATTTTTGAGGGATTATAATGATCTTCATTACAATTTTATTGCATTTTTCGAGAAAAATCCTTAATTTTTATTTTTTTATTTTTTTTTTAAAGTTGTTTTTGGGACGCAGAATTTTTCTATTTAAACACAACTGAAACAGGGATCTATTATTTTTTTACTATCAGAACCAGCTTAACACAAGCTCGCTAGATTGACACGTTTAATAAATAAAAAAATTAAACTAAACATAAACCGAACACCGGATAAAATGACATGCAACATAGAACAAAAACAAAAATTACATTTGCGTTTAAGAGTTGATGTACAAAAGTTACATCGGCAACCATGCGAGACGTTACTCAAGCGAGTGTATATTTAGAATCTTCAAGCGATCTCCGTAGAGTGGAAGAATTATTGAATTATTCCAGGGTAGGTACCTGAGAGCAAATCGTAGGAAGTTCCGCTGAACAAACTCAATACGTTCGATGTGTGTACCGTAAAATGGAAACCAAACCTGGCTAGCGTTATGGTAGGATTCGAAAACTCTCAGGGCCAATGTTTTATAAAGCCCAGCATAGAACTACTCTTTGATACCATGTAGTTTTTGTTTAATTATGGTAATTATGATAATATAAACAAACCGCCTGAAATAACTATAGACCAACTAAAGTCTAACAAAATAACGTGATATTCTGCTTCGGAAGTACTATGGTTTTCAAAATTTTTGGGAATCATTATTGGAGATGGGTTTCTGAGGGAAATGAGAAATGGGACGTATTTATTCAATTAAGACGTATTCTAGATATATGTAGTTGTTTCGCCATGTGTAAGTCAAGAAACAGTGGTACCTACAGAACATATCCAAATATCTTAAAGTCCTGTTACCTCGGAAACCGTTACAATCCCCCCCCCCCCTCACAATACAATTTTTTGTTTGTCTAAGCATGACCTATCCGCAGCCTTCGGGTGGCAGACCACATACGGGACACCAGAGGTGGGCAAGTACCAAAGAAAATGTACTTAAGTACAAGTAGAAGTACCGACGGCCTGAGTACTTGAGCTTAATTACCGCATGTATGAAAAGTACTTGTAATTACATAAGTAATAAGTCTATAAAAAGTACTGAGTAATTTTTGACGTACTTTTTAAAGTACTTTTTTAGAATCTTTGTACGTTGGCTGTAATATAATGAAGATTATCGAATTCAGTTAATAGATATTAATAAATAAATACCTTTTGAACACTATAATATGTATAGTAATCAGTGGCTACTTTTTATAGTTTTTGGCGCTGCAGGTATAGTAAAACTTTCACCCCTCATTGCTATACTCATAACAACTATTAGAGATCCGCCCAAGGACCCATTATCGCCTCCAATAATGCATAACAATTCTTAGGAAAAAATTTCCAGTAAATTTCTAAGAAAAAATTGAGGCCTTGCCTACATCAGGTCGAGGCATCGTTGATTTTAAATTGGAGCGAGGCATTGCTTGCTTACCCTTTTTTATGTCCACTAACGTTTATAATATGGACTGCTTACTTTTCTATTTCACGTGGGCACAATTGCTTGTGTCGAAAAGAGTTCTTACGTCGGTTGCCAACATTGAAAAAAATCATTGGCGGGAAGTTGAAAAAGTGAGCATGCAGCTCCGAAAGTGTTTTTAATAAAACATTTAGAATTTCTTCTGCGTATCTAATCAATATATTGTTTTTGGTAAAATAGTTTTAATGAGTAATAACTCTAAATGATTAATTTAAAATCATGTATTTCGACGAATCTACTAATTTATTTGTTGTTTTCAGTACTCTCTCAGTTGGTACTTGGTGCTTATACCGATAGAGTCAGCAATATAGAAGTGAGCCCACTTTCTGCAGTGTATTTTTATGAACATAGTCAGTCCATATTATACATGTCAGTGGTTATGTCATCAAATCGAGGCATCGTCGATTTTATATTCGAGCGAGACGTTACTGGTTTTTGCTCTACTTGCCCAATCTTGTTTGTATGTTATTAGTTTGTCTAAGGCTCTGCCTTGACCTGTGAGTTCGGCACATGCTTTAACCGCTCTTTGCGTGCATTAAAACTCAACCAAAAAAGAGTTGCGCTAGAGGTTGTGTTTTTTTTTTCTACGAAGAGTTAGATATTTATAAGTACTTAATAGACTCAGAAATACTTAAGTAAAAATCTTGGTACTTCAGTACAAAACTAAGTCTTAAATACAAGTAAATATAGCAAGTACTTATGTTCAAGTATTAAGTAGGGGCATTTCAAAAGTATTGAGTAATAAGTCTTAAGTAACGAAAATGTACTTTAAGTAGTACTTAAGTCGTTTTTTACTTAAGTATTGCCCAGCTATGCGGGACACCCTGTATAAGTAGTGGCAAAAAAGAAAAGTTCATTATTCTATAACTACACCTACAAAATAGAAATAAGAGAAAATAACAAACAAGAGTAGGAAAACAAAAGAGAAATGAAAAAAAAAAAAACAATAGTAAAAAAATCAAAATAACGATTAAAAATGAAAATAAGGATAACGAAATACGTAAATTCAGTAGCACACAAGAAAAAAAGAAGAAAGTTCCTAGTGCAGGTGCAGTCAAATGATTGCAATTGATCAGAATATCATTAGCCATATGACGAGTGCTGCCAGAGTAACCGTTTAAAGCTAGAGGCCGATTTCTCTCGCTGGACCGAATAGTTGGAACAAAATAAGAGGCATATTCAAAACAGCATATTTAAAGCGAGGTAATAGCAAATCGCAACGTTTGTCACTACGCAAGAAGTTTAAAAATTCATACAGATAAGCCGGTCTACGCGTGTTTATTATGTTATGCAGCAAAAGTAATGCCTTGCGTTTCCACAGAGCAATTCAAAATTATATGGCGAAAAGGAGAGATGTAATCATGTCTATGATGTAGCCCAAACGTGAACCTAATGGAATCGTTGTAGGCAACTTCAAGCTTATGCTTATAGCGTGAATCGAGTTTGGGGAAGATGATGGAACCATGCGTTAGATGCAGCAATATCAGTGTCCTGACCAGCCTTATCCGCAGGTTGGTGGGAAGTAGATCAGCCTACAGCCAGAGTCGGTGAAGCACCCCATAAATCTTCCTCAGGATGATTTTCATATGGTCACAACAACCAATTAGAGAATTGAGTACAATGCTTCTCTGTGCCCTAATCGGATATCTAATTAGTTTTACGTGCATTTTATAGTTTTCGAAATATTAGAAAAAGAAAGAAATGCGTCGATTTTAACGTGAGAAATGAGCGTCTTTTATATGAAAATTCGACATTTTTCCTTTCACTATTACGGTGAATTGTTGAGTTCGAAGAAAATGACTTGCTATAGGAAAAATGTTCACAACAGATCACCAATGCGTGTAAAAGAAAAAACATTGGAAATATATGCGAAATGTTGTAAATGGGGTATATGTGACTTAAATGTATGAAAATGCATGAGAATTGGCCATTCAGCGTAAAAAACGTCTCGATAAAGTTTTTGGAATCGGGAAAAAAAGTACACAGTTCGTATAGTACTCGGCGAGACCTTTAATTTGATATATAACATGCCAGATTAGAGTCACCCCCCGCCGGGGGTACTTACCCACCCGCCCTAATAGTACCCTAATAAAAAAAAATTTCTTACACGAATTATAGCTGGTAATTAGGTGAAGGGAACGGTGAAATTCGTTTTCAGACTTGACCCTACTGAGTTAGCCCCGAGTTTTTGTGAAAAAATTCTAATACATTTTTTACGTTTTTTCAAAACGTAAAAGAACAAAGTATTAAAAAAGTGAGTATGGGGATCGATAGAGGAGTTCAAATAGAGTATTTTTGTATTTGGGTACAAAGTCGAAAAAACGCTAAATAACGGAACAGGAGGGGTTTGAAGAAATGTTGCTCTAGTACAATATGGGTAATCTAGGACATTTTTGAATTTGAATTTGGGTAATCTAGGACATTTTTGAATTTGTTATTTTTTTTTAAGAAGTTTGAGTACCCACATGCCTATGTTCTGAGGTCAAATGGCCCTGTTTTTATCGAAAAACTACTGAGCCCCCCCCCCCCCCCTTTCCAACACGAAAAACGTATGATCCCACAAAAAATAATCAATCGAATCGGTTGCCTTGTGTGAGAGCTTTTGGGATCACACGATAAATGTTAGTATGGACGCTATTTTAAAAAAGTCCGCCCCCTCCAAGGCTGGCGACTTAAAATTTCTACCATTCGTAGGTTAGGATAAAACTGGTTATTCAAGATATAAACGACTACGCTACGCCTCTTGGCTCTCGGAAATATTAGGCAAAAAAAATTGTTTAACTTCACCCCCCCCCCCCCCCCCGGCCCCTTGACGAGAGCAAGCCCCACGCTCGAAAAAAACTTGACCAAAAGATGCGCGGCGTCAAGAAGAACAGATGTTCCAAATTGCAGCGATTTTAGGTTTTATCCGTTCCCCTGCAACCACGCCCAACTCCACATTCTATACCCCACTTGAGAATAACAATTTAGTTGCCGTTCCAGGAAAACTTATTTGGAAAAAATCGATTAATAATGGTCAAAAAACCTAAACCCTACAATTTTTCTTAGCGTTTTTTTGAAGAAAATGTATGGAGAAAAACGGTGCTCGTATTCGCTTCGCTCATACTCGCCGTCAATTATTACTTTAAATTCTTTATACTTTATCACTCTCTATACATATGGTATGGTTGAGATGAGAGATTGAGTTTAATCGGGGGAACATAGGAAGGGTCACAACTTCCTCTACATACCGCTAGTGCTTGAGACTTTTGGAGGTTAAGTATCAAATTATTTGCAATTGACCAGTCTAAGATGTTATAAAGATCTTCGTTCATTCTGCTAACGCAGTCCTCTAAGAGACCAATGGGACGATCAAGGTATATTTGCATATCATCAGCGTACAAATGGACGAAGCTATTTTTGATGACAGTAGGCAAATCATTAATAAACAAACTAAAAAGAAGAGGTCCTAATATTGATTGGACGAAGCTATTTTTGATGACAGTAGGCAAATCATTAATAAACAAACTAAAAAGAAGAGGTCCTAATATTGATCCTTGTGGTACACCGGCAGCCAAGCGAAGCCTGGTGGATGTAACTTCATTTACTTTAACTAGCTGCGAGTGATTCTCCAAAAAGCTATTAATTAACTTCAGTGCAGGCGAGTCAAAAGTAAAGAAGCACCTTAGTATACTAAGAAACATCATATGATCAATACTATCGAAGACTTTCGTTTATGTAAGATTTTTTCGTAAAAGTTTATAACTGGTTCGGTTCCTGGTTGTTGGAAAGGCGCCACATTTTGATGATGTCACCCTGGGGGAGTGACCTTCTCGATTTAATTGCAATCAATACGCAGCTTATTTTTCTTATCTGATTTTTTCAATTCAATACTTTAAATTTAAGGAGTAATTCATCAAAATTAGACAAAATATATGTAAAAAAAAAAAAAAAAACAACAACAAACAATAACGAAAGGAGTTTTATCAGATTTTCGAAACATTTCTCATAGGTATAGTATAATAGCGCATAAATGATAAAGAATAATTTTCGAGAGGCTCTATTTTTTTTCAAAAAGACCTGATCACATCCGTCTTCTTTCTGTGTGAAAGGACAGCCGAGGACTAACATGTGTGTAAAACTCGTTAAAAATCATCAAAGCAAATTCTAAGAATTTGATTCATCTCAAATGGCCGAAATGGTATCCTCTTCAATTGTACTTTCAAGATTTTTGCGGCACTCAGTAGACATGATAAGTATATTTGTGCTGCGGGTAATGCAATTCATTCCTTGGCCTTTTTATAAGACTTGGAATTTCGCGGAACTGAACTGTTGTATGAACAGTACATTCATAAATACATACATATTCACAGGAATATCCTAGGCTCAACGGTTTCACATTCCTTTCTATACATACTATTTTCATATAATGTAGTGTATATGTATAAAGTAGAAAAAGCCGGTAGAGTTTTGGTCACATCCTTTTTAGATGTTCAGGATCTTCCGATTAAAAACCAACCATCAATTCATGGAGGAAATTTTTATTTTTATGAATGAAAAACGAAGGATGAAGATCATTCATGGGAGAATCTATAGAATGATATGCGATTCGTTATGGTCTTAAATTTTTTGTTTTTTTTTTCATTTCCTTCGTAGTAAATAAAAGAAAAAAATTATGTTAAAAGACTTCTTCGTTTTGGTTAAAAGTTTTCTCCATTGAATATAAAATATTGATTAACTTGGCGCCAGAGTAGTAAGGTGTTATTTATTTTTATTTTCAAACGATACAAATAGTCGAATCTCGAATTGTAGCTAAATCCTTGATGGATTGCGAAAAAGGCTGTTCACATGGCAATAAATTTATGGTCAAGAAGAAAGTAATTTTTTCACTGATTCGAAGACAGCAAGGTTAGGTTAGGTTAGATTAGGTGTGGTGGCTATCGCACTTGCGATCAGTCTCACTTAGACCATTTGCGGTCCATTGTGATACCACCTTAATGGGACGCCTACCTGAAAAAGATACGTCAGATTAGCGAGTGTGTTAAAACCAGCCACAAGAGTTAATGAATCTTACCATGTCCCCCAGCTTCTTGTCTGCTAGCTCCACCAATTTGTCGAAAAAGTAACTGCCGAGAGAATTCCTTCTACGCTTGGCAAGGTTAGGGCATTCACACAGTACGTGGTGAACGCTCTCAACCTCTTATTCGTCCATACAGCTTCTGCAGAAGTTATTGTATGGAGCTTGCATGCGATCTGCGTATTGATCGAAGAGACAGTGCCCCGAAATATCTGCGATAAGGTTACGCACATTATTACGGCTCCTCCTCAGCAGAGATTGAATTCTGCTAGGACAAACCTTTGACCACAGATGTCTTAAAATCGCGCATGTGGTCAATTCTCCTCATACACGATTTTCCAGCTTACAGGCCTCCTCCTCTAGGCAATTAGGCATATGTAATGTTACCACGCACCCAGCAGAGAATAACCCGGTGGTTAGCATCCCGTATCCCAAGCTCACAGCGATACGCTTGCACAAGGCGCGATCTAATGTCGTTCGAGTTCAGGGCCTTGATGGAAGTATAGCTGTTATTACAAATCCTGATAACTCGATCACTGGGTACATCATATGTTGTTGCCAGCAGCCCTGCTGCTTTGCTGATAGCAAGGACCTCCGCCTGGAGCCCACTACAGTAGTCCGGTAGGACGTACGATTTCTGCATTTGAGGGAATGCTGAGTATACCCCGGCTTCCACTCTCACATCCATTTCCGAGCCGTCTATGAAGACACAGATATTCAAGTTTTTTACCACGAGATTATCATCCTATTCCTCTCTACTAGGAATGCTAGTTGAGAATGTTTGCTCGAATTCTAGTCTAGGGACGATATAATCCGTAGCTCCGCGTGCACAGTCTCGAGGACAGAACCTCAGTATAACGCTGCGACGAAGGTCTGCTGTTGCCAAGAAGCCAGACTATTAGTGTACTTTTTGCAGCTATACATTTCCCATGGATATCAAAGGGCAGGAGTCGGAGTATGATCTCCATTGCTGCCGTTGGTATCATACGAAGAGCATCTGTAACAGCTAGACAGGTAGCTCTTTGTATTTTTGTAAGACTCTTCAGGTGCGTTGTTTTCTCTAAAGCGTTCCACCAATCGCGGTATACATCCAGTGCACGATGCGAGGATGTGCGCCCCCCATCTGTTGCTAAAAGTTTTCTTGGAGGCATACAGTGCAATGCCGCTTTTTCGACACGCTCATTTATATTTATCCTCCAATTCAACTTGGAGTCTAGTATCACTCCTAGGTATTTGGCTTCAGTTCTAAATTCAAGAGTAATGCTACCCATTTTTGAGGGAGCGAAAGTCGGAATAACTCTCCTCCGTGTAAAGAGGACTAGTTCAGTTTTTGCGAGGTTGAGCCCTACGCCACAACTCTCAGCCCAGTTAAGAAGCTTTTGCACTGTTCTTTGGGTTAATTCGCTAATCGTCGATAGGAACATACCCGAGACCAGTATAGCTAGATCATCAGAATATGCAACCACTTTCATTCCCTCGGCAAAGAGACAAGGATTCAAGTTACCACCAATAGCCACAGTTTAGGAGAAAGAACTTCTCCTTGTGCTAACTTTATTACTGCCACATTTTGCGTGTACCTACGCCAGTTATCGAGCATTGAGTTAATCCATCTGCATATATAGGATTTGACTCCTAGACCAACCAGGCCTTCCTGAATGACCTCTATTCTAAACATTGTTAAAGGCACCCTCGATACCCAAAAATGCACCCATCGTGTATTCTTTTTTATCGGTGAATTGTTCAATGTTTCCTACTACGTCATGTAGCGCAGTTTCAACCGGATTTATCTTTAAGGTATGCGTGCTGTGTTCTCGAAATCTCACTTACCCTGAGCAGGCCGTCCATAGACGCCTCTATTAACCTTTCAAAAATCTTCAGGAGAAATGATGTAAGGCTGATGGGTCTCAAGTCCCTGTGCCCGGTATGGCTTGCCTTAGGATGAAGATCACTTTAGTTTGCTTCCAGATGCATGGGACATAGGGGTGAAATAGGAAGCTCCTATAGATCACCAGACAGCAATAAATGTAATCCATTTCATATGAACCTTAAATATGGCAACGAGAAAAGACTAGAGTAAAAACTGGTTCACTAGCAGGTCACATTGGAAGAACTGCAAATAATAATAATAAAACCACGGTGTGAACCCAAGGGCGGATACAGAGGGGGCGGATACAGATGCGGATTTTGAAGCAAAGTTGTTTTAAAAAGTTATTTTTTATTTTTTAGTCTAAATTATTCTCAAAAAATTTAAAATTATACCGTTAAGGAATTTTCCGTACAAGAAAAACTTTTCCATTTTGTTGTGATCGAAGGCTTATTTTTAAATTTAATTTTTGCAACAAATGGCAGCATTGCCTCGGAAATTATGGTGTTTGAACGAATTGCAAACTAGCTTTATGTGAAAAACACCAGCAGTAAGAGAAGGTAAGAAGTGTCCTCCGGCGATATCTGGATGCTAATGAAATTTTCATACTGAAACGGAAAAAGAAAGCTATGCAGGGGGCGGTCCAAAAACTTCAAGAGCTGATAGCGGACGTTGAGTTATGAAGGAGGAAAATGCGTCTTTTAGGAGGCATTTTGGTATATTTCCCCTTAACATCCTGTAACACTTTTAATGTACACCCAGAAAGGAATTATGCTAAATGATGACTAACTGACCAAAAAATACTGCACTCCTATTTTTTTTTAAAACTTAACCCCGTTTTCTGCAAAACAGTTTTGATATTTAGCAGCATACTGATGACAGTCGAATTGTGTTTCCCGTTTAATGTTCCAAGTGAGGATACAGCACCATAGAACTGTGAAAAGTAGCTATTTATATTGCCGCTCATTATTTAATATAAATATATCTCATAACAATATCTTATTATACCTGCTAAAGAGGCCTTCATTTGTAAGGAATACATATAGCATGCGTCAGAAATGTGTATGAAGAAGTATGACCCTGCTTACACGGGTCAGTATACTGCCTCTGCCTCACGAAAACTTGCTGGTAAGATGATGGATGGGGGGGGGGGGGGGGGGCAGAAATGAAGCATCACGCTGCCTACAGATATCGTGTGGCAGAGGCAGCATACTGACCTGTCTAAACTGAATCTGTGCAGTTTTATAATATTTTGTCCTTTCTTATCCACCGAAAACTGAGCATTTGCCAGTGTTAGCAACAAAAAACTGAATTTTTTATTCGACTGAAAAAGATATTAAAAATTTCCCCGAAATCAATTGTATATTTCTAAACTTTCTTCCCCCTAGAAAATTATTTTTGATACCTGTGTCTGTCGAAAAGTCAATTTGCTCCTTTTAATTGTGGAATTGAATAAGGTAAACTAATAAAAAAAATTCGAAAGTTAATGATATGGTTATAGAATACATGAAGAGCAGCTATCACTTTTTTTCTATGTATTCCATAGTTTTCCTAACTGCCCTTTATTTTAACAGAAAATTAACTTGAAATAATTATTGTTTCCGTCATTAGAAATGTTTTAAATATAATGGAGAATTTAATATTCTATTAAAATTTGTATAAATAGCGAAAATTTAGATTCCATGGCCGCGTTCAAAATTTATGATCTGAAGATTAAGCTATTTGTGCAGCTTGGAGCTTATTTGTTTGCAGGCAATATAAGATAATATCCGAACGAAATAATATTGAACGACCAAATTAGGTTCTGTAATACTTTAACAAAATGCGTAAGCAATAAATTTAATTATGAAAAAAGGCACAGTGGGAACTTATTTGAAGTAATAAATTCCAATGCAAAGCACAAATTTACACAAATTTTCCTATAGGCACTTTTAGCTCCAGTGCCCGACCATAGTTTAAATTAGCTAAATTATGCTCTCGAAGACTGTCAAAAAATAGCTCTGACTTTACAGAAATTAGCTTTGTTTCAGAAATTTTGAAAGACAGACAGCTTTAATAACCTCCAGAGAATATTTAACTTGACTAATAATAAGGGGGTTTCCAATAAATTATTTTAATTAGCCCGCTATTTCGGTAGATGTCACTTTTGGAGCTGTCATTTTTTTTAAATTTGACAAGTAGAAGCTACGCCATTAATAAAAATGGAACGATACACGATTCAACAACGCATTGAAATTATTAAAATTCACTATAAAAATGGTGAAAATGTGGCAGAGACGGTTCGTAACACTCGAACATTTTTGGGTCGTCGTGCAGCACCTTGTCGGACCGCAATACAGAAATTGGTAGAAAAATTCGAGCTGTCGGGACAAGTTAGTGATGTGAAAAATAAAACCCGTGCACGTCGCTCAAGAACAGCCGAGAATATTGCTGCTGTAGCCGAAAGTGTTGAAGAAAACCCAGGTTTGTCCATTCCTCGTCGTTCTTTGGAATTAGGCATTCCACAAACGTCATTACACCGTATTTTGCATAAAGATTTGGGTCTTAAGGCTTATAAAGTTCAGTTAACACAAGAACTCTAGCCGGCCTATCATCAACAACGTCGAGTCTTTGCTGATTGGGTCCTTGAAATGCATGAAAATGATCCGGAATTCCATCGAAAACTCATCTTGAGTGATGAGGCCCATTTCCACCTCGATGGCTTCGTCAACAAGCAAAATTGTCGCATCTGGGGCTCGGAAAACCCAAGAGTTATTGTTGAAAAGCCTCTCTATCCTCAACGTGTGACTGTTTGGTGCGGTTTATGGTCCCGCGGGGTCATTGGACCTTACTTTTTCGAAAATGAGGCTGGAGCAACAGTTACGGTGAATGGATTGCGCTATCGACAGATGATTAATGATTTTTTATGGCTGGAATTGGATGGCATTGATCTGGACAACGTTTACTTTCAACAAGACGGCGTACGTGCCATACAAGCAACCAAACCATTGATCTTTTACGGGAAAAGTTTCCGGACCGTGTTATCTCACGAAGAGGTGATCACAATTGCCCAACGAGATCTTGTGACTTAACACCTTGCGACTTCTTCCTTTGGAGCCACGTGGAAGAGAAGGTCTACGCCAACAGCCCAGCGTCGATTCAAGACCTCAAAGATGGAATTCGTGAGGCTATCGAGGACATAGGGCAGCCACTTTGCGATTTGGTTATGGAAAATTTTATGAAAAGGATATGGTCCTGTAGGCGTGGTCGTGATGGTCATTTGGCTGATGTTATTTTCCATTACTAACGGCATACATTCGTCTTTATAATGAAATAAAGATCCGATCATTTATCTCAAAAAATGGCATTTTTCTTTGAATATCAAAATAACACCTCTTATTGGAAAACCTTTTATAAACAATTGATTTGATTCTTATTTTCAATTCTAATTTTAAATTTTTTTATTTTATGCCCCCCCCCCCCCCCCCCCTAGGGCATAGATCTGGATCCGCCCTTGTTTGAACCCTTCTTTCGAAAGTGCGCAAAAGTGGAGTGTTATAGTTCAATTCCGACCAAAGTTTCGAAAAAAAATCAAATAACTTCGAAAATATTATTTATTACCATCTCGATCAGTTTTCTGAACTTCCGATGGCGCTATGAATTCGTTACCCAAATTTTGGTTTCTTTAGGGAACAAGACCTGCGCATTCGAAGAATGTTTTCACCTCTGTTTTTACCTCTTCATTGCAGAATCGGCAATTATTATCGCCTGTGATTTAATAAATTTTCTTAAGTGTACAATGCCAGTCAGAGTTGATGAGATTCTTCGCATGACTTATTCGAGGAAGGCTCTCCTACTGTAGGCTTTCTCCTTTTGCTATTATTTTTCCGAAAAGGTGCCCCTTTATCAGGCCACAGACGGGTTCATGTCTGATAAATAGACATTCTGTTCTCTTTCTGATGAGGTAGTTATTACTTGCATGCCCCTCATGCTCTAGTACGCAAATAAGAACTAGTTTGTTTTCCTTTGATAGTATAGGTCTAAAAAATTCTTACATTTCCAAACAACTTTTTAAGTGAAGACATTTTAATTTAATCGCTTTATCGCACATTCACGTCTCAATGGCATAAATTTCTACCTTAAAAACAATTGGATGGGAACCCAGGTCTTGTATAGCTTAAACCTAGGTCCAAAACTGACACACACATCATGTCCTCATGTCTTTGATCCATCTATCTGCCAGACGAGTGATCCGCATGATCTATGATGATTGTGATTTACACGGTTTTGCACTTCAAAAGGTGCCCAAATCTCTGAATAGAAAGCAAAGGACCTTTTTAACAGCCACTAGATAATAATAAATCTATGCTACGTGAAGACTTATAGATGTTATTAATTATCTGATTGTTTTGCAGATGACATCTATATCTAATCGACATTTGAACCAGAATAAATTATAATATGTAATTAGATTGACAAAAACAAAGTCCATCACTGTGGTTGGTTTTCTACTTTAACAGGAGTCCACTGGTTAATTTCTAACTCAAAATATTCTGCTTAGGTCATCTGTTATGCTGACCGAGCTTGAATTTTTTGAACATTTTCTTTGATCAATCCACTTTTTCCTGGTGCCATCAAATTGTGCGGCATCCACTTGAAGGCTCTCTTCTGGACAATATCTAATGAAGCTGTGCGATGAGCCCCGGCCCAGATATGGGAGTTGTATCCCATTCTAGGTCTGATGTAAGACTTGTAGAGAAGCACTATATTCGATGGGCTGAAATATTTCTTACACTTTTTCAGAAATGCATTAATGTATCTTTAGCAACAGAGAAGATGTGATCTGTCCACTAGCTGAACTTACTTATAATTGCCAGTGGTTCATTAAAAGAAATGGAAGTGGAAAAATTATGATCTTCTTTTAATGAGATGAGACAGCTTTCGGACTTATATGCATTGAATTCGATGCGATTTGCTTTGCCATAAGCTAGGATATGATCCAGGTAACAACAGGACAGATGTGAAACTCCCTCTGGAGTAGGCAAGTGTGTTAATTGAGTAAACGAAATCAAGGATACTGTCATCGGCAAAACTATGTAAGGGAAAGCAGATTTAGACCCACTCTGGAGAATCCTAGGTACATTGGAAGGCATAGACCTGTTGACTTAGGACCCGCGAGAGTGAACACGCCCATGTCAAGCCATCACCATATCACTTAGAATAAAAGGATATGTGGAAGATAGAGCAGAATAGTCAGCGAGGGAGGGATGCTCATAGAAATTGATAATCTTTATGGATTCAAAGCCTTGACGTGTAATTTGCAAACACCACAGCTTGCAAAATCATTAAATCAATATGAAATAACAATAGAACCATACTTACCGAATACAATTTCTTAACTTTCATAGATTTACTTCTTACAATTCGTGTTTAACAAAGCACCGCAGACAATTCCGTTAATAGGAAAACTGCTGATGAACTCCGTGGCTGGAGAGAAACGTTCAGTAAAGCCTGTAGCAGCCTTCACGGTAATATTTGTTTTAAGTACTCAAGTAACCCCCCTCTTAACACGTTAAACAGATCTAATGCGCGTGATACACGTTCGCTGTGCTCATTATATATTTGGAGATAAGTCTTTCTTAGCATTTTTGACTCTTAAGAAAGTGCTATTATTACAATAGCACTTATAACCCTTAGTTAACAACACTAACTTTGGTTCACTTCCATTAGAAATGACGAAATCGCTATCAATATATGGTAGAAAAACCGTGTTAGAATGCAAAGAGTAGGTTTACTTTTATGGAATGACCAGTACCAGTACCAACCAGTTCACTTGGTGACTAAACTATACGCAATGGTGGGTAATAGTGTACCATTTATATCGTATATTGCTTCGTTGTCATGCTTTTATAAAAACCTGATGACATCATATCC
The DNA here is from genome assembly GCA_963930735.1 of Dioctria linearis. Classification (NCBI taxonomy): domain Eukaryota; kingdom Metazoa; phylum Arthropoda; class Insecta; order Diptera; family Asilidae; genus Dioctria; species Dioctria linearis. The sequence goes on from OZ005741.1 coordinate 273,280,967, forward strand.
TGCACCCAAAACAGCAAAAATTAAAATTAAGAAGAGAGATGGAGTGATAACAGAGCGGCACGCTGGCATTTATAGGGTGAGGTTCTGATTTAACGCCATCTAGTACAAAATATTGTAGACGACCGGATAACAAATTTTTAATCCATAAGAAGAAGAAGAAGAGGAAGAAGAGGAAGAAGAAGAAGAAGAAGAGAAAGAAGAGGGGAGAGACCAAAATCTTTAAGTTTCGCTAGAATCGCTGGATGCAGGACTCTACCAAAAGCTTCTGAAATATCTAGGGCAACAATTTTGGGTTCACGAAAATTGTGAAGACTACGGTTCGTTTTCACTTCTCTATGGTCCGCACTATACCGCTAGCTTCAAACAAATGCTACAAAGTTTGGTTCTTATCTATTTGTAGTCACAGAATCAGCTGATTTGAATACTTTGCTATTCATGTGTTGTAGAAGAGTTTACCTTGCTTTTACTTTAGATTAAAATCGGTAATTTCTTCTATACTTTGCAAAAAAAAATATAGAGCTGTCGTAAAATTCTGATGAAGTTAACCCTGTTGTTATAGGCCTATACGGTTAGAAATGTCACCGATATAAGTGTGACTTGTGTCATATGATTTTCATTAGACTTGAAAACGGAAATCTGTATTCGTTTTCGCTATAAAACAAACAAACAAATAAATAAAATAAAATCGCTTTCGAGTTATAGTAGTCTTGTAAAAATCAAGTGGGAAATCACATAAGTGAGCTATCAAAATTAGACAAAATTAAATATGAATAAAAAATTATTCTATTTGCGCTTGATTGGACCTAAGACAAATTCTCGCCAGCTAAGCTAACTGGAAATAACGATCTTATCGATTGGAAAAACATAAAACCGCTTAGAGAAGAGAAAAATTATATCGCAACAACATCTACTCGTTGGAAACTCGTCTGGAAACTGGTAATCAAGACGTTATCAGAAATAGATCAGCAGTGCCAGGTGAAATAAGAGGATTAATTTGGTTTGATGCTGATGAAATACCTTTCAATCGCGAAATACTTTAATTAAGACAAAATAGTGTAAGCCCCGCCCATTCGCACATTTAAATAAAATTTTAAGTAATTCATACCCGCAATTTATTTTCTTATCATTATCAAAAAGTAAAAAGTAAGAAAAAAGAAATTCTTTTTCCCGGCCATTTCTTATTAATTATGAATGGAATGAAATACTCCAAATCAGCTGTTCAAGCATTCTGTACGGCTGGCTAGTCGGTAACTATCAGAATGACTTCTGCCAATTGCAAATAGAACGTCGACAGATAAGACCATAATATTCATACATTCTTTTGTACATATTTATATATGCTTTGAGACTTACACTCGTACATACAAAGATTTTATCAGATGAGTTGTCTTTGCACAAACTGGCTTCCTTTCATCGATAAGGAAATAGAAGTCATAAACTCGTGTGGAGAGCAAATAAAATTTATGTGGCTTGCATTTTTAAAGAGTTGCAGTCGCGTGCTGTTTATGTATACTTGAGATATTCTTTTTATATTCTAATGAAGACGACAATATGATTTTCTAATGGAATACGGGTTTTTCTTTTTTTCAAATTCGATAATTTAATTTCAAAAATATCGAAAATGGAAATGGACAGTTTTTTGCAAGAGGTTGCCATGTAGGTAGGTAAATATGTGTGTTTGTGTGTGTGTCTAACATTTTTTCTAATTTTGAATTAATAATAAACATTAATTCATAATCATTAAGTCATAAATGAATTTTCATTAATACAGTAGTCTCAATCAAATAAATTAAATTCATTTATTATAACTAAAGAAGTTTTTTTTTTATTTTTATAGGGTGGGAGGAGACGAGAGATTCTAAACACGGAAGCCAATGCGGTCCATTGTGCTAAAAGAATTACATTTTTATCTATGTGGTATCGTGCTCAATTATGGAGAATATACTTTTACATACACACATGGACAATAAAATAGGAGCAATACCTTAAAACTCCCTTTTATATAAAAATTATTGGGGACTTGAATAGTATACTTTTGCCCATCTTTCTGACAGCATATGAATTCCACGACACGTCTTTTGAGGCTATCCAAGAATCGACCCAATTTTTTCGGATCTTCAGGCAATGAGTCATCAATCTGAACATAAAATAATCGGATAGAGTAATGTGAATACGGTGGGTGAGATAGGACTTTTCATTTGAATGTGTCCAAGTAGGTTTTGACCGGTCTTGTAACATATGGTCGAGCGTTGTCATGCACCAAAATCTCTTTGTCGTGTCTCTCCTCATATTGCGCCCGTTTTCGCTTTAACGTTCGGCTCAAACACATCAAATGCAGTCTGTAGTGCCCTCCCGTGATGGTTTGTTGGATTTGAGCAAATCATATTACACTACACCCAGCTGATCCCACGAGCTTGGAACCATGGATATTCGGCTTTCCTGTCGATATTGATGCATGGCGATTTTCTACGCGTCGGGCTATCGTACTGTATCCACTTTTCATCGCCAGTCCCGATACGATGCAGAAATCTTTTCTTTTCTATCGTTGGAGCAGCTGTTTGCATGTGAAAAAATTACATTCGATATGTCTCAGCTTCATGCGTACGACACATAATTTCCTTACTTTTGTATCATTCCTAATGCTTTTAAATGTTTGGCAACGGTTGTGTGATCAACCTCTAATGATTCTGCAAGTTCATGATGCGTCTGACATTGGTCGTCATCGAGTAATACTTCCAATTCTGCATATGCAAACTTTTTCTGTGCGCCAGAAAAGCCTTTTGCATCCTTAACTTCAAAATCAATGTTTTGAAGCGTCTAAACCAATCTCTGCATTTTGTAAGTCTCCAGAAGGATTCCGCAGAATTATATACATATACTGTTATTTCGATCCTAATGGCGGACCATCACGATGAAGTTGGCTGTACTAAGATAACGCCATCTGTCGGCAAACAGCAAGAACTTAATCAAGTCCCGCATAGTTCTTGTGCAACTTATTTTTATATTGCTCTACTTGTAAAACAAAATAATTAATATAGCAACACACCATTCGGAAAAAAGTAAAAGTCAAATCATTCTAAGAATTGTTGATAGAGGGTAGAGGAGAGGCGGTTTTTTCGGAGGCTAAGAGAAGAAGACGAAACGGTTCGAACTATAGCAAAAATATTAAATCAGTTTGCTAATTTAGTCACTAATCCTCTTCAACCAAAAGACCCCATAAAAAAAAACTCCCCAAGGCCGTGTCACACTATCATCTAAAATAGATCCATTTACCAAGGGTTACTGCTCAGAAGATTGACAACGATGTGAATTCTCGAACTGTGCTCCTAAGACTAGTGAATGTCAACTAATCCGAAAAGGTAGCTAAAAAAGTTTCTTTGTAGCGAAAAAATCTTTTAAACCAAGAATACTATTTGCAAGAGCAAAAAAAAAACAAAAAAGTTAAACATGGAGACGGAATCATTATGATTTGCTTTGAGGCTGCTTCTCACGGAACAGAATAGGTCCATTACACCTTCTAACGGACGCCATGACGACATTTGAAATAATGAAGAATGTTATGCTACCCTAACGTAGAAAAGAATATGTCACTAGTTTGAAAGTATCAACAGGACAACGATCCTGGTTTCCCCATAATGAGTTGGCTAAGTAAGCCTCCTGACTTTATTCTAATTGAAAATTATAGGCAAAACAAGGAGCAATTGTAGAAGTCTGTCGAACAAATGTGGTACGAGATACCCATAGAAACACGTTGTGGAGGAGATCAACTCCATGCCCAGAAGAATGGAAGTAGTTTAAAATTAAGGGTGGAAGCATAGACTACAAATAATTACAGGTAAAATAAATTAAAAGAAAATCATAAAAAAAAATAAATCGACTTTTCTCATTAGGCGCCAGAAGTTAGCAGACTAGCGTCCGTGCTTAGGACAAGACAAATTCATTTTCAGCAGTGTTTTACGGGGTGATTGAAGAAATTGCAAATCTACCCTATATAGGAGAGAGAGAGAGAGAGAGAGAGAGAGAGAGAGAGAGAGAGAGAGAGAGAGAGAGAGAGAGAGAGAGAGAGAGAGAGAGAGAGAGAAAGAGAGAGAGAAATAGAGACATAGAGAGAGAGAGAGATAGAGAGAGGAGAGAAACAGAGAGCTAGAGACAGAAGAGAGAGAGAGAAGAGATAGAGAGCTAGAGAGAGAAGAGAGAGAGAGAAAGAGAGAGAGATAGAGAGAGGAGAGAAACAGAGAGCTAGAGAGAGAAGAGAGAGACAAAAGATAGAGAGAGAGAGAAGAGAGAGAGAGAAGAGAGAGAGAGAAGAGAGAGAGAGAAGAGAGAGAGAGAAGAGAGAGAGAAGAGATAGAGAGCTAGAGAGAGAAGAGAGCGAGAGAGAAAAGATAGAGAGAGAAAAGAGAGAGAAGAGAGAGAGATAGCGATAGAGAGGAGAGAGAGATGATAGAGAGAAAATTTTGCCACTGATGAAAGCAAAACAAACGAAATACCCGAAACGAGCAAAGATCGAGGTGTTTTTGAATATTTTCTCGGGAATCACTCCTGCCACCATATATAGCATTCTCAGATTTATTTAAACCATTAACAAATGAGTTTAAACTTTAAACAAATAAATTTAAAGCTTGAACAAATGATTGAAAACCCTTAACAAATAAATTTAAACTTTAAACAAATGATTTTAAACCCTTAACAAATGAGTTTCAACTGTTAACAAAAAGACTTAAACCTTTAGCAAATATATTTAAACTCTTAACAAATTTATGTATATTTAAAATATTTTATTTCAACTTAAGAGAGCATTTCATACAATTTTGCTCAAATTTTGGGTACATAAATAATCTGCAATACCTCTGACTTTTCAGTGCACCGGCTGACCATCCACTGCCTCAGGAATAAGTAAACCAAATCCATTATATAGTTCGAACAGTCATTTAGTGTGATTTGTTGCAGGCGATCTTCGACCACTGAAAGAAGATTATGATCTCTACATATGTCACCTAAAACTGAACGTGCCTTCATTTTAGAAAACGATTTTTCGATAGGGCTTAGCATAGGCGAGTAAGAAGGCAAAACTGAGATAACATATCTCTCACATTATCCATAATTAAAAATGCGTCACTAAGTGATGGTTTTGTTTGCAATTTTTCAACAAGTTCGCGCAGAAATAGAGAAAGTCTATCGGAATTGCAAGTAGAAATTGCAATTCCTTGGTTACTTATCGCAGCAATAATTTCGTCGTTTCTGCCATTTCTGGAATTATAGCTCGAGCATGGGTGCCCCTTTTTGAGCGGGTTTAAGATCTTCTAAGATGAAGATTAAAACCACGAATGTAACACTAAACTTTTTGCCTCTTTACTCTACTCGCCTGTGTTAAACCCTATCGAAAACTCGTTTAGTTTTAGGTGACATGAGTGGAGAACATAATCTTCTTTCAGTGATCGAAGATAACCTGCAACATATCACACCTAATGACTGTTCCAACTATATAAAGGATTTGGTTTACTTACTCCTAAGCCAGTGGATGGTCAACCGTTGCATTGAAAATTCAGAAGTATTGCAGATTATATATGCACCCAAAATTTGAGAAAAAAAATTGTATGAAATGCTTATTTTAAATATAAATTTGATAAGAGTTTAAATATATTTGCTAAAAGTTTAAGTTTTTTAGTTAACAATTGAAACTCATTCGTTAAGGGTTTAAATATATTTGTTAAGGGTTTAAAATCATTTTTTCAAGGCTTAAGTTTATTTGTTAAGGGTTTAAAATAATTTTTTCAAGGTTTAAATTTATTTGTTAAGGGTTTAAAATCATTTGTTGAAGGTTTAAATTTATTTGCTTAAAGTTTAAACTCATTTGTTAATGGTTTAAATAAATCTGAGAATGCTATATGTCCCTATATTTTCACGAGAGAGAAACAGAGATAGAGAAGAGAGAAGAGAGAATAGATAAGAGAGAAGAGAGAAGAGAGAAAAGAGAAGAGAGAGAGTTGGGGTTTGATTCTTTATATGTAAGGGGTATTGTAAACATTCTTCCACCGGGGAGATATACCGCGAGATAATTCCCATGGGAAAACTTTAATAATAATAGGAAGGTAATGTTACAGTATAAAACAAAACAAAATGAGATTAGTACCTACATCAGATACTGTTTGGAGACTACTTAAATCTCATATTCACGAAGAAACAAGTCTCCATTTGGGGGTCTATTTGGAAAAATGGACATAGGGTATATTTTACAGCAGACCATCTCCAACAATCTTTTCGGCCCTATAATCCGACTTACAATAATAATAAATAATCTCTAACAAAAAATCTAAAATCCATTTTCAACAACACTTACGGTATTTTTTGAATTATATACATATATGTAGAACGGATGACTTCGGAATAATCTTATTGCACTGCACTGCACTGTACACTGTTCTGGACAAATGTTATTTTGATATATACCAATTTTGAATGAATATTTTGAACGTAATATGATGTTAATCGGGATTAGATGTTGTTTCATTAGAGGCATATGCCAGCTTTAATATTTCAATACAGTGGACGGATGAAAATTCAATAGATCACCATAACATTAAGTATAGAAAGAAGAGGCTGTATGAGATTTAAACTGCTTTTAGAAACGTTAGAGGTCCGAATATCTATTACAGTTTCGTCAGTTACGTCCAATAATAGTATATCTAAAAACTCTTCTATAAATTCACATAATTTAAAATTTTTTTATCTTTTAATTGTCGGCATCGAAAGCTTTGAATATAAAAGGTCTGCCTATGCCAGACTATACAGTTTCCCCCGATAGATATACATGCTCTCCTAGGCTAGACATTAAAACGGCAAATTTTAAAATGATCTACCGTTTTAATACTGAAAAAAAACTATATATATATATACCTAACCCAAAACTTCGACAAAGGTTTGATGACATCAAAATTTGAATAAAAAAAGGATGCAACAAAAACAAAAAAACAGTGATAAGGAACGACTAATAATTTCCTAATAAATCTGAAAAGTGTTCTCTTCCATTTAAATTTAAATTTTTAAATGGGAACCAACTCTCTCGGAGATCGCAGTACCTGAGAAAATATTGCCTTAATCGACTCGCAACTAAAAAAACAAATAAACAACAAAAACAACAAAAAACAAAATTTTTTTTTACAAACCCCCAACAGATCATTTCATGGATTTCTCTTGAAAACTGTGAAATTAGAACCAAATTTATTAGGCCTGACCACTGTGGGCAAGTGCAATATTTCTTTCAAATTTGTGTTTTCCTTCTCGAGGACCATTAAGCCAGGGAAATGTGAAGATTTGTCAGAGATCTTTATAGTGAAATGAATCTCAACTGATGTATGCTGTAAGTTGCTTGCCGAACACCCCATAGATATACTTTTCGAACTGAAATTTGTATATTATAGAAAGAAGGCGCCGCCCGCCCTCTTATAGTTATTTCATTTAGGCTCCTATAAAACAACTTGACTTTTAAGAATATTCCAGAAAAAACTGGTTGAACAGGGTTTTTGGCGCGAAAATGTTCTACTGACTTAGTGGAGGATTAAAGTGGCCGAATAGGTTTTTTTTGTTTTTTTTTTTTATATATATGTATATACATAATTTATACAAGGCCGAGCATACCGGTATTCTTTTGAGTGGTTATAACCAATGCCTTTGCACAGATGTAATCGGGGAGGAGGAGAGAAAAGAAACTAAGAAAAATCTCATCAGATCAGAGATAACTAAAAGTTCTGGTACGGAAGTGGCAATGGTCCTGATGTGAATGTTAAAATCCGAACAAATTCCAGATTTCGTTTTTTTTCCTTTTGCTTTTACTTGGGCATTTCTTCGTGTGGAATTTATGGTTATCGTGATAAATTTAGATAATTGATTGATTAAGAAATTGACGAAATCAAATCTAATGAAGAGGTAAATAAAATATTTATTCAATTAAAGAAATTTGTACAAAAACTATTTGGGATTTAGTTACGAGTACTTAGTTTGATTAGTTAGAAAAGACTAGTTTCACTGTTAAGTTATCTAGAATTATATTTAATAATGTATCTTCATCAGGACTTCTGCTATGTGTTAAATTATTTATCTAACTTCTCTTTCAAGTATTCATATGACGACTAGTTTGGTTAGGTATTGTAATCAAACTAGTCGTCATGAGCACTTATACATATAAAGTGCAAAATATCAGAGAGACTAAACTAGTAAGGTGCCTAAAATAGACCCTTGAGGAACACGAAAACTGTTTTGATAATACTGCACTACTTCTTTTTTTAATACCAACATTCAAGGTCCTAATGAATTGAACAAAGACCTGCTGTTCAGTTATATTCGATGGAAAATTATGCATTGATAGAGACAGATAGCTCAAAACTGAAGGCAAGTTTTATTACGATCAAGTTTAACAGAATACTTAAAATTATGTTAACTCTGAGGATCGATTTGACATAAAGATAAAAGTGATCAAAACGTCTACTGTTAAGCTTTTGGGTCGAAAAGGCATTACGTTTTTAGTAAGATTTTTCACTTCTACTGGTGTTCGTGGGTTTTAAATGAGAAAATCATTTTTTTTTAAGTGGCCGCTGCAGATATGTGATGAGTGTGGGGGGATATATAAGTCCAATCAGTATTTTGGAAGCACTTAAAGGAAGTTTTACGTTCATGACGATGCAAATTTCGATTTTTTTTTTACATAATTTTCATCCTTAAAGTATTTAGAACAAGTGGGTAAAAGAATATTTTCATATCTAATATATTTTAGAATTCACAGCCTGTTGAGAGTGGAAGCGTCGGCGCCGGCTGGGAAGCAGGTAGTTGAGGGGCTCGAAGCGCGCTTGCTGGGGAGACTTTTTCTCGTTACCTATATATGGTACCCTCATAAATTTCGGGAAACCGTTAACCTTCAGATAGTTACAGCACAATCAGTTCTTGGAGGAAGAAGAAGGGCCTCTGTATGGTGCTGAAATAGCTGAAGTAAGTTGTAAAAAAAAATGTCTAACGTTAAATTTTATACGAGTTTTTCTGGGAAGAACATTTTTCAGCGCGCGAGGCGCTCTAGATGCTCAACGGATGAATCGATTTACATGAATTTCTGCGCAATTTGCGGGGCCATCAAATAGCTTTTTCGCCGGTTGAAGCAAAAAAAAGGTACATAAAAGCGTTTTTTTTTTTTTTGCTTAGTGGCTGGCATTTTGTTATTCAGAGAAGTTTTTTGAAAACGAAAACCGGTAAGGCCCCCCAAATGTTATCTAGTTTAATCTTTTTCAACGATATTTATTTCGGATGAACCACCGGAGCTGTAGAGCGCTCTGCGCAGACCAAAACACGCCGTGCACAGTTATGTTTGATGGGAGCTGGAGCCGCCATTTTTTTTTTTTTTTTTTTTTTTTTTTTTAATAAAATTGGAATTTACCTTAAGGGGGAAAACGCACCGAGAAATTTCGAAATTTTCGATTTTTTTGTTTGGATTTTCTTCAAGCTTGACCTCTTAAGAATGTATGGTGAAAGCCGGATGCAAAAATTCGAAAAAATAAGGGAATTATGGCCGATCTAGTCAGCGCCGAGCGGCCGAACGAAATTCAGGTAGAAATCCGCCGTCGGCCCCTATTGTAACATCGGCTGCGTAACCGGGCGTTATATCGAAAGTGTTCGTTCGGAAACAATATATTCGGTGAAAAATGGATAAAAAAACAGATTCTCGAAAATTTCAGAACCATTATCAATATCGGCCGAAGTGGAGTGGATGATTCTATGAAAGTTGAAGAATTTTGCGATTTATTCATTGCTCAACTTTCAAACGTGTTTTCCTCGATATCATGTTTTTGAAGTTGGTACGCAAGATATCTCGAAAACTAATGAACCGATTGCAATTATCTTGTTTTGTGCTTATTCTACACATAATTATCTAGTCTTTGTCATATTGATTTTTTTTTTAGTGGCTTAGTTGTTTTTTAATCGGCGAAATAAGGTCGTATTTTTCTCTAAAAATCGCTATGTAAATTCAAATGTCCGCCATTTTGTCAAAAATTGATATTTTCAAAATCGCATATGACAAAAACTAGAATATAGATACTGTCCAGTTTAATAATAGTTTTTTTTTTTTTTTGATGATTACAAATGAAGCAGGAGTGCGTACCGCGGTGGGCCTGTTTTTTGCGGTACTTTACGGACCAGAATATTACTCGGCGAATATTTGATATTTTTCAATAAATTTTTTTTGATATATAATTAAAAATTTGTTTTGCCATATAAAAAAATATTGGTTTGATTACTGCTATAGATTGCCCTCAAAAAAATCTAGAAAAATGGTTTTTTTTCGCGCTTCTCGGTGCGTTTTCCCCCTTAAAACCCATTTCCAAAAGTATTTATTTTATGTGAAAAAAAAAAATCCAAACTTCATGCATCTCGATGGTAATCTTCCATTAAATTTAAAATACGAGTATATACGGGGTTTTATTTCTGAATTTTGTATTTAATGAAGGTTTAGTTTATACTACCATACCAGGGATCGTAGCTTCTAATTCCACCTCTACGCGGTCCTGCTGTTTTTGCTCCTACTTTGCTGTCAACTTTTATAGCTTTCTAGCTCCTATCCCACTTACCAGGTTAACACAATTGACCGCCTTGTTCTCTGTGGTTGGGATCTTTCATCCCACAGCCGCGAAACAAAGAAGAAAGGTAAAGATCTGTTCATATTTTATACATATTTAATTCTTATGATAGTTTACAAAGTAACCTAAACACAATGGGATATATCTCGCAACTAATTTTGATACATTTACCTTCTAATTGGGCCTTCAATGGGTGAATGTGTTGCAAAACAAAAAAAAAAACCAAGATACTTCTCCTGGTTTTTAGCGATGTTCGGATTTCCTGCTATGTATATGAGCAGTCCTTTTCCGTTTGGCTATACTATCTTCTGTCAAAATATTATAAATTCATCAATTTCAAGAAACTTATCCATGCAGTTCATATTAACAATTTAAATTTAAATTTTCAAATATATACAAATCAATACAGTCGCATATTTCACTGAATAGAGTAGAGGTGAATCTCCGTCTGAACCTGAGGACAATAGTTCAAGTCATGAAGGTTATCAATGATTAAGAGTTTCAGTAAAATTCAAACCAAGTATCTTAAGTTAAACCGTAGTATGTATGTTTGCATAGTATTGTAAATGCGAATGTCATAAAAATGCTACAAAATACTTGCCACACATTCACATCGGACATCACAACCAATCTATAAAAAAAGAAACTTTCTTCCCCCATTTTCTTGACTTTCGGTCGTACAGTAAAATTTCGTGATGCTGAACTGAGGGAATATGGAGTAGCCAACCATATTCTGCGTTTCCTTGAAGTTGCAATCTAAGAAGATTTAAGAGCGAATTACATCAGCACTTCTGCCTCTCTTAGTGGACATGAACTAATCCTTTTCCTATCTCCTTCCTGCCATGCATCATAGGGTATTCTAGGAGCTTGGCATAAATATATATGTATGTAAAAAAAGTCATTCAACTCCGACATCTTTCCAGCTCTATATACTACTCTCACTATTAGTCCGTAGAACCTTAGAAATCAGAGCATGGCGTCTCTACTATTTGGCCGTCTTTCTATTACTTATCTAACGCATGAAAATTGCTTACTATGACCACTTAGTTTGTATCTTGCCACCATAGGTTGTCCCCAAGGAGGAGTACTATCTCCTCTGATGTAGTCTATTGTAGTTGACGATCTTTTAGTTCAGCTATGCAACCAAGGTATTGAACTTCAAGGTTATGCCGATGACCTTGAACTCATTATCAGAGGTAAATATGAGCGCTTGCTTTCTAGAAAGCTTCAAGAAGCCCAAAATTTTGTTCAAGACTGGTGTGCCACACACAAGCTATCAGTCAATCCCAACTAAATAAAAATTATACCCTTTACCAAAAAAAGGAAAATGAGGAACATAATAAGCCCTATCCTATTTGGTAAGGAGATCTCAATGTTGAAAGAAGTCAAATATCTCAGGATAACTCTTGATGATAAACTGAATTGGAATAAACACATTTGATAAGACAGTCCAGAAAGGTACACTAATGCTGTTGAACTGCAGAAAACTGGTTGGCTCAACATGGGGACTCAAGCCGAATATCATGATTTGGCTATACAAATCAGTAGTCAGACCCATGATCACCTATACTGCAGCAGCATGGGGGAGTAAATGCACACAAAAGACAACCACCAGGAAGCTAAATAAGCTCCAAAGGCTGGCCTGTATAAGCGTAACTGGTGGCATGCGCACAACATCCACCGGCGCTCTAGAAATACTATTAAACTTACCGGCACTCGGCGACATGGTTGCAAAAGAGGCTGGACTCATTGTGTACAGAGCCCGAACAGATGGCTATAGTGAATGGGACTCTGAAAGTCTACGCACCATAACCAAAAGAATTGAAACAAATCCAATAATGGATATGATGTCAGACAGAATGGTTGTTGAGCACAACCTCCGTCTGCCTTTCAAGATAATAATACCAGATAGGGAAGGAACAGATCCAAGTCCAGTAAAGCAAGCCCCAATCTGGTACATCGACGGTTCTAAAACCAAGAAAGGAATAGGAGCAGGAGTAAATGGGGTTAAGCCAAGAACTAACATCTATCAAAGCCTAGGAAAATACGCCTCAATATTTCAGGCAGAGGTATATGCCATAAAAAATACACTAATAAAAATATCTATATCTACACAGATAGCCAAGTGGCTTTGAAAGATCAAAGCTAAATTAATGTGGGAATGCATTCAATCATTAACGAACCTTGGCACATGTAACCAATCTGACGCTGAAGCGTGAGTGGCCAGGACATTTGGGAATTGATGGGAATGAAAATGCAGACCTACTGGCCAAAAAAGGAGAAGCCATGCCCCTTATAGGACCAGAACCCTTTTCCGGTATCTCCTACAATACCTTGAAGTTTACCATGCAAACTTGGATCCGGAAATAAATGAATCAGAGATGGAACTCAATGACACGATCCAGACAAACTAAAAGATTCATCAAGAGACATTCCTCAGAAAAGAACCTGGATCTGTTGGGGATATCTAGAAATCAACTGAAATTCATTACAGGAGTCCTAATCGGACACTGTGAGCTTAACAAACACATGCATCGGATGTGAATTTCACCCACTCATGAGTGTTGGTTATGTTTCGAAGAGGATGAAACATCGGAGCATGTACTGTGTGAATGTGAGGCCATTGCACAATGCAGTTTCCAGGGCTTTGGCTCATACTTCTTAAACACTGCCACTTCGAAGAAATTTCGTCCAAAAAAAAAGTACTGCTCTTCCTAGGAAGAGTGAGTTTGTTAGAAGAACTCTAATATAAGCGGTGCACAATAAGCCAAAGATGGCTGCAGTGCATAGGCCACTTGCCTAAATCTCTCAATCTTGATAGCCTCATGTGATTGACTTATGTGCTGCTGACCAGTAGTTTCACAAAGCTGGCACATGTATTTATTTTCATTTATTTATTCATTTTTAAAAAGCACAGTTGAGATACAAAGCATACTCCTAGTAAAAAAACAAATTACATGATAAATAAAAGTATTATGGCAAATGGAAGAGAGTGTATATATATCTAGTACTAAACTATAAAAGATATTAAAAAAAAAATTGAAAAAGAGAAAAGAAAAACAAGAAAAAAGAACAAATTATGCATCTACAGCATTGAGCAAAATAATCTAAAGCCGCCATCCTGAAATCCCTCAAGCTCCGTGCGGTGCGCACACCCAAAGGAGGAGTATTCCAAATTCTTACGCCATGAATGAAAAAGGCGCGAATGCTAAACAGTGTATAAACCCTTGGTAATAGTAATAATTGAGTTCGACGAGATGACAGAAGTTCAACGTAATCCTCGAGGTAATCCGGAGCCATATTATTTAAAATTTTATTTGCATATCCTTAGATCAAATCACAACCCAAAACTTGTCGAGAAAAGACTTATATGTGATCATACCTCCGTAGACCGAATATATACCGAGCACAAGCATTAAATGCGACATGAGGAATCCAAATTGCAATATACACAGTCACCATATGTGATTATTGGAACAAACAACACTCCGACCAGACGTTGACGGAGTTGGCATGGTGTGTACCTTGCATGATGCCAAAGTGTTCTTAATCCTTGGTAAACTTTTGAAACCGTAATATCAATATGCTTATGCCAGGATAAACTAGAGTCAACATGCATCCCCAAATTTGTCACTATTTCCGTATATTCGATGGGAATGTTATATAAAAACAACAACGGCAAAGAGGATGTGTCGACGTATCTATTATAAAGAGCAATACTCTGGGACTTAGATGGGTTTAACGAAAGTTTGTTCTCAGCCGCCCAAGCACTGATTCGAGCTAAGTCTTGATTAAATTTAAAAATATTGATAGCCATGTTATCAGCGGGAGAGCATCATCGGCATAAAGTAAAATCGAACAATGTGTAGGGATCAGAACTATATCATTGATGTAAAGCACGAACAACAAAGGTCCTAATATTGATCCTTGTGGTACTCCTGAATAAGTTCTTAATACTGCTAATCTGCGAGATCCGCATACAGAGTGACTTGAATACGATCTATTAAATACGAAAGAATTAAATTTGCTGCAGCGCTACCACAATTTCTGAGTCACAAGCTTTAGAAAAGTCAAGTAAGCATAGTATTGTGAAATTATGTTGTTCAATATTATCAACGAACAGCCTCAATGAGATACAGGAGCAACGAAATTGTATTATGCTTAGATCTAAAATCAGATTGTTGCTTAGCAATCATACTATGAGTGTCAATATAAGTTTTAATTTGATTAAAAAGAAGACGCTCCAATATTTTAGATAAGACAGGAAGAACACTAATAGGCCTGTAATCTTGTGGACTTGTGGGTTTTCGAGTTTTTTTAATTGGAAGTATTTTAAGGAGAAACAAAAAGTAGTAATAGCAGTGTTAAAAATATGCAATATTGGTCTTATTATGAATGGTAGCATTAGTTTAAGAAAACGTAAATCTATATTGTCTATTCCAATGGCATTTGATTTAAGAGATTTAAAAGCAAGAATAACTTCATCAATAGAAACGTTTCTAAATGAGAATTAATTATAGTGACTGGGATTAAATATCAAAAGGTCATTCAAATTTAAAAGGGGGAAATTAACAAAATAGGTGTTGAGTTCATCAGGATCAATATTCGTTGTTTCATTAGATTTTCAAATTATACCAGTTTGTTTAATATTTTTCCAAAGCATATTCGATGGTTGAGACGTGTCAAGTTTATTCTGATAAAAGTTATATTTGGCACTCCGAATAGCCACTGTAGTTAAGTTATGAAGCCTTTTGAAATTGTTTCTTAGTTCCAATCCACCGTTACGTTTCCAAGTATTATAAGCGAAGTCGCGCTCCATAATCAGTTCTCTAATTCTATCAATAAACCAAGGAGAATAAAAACGGCTTGCACAAGAACGAACTGGAACGTATTCATTAAATATATTTAAAATTTTATATTGTTAAAATATTCTACTTGGTCATTGACATCGTGTGTGGAATAAATAAAAGCCCAATCCACCGCGGCTACAGCTTCATTCAAATTTTTCATGTTGACTGGTTTTAGATTCTTAAATGTTAAGTGACGTACAAATATCGGATCTAGTCACCTGAAAGTCCACAAAAGTGGCCAATGTGGCATGATGGTCGCTAATACCGGGTAGAGCAAATAGGCATAACACTATTGCTGTGTTTTTTTTTTACCTCGCTGTGTCGTTGACTGCTGCTGGTGTCGCCCAAATATTTGTGTTGTTGTGTGTCGCTTTTTTTCTTTTTAGCTTTCTTGATTTTGCCTTCAGCATGCAGAATTTTATTTTAGATTTCTGCAACATTCGCGGATTAAGAGCAAATCGGTTTTCGGTGTACTGCCACCTTAACTCAAAAATTCCGGCAATTCTTGCGCTAAGTGAAACCAAGGTCGTTTCTGATGCTGATATTAATCAGTATCACGTCCCTGGTTACAGCTTCGTGCCTCTTTTTTCTCAGCATAGAGGGATCGCAGTTTATATTCGGAATGATGTTGCCCTTACTATTCTACAAGATTTTCCATCTGCCAATCCAGAGTTTAATTATATCTGGATTAGGCTCAAACTTCACAAGCACATCATATACTTCTGTTTCCTTTATCGCAGCCCAAATATGTCTGATGACGACACGGTATCCGTATTTGACAATATCTCCAACAATATTGATCATTTGCTTTCTGTTTCCCCCTCTTCCGAAATCGTCCTGGCAGGCGATTTTAATGTTCATAATATACCGTGGCTCAGACATTCTTCTACCACAAGTCCTGGGGGCCGTTTCGTTGAACTTTTCTGTGAATCATTTAATTTACAACAGCTAGTGGATGCACCAACGCGAATTCCCGATACAGCTGGAGATAAAGCTAATTTACTCGACTTGTTTCTAACATCTCATCCGGCTAAATTTACCACCTCAAACCTGTGCCGCTCTACTTCTCCACCTACAAGTAGGCTTCTTTGGCACTATAAGAATGCTGATTGGGAAAGTCTCAATAAGTATCTTAGAGAAATTGATTGGTCGGTCTGTTTTGCTTCGAGGGATGTTGATGAATGCACATTAGAATTTAGTATCATACTAAATCTTGGCATGCGTGAATACATTCCGTATTCTTACAGCAGCTATAAAAGCGAAAGAGTCTGCCTATCGCGCCTATCAATTGCATCCATGTCCTGAAATGAAACAAGTCTACAAGTCTGCACGGAACACCTGCAAGTCCATTATCCAGAGAGAAAAATTTCTTTTTGACCAGAATATAAGACAAAGAATCTTGGCAAGCCGCAAAGGTAGCAAAGGTTTCTGGTCCCTGGTCAAAACCATCAGGAACAATTTCACCAGTTCCTCTATACCTTCACTACTTAATAATGGTGAAGTGATTGTTGACTCCCTGGATAAAGCTAATATTTTAGCTGCTAGATTCGCTTCAAATTCTCATCTTCCACCAACTTCACAAACACCTGTTTTGCATCGCCCGTGTGAATGTGTACAAGAGCCAATACACGTTCGTACGAGAGATGTGTTCAGGGTCCTTAAGGGGATCAACGTCTCCAAAGCCGCAGGTCCTGATGGTTTTTCGCCCCTGTTAATTAAAAGCTGTGCCTCATCCTTGGCTAAACCTCTGCGCAAACTATTCTACTTGTCTTATTCGACAGGAAAATTTCCAACTCCTTGGAAACTAGCTCACGTTCAGCCTATTCCCAAGAAAGGAGAGGGTAGCGATCCCTCAAATTGCGATCACTTCGATTCCTTCAAAGGTTTTTGAATCTATCATTAACTCAAAATTAATGAAGTATCTAGAAACTAACCATCTCATCAACGATCGCCAATATGGCTTCCGAGCTGGACGCTCATCTGGAGACTTGCTGACCTTTCTGACGGAACGTTGGAACCGTAGTCTTCACAATTTTGGTGAGTCTAAAATCGTTGCCCTAGATATTTCAAAGGCCTTTGATAGAGTCTGGCATCAAGCCCTTTTAGCTAAACTCAAAGCACTTGGTCTCTCCCCTCCTCTTCTATTATGGATTGAAAGTTTCCTATCTAGTCGCCAAATACGTGTTGTATTAGATGGCGTTACATCTGAACCGCATCCCATAAATGCCGGTGTGCCTCAAGGCTCTGTTATCTCTCCAACTCTCTTTTTAATTTTCATTAATGATCTGCTTTCCCTTACTTTCAATCCCATCCATAGTTTCGCAGATGACAGTACTCTTGATTTCGCTTACTCCTTTGACACTCTTGCGGACTCCAGGGGGAACGCCGCATGTGTTAAACCAGATTGCATGATTAGATCATTGAATAACGATCTTAATAGTATCTTCGCTTGGGGCAAAGCGAATCGCGTCGAATTCAATGCATCTAAGACCCAAAGCTGTCTAATCTCATTAAAACAAGATCATAACTTAACCACACCCGTTTCTTCTGATGGAGCATTAATTTCTGATTCACCATCACTAAGCATTCTTGGCATTAATATTTCCAGTAAGTTAAACTGGACAGATCACATCTTCTCTGTTGCCAAAGAAGCATCGAAATGTCTTGGATTTCTGAAAAGGTGTAAGAAATATTTCAGCCCGTCAAATCTAGCGCTCCTCTACATGTCCTACATTAGACCTAGAATGGAATACAACTCCCATATATGGGCCGGGGCTGGTCGCACAGCCTTAGCTTCATTGGATATTGTCCAAAAGAGAGCCTTCAAGCTCATTGGCGATTTGGCAATAACTTGTCATATCGACTCACTCGAGCACCGCCGCAATGTTGGATGCCTTTCGCTCCTTTATCGCTATATGCATGGTCAATGTTCTGATGAAATATCTAGTCTAATCCCTTGTAGAATGATTCCTGCACGCAATACTCGCGCTGCAAACCGCGCACATCCTTTAACCCTTCAAATTACTTTCGGCCGTACAGTAAAATTCCGAGATGCTTTTTTATCCCGAACAGTGCGAATGTGGAACAGCTTACCATCTTCTGTTTTTCCTCCGGCATACAATCTGCGGAAGTTTAAGGGCGACACACATCGGCACCTCCGCCACTCTCCTCACATCCCGTAATCCTTTCCCTATCTCCTTCCTGCCATGCTGTGCTTTGCATCATAGGGTATCCCCTGAGCTTGGCTTAATAATATAAAAAAAAGGAGAGCGACTTCAGTCTGATTGCTTATTTAGTCTACCTGATTTGTGATAATTAAATCAAGTAAACTTGACCCATTAATATGATACCTAGTCGGGTTTGAGTTTATAACACACATAACTCAATGTTGCCTAATTGTGACAGAAACTTTTGCTTCATGCGGTTTTGACTTAAAAAATCAATATTAAAATCACCACAAATAATATTAATGTCAAAAGCTCCCGATAGTTGTATTAATTCTTCATAAAATGGATTAAGATCATTTATTCTGGGTGGTTTATAAACGCAACCTACAAGTAACTTTTTTCCCAAATTAAGTAATTCAATAAATAAGTATTCGGGTCCCAAAAAGTTTCCGTCAGAAAAGGATATAATTCTGCAATTGAGGGTGTTCACGAACATATATTGCAACACCTCCTTCACGTGAATAATTACGAGCATTTCGAAAAAGTCTGCATCCAGGTAAATAAACCATTTGGTCACAGGTATGTATCACAAGAAAGCCATGACTCAGATACCATTATTAAATCAAGTTTAGTATCAGCAAATACAAACTTAAATTCATCAAAATCCGAAAGAAGGCTTCTGACATTAATGTATGAAATACTGAAATTTCCACGCACATCCCCAACAAAATTTAGGATCGAACAGTAATAATCATACAACCAATAACAAATTAAATTTCTCTAATATCGGTGGTTTGAAAAAAAAAGCCGCAGTTGGTTACACTGAAAAGTACCATTGAAAGGACTTAGTTTAATAATACAACTGCGAACCAGTTCACTCCGCACACTACTATCGCCTTTCGGAGATTGTTTAGAGGAAATAAATATTTTTATGTTTTTTTTTGTTTTTAAAGATTTAAATTTAAGTTTTGGTAATCATTACCGCCATCTTACGTCCCCTATCTAATTTTGCATCTTAAAAATTTTAAATAAGAAAAATGTATACAAAAAACAATCTAAAACTATCAATGACAATATAATAACGTCAAGCATCAGCTGATCATTTAGCCTTACTTAAAGTGCATATGTATGTATGTAACAAACCTAAAAAAGAATATAAATCGGACAGATTTATGTGCAGGGCCAAGTGCAAAACAAAGTGAAATTCTTATTTATCGTGGGAATCAGCAAGATCGTCTTTTCTTACATATACGCAATGGGAGTCCCTTAATCGTCTCGGTTACTGATGGTACCTCTATTGGGCTGCTGTCTTGTTGTCTTCTTATAAGAACAAGTCATACATACATACATACATACATGTACTTCTTTTGATTTTGGGCTCGCCCAAAAGAGCCTCTTGAGATAAAGAATGGCAAAAACCATATGACCGACAGACTATAAGAGTTCAAAAAGAATGGACCCAGGAAATCTCTTTTGCAGCATCTTCAGAGATCAGAAAGAATGAAAAAAAAAATGTCCGAAGGTCAATAACAAAGTTTGACGAAATTCTATACGTTAATAGAGTTTTGTGATTTTTAAAATTGTACATCGGCAGCATGTATCTACTACCAAAATGCTGATACTATACTTAATTATGCAATAGGTACCTACACTCATTTAAAATTGTTTCGCACGAAAAAAAAAACCCCGATATAATGCAAAGATTAATTGACGATAGATGAATACACAAAGAAATTTCCAATTAAGACAGAAAATACGCCCGAAATTGCCTTCAATCCAACTGTATGAATTAAGGGATCCTCTTTAGATTTCTATACACCGACACTAATTGGGTAATTATTAGTAACAACGTATTACACCAAAACCACACCATTAAGGATCCTGCGTGCGTAATGTGTTCTCGGCTGTCTTTCATTGATTTGGACTTTCCTCACATTAGTTCTGTCAAAAGGGTGATTTTCGTGCATAGTTTTTTTTTTCTGCAAATTCTTTAAGAATTTATTAAGTTCTTTTCTTTGTTCAAATATAATCCGAGTCGTGATCGCCAGTGGCAATCAATTTAAAGCTTCTTCGAAGGATCGAGATTAGCATACGAAAGCGCGCGGTATCCTTTTTTATTGAAAAATATTTTTAAAGCATGCTTCTTGCATAAGAATTAGAATGACCTCCAATTACTTTTTTGATTAATGACAATTGGCTTTCATCTAAATGTGAGTTTGATACATGAGCAGAATTTTTAGATTTTTGTTAAAAACAAAAAAAAAAACATGCGATAAAATGCGTGAAAATATTTCTTGAGTATTTTTAACAAAAACATTCGCATATTCGGTTGTACAAGGTGTTTGGAAAATAAATAGAATGGATTAGGATGAATTTCTGACGCAGAATTTTATACTCTTCCCACCACCCAACCAAGAATCCCAAAAATGCGTCATTTGAGAAGTAGAATGAGTTGAAGATTTTGTATTTTATAAATTACCCTGTAACTACAGAGTCCTGATATGGGACGACCAGGACACCAAAACTAACTAAACACTTAGAAATACCAAATCAAGGTAATAAACCAACCTTTATGGACGTCATTTGATAGGATGTTATAGACTTAACCCTTAGTAATAGTTTCATAAGCATAAAAATACGTAAACGGTAAGTATCGAACGAGATTTCCAGGTTTGACAATAGAAACTTCATATTTGTCACTTCTATCATACACCGAAAGTGTACAGAATCCCTAAACTAGATATTTTACCGAGAACTAAGTCGATTTCTCCGATAATAGGATTAGCATAACTGAAGAGATAGGCTCAGCCACTACGACGCAGAAACTGTCCTGACTTCGTTCGAATGTAGCTCCCCTACAATGGTGGAACGAACGTTAAGTAAAAAACATCAATCATGGCCTCGGTGGCTCAGTAAGTAGCTTTTCCCAGGAGGCTTAACGTTCAGAGAATTTCCCTCTCTCTGTGGAAGGAAGTGCTAGTGGTTCCAATCGCTAAAAATTCCACTCCTAGCGACGTCAAGGACTTCAGACCTATAAGCTTATTATGTTTTCTAGCGAAGGCACTAGAAAAAATCATGGCAAATCAAATATCCGAGTACCTGGATCGAATGAATTCCCTGAGTCCTTGGCAGTCAGGTTTTCGTCCTTGGCATAGCTGTGAGACAGCTCTCTTAAAAATCACTACGAACATTAGAATCGCTCTGGATGATGACCGCATTGCGCTCTTAGTCTTACTCGATTTCACGAAAGCTTTCGATAGCATTGATCACAAGAAACTACTTAACAAGCTGAACAGCCTTTTTGGATTCGGCTCGCCGGCACTGAAATTAATGGGATGCTTTTTGGAGAAACGCTCACAACGAGTTAAAGTGAACGAAGTTGTTTCCTCTAGGCTCTCTTTTTTCTGTCGGAGTCCCACCAGGGTCAATGCTGGGACCTCTGCTCTTCAGTCTTTTTATTAATGATTTGCCAACTGTTATAAGAAATAGTTCCATTCATCTGTACGCTGATGACGTGCAAATATATCTTGATACCATATGTACAGAAAGTTAAAAACTTAGGCATTGTGTTAAATTCACAGATGGACTGTTGCGACCATATTAAAATAAAACTAGGTAAGATATATGGGGTACTTCAACGACTTTGGTTGTATGCTGACCAGCTCTCCGCAATCCTGCGTATAAGACTGGTCAGGACACTGATATTCCCGCATCTCTCACATTGTTCCAATATTTTCTCAAGACTCGACTCACGGTGTAGGCGTAAGCTCGAAGTTGCCTTCAATGATTCCATTAGGTTCGCATTCAGGCTTCGTAGATATGATCACATTTCTCCCTTTCGACACCGAATCCTGGATTGCTCTTTAGAAACATATTTACAACGCAGAGCATTACTTTTTCTGTACAACTTCCTGAACACACGTAAACCGGCATACCTAAACGAATTTATAAATTTTTTGTATAGTGATAGACATAATGACTTGCTACTGCCTCGCTTCAAATATTTGGTCTTGAAGTCTTCTTACTTTGCTTATATTGTTCGCATTTGGAACGCTCTTCCAGTTTCGATCCAGCGAACGAGCTCGGCCACTTCCAATGACACCCAGAAAAATTATTATTATTATAGTCGGTCGACTGCACATGCTCTAGGATTTTCTTTATCTTTAGTTCTCTTTAGTCTTAATATTTAGTTTTTATGCATTTGTTTTATATTAGAAATAGTGTTATGGATCTTATTAGCTATATAATTATTATTTTCTTTTTCCTCATAATTCCTATTACCATTACTTATATATGCTCAAACTCACGAAATATACTTTTGTTATTCTAGTTAGTGTTGCAAAGTGTTAGTTTAAGTAGTACGAAAGAAAAGACTTTTGTCTTACTATACTGTTCTTAAATAAATACTTACTTACTTACTTGTGCCCCTTCTAAGACGGTATAGATCAACTAACCACAGACCCAATCGATATCGTCAACGATGGGGGTTTTTAACAATAGCAAGTATCTAGCCTTCGACCCTGTGATCGATTATCATAAAAAAAATAAACCTTAGTGAAACTGACTAGCTCAGACTTTAAACTACAAGGCAAGGCGAAAGTGATAATTGTCGCACGCAATAAGTGGTAAGTATGACCAGATAATATCCAGCCTCATACAAAAGACAATTATTTATTTTATGGATGGTATGAGTATAAGCTCTAAGATAGAAGCATAGCAACCTGCATCGTCAAATGGATTGGCAATATGCTTGAGAAATGCTGCATAACAGCTACCATAAACGACGAATCCACAACAATCATAGCCACTAAATGCTGCCCACAAAGCGGAGTCTTATCTTACTTTTATGGCTTTTAGTTGTGGACAAGCCATTAAATCTACTGTTGAAGGCCCAAGGATACGCTGATGACATTTTCATTTGTGGCACATGAAAGTTGAATCAGCTTTACCCGAGCTTATGCAAACTGCTTTTAGCATCGTTACCACATGGTGCCAGAACATGGAATATTGTTAATTCCATTTAGTAGGAAAAGAGTCTGAAGATTCCATCTCCTAAGTTAAATGGAATTGCAATTGAATGTTCCAAAGAAACAAAATATCTAGGAGAAATCTTTGATAGCAACCTTACCTGGAATCTGTACCTTGAAATGATAACTAATAACGCCCCATGTGGGCATTCAACTCACGCCACATGCTTTTCGGGAAAAAGTGGTGTATGAACCCCAAAATTACCGTATGGATCTTCCAGGGCACAGTCAGACCCATATATACGAGGCAAACGTCTGGTGGCCTAAAACATTGTAGGCAACTACCAGGAGAACCTTTGATAGGGTGCAAAATATAGCATGTTTAGGCGCCACTGACGCCTTCACATCGTATCCTTAACGAACACTTGAAGTCATTCTTGGCTTGAAGTCACTGTACCTCTTTATTCAGAGGGAAGCAGCGGCTAGTATGCTTCGAAAGAAAAGGTCAGATGATAGCACTTCGTCGACTTTGGGTAATCTCAATATCTTCAAGCAGGTCAACATTAAGGACCCAGATGCTCCAACAGATAATAAACCAAAAAACTTTACTTTGAAACAGTTTACCAGGTAACCATTGATGAAAGAAGTCAAATACTAAACAGTGGGCTCCAGTTCCTGCGACGGGCCCAAGTATGGTATGATAACGGATCGCATTCCGAAAGGATGGCAACAAATGTGCAGGGGGGTTGACCCAGAAGTGGAACTATACATTCTGCTTGGTGCCTCACCTTCCATTCTTTAGGCTGAAATCTATGCTATAGAGGTTGGGGCTTAGAAGATATCCTCAAACAGACGTCAATTAACTTGGGACCGCCATTTTATGGTAGGGCTCAATTAGGGCTAATTTAATGCCACTTCCGCGAATTTAGTACTTTTTAAAAAAATTCATGGATAATCCAACTTTATTAAAAGATAGGACCACCACTACCGAGAATGGGTTAAATAGTATTGTTACAATAGTGTACACTGCATAATATTTTAGGGCTCAATTAGGACTAATTTAATGCCACTTCCCCGACTTTGAAGTTCTAGTACCTACTTTAAAAAAAATCCGCGGATAATCCAACTTTATTAAATGAGTTTTGGGATTCCACGAAGCAGCGGTACAATAAATATAATATTTTTTTTTATGTATATAAGATCTTTATTAAACGTTATAAATTGACTCTTAAAATTAAAAAACAAACAAAAAGTGGCTCTGTAAAAAGGAGAAAAGGCTCTAACTGACTAATATAAAGATAACAATATACAAGTCAATAGGGACAACAAGATAAACTAACATTTAAAGGCACAAAAAAGCACAAACTAAAACAATGTTCTCAAAAGAGACGATATATACGGTTACAAAAATTTTGGAAAATGCCTAAAAGATGAAAAAAAAAAATTTCACTTGTCCCTATTTTGACATAGTGGCATAGTGGCAGTTCCAAGGAGTTCCAAATTTCCAAAATAAACTAATAAAAATTTCCCTAAACGAGCGAATTTCAACATAAAATTTTGTAATTTAGAACCGAGACCGAAACCGAGTTAGAAAAATCGAACGAACGAAAAAATTTAGCCGGTACCGTTATAGAGTCCCGCGAGGGCCGCCTGTAGTATCGTAGACCTCTACAAACTGCCCTCATCATCCATCCAGCTTAGCATCTCTAACAGAGTGCTTGTCCTTCCCACAGCATGTGCAACGATTTCTAAGCGGGGACTAGTGTTGCAAATGCTGTGGCCTACTATCACCAGCGAAAAACAAGAGCTCCATCCTGCACCGACGATAGTGGTTGCCATGTGCAGTTGAATGTGTCTGCGTTCGTTGCCAGGTATTCGAGACTTAAGCATCTCTTCAACCTGTCAACGAAGTGGCGCTTAAGTGCGTGTCTTCGACTCTCATGTAGTACAGGTGAATTGTAGATTTGGCCAGTGTCAACACAAAGCTAATCAAACAATTCACTCGACTACAGACCTTTGGTCCCCATAGAAACGATGTCCTAGTAATGCCGAAATTCGGCTGGATCAACTGACACATACCGCGCACGAGATCCATTAGACCCTGCAAAGCCGGACAAGTGAAGAACCTGTGAAACAGGGTGCCTTCACTAGCACAAACTGTGCAAATCCTCTGAACCCGCCGGTCAATATGTGACAACTGATTAGGATGCACAAGACTGTGATGCAGCAATTTGAATGCTACATGAGCATCTTTGAAATTAGAAGGATAACTGTAGACTACTCTGTAAGTTATCCCTCCCATCACGCCCATATTCACCCCGAGGTGTGTTCGCCATCTGTTGTATCCTGTATACTCCGGAGGTCTTATTGACATAAGCACGTCACGGAGCACACGTGTTGTAAGTGTGCTGAAAAGTGTGTGTTCAGAACGAAAGCATCTTCCAACTTAGTGCCAGGGTCACTGGTCCCAAGTTGGCGAAATCTCTCCCGCGCAGAAGCAGCCAGGTCGTGTTGTTGTGCAGTGTTAGTGTTTATTCGACAGTTTCCAGAGATATCAATAATATCTCCGAGAACCGTCAGTGTATGCGTGTCAGCTTCAAAACCCCGAGCATTACTGAACACTGAATCTATTAATTCAGGATTAAACCTGATTGGAATCGATGCGAATTGCGTGTACCGTAGAGCATTCCACTTAAAGTGAAATGCTGGCCTGATTCTACCCCAGGTCTGAATCGTTGAGATTAGATCCTGTGGCCAGTCACGAGGATAAGGTGGTCGAACAGAGACTAGGTAGTAATACTCTCCTTGCCGATCCCTCCCAGTACATTCACCCACAGTTGAGAAATCAAGCTGTCTCTCTAGCAAAACACTCTTTGGAATGCACGCACTTGGAGACACCTCGATTTCACAACCAAGTTAGTGAGACCTAATCCACCTATCTTGACTGGCAGACAGAGCGTGCTTTCAGCAACCCATCGTCTTCCGCACCAAAAGGCATCTATCGCTTTTGCTTGAAGAAGACCTACGAAGCCTTCATCAACCGTGTCACACTCGTCCATCGGGTAATCAAATAGTTTATAACGACTGACCTACCCATTAAGGATAATGGAAACAGTCGACTACGCCATGAGTTTACAGCTCTAGAGAGTATCTCAAGAGCGATGCGGCTATTATTTGATTTACTCTCGCGTCAGATATACACACCTAAATACTTCAGGCAAGTATTAGTCCATTGGATGTTCAGTGGAGTATCTGTACGATCTCTCCACCTTTCACAGCACAAGCCTTGACTCTTACTAAGGTTGATTTTAGCAACCGCTATACGTTCGTACTGTTCGAAAACAGCACGAGCGACCGGAAAAGTTTCATCTCTTGTCACGAAAATAGAAAGGTCATCCGTATACGCCAACATAAGAGGCCTCACATTGGTGTATGGCAGATGAACTGAATACTGTCCGAGCATTCGACGAAGATTCACCAGTAGCGGCTCCAACGAAAGATCTTAAAGCATACCTGACAATGGACAGCCCTGTCTGATACTTGAAACCAGATAGGAGCCCGAACTTGTCCTTGATGCTTAATCAAAATCGCTGAATCTCTATACAGTTTCCCAACGATATCGAGCCACCTGGGCGGAAACCCAAATGCCTCGAGAGCAGTCAAGAGATACTCGTGCGAGACGCTATCAAAAGCCTTTTGTTGGTCTAATGAAATCATGGCCATTTGTGCACCTGTCTGTTCATGGTAGGCAAACAAATGCAACAAAATACACGTTTACTATCTTGATATTTTTGTCTTGAATAATAATAATATTAATAATATAATAATATAAATAAAATATCAGATGTTTTCAGTTTGTATTTGACGAATTCGAAACTAGAGGTTTCTCATCTTAGGATGTATAATTTTATAGTAAAAACCATATTACTGCAAGGCTCAGTATGGTCATTAA
Source organism: Dioctria linearis (assembly GCA_963930735.1). Classification (NCBI taxonomy): domain Eukaryota; kingdom Metazoa; phylum Arthropoda; class Insecta; order Diptera; family Asilidae; genus Dioctria; species Dioctria linearis. Next base: position 273,308,522 of record OZ005741.1, read on the forward strand.
TTAATAATAATATGTTTTGATAAAAAAAGATGTTATTTCATGTAAATTATTTAATATAAGCGCCGACCTCTTCGTCATTATACCCCGTATGTGGGACATAGTGACGAACTTAAAATCCATAAAATGTTGCCAGTCCATTTCTATATTATGGTGTATGTGTAAGTAATCAATTATTTGGAAAGGATTTGTTTGCCCTTAGTTTCGTACCGGATCGTTTAAAAGGAAACACGTATTCATTTACCTACAGTTTTCGGTAAAGCGGCTTGTGTACTAAATATTCTAAAAAAGTATAATTTTTTTGTACAGCCCTGTACTTTCCTAGGATCATATTCGTCATTGCATACTTTTTTTCATTTTCATGCTGGATTTAATGCAACGGTAACAACAAAGAAAATTTGCGATATTTATAAAGATTTATTGAAGGTTAACAAGACGTGTCCACGTTGGTTCAGGAGGTTTGCTGCCGGTGATTATGACCACTGTGACATGCCTCGAAGTGGATGACGAATTGAATTTGCTAATGACAGCTTAAAATCACTAGTGGAATCCGAGATTTATTATAAGTACAAGAATTATCGAGAAGACTTGAGTGCACATGGTCGACTATTCAAAGGCACCTACACAAAATTGGAAAGGTACATATAGTAGAGATATTTCTGTCCGGAACGAACGGATCCATACAAGGAATGAACGGAATTAGTAGAGCTGTCGTTTACTCGTTCCTATGTTTAAACCAATTTATGCAAAAGAACTTAGGTACTGATCTGAGCACATTAAACTACGCCTTTTCTGAATGCATATTTTAATTTAATTTTACTCGTACACCCCTTAGAACATTTCAGAATCATAAGAATTCGGGTACCATATAAATTTAGCGTAAGTATATGAATGATGCCAAAATTACCTCTCTTGACTCAAAAGGTAGTATGTTGTCAATGTTCCGATGAAATATCTAGTCTGATCCCGTGTAGAATTCTTCCTACATGCAATACTCGCGTTGCAAACCGCGCACATCCTTTTATCCTCCAAATTACCTTTCGCCGTACAGTAAAATTCCGTGATGCTTTCTTATTCCGTACTGTGCGAATATGGAACAGTCTACCATCTTCTGTCTTCCCTCCGGCATACAATCTAGGGAAGTTTTTACATAGGTATCTAAAGAGCATCCCAATGAGGAATTTCTATAAGCAGAGACGTGATCGTGACGTCTTAAACCATAAACAAAACGCACGCAATCATTATAAGCTACATTTAATTTACGACTGCACACAGAGTCAAGCCGCGAATGAATTGTACTACAGAAAGTGAAATGTGGAATTAGCAGTGCCTTAACAAGCTTTAGCTTTAACTCAACCTGGAGCAGGCTACTCGACAGACGAAGCAATCGAAGGCCGCCATAAATGAGGAATTAACATGGTCGCAACACTCAAATTTACTATTGAAATAAACACCAAGATTCTTAACCTTGCTCGCATATGGCAAAAGTACTCCATTAAGATGTATAGAGGGAAGATCTGAAAACTCCAAGTCTCTCCTGTAAAAAACCATACAAGAAGATTTCAGGGGATTCAACAAGGTGGTGGCCCAATCAAGGATATTTATTAAATCACGGTTTTCTCGGTATATGCAGTCCTCAATTAACCCAATTGGACGAGATGGATATATTTGAACATCGTCAGCATACATGTGAATGTTCACGTCTTCAATAATATCAGGGAGATCATTTATGAATAAGCTAAAGAGAAGCGGTCCCAGAATTGAGCTTTGCGGAACACCACATTTAACCTTAATCCACATCGATTTAGCGTCCCCGACTTTGACATGGTGAGAGCGATTTGAAAGGAAGTCTGAAATCATTCTAGAAGATGAATGAGAAAAATTATACATTTTTTGATGTTTAGTGAAGTCGAGGAGTACCAAACCTGTTAACAAATCACTGGCAAGTGAATTGCGGATATCAGTAGATACTTTCAACATGGCAGTTTCACTGCTGTGGCCAGAACGAAAACCGGACTGCCATTTCGAAATGAGCTTATTATCCGACACATACTGGAGAATTTGCGTGCTCATAAATTTCTCTAGGATTTTACTAAGGTAACATAGTATAAGCTTATTGGCCGATAATCAGAGACTGATTTTGGTGCAGAGGATTTAGCCAAAGGTATAACAACTGCATTTTTCCATATTTGAGGAAACACAGAAAATGTAAGACAAGAGTTAAAAATATATACTAAACTGTCAAGAATTAGAGGCAACAACAATTTGAAAAATGATGGAGAAATATCATCTGACCCTGTGGCTACGGATCTAACGGACATGCATGCCTTGAAAACCTCTTCATAAATTCTGATAGCTGTGTATAATTTAGGAATGTTTCTTTTTTTGTTTTTACATTTTCAAGGGATAACAACAAAATGGCTGATATTGGAGGAACAAAATTATTTTTCTATCAATCTTGTGTATGTAATTTACCTGCAAAGTTTCGTATTAAAATTCCATTTATTGTTTTTTTTTTTTTAGATTCTGTCTAATCTGCCACGATTGACCGAATTGGCAGAAAATTGGTTTCCAATCACTTTTCGATGGTTCAAATGTAATGAATCTATTTCTACCATTTTTAATTTTTATAATTTTCAAATCGTAGAGGGCGATGATTATGAACTCTTCATTTACAAGAATAATTTTTAAAACGGGGTATAAACAGCGATACTAGACGTACGATAATTCTCGTACATGTACGAGAATTTCTACTCAAGTACGATGTACGACGGGGCAAAATATATTCTCGTACGCAAAAGTACGAGAATTTCGGCCTCAAATATTTTTCAATCAGAATTTCCACGTGTGGCAATACTACAAACAAAGAGCAGTAAAAGATAGTTTAAAAAACCTAAGCAGAGAAAACCAGAAGCCCCGGAATATACAAGAGAGCATAGCGGCCAACATTACATACTTTTTCTCTTATATTATTGCATTTAAATGTACACAGCTTGGATTTGGTTCAAACACGATGATTTCCATAAATTTGTTGTACATGTTATTATTTTTTAACACCATTAGAAAGAAAACATATTGGGCTGCAAAATGTTATAACTTCATATTTATGTGGGAGCGATAGTTTTAGGCTCTAAGGCCTGTTTGAAATGAAATCATAGTTCTTCTTTCATGATAAACTCTCTTAAAATTAAAGGCATACCAATGGAAACATACTGGGCTTAGGCTGTGAGTCTGCAAGCAAGAATATCGGAGAATATAACTCCATTACCAGTCGTCTCCGCCAAGAATGCCAGGGCATATTCTTAATGAAGTGCGTGTGCCACTCCTTGAATCGGACCTCAAGTGAGGCATGCAAGGTTCTGCCACGCGGATGTGAATATTTAGCGAGAAACGTCTTCTCCTATTTTAGACTGGCTCTCCTTTCTACTTGCAATAGAACGAATTCTAGAGCAGTGGGATGCTCTTCGCCTCTATTTCACAGATATTTGGATGACTGAACCTACACTTGCGGCTGAACAAAATTTCAATGCCCTCCAATACCCATTCATGAAATGATACTATAGCTTTCTAGCTTGGGTGTTTCCGAAAATTACCTATATATGAATGCATTCTTTCAGCCGATATCGGTTATAGTCACAACATTACATGACAAAATGGCAATAGCACACCGAGAACTTCTCTCCTCGTATATGTAGCAGGACTATGTTGCTAAGACGAACCTTGGGGGGAAATCAGACCGGATGATACTAGTAGATTCCTACGTTTGGAGTCCACATATATGGGAGTCGCTGTCCTGGAAGGTCTGAAGAATCCCGAAGTGATGGCACGACCTGATCTCATAATTTATTTCAGGGAAAGTGCCGATACTCTCGGCAACAACTATGCGTAGATATAGAGCCACGTTTTCCTTTTGAGGATGAATTACTGGTGGCATTGCCACTTTTAAATCCTGACAAAGCTTAATCAGCCAGCTAAGGACTGAGACCCTATCGCTCATTTTTATTTTATGTGACCTGTGTCCTAGGGCAAAGTCGTCAGACTCTAAGAAAAGGCAGCAACTAGATGATGAGTGGCGACTTCTTCCTTTGGACCAATTTCCTCCACACATCTCCAAAGAAAAGAAAGTTGACATATTTTGGCACAAGCTTGCCCAAATCCGCACTGCTGATGAAAATCAGAAATATACAGCTCTGCCTCAATTTGTGCTACTATCCGTGCTGACTCTCCCACATTCCAATGCCGATACCGAGAGTGTGTTAAAACACAGTCGAAATTGCTGCTTTGTGTTCAAACTTACCACTCAAATGAAAAGTCGGATGACGTCGGCTGTTATGTACCAAAATTAACCTGCTACTGGAGCGCGACCTGATGATGAAAATTTGGACCAAAATAGTGACTCGGACCCAGATAATCACAGCTTTATCTAGATGTCTGTTATGTGTCTTATTTTAACACGTTGACATAAATGACGTCTATAGCCGTCCAACGCTAGTGCTTACAGATGCAAATGACTGCTATAGCAATCCTATATTCTTAGCATTCTAAATAAATGATTAAACTGTATATCAGTGTTAAATCCATTTGTTTCATATTTCTTCAATCTTGTTCTAAGAATGAATCATGAAATATTTGTTAATAATTAATATAGTCGTCTTTTCAGTTATTCTCAGAATTAGAAAGAGATTGCAAAAAGGGTATATAAGATAATCAAACAAACATTTGGCAGCAACTTACATGAATTTTGTTGATGAGGATCTCTCCCCGAGGCGCCTCTGAGATGTTCCACTGTGGCACTGGATTCTAGCTAGCCGGTCTTCAAATATAGGCGCCCAATGTGTGACTCGACCCACGACCCATGAAAGCATTTCCTATGAATAATGCCAGGCGAATGAGACGGATTGTCCAGGCCGATTTGATCTACTTGAAGTGTGGCGAATCGGAGACACATCCCTGAAGTCCCATCAATCTTTGATCAGACCTCGACATGATTTTCCGTGCCGGTAGTCAGAGGTGTACCGACAAGCTGGTAACCTAAAAAATATAGGCGGCCAGTACCCCTCTGCCTTCTTTCACCGAGATTAGCCGAGGGAATCCCGCGGTCAGTAACCTAACCAACTGATCGCAAAGCTTTCCCAGCCCTAACATCTCACTCTGATCTCCGACCGACGCTTGTTCAAGGGTGTGCCGCCAAGGCGTCGTTGAGGTAGCGACGTGCCAGATTTTCTGCCTGAAATTTGCAAAGGCTTTATGGAAGTGGAATTCCTACGACAACCTATCTGCCGTGGGGTACCATGTCAGAGGGGTTCTGGCGCACTGTCAGGCGAGGGATTAGGGTAAAACGTGTCTATTTTCCAAAAGGTATGCCGACCGCTAGGCTGAGAGGGTCCTAAGCGGCACATCGGCATCCTGTAGTTACCAGTTAAGCTGGCTGGATGCCTTATAAGGGCTACCAGGATTGAAATTTGCATTAGACCTACAACGTCCCAGAAATATGGATATCACGGCCTCATGTCCTTGGCGTGATAGACTTCTAACGTTCTTCCCTGAAGATCTTCAAGCTCATATAAGGAGTTTCCTTTCTTTGACTTAACCCGACACTTCACAAATTTACGTCCTAATTTAGCACTGGTCTGCTGCTGGAAATTGCTTCGGGTAAAATTCCGTCTGTACACTTCTTGACCCACTTTGAAACTAACAGGCTTCGCTTTAAGATTATAAGCTTTTGAACCCTGTTCAAACGCATAGTTCATATTTTCCTGCACTCTCGCACGGATCAATCTTAGTTTGTCTTCAGCATCTACTCTTAGAGGTTCATTAGGAGTTCCAAGGTTCCTAAGGATTTGATAGGAACTCGCATAATCAATCATCTGCTTACCGAAAAGTATCCGGTAGGGTGGCAAGCCGGTTTCTTGGTGGATTAAAGGTTCATTAGGAGCTCCAAGGTTCCTAAGGATGTGATAGGAACTGGCATGATCAATCATCTGCTGACCGAAAAGTATCCGGTAGGGTGAGAAGCTCCTGAGGGAGCTAGGTATGTGGCTTAGCTTCTCATCACACTTAGTGTGACTCCTCTGGATGTATGCCGTAATCCCTGCCAATAGAGACCTGTTCACTCGCTCTGAGGCGTTTGCTTGCGGCGGGTAGACTGCCGTTCGCAAGTGTTTGACCCCATACCTATCCAGTAATTTGGCGATCTGAGCCGAGCAAAACTGGACTCCATTGTCAGAGACTATCGTCTCCGGAACTCCGAGCACATGAAATATTTCTGTCTCGATGAATTGACATACATTAAGAAGGTCAGGAATTAGTAGTATGCAGACATTTCCTTTCGCTGACCTGGGATATGGACTTAGAAAGTCGACATACAGCTTTTGCCATGGTCTTTCTGTCACAGACTGAACTCCCATAGGTGGTCTAAAAGTGGGCTTCTTTTTCCTGAATCGGATCGCCAGTTCTCGGAACAGTCCGAATATAGACGAAGCCATCCCTGACACAGAAGTTGATTTAACTTTCTGCCTCAACTCCTCGTATTCCAACGAGTTGAAATATGGGGAGCTAAGTTCAACTTCCGGACCAGGATCTTCAGATGGTGAGAAGATGTCACAGTGGATTCGTGACAGAGCATCCGGGACGACGCTCAAGATTCCTCTTCTGCGTTCGATGGTGAAGTCGAAACCTTGAAGCTTCAAACTCCACCGAACAAGTCTTTTGCTGAGGTCCGTTTGAGATATCAGCCATTTCAAGTTCGCGTGATCAGTCACTATATTAAACGGAATAAGTTCTATGAAGGGCCGAAACTTCTGTACACTTAACATCGCTGCTAACCATTCCTGCTCTGTGACTCTAATTTCGCTGTGCTGAATTCAACTTTTTGGAGAGGAGCAGAGGTAAGTTTCTGTTTTAACAATTCCAGAGACGTCTGGGCTTCAGGTGTCCATTGGAACTGATTGGGATTTTTCAGAGCGTCTGTAATGGAGGCAGTTAGATCAGCATAGTTCGGAATGAATCTTTGATACCATCCCGCCATACCTATAGTAGGCGTCGGGCCTGCCCAACAGTTTTAGGTGACGGATAGTTTTGTGTTTATAAAAATATATTTATTTCATTTTTACTAAATTATTCTCAACAAATATCGTTATGGTCTTTACAGCTAACAAGACGTCTATAGACGTCTTTTGTGTATCAGTGCAAATCGAAGCTATTAAAAACAAATGACGGCTATAGACGTCCAAAATTTTTTAGGAATATTTGGTGGAAAATACATTAATTTTATTCTGTAAGTATGATATCTTGATCGAACTCCCCAAGAACCAACTAATTAAAAAAAAAAAAAAAAATCGTTTTTGTCGTCCATCACCGATTTGAAAGTGGGCGTCAACGTGTTAAGATCAAGACCAAAACTATACACAATTTTAATACAAAAATTATTGTAACAAATTTATCAACTAAAACTTTTTTAAAGATATCCATTATTTGTAGGTACTATAAAAAAAACAAAAATACTACTAAAATGTCGCCAGTTTTAATTTAGCCGCAAATTTCTCATTAATTTTGCGATAAAACTAGCATACGAGAATTTTTCACGACGTACAAAGTTTTTGCAAAGTTAGTACGAGAATCCAGCTGTTGCAGTCTAGCAGCTCTGGGTATAAATAAAAACCTTAATTCACTCATTTTTCTAACTATAACCAAATAGAAAATTCTTGAATTCAAAGCTGTTGTTAAAATAATAATTCGGAAATCCCCGCTTTAGAAATAATCAGTTTTATAAATGAAAAGCATAAAATTTTGACTAAAACACAAAATAGCATTGTAAATTTACACTTTTTACATTTTCTTTACTCAAGTTATTTTACTTTTCTGTTTATTTATGATTTTATTTAGTTAATACAAAAAAAGAAAAGAGATAATTAATTTTGTGTACACTTAACTAGAAATAAAATATATTTGAACTGGGGAATTTACAACATTGATTACAATCATTGGCCATCATTATTATAAATATTTATAAACGCAATGAGATTTTCAAACGTGTTTTTTTCTTTCTGTTTGTAAATTTAAATAAATGCAAATATACTTACACAAAGTAATGGAAATCTCTAAGCTAAACGCATTCTTTTTTAGATTATTTTTGAAAATTTATTCATTAAAGAAATTAGAAAAATAAAAAAAGGTTCTAACTGTGAATAGCAAACGAATACATAATATAGGGAAGGTATTTTTACACAAAGAAAAATACTTTCTTATATACAAGCTACCAACCAATGGCTCGTTACCTAAATAGAACCCCAGATACATATTTCCCCCCCGTAACATATTCTCCACCTTCCGTTAAATGCATTTACAAACCTTTCCTCTCCTTAAGTCGTAGCACGTTTAAACTTACCGAGATCTCGGTGGTGGCGTTATACATATTATTGTCGTCGGTGTCTTATCGGTGTATGCGATACCTACCTACCTACCTATCTACTATACATTCATTCATTTCAAAGTGGTTGAAAGTTAAAATTCCCCACAACCTGTTTAGAAAGAATATATACCTGTGGGGCCATCTAGTAAATGGGGAGAGTCAGCGACTTTAAACGGTCGGTTTTGTTTGAATTGTGGCCGTTACAGATTAACATACATTTCACTCCCTTCTTGCCCTGTTATGAGCTTAAATGTAACGTTCGTCGTCGTCGTCGTAGTCGTTGTCGTTGTTGTCGTCAAGAAAAAGTTCGTTAAAATTCTCCTTAAGTGTATACGAACGAGACGTGAACTCGGTGTGAGGTGATAAAAAGTCAAAATGAAATTTTTGATTGAGCTGAAAGATTACCGGGGCGCGGTGTTGTTGATTTTATAAATAGCAATCTTTACAGTGCGGTTTAAGTGGCTCAATATTGTTTGGGTAGTTCTGCCGACGTTATCGAGAGAGGAAATTAAGTTTGCTTACAAGATTCAATCAAATTCAATAGTGGTGGTGGCGGCTTGGAAAAAATATTGATTTACTTCCTGGGAAAAAAATAAATCGGTTTTATCGCACAAAAAAAAGCAAACAAAAACAACAGCACAAGAATCTTGAAGATAAATTAGCTTCTGGACAAAAAATAATTTTTTTTATTATTAAATATGAAAATGATTCGAGTAGGTATTTGCCATTTAAAAGCATTTGTAATGGTATCATCATCATCTCTATTAAATCTTCCGCATATACTGCGGTATTAAAAAAAAAATTCATCTATTTCTTGACATCAATGGTATATAGTTAAAACATCGATTGAAATGACTGTTAAGAGTATCGGCACCATCTTACCATCATTTTACAGAAATTATTTATTTAAATTGTATTCAAAAATTTTCAGAGGAATGAAACGGAAAGAAAACTTCATCTATACTCCATCATAAATTGATGTTTCCACGGATTCAATTTATCCCACTAAAGTATTCATATTGAGTGACTATAGATTTTATGCAATATATAACCTTAACGTCCCTAATGTCACATCTCAAAAAAGCATCTATATCATCCAGTACTGATTTGATTGAAAATTACAAAAGACGTCATAACATTAGCCATGAAAGTATTACTGAAACACCTGTCTGTGCCAGAATCCCCAAGATCTTGTAAAAAGGACCTACTCGAATTCTTTAAAAAAAAAAAAAGGAAATGGTAATTACAGTAGTACAGGAAAAGAAACTCTGGAGCTTCTTGCACAGAAACATTTTCCAGGATATGTAGTTTGAACCGGACGAAAACAGTCCGACTCCAGCAGATGATTATCGTCCCAGGAGAGATGAATTGAGCGCCGCCGCTGCTAAAATCTTCACACCACACTCAATTAAATGGGCAATAAGTTCATTTAAACCATACAAAATACAGGGTGAAAACATAATCTTCCCCGCTCTCCTTCAAAGTGGATTGGATGAGCTCATACCAATCCTGATCAAAACCTTTAGAGCAAGTTTTGCATGGGGATATATCCAAATTGTGGAGGGAGGTGCCTACGAGGCCAGTCCAAGACGCGCAAGTTCGTCCGCTTTTTCGTTTTCACTAACATCTCTGTGACCAGGCACCCAAAGAACGAGTACCCTGTTACACTGAGAGAGGGAGTTCAAGGTCGTCTTACACCCCAGTACTAGATTGGAGGTTATGAAGGGTCTTGATTTGACAAGGCCTTGAAAGCCGCTTGATTGTCCGAGCAGATGACAATCTCCTTATTCTCAGTGTCTGAGTCAAGGAGGTACCTTCACACTTAAGAATGGCCTTGACCTCCGCCTGGAAGACCGTTACATGGCTTTCCAGGTGTATGGCAAGCTCCAAATGAGACTCCTCACAGAAGACGCCCGCTTCAGATTTGGAGCCGTCTGCATAAATTCTATAGTGTCTATTAATGGGTGGAGCACAGAGTGTGCTGCCCATTCCTCCCTAGATGGGATTTTCGTATTAAACTTAAGCATGGTCTCGATGAAGTGGTCACTCTCCCTGAGATGGTTGTAACCTAACAGACTATTTTTTATCATGCCCAAGGTAGGGTTGAGAAATTAGATAGCGTGTCTTTTTGGAGATTTTTCACCTATGGCTGGCTTCGCCCCTCCAACTTGAAGGTTAAGTATACGTGCGGTTACTTACACTTTTTCTATATTTAGATGTCGCTAACTCTGTAGAGCGTTGTCGAATTGAACAAGTAATACAATTTTTGTTTGTTTTGTTACATAATTACATAATTTACGGTAGAAACTTTTTTTACTTACAACCGCCTTAGTGGTGTGGGGTAGGGGGTCATTGGACGCCTTCGTGAATAGAATCGAATTATAATAAAAAAATTTTACTTCCGAAATTCCAAACTTTCGTACAAACAGAGTTGCATACATCCCAATACCACATTTAGATTTTGGGAGCTCCATTCTTTTGAAATTAATCATTAGAAGTCCATTTCTAAAGGGTTTTTTTTTTAATACAACATAAATTCTATTGATTGATTGATTAAAAATTTATACTTGCAAAAGACGCAGATTTAGACTTGAAATTGGAGATTGTCTTACATTGTTTTCATGTATTATTTTTATTTTGATTTTAATTGTAATTCCTATTGGTAATCTTCTTGCCCCTGATGAAGCGTTGAAATATAACGCGAAACGTCGGCAAAAAGAAAAACTTTTATTATTATGCCATACCAGCTATAGGAAATATATAATTCTTAGAGTTACTACAATTGCTGACTTATATTTTACAATTATTTTCTAACTATTTGTCATCCAACCACTCCTTAAAGGGGGGGGGGGGGGGGGGGGTGTGCATCACCAATTCGGTTTCATCTGAGCGATATAAAAAAAAACAATATAAAAATAAATTTCATTGATTAGTCGTTCTCAAGTTGTCGAATGAGTGTAGAAGGGCAGGCAAGGACGATTATTTAATTTTTTAGCCAACAAGGGTCCGAAACCAGTGCCTAGGCGAATTTTTGTATTTTCACAATCCAAAGGAAAATAGTATGATGAGATTTTACTAATTTATACATGAAAATAGAAATACGGAAATTTTTCACATTTTTAATGATGTTGCCCCTCTAACTATGGGCGGATATTTTGCCAAACATATTTTGGTCCACATTGGTTAAATAACATTTCCTCGCTATATCGTAGTTGGCTTGTCTCATCCGACTGAACAACAATATAATGCATGCAATTTTCAATGATCAAGAAAAATGTAATTTTCATCGAAAACCAACTTCTGGCTTATTTTGACGAAAAATTTCAAAAAGATAAGGTTTGCGCTCAAATAGTGACACACTACAACCAAAACAAACTCAAAACCCAAATCCTAAAATTTGATTTTTGTACTGGAGACGATTTCCAGAATTCGCTGGTGAAGGCAATACAATAAAATATTGTTATCGTGAGATCCTTTCGAATTGAGAAGCTGTGACTATAACAGATACTGTTTGGATATTATTTGTGATGGAAAATCTTTATTCGAATTAGGTCCAGAATATTAAGATCCGCCAAGCTGGTATTGGTTGCACAGCCGTTGTTGTATTCGAAATTTTTTTGGAAATTGACGACACTCAGTATCAACAATTTTGCCTGCCAATGAAAAGATAACGATAACGTTCAAACCATATAAAAAACTGTTATGATTATCGCGACTATAAAAAAGATGGACCTAAGCAAATCTATTCATAATTTAATTTAGCTTATCCGGAGTTGTATTAATGCAGAAGCGATATATATACATACATATGTATCTAGTATCGAAAAAAAAATCGTGATTTATGACAAAATATACATTTTTTTCCAACAATCTATGTATAGTTTTATCTGAACAAATTCTAGTCAAATTTTCTACACAGACCACATTGCAAAAGGTCACTGTGACCTTAGATAGGTACATCATGTTTGATTTTTGAACGGTATTTAACACTGTAAAATAATAAACTAAACAAATAACTTTAATATAATATTTTATTTTTTAAGATCAGCATGGAATCATTGTTAATCGTTTCGGCAAATCACTTGTTGTGGCAATAATAAATACCTGCGGAGTTCCTCAAGGCTCAATACTGGACCACCTATTATTTTCTTTATTTTTAAGCAATATATCTGGTTTATTGCTGTTGTTTCTTAATTTACTATCTATCACCTGAACATACATATGGCTGACAGAAATTTAGTTCAAGTCAAGTAATTTGAGCTAATGTTCAAGAACATTAGACTGTGCTAAGTATATCTTTGGATTGTCTTTGAAATCGAACTTCATATTTTAGAAAATTATTTCTCCCAACATATCTAATTTTTTTTAGTATTAGTCTCTCCCTATATGAGGCCAGAATCTGTACCACGCAGAGTTGAAGATTTCATTTTCTCCCCAAAAGAATTCTCCAACTCTCCTAAGAATTGTTGGAAAACTTCTTAATTCGTTTTTAATAGCAAAACATTGAAACCCTTTTAGTGCAGTTCTTAGCTAAGAAGTAATTATAATCAAAATTGCAGAATAACTACTTTCAAAATTGTCAAAATTCCAATTTTTCGTGATACAAATTGTAAATGTCAACTGCTCTTATTCAAGATACGTAAAGAGACAGAAGCATGACTTTAAGGAGAATATTTTTTATTTTTTACATTATTAAGTGAATTGTATTTTCTTTATTATATTGCAAATCAAACATTCCATATTATACGAATTGAGAAAATAACCGAACATTTTGTATTACGTGCCAACGGACAATATTTAGTGATATGATGTTGGCAGCAGTGCCTTGCGCATAATCTCCTTTGTAACCGCGTGTTTTTTTGGATTGTTGATATCTCGTTTAGTTTTCGAGATATTGTTATGTGAGTACAACGTGTTTAACTGTTAGTGGCGTCTTTTGAAATGTGCGATTTTCTGGAGCAACCATTAAACGTAAATTTTTGCGTGAAACTAGGAAAAACTTTCATAGAAACATTTCAAGCCTACTGCGATGATGCTCTGGGTCGTACGCAATGTTACGAATAGTTTTCACGATTGAAAAGTGCGTCATCAGTCAATTGAAGATGATCCTTGACCAGGAAGACATTCCACTTCAACCGATAACGTACACGTTCAGAAAATCAACGATATGGTGCATGCAAATAACCGATTGACTGTCAGATAAATTGCAGAAGTGGTTAGAATAATGGCAAGACGTTTTGCAACGGTTACGTGAACAAATCCGTATAAAAAGAGACCACAATTGCGGCGAAACAACTCAATGTTCGTGCACCATGACAATGCGCCTGCACATTTAGCTTTATCAATTCATCAGTTTTGTACCAAAAATCTAGATGACTGTCCTTCCGTTCCGCAACTTCCGTACTCATCAGACCTGACTCCTTGCGATTTCTTCTTATTTCCGAAATTAAAATTAGTGCTGAAAGGATACCGGAACGAAACCGGAAGGTAGTAAACACTGTGCTGAAAATATATACAACAGATCTTAGGTGATATTTTATCAGAACCTACTACGTCAGATTTTTTGTAGCTCTACATGTCAGGTTTTAAGATGTACGCCGATATATTTATCACGTGTGAATTCGAAAAAGTGCGTAAAATAGTGAAGGTGCAAAAATTTATAAGTGAAACAATAAAACTGGAATATATGGATTTTGTGTTTTCAGGTGAGTTTATATGACAAAAGAAACTTATTTGTAGTGTTTTCTATAGTTTTTAATGTATATCTCGTGTAATAACCAGCACTGCGTTATCGTTAAATATTTCTTTGTACGTTCTAATTGAGTATTTAGATAATACTCAAGATCAAATGGGTTTACCAATTGAATACTAGAGCATTATTGCATGCTAAAAATTGGAAGGATTAGAAATAATGTAATTATTTTACTCTAGTATAGAATTATAACTAGTTGACTGTACATTTTCTGTTCAGTTTATACAAAAATAAATATATAATTTACTTACTTATAAAAACCTTAGCTTTGAAATTTAGCAAGAAGAATTCGTTGGCTTTTTAAACAATAACGACGCAGTAATAGAACCACCATGTTTTATTGACTATGTCCTATCAATTTCATATGCATCCTTTAAGCGTACATTAGCAAGAAGTCATATGGAGATATTCCTCTTGTAGCGTAAATGTACGTTGACTGATACCAAAAGACGAAAATTAATTTCTTATTTGTCTGCTTTCGTCGAAGAACACGTGGGACTTAATTCAACTAGATAGGAGTTAGAGGCAGCTAGTCAGGCCTTTCCATCACTATTTCCATGTCTGAAAATCAAGCGGTCGTAATGAAACTATATGGAAAATGAAGAACTTTTGGAAAAATGAAATTAATGATATTGTGTTTTAGGAGTTGCTGGTTAATCGTTCCAATACAGGATATTTGCAAATCAAACTAAAAAATTATAGAGCCAAAAGAAAAAAAAATTAGATAACAGTGTTGAATTACCAACCATAAATTCAAGTACTGAGATTTTTAACGACTCTCAAATTGAAAAGATTCAACAGGACTTGAATGAGATTTAAAGTGCTACATTTCCAGAACAAACAGAATTTCCAAAGCAAAAATTAAAAGCAACTTTAAAATTCAGAAGAAAACAAGTTAAGGAATCTGGTTTTAACGTTTATGGGAATTGTATCTACATTGATACCGCCTCAGAATTAGTAAGTACCTACTCATTTTTATATTGCCATATATACTCGTAGTTGAAAAATATTATTCAATCCATTGTTTAGAATTCGTTCGATTTTTGCTTGGAGTTTAAAGATTGTAGTGAGTGATTTCTGGAAATTTGGCCTACAACACCACATATTTACTGCGGTAAAAGAAAAGGCAAACAAATTTTATACACAGAGATAGACAGAGAAAAAGGTAGTAATTTTATTGTTATAAAACTTTTAAAAATGGATATTTTTCTTGCATAGATTGGGATCTCTGCACCCCTTCATTTATAAGTCTTCTTCGCTTATTGCCCCCACAACCAAACGGAAACAAAACAATAAGCCGACTAACCGATGAAAAATGTTATTACTATTATAGGTATTACGTATTACATATATTGGCGTGATACTAACAAATATATATTTCGGCCAGGACTTACAAACATTTAGCTGTGAGACAACTCAAGTAACAAATCATTATACATTGTTTCATTGGGATTTTGAAGTGCATGTGCTCCCCAAGCATCATTTACTAACCCATTATCCACGAATATTGCGTTTAATGGATCCTGTTAGTCATTTTTCTGCAATGCGGTATAAATCAAAGAACAAATATTTCAAAAATCTTGCAAAAAAATTTAAATGTTTTTTAAAAAAGTTAATGATTCGTCATCAGCAGATGTTTGCCTCAACTTGGAGAGAATACATACATACTTGTTCAAAGAAGTACCTAAAGTAGGCAAGAGATAACAACATTAACTTTGAAAATTTATAATAAATATAATTTTTTGTTAAAACAAGTAGACAATAATCCTTTTCAAATGATAAAAACTGTTTTTTTTTTTTATTGAGAATTTTACTCATTATCGTCCTGAATTGTTTATTATTTCACCTTAATATAACTCAACCAATAACATAAATAATTTTTTCAAATAAAATGTATTTTAGCGTATAAAAATTAATTTATATTTAGTAAATGTACCTATTACCGGCCAACTAACACTTTTTTTTTAATCGATCCTTTGTATAATGTTGGAGTTTGCTTTGGTGAAACATGTTATATTTTAAATGAATAAGTATACTTCTCTTTTATCTATTTCTGTGATTTTCTTTGTATATTAACTTTTGTAAAACATTATTCTAATCAAATAGTATACAAAACATCACCTTCGTTAGTTTCCGGCCACGAAAATTCTATTTCCGGCCAAGAGCGCGTCTATTACCGCCCAAAAGGAAAAATCAATTATTTTTCAAAATGCAAAGAAAAGACTAAAATTAAAAGTATCAAAATATATTATTCAGGAAAAACATGTTGATTTTCTTAAAGTAAATCAAGAAACATAATCACAGTTCATTTTTAAAAATATAGGAATTCAGTTGATTTGAAAGATATTTTCTTAAACAGGGAATAAATATATATATGTAAATATCCTTATTGCTATATTTTTTTTTTAAACAAAAATAAGGCAAGCAGGTACATTTATTTTAGATAGTCTTGACGATAAAAAGTAGAATTGAAGGCTACTTCAACGTTGTTGAATTCAGTACATTTTGGGAGATTTGCCGCAGCCAATGTTCTTCAACTCATCATTTTCTACGTCACTTATCAGTTCATTGTCACACTTTGCGCGGTTTTGAATTGTCTTTGGCCGTTTCTTTAATTTTTTTTTAATTCTTGCTTTTCCCTTTTCATCAACCTCTCTTTTCTTCTCTTCTTAGTAGCTTCAAGCTTTTCTTTCTTTTCATTTTCCTTCGTAACAATAATTTTTCTCCAATCTATGGAAGATATTGCACTTGGCATTTCCTGACCTTTCTTTCTCTTTTGTTTGGAAAAAATATGTTTGCTGGAAGGAATGGACAAATGCTTATTCACACTCGGGAAACATTCTCTTGAATACAGCCTGTTTTGAAGAGAAGGAGTACTAGAACGCGACACAATCCGACTAGTTGATAGTGTTGGTGACCCAAGGTATGCACTAATTTTCGATGTTGACGCCTTAGGACTTGCATGTTTTTTTGATGGAGATGTTAAAATTGGTGATACAGATTCCGATATAGGACCTGCAGACAAATACACCTCACATGTTTGGCCCAGTAAAGCACTGGGAAGTTTCACACATCTGAAAACTGCTATCCAGAACATTTTGCATTTCGAAGTCATACACTCCGGTGCCGAGGTCTTTTAAAGCATCTAAAACGGTTCGATCAGATATCAGATACTCGTCCACAGCGCTTGAAGGTACCACTTTGGCTTTTTCAATTTCTTCCAATAACATGTCTACATTTATATTCCTTAGCCGTAAATTTTGGCCCAATATATTTGTTGACTTTTGCAGCAGCATCATAGCGATCTGAACCTTGTTCAGGTGGTACGTTCTCTCTTATTTCTTCGGCAATGAAATCTCGTACACACTTTGTGTAATAAATAAATGGCATCTGGGTTAACTGGATATAATCCGGATTTTCTAAAGACATTACGAATAGTTTCTGGAAGTGTTACCATTTTAACACAGTTGTTTCTGGTAGAGAGCAGAATGTTAGTTTCGTTACATTTCAACACTTCCTGTAGACCTTTCCAAGTTGACACAGTTTTTCTCTACACTGACTTTAACGGTCTGAATACGCTTACATCGGCATAATGCATATAGCTGCATAATGTACGTTATGTTGGGTGGTAAGGCATATAAGATAATTTCATTATCATGACAATATTGGCTTAACTCCAGTGTTAAATGGGATTTATGTCCGTCTACAAATAATATAATTGGCCTTTGAACCTTTCTTTCAGCCATTTAACTAACCAATTAGCAACGTACTCAAAAAATATGTTTCCGTTCATCCATCAACAATCGGACAATCCTAGATACCAATTGGACGGAATGCTGTTAATCACATCTTTGGGTGGGGAAAACTACGCAAATTGTAATGACCTCTTCGTTTACGTTGAAGGTAAATAACACAGTAATAGTATCTTTTTATTACCTGGCTTGATGTCGTATACGTTGCGGTATCCTTTTAAAGTCAATACCCGTCCAGTTTTAGGACATAATCTGAACCCAGTTTCATCCCTATTTAAAATTCTTCTGGGATCATTTAGTATGTTTTCAGCTTCGATTGATTTCAAATAATGTTACAATTGTTCGAACCATGATCCAATTGACGCCTCTGTAATCACAGCCCTCTCCTTGGTGATGCTTTCCGGTATACGCTGCACAATTTCAGGATGTCTTTTTACAAATGAATCAAACCATGTTCTGCCTGGTCGTCCATTCTTAAGTTTTCCGACCATCGTCCTTTATTATCTTCTGTACTGTGTTCAGTAGACCTTCTCTCTTAATGGGAAACCCACATTTGGTCAAATTGATACACCATTTCACTATTTTTTCTAAAGGAGTAAGGATAGTAGGATGGGCCAGGAGTCGAAATCTCTTCAGAAAGTTTTCCACTTAGCTTATCCTGTAGTGTAGTTCTTCGCACCCCAAATTTTCTGCTACCTTCCCTTATTGACCTTCCCTCTATCCGAATGCTATCTAAAGCTACTTTTAGACTATCTTCCATGTATGATCTCGATTTTGAAGACATCATGTCGAAAGAAAAACAAATCATCTAATAACTGCATTCCAAATACGAAATTTTTACTGTGGCCGTGAATAAATACTTCCAAGCAAAAGCTGCGTTAGATACAGGCCACAACTTTAATTCATTTGTAAAATGATCATACAACTCCATAAAGCATTTATTTTATATTTTACTTTATAATTTAAAAGACTGTAGTGTAAACTACTACAATAGCCTGGAGTTTATTTAATTAAAAAAAAAAAACTTTTCGTTATCCTGTCAAGATGATATCTTTGAAAGAAAGTGTCTCTCAGAGAACGCATCGTTTCCAAGGAATTTTATTATAACGTTAATTTTATATGTATATCAAGTAATTTCGTTTATTAATAAAATAACCTTCCGATGATTTTCTAAAAAAATATTCATTATAATTGTACTAATAAGTTATTTTCCTTCTTTAAATTATTGGCCGGTATATAATACAATGAAATCTAGACTCCGGCCATTTGTGGCTGGTTATTAAAAATTCAGCAGAAAACTGTTTCAAAAACCGGCCAGGATAATTTTGCTATTACTATGTAATTTTTCGTTACTTTCCGACCAATTTATTAACTTTACACGTATTTCATATAGAAAATATACACCTAAATAACTTATTTTTGAAATAAAATGCTAATTATATGCAATAAAAGTCGCGCGTCACTTAAGCACAATTAAGACGATAAGCTCACTTCCGCGCATTGCAAAGGGTAGACTTGAAATAAAATGTAAACTGCACTCTCAGGAGCTCGTAATATATTGTCAAACCTTTTGTAGTACTTAGACAACAAACCAGTTATTTTAAGGAGACATTTCAAAGGATCATATTGTGTAAGTTGATGGATTTATTTTGGTACTTTTGCTAGCGTGGCCGGGAACTAGTGATGGCCGGTAATAGGTGCGTTTACCCTATATATGTAAAAAAAATTTTAGTGTAATACAGTTTTGTGAATTTCATAATGCATTTCATCAAATCACAGAGGATGTAAGTGAAGATAGCATACTGTTATTGCCATTTTGTATGTGTATGATAATCATACTTCATATATGATTCATATCTTTTTCAAGAAAAACTAATTGTAACAAAACATTATTTTTTAAATATTTATAATTTGGAGAGAAAATATTTCAAATATATACAACATTGCTTACATTGTAGTTTTGAATTGAAGTCGTTCCTTTAAGCAATGCAATCTGCTCTATCTCTACTGGATTCCAACCATAATTGGATAAGATACAAGAAATACAAAAAAAAAAAGTGATAAACTTTATAGATTATGTTATAACCTTCTGCTATAATTTAAAGTATCAACTTTATACGAAGTTTGTTTTTATATGGTACCGTATATACATAATTTATAAACTAATAGAATTAATTGAAAGTATACATCTTTCTCATAAAATTTATACCACCGGAAAACTATTCCTCATTTTTATACCTTAGTAAATTCATTCTAAATAAGCTTGTTATAATTTTTATAATAAACACTTGTATTCGTTTTATGCAGAAAATGTAAGGATTTATACATATGTATACTTTGATTTATCGAAATAATACCAATATTTTTAATTGTGTGCATATATACAAAACTTCTTTTCAGTTCTTGTATGTAAGAAACTTTAAATGCTCCTTGATTTTTAGCAAAAATCTTAAACAGCCTTCCATGCTTACAAGTTACGATATCGAAGGAAAACAACGCATTTTTGTTCGAGAAGTAGGTTATAGAGTAAAGATCTGATAGAGAGAGATAAACACTTAAAACCATTCATAGAGATCAATGTGTGTGTGTGGCATTATAAAAAAAATAAAAAAAATAAAAAATAAAACACGAACTTCATCTACCCCTAAGTGATTTCAAAACACAAAATCTTTCAATTCAATACCAATAAATCCCTCTCTGCACACATTGTAACCACTTATCATCATAAATTAAAAAAAAAACGATAATTCAGCATATTTCACTTTCGCTAAATTATTATCTAACTATTTACACGACTCTTTTTTTTCTGTTTTTTTTTTCTTCTTCTGCCTTATATTCATTCATTTTTGGCGCCTACAAATTTTCCCGCCTTTTTCTCAATGAACTCTCTGTGAGACTGTGTTCCATCCATCCGACCACACTCTTCACTCCCTCTCTTGTGAAACTGACTGTCAAATTATGATTCACTTAAAGCATTCGCGCACGCGCAATACTAAAAAACTTTCAGAATGTTTTTTTTTTGTTTTTTTTTTGTTTTGTTGGCTTGTTTTGTTCGTTTGTGGAATTAGCATTTAAAGCTTTTTAGTGTCATTTTATTTTATGTGACTTTTTATATGATTCTCAGTTTTTATTCTTGTATTCGCATGTAATGTACCCAAAAATATACCCATACACAGACACTTTCTCTCAATCGGCCCCATACAGTGATTTTTTTTCTCTCTCCATTCTTAATTTTACCAACTTCTTCTTAAATGTTTCGACTATGGCCTGAGCTGGCCTGGCGGCCTGTCTCACTTTAGTTTTCCCGCCAGATGATTATTGCTTTGCCTTTATTTTTTTGTTCTTTTTTTATCCCGCCAAGGCGTCTTAATACCTTTTTTTTTGTTTTTGTTTTTTTCATCTCTTTTTATTGATAATTTAAATTCTTCTGGATTATGCTGACGACATACATAGATGGGAGGAACAGGATAAAATGAACATAATTCACGTTTCAATTTCTTCGTAGGAAAAATTTTTGCGTACACTATACAAGTCAAGTTTGCACTGTCAAATAAGAACAGCCGGGTCGTGACGGATTTGATGAATTTTAATCTTTTAGCGAAATCTCTGAGTGTCAAATAGAAGAGATTACGTGAACAAAAAAACAAAATTAAAATTAAATTAAATTGGAGTGATCCACCTTCTCATGTTATGCTTTGTCGTGAGATTTTCCAGTTGTGATGAAGATGATGGCAACTGAATTTTTGTTTATCTTTATTCTAAGCACGAGATTCTTTCACACATGATCAAGTCCTGGACACTGCTGTCTGGCATTCTCTGCAAACATCGATCTCTTGGCGGGTTATCTTATTAATAGACGTCTATGTGTTGGTCAGACCTGTTGCGTTAATATACATACATATAAGTATATAAATAAATATATGTACGTACATGAATATATATATATATATAAAATTAAGGCTTGAGATTGGATGGGTTTTCTCGGAATTTGCTTCATTTGTTAAACAACCCAGCTATAGTTTCCCGCTCAAACTTCCTCAACACTTTTAAACGCAAAGTAAGCGAACTGCGTGAGTTTGTTGTGTGGGGCTGTCATGTATGTCGCCTAACCAGATAATCTATGCAAGTAGTCTACCGTTAAAAACCATATGATTGCTCAACACTTACTGATAACCTCTGAAGTTTAAATTTCGGGGTTAAGGAATAATTGACCTTTCCGCCAAGGAGAATCGATCACATTTTGACTATTGCAAATAGGCCATATGCTAATTTTTTGAATATGTTTAATTTAAAGTGATCTTTTTGTAATTTGAAATAGTGTGACCTGTAGTCTGTAGTAATATAAAAGACAATGTACATTTAGGTATGGGTAGTAGGATGTCATCGAGTATAAGATCAATCCATTAAAAAAAAAAAAAAAAAAAAAAACTGATCTTCCGGGCATTGTCACTTTGTTGCTCTAAAAACAAAGAAGTGTAAGAGCACAGAGCAAAAGATGGGTTGGTTCTGATTTTTCTTTGTACATACCCACATATATGTAACTATGTATGTACATTGCACCAACTTCAGATATGGCTTTTGTGGCATTCCATTTCTTCGGGGCACAACAGTTTGTCGGTGATCTTCATTTGTTAACTTGATATGGTAAAATAAATCTTCGGCTAACAATTTTCCCAGGCCCTTGTCTTTGAAGGCTACTTTGAGAGGAAGGAGTGTGTATGGTTAGGTTCCATTTGCTAAGATGCAAGGAGGATGCACTGTTGTATACCTTAGACACGGGCTCATGATCTTTTATGCTGTGTCTCACAGACAGAATACTTGGACAATGAGATTCATATGATTTTATGTTGTTGCTGTTTGGTTGAATTGTTGTGCATGTGAGATGAACTTCAAGTTTACACGATGCTGGAGAAGGAATCTTGAGCGCTGTATACCGCCTTTGTTCCATTAAAGGATATTATCTCGACTAATGATTTAAAGACGAATACATTTTTTTTTTTTTTTTTTTTAAGTTCGATGTGAATAATTTGGCGCATGGTAGGTATGTGGGTTTTATGTGTACCTGATAAATATTTATTTTTCTTTTCAATATTTATTAATAATTGTGAAAATTATGAAAATAATTAATCTTTCAATATTTATTCTAACATAAAATTATAAATTGAAAAAAAAAGTAATTCAAATCAATCAAGTCGATTAAGCAAACCATCCTGGTCCAAATTCACCGAGCCTTTACATGTGAAAACAAAATAATTACTTAGTCCGGCGACACACGATGATACACACTCGATACACTGTACTAAAAGCTGTTTTTTCAAGCACTATTTTAGAACATTATCATGTATAGCGCAATTTAGAGCAGAGGGTTAAGCTGGGATTATCCACGAGTATTTTATTACATATGTACTCAGTTTGTGTGCATATATGGAAATTATAAATTTTCTTTGCTGTCTCAAGCGTGTATGAACCATGTGTCAACTACATGTACCATGATGGGTTGAGACACACTCGATACAAAAATCGGTTTTTACGTCGTGTCTAGTCTCGAATATATATCATCGTGTGTCAGTCAACTAAGTGTAAAATGTGCATGTAGAAAAAAAAATAAGGGCTACGCAGTTTTCAATGAATTCAATTTGACATCTGATTAGGATTAATCTGACATCTCGAAAAACTACGAGCAGTTAATTTAAATAAAAACTAAAAACGGATCGAAAACTGACTCCTGAGGGACACCCATTTTGATTTTAGTAAAACTTTCAATTCGATAAATCAATTAAATTTTCAGACAAAACTTTCATTTCACAGGAGCGTAGTTAAATTGTTGGAATCAAAGATACGAATTTAGAGATTGGGTTCCTCGGGAATGACGTACCCAATGATCCATACTGACGCATGTCCTATTCAGTTCATATAATATTAATTATATCATTCTGATGTAGTTCTGATTGCATCAATTTATTTTTTATGTAGTGTGATTCAAACACAGCAGACACAGGGTATAATGAAAGAATTTTATTTTTTATTTTTGTTTAACAATATTTAAAGCATATGTTGATTTGGATTTGATGATAAAATGCCAGATGGCATATTAAAATGTAAATTTCCTATTATTCTAGGATAGTTAGAAAATATAAATAAAAGACGGACGGAGAAGTGGTGAGCAATGCAGTTCTCGTTGCATTAGAAGAAAAAATAATGGGTTGTTACCTAGCTACATATTATCCAATCAATATAGCAAAACGAAAAGTAAAAACAAAGCACATGCAAATGATAATACCGTTCAAGTCAAAGTATTTTCAACCAGATCTGTAAAATTCCAAGTACAAGTACCAGTACAATACCAGTACCTGGACTTGAAATATTGTAAGTACAAGTACAAGTCCCGGTACTGGTACTTAAAAAAATTTTCTCTCGATTCTTCCGGGCTGAATATTGTCAGTTTGAATGCTAGAAGTCTAAGAAATAAATCGCATCAATTGCAAGTAATGTTTGCTGGTACCAGGGGTTCATGTATTGATGGTATGCGAGACCTGGCCTAATGAAAATATTAAGTCTGGATTGGTTTCAATCCCAAACTATTACATTCTCAGAAATGACCGCACGAATCGGACGGGTGGTGGTGTTGCCATCTATGTGCATAATTCGTTGAGTGCTTCGGTTGTGTGGGCCTCTTCTCCTGGACCAAGTCTAGAATTTCTTGGCGTTGAATTATATTCGGATTTCCACAGGTGCGTTGTGTTTAGCACTTACTGTCTACCGAACAATTTTAATCTGGAGAATGTTTCGGAACTTACTACAGCCTAAGTTCTGCTACTGTACAATATCATGATATTGTGGTTTGTGGCGACCTAGTTAACGCTCTTAATGCTAGTTCGTCTAGAGAGAATCTGTTTTATATTTTGCAAAGGTTGGATCTGAAATCAATGAATCAGATACCTACTTATTTTAATAGTTCTATTCCAACCATCCTTGACTATGTACTTACAACCAATTTAAATAATATCCTTTTTCATAATCAAATTTCTCCTCCTACAAACTTTGATCATGATTTTCTCTTCACATGCTATGCAATTTTCCTACCGTGATTTTAAAAACATCAACTTGAACGAAATGATAGCAGAATGCAATGAAATGTCATGGGATGAGGTTTTTATTAATAATAACTTGGACAACAAAGTTGAAACACTCGTCTGCACACTTTCTTATCTATACGATAAGTTCGTTCCCTTGAAGACTTGCAATATTCGTTCTGATAAATGCCCTTGGATAACTAGACGGGTTCATGCTGCCATGGCTGAACGCGATTTGTTATTAAAAAGATACAAACGAACTAGAGATTCTGCGGTCCCTACGGAATATAAAAGGGTGCGTAACAGAGTTACATCCATGATTCGAATATCTAAGCGCTCTTTTTTTAGTTCAAAGCTTGATATGCGTCTACCGGCTAAAAAGTTGTGGAAAAATATCCGGAGTCTAGGCGTACATGATCGTGTACCTGTCAACATAAATACAGACCTAAACACTCTAAACCATTATTTTGCTTGTAGTGCAGGTAATGCTTCAAGTTCGTTGAGCTCTGCAACAACTGGTAACATTAGCGATGCTGTGGAAGATTTTTCTTTTGCTTGTGTGGATGGCGCTGAGGTTCTTTCAGTGATATTCTCTATTAAATCCACAGGTCCTGGTCCAGACTCACTTCCACCTAATTTTGTGAAAGTGCTCGCTCCATACAAATTGATACCACTTGTTCATATTTAGAATTTTTGCTTAACCACGTCCCAATTTCCAACTCAGTGGAAGAAAGCACATGTAACACCTATTCCTAAAATGCTCTCTACATCCAATCCCAGCGACTTTAGACCAATTAGCATGCTTAGTTTCCTTGCTAAAGTTTTAGAAAAAATTATGTCCCAACAAATCATCAAATTTATCAACGAGCAGAGGACTTGGACAATGTGGCAGTCTGGTCATCGACATGGGCATAGTTGCGACACTGCACTTCTGAGGGTATCTGCAGATATTTGTGAAGCTCTCGATAAGAACCAGATGACAGTACTTGTTCTTCTGGATTTTACCAAGGCATTTGATTCCGTAAACCACCAAAGACTGCTTTCAAAGTTGAAAAATCAATTGGGCTTTTCATCCTCCGCCATTCAGCTTGTTGCTGATTATTTACGCAATCGATCACAGATGGTAAAAGTAAAAGATCTTTGTTCTGATCTTATATATCTTCGCTCTGGTGTTCCACAAGGTTCCATTATTAGCCCTCTACTTTTCACCTTATATTTAAATGTTTTACCGAATATTGTTACTAATTCCTCTATTCACCTTTACGCGAATGACGTCCAGATCTATTTGAGTAGACCAATAGGTTTGATGGAGGATTGTATTTGTTGCATTAATGAAGATCTTCGTAGCATATATGACTGGTCACTGCCTAGCTATATATAGAAGCTGGATTGATAAATCGGAACTCCCTTCGGTTTTATTAAATAATTCCGTTCTCGAGTACGTTGACTGCGTCAGGAATCTTGGAGTTTATTTCAGTGCTGATTTCAAATGCTGCAGTCACATTTCAAATTTATTAGGGAAAATCTATGGCACTTTACGGCAACTTTGGATAACGTCTGCTTGCCTTTCTGTGGGCATGCGCTTACAGTTAGCTAAAACGCTACTCATTTCAATCTTTGCTTATTGTAGTACCATCTTTAGCAAACCTGATACTGCCAGAGAAAGTTAGATGTTGCTTTCCATGATGCAATAAGCTATATTTATCGACTTCCACGGAATGCTCATGTGTCTCCGTATGTATTGTCACTGCTGGGCATTCCTCTAAAAACTTATTTAGGCCGCCGTGAACTCATTCTTCTGCACAAACTGTTATATAGCAAGCTTAAGGAGTATTTGTATGAGAGACTGCACTTCTTGCATTCGGGAAGGGGTTGTCAGCTTCTAGCCCCTCGGTGTTCCTCTTAATACCGTGAGCGCTCTTACTTTGTTCAAGCAATACGGAAGTAGAACTTTCTTCCTGCCAATATGCAGTGAACGGGCTCTATATCAAGCATTTTTCATCATTGTTGAAAGATTTAAGTTTTTAGGAGCGTAAATGGCACGTATTTTTAACATTTTATAGTTAGTTAGTTTGCTTGTTTTACTCATTTATTTCATTATTTATTTCTTGTCAGGTTAGGTTTAATTTTTTATTCTTTTATTATTTCCATTAACTTTAATTTAATTTTTTGTTTCGCTTTTATTTATTTTTTTTTTCTTCTTTTATGGTGGTATATTTCGGTTTGTTTTTTATAGATATTCGTATATTTTGTTTTTGTTTTTGTTTTACAACTTGTTTTACATTATTTTATTATTTTATTTATTTGTTTATGACTTTTTCTAACTTTCCATTAATACTTCTTTCGTTACTTTAATCTGTTTTAGTTAGTTTTATTTTGAACCAAGAACCATTTCATAAAATTAGAAGTACGTATAAGATATTGTAATCTTTGTACATTGGCCTTTAATAAATTTATTATTATTATTATTAAGTCCCGGTACTGGTACTTTAAAATATTTCAAGTAGAAGTCCAGGCACTGGTACTGTTACTAGTACTTAAGTACTTTACAGGTCTGCCTTCAACGCTATGGTCTTCCATATTTTCAACTAAAGAATACGCTTTTGTGTTCACGACTGGCGATCTTAAATACTTAGAGTCGGTACTAAGTAGCACCGAAAAACAAGAAATATTATTCTGCCAAAGAGGATAAAAGTAAAGCTATCAAAAGCTGGGTTCTTGGATTCTTAAAACGTCACCTGAACTTGGCGATTATTGGATACCTTAAAACACATCAGCAGCTTGATCTGACGGTTTCAATAAAGTTTCTGTTGAACATTTCTATAAGTTATTAGGTGAGAACTATGGTGGTGTATTTTGACGAGACCGGAGTATCAATTGTCCCGAAAATACTATGCAAAATAATAGTCATAATAGCTATGCTTCCGTGCGGCTAGAGACTACATTGAAGGAGTTTTATGTTATATTTCACATTTTATAATTCCAATTTTAATAATTAATTCGCGTGTCTACAGTGAATCTCTAGAAATTCTAAGGTAACCATGATATTTATTACCTCATCTGATTGAAGATGTTATAATAACACCGGAGGGCAGACTAACTCTCATTTACTGGATAAGAAAGAGCTACAGCCTTACCGTCATCTATCCAGTGTTTATGTCCCCACTTTTACAAGCACAAACCATACTATGGATTAATTAATAAGAAAAATTAGTATGAAAAGAATTTCCTGAACTATAGATTACGCAAACTATTAAAAAACAAAAACAAAATAAAAAACTGCTCAAATGCAATCACTTAATATTTCTTATCAATTTATGCACTGGAAAACCGTTTACAACTCCACACAAAACTTAAAAAAAAAAAAAAAAAAAAAACTGCGACAAGGTCAAGAGATTAGACAAGAAGAAAGAAATGCTTAAGTTATTCGTTCTCAGTTCATTTGGTCCAGAGTGTGGCTGTGTAGAGTTTGCGTCTCTTTCTTTGCCTATATATGCGTATATAGCCCGCATTCATCACATTAACTAAATCTTGTGCCGAGGTCGCAATCAGCTGACGACAGTAATTGGCCTAATTTGGCAGTTGAAATCAGTTTGTAACGGAAATTTTGTTCACTGTTTATACATAGAAATCGGATGATTGTGTTTATTAATTTAGGGCGCATAGGATAAGGCGGGGAAGTTTATTTTAAGAAATTATCAACGGATTTGTGTGGAGAGTAAATTGTTCGGAGTTTGTTTAAATTTGATTTTTCGCTGATTTGCAATTTTGATTGAGACTTGTGTTATGCAAGTTTTCCTTTTCGCTTTAGCAATTTTGGAAGAGCAACAAGATCGAACCCTTTTTTTTTATAGGGTGCGCATACAATATTAGTTAGTAAAGGAGGAAGAATTGTTGTCTGAGTTTTGGGTGAACAAGAAGAGGTAAAATATTTGGCCAGATGAAGGAAATTTAAGAAAGGCAAGGGAAAAACCGGTTTCTGAATATTACCTTGCACTGTCCCAAAATGTTTTAATTCATGTGGTAAAGTCTTCTGCAAGCAAGTAACAAAAAAACAAAAACAATATTAGGAACGTTCACCCACGAAAGATAAAATTCCTATTTCCAACCGGAAGAGATCACCCTGGTAGGCAACGCTCATCAGTTTACAAAATTTTCTTACCGGTTTGGGTAGGGCGCTTTTATGTTAACTAACATAACTTTTTAGTCAAGTGAGTATAACGACAAGTAACTTTTTTACTGAGCGCCTCGATGAGTTTCTTCGCAAAATCATCTATGAGCTCATCAATAAATTCTTCGCAAACTCATCTATGAGCTCATCAATAAATTGGTATGGATACTGATCTGTATGTCTAGTGCATCTAATGTACGAGTGAAAGGAAGATAAATGTTGTTAAAAAATCATTGAATTGCGAAGTATATAAATGAATTTAGTCCCGGTACTACAACAAAAATCAGCATTACATTCTTCCAACCAATCATCATGAGCTCATCAGTGCGCTCATGATGATTGGGCTAGTAGGATAAGATCTGGCAGTAGGTATTTATGTACTATGTAAGTAGAGCTCAAATGTAAATTAAAATTCATAGTAAACCCTGGGCTATAAGCCGCTCGAACACCTAATTGGAAAATTGAGATATGGTGAGATGAGATTAAATAAATGCAAACGGATACGTACTTTGTCTCTACGGTCTCTACCGGCAAAGCTGGATGGATTGAAAAGAGGTTGAGAAAATCTAAGTATTGTCTAGAACTTAGGCCACAATAAAGCCCGCTCTTCACCCTCCATATTTATGAGCTATTAGTGAAAAATTCCAATCGGATTCTCTCATAAAATTTAGAATTGATTCCGAACCCTCTCATTACCCGCTTCATTCAGGGTGTTAAGTTCCAGTAAGTTTTTCGTTAAATTTTGGTCAATCTTACCCACACAGTTCTTTTTGTAGTTCTAACCAAAGACGATAGTGTTGCCATGAAATATTAGAAGAGAGGTGTTTTGGTGCAATTCCAATTGTGGAAAAATGACTTCCAAGACTGAACCACGACAAGCGATCTCGTCCGCCTTTTCATTTCTGCTTATATCGCTGTAATATGATACCTATAGGACGAGTATCTGATTATACCGGAAACGGGGATTCAGAGTGACTTTACACTGCAGTACCAGTTTGAAGGATGTAAAAAGCATTGACAAAGTTTTGACAGTCATTTGGCTATCCGAGCAGATAACAATTTCCTTGTTTTCAGTTTCAGAGTGCCACAAGATTGCTTAAAGAGTCCTAAACTTATCCAGCTCTATTAAGTTGCTTTTCTGGATATAATTTTACTTCTTTTGACTCAATGATCATAGAGAAAGTTTAACTCGCTTGAGGAATACCTGATCCCTTTCAGCTTATTTTATGGTCTGTGTTCATTAGGATTTCTTCATTGTGGTTATATCTTTCGAAATTTTTGGGTTAAAAATTCTTTAATTTTTTAATTTGTTCCAAATAAATGGCACAGATCTGCTGCAATTTGAAAGAAAAACTTATTACAGAAATCTACTTGTACTAACTCTGTTCTAAAACGACTCGCTTCTTCATTGATTTCACTGATGTGGTTTATTTGACTGAAATTTAACTCTGTATTTGCTGGCTGAGCTTTTCAACCCAGGACTCATTATTTTTCACAGTGATCGCTACCTGGCCATACTTAATGCTCCTGTTGGAGATGGTATTCTTATAGTGTATCGAAATTAATGAACCTCTGTTTGACTATGCAATCTCTTTTGTGACTATTTTAAAACAACATTTTGTGACTCTAATATCAGAGCTCTAAGATTTTTATTAATTTGCACGAAGTTTCCATCAACTTCAAGTTGCTCACTTTATATTTGGCGGTGTGGCTATCCCAATGCATATTTCGAATTTGATATTTGATAGTTTCTCTCCCAGATGGCATTTCTGGCATTTTAATTTTTTGTTTTTTTTTGATTTGGTATATTACTTTTGACTTCTGTTTTGAGTTATATTTTTAATTCATCTATTTTTGCTGATAATTACCTGAAATCGAAAATTTTGATATCTTATGGGTGCCTCAAAGTAGCCATTGTGGTCCACTGCTTTTTATCATTTACATATTTGTTGTATTTACGATCAGAGAAAATCCATAATTATTTGTTCTGTTGACGGTGCTTAGATTTTTCGTACAGGTGTAAGCAATCGCGACTGTTCCATTACAAATTTTACATTACGACTCTTCTTACTCTTCTAGCTTTTTATCTAATACCATGTCTAGATATTTTACCTTCTGCTTTAGCTCCAAACGTGTGGAGACAATAGGAGGCGGGCTCAATCTGGGAATCTTTGTCTTAGTAAAAAGACATAGATCGGTTTTCAATGGACTAATGTACAGCCCGAAGTCCGTAGCCCAGTCTATGACTAGTCGGCTCGCGTTTTGCACCAGTCCGCAAAGACTTATAACTATCGGTGAATACGATCACCAGATTATCTGCGTAACATTCCGTTTTGTACCACATCCATGTTAATGTTAGCAAGATATCATCCATAATTTGTACCCATAAGGCTTGAGGGTGCCTTTATGGACTTTTTTCACTCTGCTTACCCGTCCAGAACGCCAAAATTCAACATGTGTTCGATCCAGTATTTACGTCATGCGAACGGGTGGTGCACTACTTTCCACCATCTCGGGTGCATTTTATACTGGGCAGCTGCGTTGCTCGACCTATTGGGAGTAACATACAAACATCGATATGATTTTTCACGAGAAACTGATCAGATCTAACTTTCAAGTAAAAATGGGGGCCGTGTAGGTTATCATTCCGTTCACAAGAAGATCGACGCTTTCACTAACGGCTCCTCTTCTTGATAATACGGAATTGATATTTTCAGACGAAGTCAAATATCTGGGGATAAGCCTAGATATGGAACTTACCTGGAATTCGCATCTGTCCAGAGTGACGGATAGAGCGATGCGATCTCTCTACACGTGTCGTCGCTTCATTGGCAGAACATGGGGTCATACACCACGGTTGTTAGACCAAAACTAAACAAAAGACGGCTGAGGCTCTGCTTCAAAAAACCCAGCGGCTTGCCTGTGTAGGAATAACTGGTGCCATGAGGAACTGTCCTACAGCAGCCATGGAAGCCCTATTAAACCTTGCACCCGTGCATTTGCAGGTGAAAAAGGAAGCGATCTCCAGTGCTATTAGAGTACAAATGGAGAAACAGTTAAAGCCAGGCGATCTGGTTGGTTATTTAAGTATCTTAAAACAGATATGCTTCGAGCAAGTGACGACAATATCTGATATAATCACACCCAGGTGGATTTTATAAGACCATTCCAAGCGGTTCTTGGAGACCGACAACAATGGCGCTCCACTAAACCGTCCTTCCAACAAACGGTTCAAAAACAAACAGTGGGGTCGGATTGGGTGTATACGGCCCCAAATGCCATATATCAAAGCCTCTAGGCCCTACCCCTACCGTATTCCAAGCCGAGGTATTGGCCGTAGAAGAATGTGCCAATACCTGCATTAAAAGAGCCATAAATGGCTCAACCATTAATATCCTCTCGGACAGTCAAGCTGCCCTCAAGGCCTTAAAGTCCTACACTGTCAAGTCAGGGATAGTCTGGGAATGTCTACAAACCCTCAAAAATCTATCAAGGAGTAACAAAGTTATCCTCATGTGGGTACCTGGACATGAGGGCCACAAAGGCAATGAAATTTCGGTTGGCCTAGCCAAAAGAGGAGCGGAAACTCAGTTTGTCGGACCAGAGCCATTTTGTGGCACTTCAAAGTGTTACCTCAGAGCTACCCTAAATAACTGGGAGAACAAACAAAAATCCCTGTATTGGGAAAGGCTACAAGGACTTCGTCAGGCAAAAAAGTTTATCGAGACCTCTGGTGGAAAAACAAAAGAACTCCTACTCCTTAGAAGAACAGAGCTCAAGATGATCACTTAGCTCTTCTCAGGCCATTGCCCCTTGAGGTATCACCTAAACAAGCTGGGTTTGGCTGAGACTTCATCCTGCCGCTTCTGTCAGGATGTTCGCGACTCCTCCGAGCATTTGCTCTGCAACTGCGAAGCATTGGCCAGGCGGAGATTACTCCACCTTGAACATGCTTTTCCTCCGCCAAGTTACGTCTGGAGCCTCAAGCCCAGAATGCTTCTAGACTTTATTAACAGTCTAAAGCTATACATGGAGCAAATTCAACGGGGACTCACAATAGATCTTTTAGGTCGCAGTGATTGCGAGGCTATTCCGAAACGTTTTCGCTCGCATCACGGAGCTCATCAGCGGTATTCCTAATATTCAATGTTAATATTTCAGTAAACTTATATAGAAAAACATTATTCTACATCGATGAAAACAGCCAACGCAGATTGTTTAAAAAGCCCTTTTCAATAACCTCGTGAAGGGTCGTCTCAACCGACCTTTGAATACGAATGCTGTGTTGTGACAATCTGATTCTGGAAATGGAGCACCTCAATTCCCACTCGCAACTGCGTTCTAGTGTTTTGATATTGGCCTATATGTATGCCTTCGTAGTTGAGTAATTTACCCCCAGCCAGCCTTAGGAATAAACATAACGCAAACTTCTCGCCACAGGTTCGGTGTGTGTAGCCCAATTTGATGCCTCAAAGAGGAGGGCTAGATTTCTGATCAATGAGTTTTGAAATAGGGCTGGAAATATGCTGTCTTTGTCCGGGTATTTAATATATGTTTCAATTCACACAGCTTTTCCAAATACCTCAGCACCGCATCTAGTGTGGTATGGGGATGATCATTTAAATAAAAGAAGACATGCTCAGTTAAGGCAATTTTATATAGATTTAGACACTCTCTCCTTTTTTGTAAATTGGCTGAACCATGTGCAATATAGTTTCCAAGTAGTTGAAAAATAATAATTGAAAAGGTAAAACAAAGAGTCAACACATCGGAATTCTTCATAATGGAAAACGATCCGTTTGGCTAGAAAAGTTAAGTTTTTTGCAATTCTCAGGTTAATCGACTGCCGATATTGCTGTCTTCCCCACATTCTCAATTTGGAAGCTCAATCGAGAGACCCTTGTCCATTTTCTAATATAATTTGAAATATAAATATAACATAAAAAAACAATTCTTAAACTCCGCAGAGGGGTTCGAAAGAATCGAATCGAGTCAATAGTCCGGATATTAACTAATCACAACAAGCTTCACCTTCATCCTACTAAGACCGGTGGTAATTCGGAATGTCTGCCCTATAGTTCAGTGAATTATATAGAGGCAAATTTAGGATCACATGGGGTCGATAATTTTATTTCATCTAGCATTAGACTTGGCGTATGTGAATTCTATCACCGATCATAAATAAAAAAATAACAAAAAAAGTATCGCACAATTACAGAGAGCATGGACTTCTTTCAGGTGGTTTTACATCAGAACGGTTTTCTTTATAGTCAGATTTGGGTAACAAATTATATTTAGTTTCACACCTTAGTTATACGTCAGATTTAAAAAATATACCTGTTCTCGTGCTTTTATCCCCTTTCACGTTGTTTAGTTCGGAATGGATCAAATCACGAAAAAAATACCAACCGGGATTACCTAAAACATTGAGGATATGACGAATGAAAAAGCATGTGAAAGTCATAGAAATCAGGAAATTGCCTAAAAGATCAAGTGATCCTGTATAATGCTAACATATCACCGTTATTTATTATTTTCAGAAGGTCAAAAGAAAGCGGTATCACAAAAAATACGATCCTTCGCCTATTAAACGTTATGCTATGTTTACATAACTGATTTTTCTCATTTTCCCGCTGCCGTTATATTTAGTTTAAAAAAATGCAACCGAAAAAGAAGACAAGTGGAGTGCAAACATGACCAAAATGACCAATTTCCTGAATTCTTGAATCGACTACACTTTTTGTCTGCGTTTGCGAAAAGGATGTGAATATCAAATGTCCTTTTTACGATTTTGTCTCGATGTTTGTGGACACTTGAAAATTCTTGATTTGTTGATTCTACAGTCGAGGACTTCTGGGAATAACTTGACAATGTAAAAATTATGCATGAATGGATAACGACTGCTACATGTGCGGCCAGGTTATTTACTGAGGTAGCTAGGTATAAGGGAACTAGTAGATGAGAGTTTTGGTTTACTTAAGAATGTTATGATGAGACGTTTTGTAGTAGGAAGGAATTTAGGTACTATTGTTCGCTGTTTAACAAGAAAGGATTTCAAGAGAGCGGATAACCGCCAAATATTTTAGATGTCCTGGGATAGTATCATTTCATGTATTTAAATCGAAGATAAGGTGGACATTTTACAACAAATTGTATATTACCTTCATAATGGGTATGCCCCTATTCAAACACGACGTTTTAGAGACAGCGGTTGTCCATGGCTCTCGGCTGAAATCAAAAGACTTATAGCTGAGCGTGACTACTTATATTACAGATGTCGTAGATTAAGATCTACTGATATCTACAATCAATATAAAATTGTACGTAATTGGGTCAATTTGAGGATACGTTCAGCTAAGAGGAAATATTATGAATCGAGATTAAATAATTCTTTAACTCTAAGAAAATTATGGGATAACTTGCGTAGGGCTGGTGCCTGTGGCAAAGACAAGTTCTGTTTTAGATGTGTTGATGCTGACGAAGTTATTGCTGCAGTCAGAGCTATTAAGTCAGAAGCAACCGGCCCTGATGGCATTCATCCTAAATTTATAAAAATTCTTTTACTTTGGACACTCCACCCTATAATTAATATTATCAATACCTCCATCATTACTTCTCAGTTCCCTTCTAGCTGGAAAATCGAAACGGTGTGGTACCGGTGGCTAAAACTAATAAAGCTAAGGTTCCTGGGGACTTCCGACCAATCAGCCTGTTATGTTTTCTAGCCAAAGTGATGGAAAAGCTATTGACCTGGCAATTTGTTCAATATCTTGAGACCAATAATATGCTAAAGTAATGCCAATCTATGGATGAGGATGAGCTATGTGTCCTAGCTCTACTTGATTTTTCTAAAGCGTTCCACTCGCTAGGCTACTCTTAATTATTATCTAAGTTGTCCACTAACTTTCAATTTCATTCAACTGCAGTTTCCCTTATCGGCAGTTTTCTGTCTGGTTGGTTTCAGCATGTAAGAATAGGGAACAGTTTTTTTTATGCCTTGCCTCTTACTCGTGGTGTGCCTCAAGGATCTATTTTAGGCCCTTTGCTTTTCAGCATGTGTATTAATGATTTTCCTGAGGTCATTGAGGATTGAAAAATTCACATATATGCTGATGATGTGCAGTTATATATTGGTCGTCTCATTGGTCTAATGGAAGATTGTATCGACCATTTAAATTCTGACTTGATGAATGTCTCGAGTTGGGCGACTAATAATGGTTTACAACTGAACCCCCAAAAATGCCAATGCATTCCATTTTATCGACGACCGATTGAAGTTTCTGACTAACCGCCTATATTTCTGGATAATCAAGTATTAGAATTTACTGATCGTGTGCGAAATCTAGGGTTTTTTCTCAACTCCCGGATGAAATGTTGTGATCAGATTATAGTCATATTTTTGGAAAAGTTTATGGTTGTCTTCGACGGTTGTGGTTGTCTTCTGCAATTTTACCTTTTAGCATTCGTTCAATGCTGGTTAAGTCCCTGCTTCTACCCTACCTTACAGCTAGCTGTCTAATATTCCCGCACTTGGATTCTGTATGCTCAATGAAATTAACTGTTGCATTCAATGACTGTATGAGGTTTGTGTTTGGCCTAAGAAGATTTGATCATGTTTCTCCACATAGTACCCATCTGCTTGGTTCTCTCTTGATGGAATATTTAAGGCGTAGGCTTCTTGCATCCCTTCACAAAATTATACACTCCAAAAAGCCTCGGTACCTTTTTAACCAACTTGAATTTCTAAACTCTGGCAGACATTTCAACTTATTGATACCTAGGTTTCAACATTCCATAATGGAGGACTCTTACTTTGTTCAAGCTATTCGGGCCTGGAATAATTTACCAAGTAATGTGGGCTCGACTGATAGGTTTTGGAGGTTGATGGCACAGAGTTACACTGCCACCATTTAAAATGTTTCCGTTCTGAAGGGGGTGGTCCTGGCAATGATCGAGTATATAGTTTCTGTAATTTTAGTTTGTTGTTTGTTAACATTATATCTTTTTGTATTATATAAATCTTTATTTTTATTTTTTTTTACTTATGTCTTATTTTATTTTATATTTCACATATGAATTTTACATCTTATTTAAAGTATTTAGTTTAAGTTTTTAGTAAGTTGGTTAGTCCAACGTTCTTTGTACTAAAAAGATGTGTAATCTTATTGTACATTAAACCTATAATAAATCTAAATCTAAATCTAAGATGTATGTGATGTTTAACTACTACCTATGTAATGGAATGAAGAGTGAAGTGAAATTATTTAAATCCAGTGTAAATTAATTTGACTAACTCTGCTTTCATTGGTTTCATTGGATTCATTTAGGGGAGATTTTTTTGTTTTAGGTCATGAAAGTTATTCCTGCCTGATAACAGTTATTAACGTTATTATTAAATGAGAATATACAGGCTCTTATACCCTATAGAGACGGGCTAAATCAATGATCAAAATTTATTTTTTAATAATTTAAATTCAAAATCAAAGATATAGCGACTTTTGAAAATTCTAATTTGCCCGTCTGCCTAGGTTATTAAGAGAGTGCCATAATATCTGTGCCGCAAGAAATGATGAGGATGATGAAGATCAGTAATGCAATGTGGATGCCTGCAGCGCTCCTGTCACTTTTATAGTAAGAGCGTCGTTGCCGAGCTATTGTGGAATCTTATGCAATCACCAACCGATGTGTTACTCAGTGAGCTTAACGTGATACGGAACTAAAACCCTACTGAAAATGCCAAGTTGGTGTGCCCCTACCCTTCCAAACGCATGATATGAAACTAAAACTAAAAATGCGTAGTTTATTAGATGACACACGCGGTTGATTGAAATAAATTTAGTTGAGGTGTATATGCAGTAGTTAAGTGCATTTAGCTTACTTCCAATTGATGCTGCTTCTATACTAAAACGGTTCATCACTAAATGATTCTATGACATCTGCGATTTACAGTCTAGAGCTTGCCTTATGATGGTTGAAGTCATCACATCGAAATATGTAGCCAAATCAATTGAACGTTCTCGTTTCGATTACTTCTTCAATCATTTCTAAACCTGAGCATCTTCAAAGTTCTTCGTTAAGACTGACTCAGATATTAGACTTCCGTGAAATCAAGTATTTTGGCTCCGAGCAATTAGTTGACAGTCTGCTTAACATTCAACAATTGAACATCCCGAGAAGTACTTAACTTCGATAACATCTTCTCTACGGAATAATTGTGCATTTTCGAACCAATTTTCTATTCCTTATTGTGAAGCTTACTAAATAACTTTCCGCACAAGTTTGATACTATGATCGAAGTGATTGGGCTCGTTTCACTACATTTTGCAAAGATTTGGACAGTTCTGATAATGTTTCTTCGAAAGATGTCGATTAATGCTTGGATTCCATTATTAACATCTTAAAATTTCGAATGAGCTGCTTTATTCTAAGGTTAAGATCTAATTCGAGCAAAAAATATTTGCTAGTCCGAAATGGAGTTTCTGGCGTCTTGTGGCAACAATTAAGAAAAACTTTATCAGTTCTTCAGTACCATAGCTTATTTACTGTTCATAGAATTATTGGACAAGATCCCTTTTGATATGCTGTTTCTTTTCTTGCAGGCTGATTTACTCTCCAACTTCCGTGAAAGACCGTCATATTTTCGCACAAGGGAGATTGTCAAAGTGATCGCAAATCTCAATATAAGTATAAGGCTGATGGAATTGTTAGTATTTCGTAACTTGCACTCAAGTGTTTCGGCTCTTCTTTACCTTAAGCAAACTATTTTACTTATCCTATTTACACAACAGGAGTGTTCCAATCAGACTCGAAACTTGCTTATGTTCAGTTAATATCCAACATACTTATGTTCGATTTTCTTTAATTAACTTCCAATTAGTAGTATGACTTTTGTCCTGGCCGCCTATAGTAACATTCCTTACTGAAGGTCTTCGATAGTTTGGCATCTTACCCTTATAGAAGAGCTTCACGCATCAGCTCTGAGACCTTTTTTCTCTTTGAATTGTTTCACAGTTTTTTTTTTCTGTTCACTTCCATAAATATTTAACGTAATTGTATTTGACTGTATAAGGCGTCGGGGTATAGCGCAACGTTCAGTTCTTTCTCCTACTTTCTTTCTCATTCTTATTGATGTGATCTCACAGTAGATATTCGAAAAGGTAGGCTTGGATTTGTTGTAAAAATGGTAATGCTTTTATGATAAAATACTTTGCGATAAACTGCTTACGATTAAATGGTCATAAAAACGATTTTATAGTTTTCACATTTAATCCTATTCACAGTTTTATAGACAACAGCTCAACTAATTTCGTGTATATTAGTTCGACCCTATACTGGTTTCTCGCCGAAACGCTGTCGATGATAATCATTGTCACACATTTAGTCACAAAACATTGACCTTACAACAATAGTGGATTAGCATAAAAATATCGAGCAACTTTAGCTGGTCTAATCACTTCTTTAGCACTGCCAAAAAAGCTCTTTGTCTTATATTAGTGATGCCATGACAAATATGGCAACAATTTTGAACTGAACTGTACTTCCAATAAATCCATTTTAGCTTTAATTTTCGTTGAGAGGTATCTCTTGTGAGGTGTAAAACAATTTAGCTCGGTAGGCCATATTACGTAAATATAGTAAACATAAAACTTGCATCAACATTTTATGGTCAGATGTATATCTAAGAAACCCCCCCCCCCTCCCACAATTTTGCGCCTCTACGATTATGTTTTACTTTAATTATGTACTAGAGATTGAGCATAGTTCAACTGGATGTATTCGGCATTTACTTGCACTCTTGTGCCTTGGATTGGATGCATTGACGGACATTATGTGTAAACGTTTTAGTGTTCTGAATATTTGTGTACTAAACGCTAGGAGTATCCGGAATAAAGTTGATGAATTGCGGCTGAACTCCGGGGGCTCTGATGTACACGTTCTACTAGTTAGTGAAACTTGGCTTCACGCTTTGATTCTTTCTTTTACCGTGATAATCCCAGGTTACAGATTGTTTAGAAACGATCGTGATGACAGAGTGGGTGGCGGTGTTGCTATATTCGTCAAAGACTGTATTGGTTCCAAGTTAATACACATTCTACTACCGGATCTATCGAATTTTTATGTTTGGAGCTAAATAATCCTAATACATTCAACCTTCAATGCTCAACTAAGGCTGACGAATTTGGAAATACTCTCACTGAACTGTCACATCGGTACCACAATGTAATTGTTGGTGGCGATTTTAATATAAATATATTATCCCAGAGTACTCGGTCTTGTGGCTTCCTCTCATTCCTATCATCCCTTAACTTGAATTTAGTCAACTCTGAGCCAACATATTTCTTTACATCTAATCCATCTCTACTTGACTGTTTGCTAACATCGAACCCAAGCCGTGCTCTATTTCATAGTCAACTCTATCCCATAAGCACTATGGATCACGATATTCTGTTCTTGTGCTATGATATGAAATTTACGCAGTCAACAAATGAGCACAATTCTATGTTTCGTGACTTCAGCAGCATACCGCTGGAAGCCCTGGCTGAAGAGGCAGCAATTCTTCCGTGGACAGAGATCTATGTGACAGCAACGCCTGATGAGCAATTAGAGTTATTTTACCGGTTAACAAATTACATTTTCGACATATATGTTCCTCTTCGTAATAGAAAGGTGGGCAATAGTGTCTGTCCCTAGTACTCAGGGAGGATTAGAACTCTGATAAATGAGCGTGATTTCCTCTTACGCCAGTACAAAAGACTGAAAACAATTCAATCCCTAACACTGTATAAAAAGGCACATAATAACGTTACCTGTGCTATTCGTAATGCTAAGCGACACTATTTTAGGTCAAAGTTAAACCTTAATCTACGATCTAAGATCTTGTGGAAAAATCTAAAAGACGCCCGAGTCTATGAAAATAGCAACTGTGAATGCCACTTTAGCGCAGATGAGCTCAAAAACTTTTTTAGTTCGAATCCAGGTAACTCAGTTATTTCTTCTGATGTTTCCACGGTCCCAACCCATCATGCTCGTGACCTATTTATCCTGTCGTTAAATTCTGACACACAGAATTTTGCATTGCTGGAATTAAATGATACTAGCTATGGCTAAGATAAAATCAGAGGCAATGGGTCCAGACAAGTTGTATCCTCGTTTTATTAAACATCTTCTACCAAGCGTCTGCTCATATCTTCTGCATATTTTTTACACATGTCTCATGTCCTCTTACTTTCGCCAGTCATGGAAACGAGCTAATGCTTTGGCTTTCGCGAAGAATTCCAGACCTGCTGATATAACGGACTACAGACCCATAAGTATTTCAAGCTATCTTGCCAAAGTACTCGAAAGACTAATGTATATGCAGATACATGAATATCTAGAGAGTAATCATTTGCTCAATTCTTTTCAGTCTGGTTTCCGTGTACAGCATAGTTGTGAAACCCCACTATTGAAAATTACTACGGATATTAGGGCCGCGCTGGATAGAAATGAACTCTGGATATTAGTGATGTTAGATTTTAGCAAAGCTTTTGATTGCGTTAATCACGAGAAATTACACGAGAAACTCTCCCCGCATTTTCGGTTCTCTTCTCTGCCGTACGACTAGTTGAAAGCTTCTAACAAATCGGCTACAATGTGTAAAGGTCGGTAATGACCATTCGGACATTTTTATAGTAAATCGTGGTGTGCCCCAGGGCTCCGTTCTGGGTCTACTACTGTTTAGCTTATACATTAACGATCTACCTTGCTATGTTGAGGATGCGAGTGTCCATTTATATGCTGATGATGTGCAGCTGTG
Source organism: Dioctria linearis (assembly GCA_963930735.1). Taxonomy (NCBI): domain Eukaryota; kingdom Metazoa; phylum Arthropoda; class Insecta; order Diptera; family Asilidae; genus Dioctria; species Dioctria linearis. The sequence continues at coordinate 273,350,473 of OZ005741.1, forward strand.
CTTTGGGAGACCTATTGGATTAATGGATGACTGCGTTGAACGTATTAACCTGGATTTAGTGAGAGTCTACAATTGGTCCTAAGACAATGATCTCACGTTGAATCCTGGCAAATCTAAGTTTCTAGCTTTTACTCTGAGCTCTGTTATTGAATGGTATCACTTTAAGGTATGAGGGCAAAGCCTCAATTTTAGGAGTCATGCTTGAAACACGAATGAAATGCTGTGAATATGTCACTGTCATTATTAGGAGGATCTATGTTGGACTTCGCACACTTTGGTTGTTTGCTGGCATTCTGGATACCGAAATTCGCTTAAAGCTGGTTCGTAGTTTATTATTGCCTCATTTTACGTATGGTAGCGTAATCTTTTCCACGTTGGATGTAACTGTCTGAGGAGGTTAGAGGTTGCCTTTAACGACTGCATCCAATTTGTCTACAAATTAAGAGGATTTGATTATCTCACACTGTATAGAGACACACTGGTTGGGTGTTCACTACGTGTTCATTTACTAAAAATTGCGCTAATTCTATTCTACAAGCTGAGATGTTATAATAAGCCCGAATACTTCAGTTGTCACTTGCAGCCATTATACTCTTCGCGGTCCCACGGATTCTTGGTGCCGCGTTTTGTGCACTTAGTCATGAAGAACTCCTACTTTGTACGAATTATTCGTGCTTCGAACTCACTTCCTCGGTCAGTTCAGGGCGCGCCTCCGTCAATGCATTCAGGAAGGCTTTAAGTACCAATTTGCACAATATTAATATGTGACGTATATACTCCGCTTGTATGCTCAAACATCTTTGCTTTACTTTCTTTGAAATTTTTCACGTTTTTATTTTTATTTTGTTGCTTTCTCTTGCTATCACTACTTTTAATCTTTTTGTTTTATAACTTCATATATCTTTTATATTTACCCACACTCTTCTCATTAAGCTTAAAATTGTTTTCCCTCCCGTAAACTTATAGTGCTTAAAAGATTTGTAATCCTTGTGTACGCATACTGGCAATAAACTTTTGTATTTGTATTTGTATTCCAGAGATACTTCAGGACCAAGGTAATGTCTGTCACATTTATTACTAATTTTATGACTGACTATTGATCTAATGAAATGTCTTTCTTGGAGAATTCTTCCCATATTCGGATCACGTGAACCTCAACCCAAGCTCGCCCCAGCACCCACCCTAAGAGTCAAATTTGACCACACCATGAAATTTCGTGAATTCTTCATAAGTAGAACAATGCGAATGTAGAACAGTTTACCATCTTTCTTTTTACTTCTGATATATACAAAAGTCACAGATGTTCAAGCGAGGCTTGTATACTGTCACTTCCTATATTAATCCCAATAATTTCAAGTTCGCACCCCTATCTCATTTCCTGTCAAGGACCAGATATGTAATAGGTACAACATATCCTGTTGTCTTGTAAATTTTTATATTGATGCTTTTTTAAGGATCGTTGGGAGACTGTTTGCTGTTAAAAGTTAAAACCCACTTTTGACAGCTAAGATGTCAATTCCTGCATTCCTGTCATTTGCCATAGATTTTTATAGTGGTTATTAATTTCGTTCTAAAGAGTGCTCAAACATTAATTCATAAGGGATGCACATCGCCTAAATTGTTGTTGTATCTTTATACACTGTAAAAAACTAGGTCCTGTTTATAACACGTTTCCAAATTCATTTTTATTATTCCCATTACGAATAGTTACATAACTCTTTAATTCTTCCACTGTTGATATTATAACTCCTTTATCTCCGACATCTTCAGGAGCATGGAGTAAGCTCACGTATTACGAAACAACCAATTCTATGGTACTTACTATTTCGCAAAGTCCCGAAATTAAGCTTAAATCAAGCTTGAAAATTATGCTACACGTTGTCTGCTCTGACAGATAGACGGCCTTCATTACCATATATCTGCAGATAACATCATTTGCTATGCCTCTGGCGAGCCTTCATTTGCAAATCACGTGCTCAACAAGGCCACTCGAGCCATTTCGACCTGGGCCGACACAAATGGAGCTAAAATTTCTGTAGAAAAGCTAGAAGCACGCAAAGCAAGCAGACAAACGAATTTCAGCAGTGACATGGTGTCTGTACCACTGCTCAGAGAGCTCAAGGTTCTGGAATTGATCCTCTCACACAATCTTAATTGGTATAAACAGGCTGCCTTTGTGGCGGAGTCAATAAGGTGTAGGAATAACCTCCTAAAGGTTATATGCAGGAGAAACTCTGGGCCGCCTCTTGATACTGCTACAAGGATAGCCAAACAGCTGGTCATGGGTAGGATAGACTACTGTCTCACAATGTATGGCTATCTGAACAAAAAAAGCGAAAGCCAGATACAAACTGCATTCAATGACACAGCAAGAATCACTCTCGGTGCTCTGCGCACTACGCCTATCGCCAGCCTCCTAGTCGAGGCAGGTTTTCCCACCATCTCTCAAAGAAGACAAGAACTTGCTGGAAACCTTTTCTTCAAAGCGGTGCATTACAAAAAATCTCCACTTCATCCACTAGCTCTGGATATCCTTCATACGGTTTGCACGGACACCAGACGAACCCGTTCTGGACTGCACCGAGCAATTGACAGTATACCTTCAGGCCTCAAGCAAATCCCCTTTTATCCAGACGAAATTAACCCGGTGGAAAGCGTTCCGCCCTGGAAAGTTCCGATTAATTGCATCAATACAAAAGAGAAGGAATACGAACAACTAAATAACGAGAACAAAATACAACTACATACAGAAACAAGAACGGGACTAAACGCGGACAGAACTCTTTACACGGACACTTCAAAACCAGATGACACTGTAGGGATTGCCATAATCTCGATCCACTCTCCTGATAACATAAAAATAGGCAAAAAACTGTCAGCGTGGTCCGATGTGTTCACGCCAGAGCTCACGACTATCTGGGAGGCTGCCAGCTGGGCATCCAAACAGGAGGGCTCATCTGTCATCTTCTCGGACAGTCTTTCGGCCATCAAGGCCATAGGGAACCCCAAAAACGCAAACCCGCTGGCAGTTAACGTAAGAGACACTCTCGCTAAACGAAAAACATCACACTCGCTTGGTGCCCTGCGCATGTAGGAATCCAGGGGAATGAAAAAGCAGACCAACTCGCCAAGAAAATGCTAACGGAGGGTGGAGACGTGATTATACCACCATAATATAAGGCAATCAGACGCCAAAGCAGGAAGAGCATAGAAGCCATGAAACTAGTTGCATGGCAGCAGTCAAATACTTTCCTAGCCAGTCATCACAGGGACACGATCAAGCCGGACATGCCGGAAATGCCATGGAAAAAAATGATAGGCATGGCAAGACTTCGGCTTGGACACTTCCTTGCTGTGAAGGAACACCTTTTCACAAGGCAGCCGTGCCCCTCTTGTCGATTTTGCAGTAATTCACCATTTACGGCAGAGCACATTTTTACACGGTGTGAGGAACTACAGAGACTACTACACGAACAAGGATTACGGAGAACTCCAACTGAACTCCTTACGTATAGGAAGGAGGATACTGATACACTACTCCTTACACTGAGAACATACGAAAATACTAACATGCTAAAAAATCTAGCTAAAGCCTAGGATAATTAGATAAAAAACAAAATTTTAATGCCTTGAATTGCTGTATTTTAAAACTTAATTGTGAAGTTGTTAAATAAGATTTCCAATAATTCTTTACAGACTTAAGAAGTTTTAGCGTAACCTAACCATATTGAAATGAATTGCCATATGTGAAAAACTAACTAAACTAACGAATGAATTGTTAGAAATAAGGAACACTGCAATAAATAACTAGACATAAGTAGATGAGGTAGGAATGCACTAGTCATACATCATACAAATCATACTACTATATGTAGATGAATACCAACAAAAAACAAACTAGATTGTGTACTAGGAACTACTGAACTTGCCCAGATGGTCTAGTAGCCTTGGGAAAATGTACATTGGTTATATTAGGCTTAAATTTAAGATACTGTAATCAATGTTTTAAATAAATAAATAATCCTTAGCTTATGATATATAGTCACGTGTTTGTAGTCACGTCCAATGTTTGTTCCTATAAAGTTTTTGATGATCTCTAAAATAGCTCTCGATCTTCGACTGGAAACAATGTATTGAAGTGGTCTCTTCTATCCAATCATAACCAGATGTAGTTGGATATATTTTTATGTGATTAAAACATGTACAATCTACAACAAATTGATGGGTGTTGGATAATTTTACGACGAGATTATTATTGATGTCTTCTTTTTCAATAATGATCCGATTGTTCACATCCACCGGACTAAATCTCCTCTAGGAATTTAATCAAACTCCTCGTTCACATATAAAATAGAACTCGTCTTTACATATAAACCAAACTCTCACCATTCTTCCTGTCTATAATGATATGGTGGATATTAACAGGAATGACCTCTTAAAATCAGACACTTTGCTCTGAGCAAGCCATAACAGAGGGTGGGCCATGAGGGCCATTTGGCTCAGGCCCCGAGTTGTGAAAGGGCCTCTATTTATTTCCTAATTTGGTCACAGTAGGTGCGGAAAAATTAAGTTGAAATATTATTTTGAGTATTAATTTATTTTATTTTAACCAAAGATTTATAAAATATAACGATACAAAAGTTATAGTAAAAATTTCAAGTTATTGTTATATGTATGTATAAAACTTTTTTACGTAGTAGGCCAATTGCATAAAAAAGAATATGTTGCACTCAGAAAAATTCAAAAAATTTTAACGTAGTAGGCCAATTGCATAAAAAAGAATATTTAATTTTCAATTATTAAAAATTTAACTATATTTCCTATTCAGTACAGTTTTAATTTTCCTATTGAGTATAGCTTTTGGTTCCGTACTATAAATTTTAGTGATTATAAAATTAGTGTTTTTTTTTATTGTTTAGTGATATTTGTAATCTGTAAGTTTAAATGGAGTTAATATTAAAAATAGTTCTATTTAATTCATAAGTAATTAATTTTAGGAATATAATGAAAAGAACATATCCGAGTGGCGCAAGCAAGAGACGACAGAAAAAAGAACAAGAAAAAGCCAAGCAAAGTCTGCCACGATTAACGAAATTCTTTAATAAAAAAAAAACATCCCTGAACAGATTATCAATCAAACAGTCAATCCTGAAAATGAAACTACTCATGCTATTTCACAAATGGCAAATGTTATTGCGGATGTTGATGCTCAAAATTTCGGTGGTTGAAAATATAACATCAGAACAAATAGAAGATTCTTTGTCACCATTACAGATAATTGTTGATGATGCAAACATGGAAGAAAATTACGTGTCATCTAATCTACCCAATATTCAAGGAATTGAAGCAACAACTTCAATATCTGTTTTCAACGATGACGTCGCCTTACTTAACAAGAAAAATATAATGCAAATGGAAGATTTTTTGAAAATTGAACATTTTAAAATACCTGAAAACATCACAAATGATGCTGAAAACAATAAATTTCCATATCGTCTGACGAAGAAGGTTTTAGCGAATGGAGAAATTTGCAACAGAGATTGTCTATGTTGGACCAATTCAAAAAAGTCATTATTTTGTTTTCCCTGCTTCCTACAGGATACGAAATTTGATGCATCAGTTCTCGGTAGCCAATCAGGATGGGATATTTTAAGAGGATGGAGGAAATTGAAAGATCGCGTACCCGCTCATGAAAATTCAATTATTCATAAAAAAAAATTATGTCCATTGGAAATCAGCAAGTAGATCTGCATTATTAAAGTCCTCATTAGGATCATCTCTACTGAAACAACTAAACTGTGGGGCAAGTAATTGGCAGAAAGTTCTTCATAGAATTTTCGATGTTATATTTTTCCTAAGTGAGCGTTGTTTGGCATTATTTGGTTCTAATGAGAATATTGGAAATTCGCGGAATGGAAACTTCGTAGGTATCATAGAATTGCTCAGTAAGTATGATCCAGTTTTATACGAACATGTAAAAAGTGTTCGTGAGTCACAAGACAAGCACAAACGTCTTCAAGTTCATTATTTATCATCAAGAATTCAAAATGAATTCATTCAGATTTGTGGAAAATTTGTGCAAAGAAAAATTATTGAAGAAATTCTTGATTCTAAATATTTTTCCATTATTGTGGATGCGACACCAGACTGCTCACACCAAGAACAAACGTGTCTTGTAATTCGTTATGTAAAAATAATAAATAATGCATCGTATTCAATTGAGGAAAGATTAATTACATTTGATTCATTTACACAAAAAAGAGGAATCGAAATCGCTATGCGAATTATTGAAATTCTTGAAAGTTTTGGCCTTGATTTTAATTTATGCTTTGGGCAAGCATATGATAATTGTGCTAATATGGCAGGACAGTATAACGGTGTGCAAGCAGTGCTGCTTGAGCATAATCCGAATTGCATTTTTTCCAGTTGTGGAAATCATACTCTTAATCTTGTTGGAGTTGAATCTGCTGAATCATGTAAAGAAGCAGTTACATATTTTGGGAGAATTCAACAGATGTATAATTTTTTTAGCAGCAGTCCTAGAAAGTGGGAGATTTTAAAGAAATATTTAGCTGTGTCACTTCATACAATATCAAAGACAAGATGGTCTGCTCGAATTGATGCTGTTAAACCAATTTACATACAATAATCAGTCAAATATTCTGGCTGCTTTAGAGGAGTGTAAGTCACTAAACCTTCCACCGCACGCACGTACCGAACTTCAGTCAATTTTTCAATATTTGGATACATTCGAATGCATTGTGTTGACAACAATATGGCTTGAAATATTAACGTTATTGCAACAAACTAATTTAATTATTGAAGCACGCAATGCAACACTTGACGTCGAAATGGAAAATATTAACAATCTTATTGCAAGGATGAAGATAATGCGTGAAGAGTGGGGCAGATTACTCTTAAGTTCAAAAGAGATTGCCGTACTTTCCAAAATTTCAACTGATTTTCAATTAACTCGTCATATTAGGTCACAGTTTGATGCTGAAGAACATTATAGAGTTAATGTTTTTATATACATTATTGATTCGGTTATTTCAGGCTTGACACGTCGCTTTGAGTCTTTACGCAAAATTTGCCAGACTTTTGGATTCCTTTGGACTTTTCAAACTTCATCAGATGAGGAAATAAAATCGAGAGCAAAAAATATGCACTTAAAATATCCAAAGGAAATTTCAAATGAAATATGTGATGAAATGATATTTTTAAAAAATATTTTTGAAGTAAACTTTGATATAGAATCATCTCCAGCTAAGTTGCTGCTAAACATTTTAGAAAAAAAACCTAATTGGATTGTTTCCAAATATATCAACAGCTTTAAGAATATTTTTAAGTCTACCTGCCTGCCTCCGTTGCTTCAGCGGAACGCAGTTTCAGTGTGTTGAAAAGGGTTAAAAATTTTAACAGATGTGCAATGAGCCAAGAACGGTTGAATGGGCTATCAATTTTACATATAAATTCAGATATTGCACGAAATATTGATTTTTCAACTATTATAAAAGATTTTGCTACAACTAAAGCTCGAAAAGCTTATTTGTAATTTAATTATTAATTTCATACTTTTTAAATAAATTAAAAATAATAAAAGAACTATGTAAATTTGTTTTTTTTTTACTCAAACAAGAGGCCCCATATTTTTTATTGGCCTGGGCCCCCTCTCAGCTCTGCAAGGCCCTGGCTCTGAGTACAGCGTAAAGTTTCAGCATTGTGAATTTAGACGTCATATCTGATTGGTAGCTTCAGTTGGAATGTTGTCAGAAAAAGAACTTCTTCGAAAATTCCTGACAACTTCAAATAGATTTAGAACAAATCGCAGACACTATTCTGGATGACCGGGATGCAACTGATATGCAATTTGATGGTACTTTTTAATTTTAATTAATTTCTTCAATTATACTGAGAAATCATCCTATAATCATCTCTACGTCAATTAGTTCAGCCTAATGATTGTACTGGGCACGTTTTAAATATACTCTCAGTTTCACACCTTGTCATTCAATCTGGTCTGTAGCACAAAAACCTTAAATTCTTATTCATTTTTGAGTTATAGGTATGTATGTATGTAGGCCCTCAAGAAACAGGATCCACACGATCATTCTCCAAGACTCTAGATCCTTCAATTGATCATGTTGTATTCTCCTGGTTGACAAGTAAAAATTTCCTATCATTCCAACTTACCAAATTATGTGGCTAGAACAAAACAAACTCGTTTGATCTGCTTCATTCATTTAAACTTCTAATTTTTCTGGTTTTAGAGAGAAAACAAGATCGTTTCACATCACAATTTGGTATTCGTTGAACGGGACAGAACATGTCATCATTTTTGTGTTCAACTTTTCATGTCTTCCCTTATAATCTTATATGTATGATGCAAAAGAAGAACAAAAAAGGGTTCATACTTCAACAGCTTTAAGATTATATGTATGTACTTTTCCAGAAGCTAGTTTAGAGTATAGTTCCCATACAGGACACCTTTCCGATGATGGTTTCTTTTTGGGGCAAACTAGCTAAGATGTTCCTCCGTAATATGTTTACGGTGCGGTAGCACATAAAATTAGCATAAATTAAATGCAAAGAAAATCTTATCATGGGGCAATATTGTGTCTGTCAAAATCTGGTAATTCCTTAGAGGACCTCTTACTAGTTCGATGGAATAATAACGAAATTTTGTGCCTGCAACTTAAAAATGGATCAGAGTTTTTAGATTGGTTAAAAAACGTTTATACCTACATTAATTGAGGAAAGTAAGTACATTTTATGGACGCTCGATATGCTTATGAGATCCCAATAATAAAAAAACGTTAAACCATGATAAATTTCAATTCGGGCGAAAGGAATCGTAACGTTAAATGCACTTTGTGCCTAATTCTAATCAGAATTTTATGCTATGATCTTTTTTTCATTATATAGTAGTAGGGTAGATCGGGGCTAGTTGACTATAGGGGTATGTAGACTCATTGCGATTAACTAAGTCGACATCGAAGCTGTCTAAATTTGACTGTGTAATCATTTAAGGTATCCGTCTCAGTGTAGTAACAGTGGTCGAACCAAGCGCACATCATTCGCGGAGTTATAAAAAAGAAAAGAAAACTAAAAGCACGTGAGTAAAAATTTTGTTTCATATTTAAATTGTCCTATAGCTCACACGCACATGATTTTGGGTTGTCTAGTGATTTTTAATTTTCCCCTGATTGGAATAACATTCTGTCGTTAGTGTTACAAAAAGAAAATGGCGGTTTGGAGCTTATTGACACATAGCATAGCGTCACCCCATTTTTCGATTTTATTTTGCTTATACTTATTAATACTTTTTTTACATTCAAAACGATGAGGACCTATGTACAAACGAAAAACGGAAAGATCAAACACATCTAAAGATGTGATGAAAACTGCTTGCAAAGAGGCTATTTATGACGAAAGAAATATTCGAAGTATGGCCAGCAAATATGGAATACCATCTAAAAATTTGCAGAGATATGTCGTCAAAATTAAAAGTGATATTGATTGAAAAGTCTGCGCTGAAACTGAAACAGGTCGGGTATTTTAATAACAGAAGAGTTTTCCGTGACGAAGAAGAACAAATTTTGGCGGAATACATAAAGAAGGCAGCTGACATTTATTACGGCATGACACTTCATGAGGTACAAACAAAAAAATTGAATTTGAAATTGATGTAGCCAACAGCAACAAAATACCAGACTCTTGGCAATCAGAGAAAATGACAGGAGAAGACCAACAAATGAAAATGTCGGCACCGATAACTTACTGAACACAGATTCGGTGTTGATTGATCCAAATAAGATTCCCGAAAAACAAATTATAAGGATGAATAACAACTATATATCTTATTCTTTGCCCCTAGATGATTTAACCAAAAAGCCGTCAAAATCCCATTCTGCTACACTAAATGAAGCGAGAGCGACAATTACACCTGAGGAATTAAAACCATTCCCAAAAGCTGGACCCCATAAGACAACAAGAAAAAATAACCGGAAAAAAAAACAAGTGCTATACAGGTGTTTCCCCTTAGGAGGTCAATAGAGCAGGAGGTGATAGTACTCACCTAGGCAAAGAAAAAATTGTATGACAGGGGGTGGGGAGCAATATCAACCGTTTAGAAGTTACAGGGTGATTAAGAAAAAAAGGTAGTTTTTGATAAAACACCCCAACTAACATCTTGTGCCTTAATGTTTCTGAATTGCTATTTTACACTCCATGACGTCCATATAACATCGTTGATTCGAAAATGTTCTGTCGCCTTTTCCATATGGTAACATGCCTCAATGGGCACAACACAAGTTATGAATACGTAAATGTGCCTCTAAAAGTTCCTATATAGTAACAGTGCCTACGAGGGTACCATTGCTTCATTGTTACTTCCCATTTTAGAATAGTTACCTAAATGTTTCCTTGTGTTGTTCCTTAAGAGGGCACTCTTCCTAGAGGCATAGTTTGTAGGTCACGAAAACGTAAATGTGCCCAGAAAAGTTTCTCAATGTGAAATGTGTCAATAAAGGAATAATGTCTGCTTAGTTACAATATTTATTTTTGACATATGCGTGCCGTGTACTGTCATTCGCAAACTAAGTATAATGGCCGCTAAAATAACATTAGTCAATAATAAAAAACGTCGATTTAAAACCATTTGTTGAAGAAATGTCTTCCATATTGAAAGACGGACTGTTTATTCATGGAAGGCGAATAGCTTTGAAAATTAAATGCTTTGTTTGTGATTCTCCGGATAGAGCATTTGTTAAACGTTTGTCAGTTATCATTACCAATTTGTAATATGCATAATTTTAATAATTTTTTAGGTATAGTTAACTTTAACGCATATCACGGCTGTAACAAATGTACTGTAATTGGAAAATATGAAAATTTTATGATAAGCTTTCAAAGAAGTGACTGTCCAAAAAGAACTGATATAGGCTTTAGAAAACACACTGAGGAAGACAATAATAAACAGCGTACCCTATTAGAACGACTTCCGATTATATGATCAACGATTTTGTAGTAGCCGATTCCTTATATTTACTGAATTTGGGAATAATGAAGCAGTTTTTATTGATTTGGACAAGTGGGAAGTACGCATTTGCTTCCAAGTGGTCTGCAAACCAAATTAAGAATATTTCAGATCTATTAAAAAAATGCAATGAGAACAAACCTACTGAAATTTATCGTGATATAAGATCTCTTAATTGCTTAAAATTTTGGAAAGGAGTGGAATTTAAAACATTTTTAATGTATTTAGGTCCAGTTATAGTAAAAGACTATTTACCAGAATATATATATCAGCACTTCTTATATTGCGCGAATATTATTTGTTCAAGTCTTGGATATGGAAAATTTCTTCATATAGCTAAAAAAACTCTTAGAAGACTTTATTAAAAATACATGGAAATTTAAATGATATTGTTCGTCTCGGTCCTTTACCATCGATTAGCTCCTATAGATTTGAAAATTATTTAGGGTATTTGAAAAAGCTACTACGTCAGGGAAAAAAAACTTTAGTTCAGTGTGCAAAAAGAGTGATAGAATTGTCAGGTCACCTTAGCATATACCTATATAAATGTAAAAAAAAAAAAACTAAATTTGCCGAAATTATACAAGACAAAAGAAATAAAATGTAAGCTAATAGCGATAAATTACCATAGCTATCTTGTATTTATGCCGCTAGTTCATACAATTGGATTATTAAATGATTAATTTGTAAACAAATGCAACTTCATTTAATAAACAAGGTTATAATATACATAGGTACAGTCCACATTTACATTTATTTGTGCCAGTTGATTCGCAAAGAATTTTTCGATATTATTTTGGTTTCCGCTTAATTTCAGCAATTTCTTCTGTAATATGATTTAAACCGTTTTGTATGTTTAACAATGAAACTAAACCGTTTGTTTCACTGTTTGCCACGTCACTAATTCCTTGACTTGAAATTATTGTACAATTTTGTTTAATCACATCGGCATTGGTCAAAAATAAGTTGCTTGAACGGCAAGTATTAGCCATAGTATTATTGTCAATTTCTAAGTCTGATTGTACCGATTCTATTACAACTTCTTCTACAAATTCTCTAAGATCTTCGAAATCAGTATTGTTATCATTATGTACTGGTGTTTCGTCAAATTATTTATTATAGTCTCCGTTTTCGCCAATTGTATATTCTTTATACCTGTGCTTCCGCTGTTCTTTGCGTTTGGCAAACTTTTCTTCAACAAATATATGGAAACCCCAGTATATAATAACAGAAAACTAAATAATATGTATACGCAATTTACCTTTCTTCCAATTCCGTATCAGTGAAGGAAGCAACAATTTTTTCTAATATAACTCCTTCTGTGAATGAATTTGGCATTGCTTTTACTTTACAAGGTATTGGGACCCAATTTTCATCTGGAACTATCCCAGCAGTCTTTCTATTTTTTTCAATGGCCCATGGTTTCAAACTTGATGGCCAAAATACAATTTTTCTTTTTTCCCAAGCTGATGGCACTACGCTGAATGTTTTTCTATTTGTTTCTACTGTTTTCGACAACTTTAAACGACATTTTTGCCATGCAAATTACAGTAACACTTGCCAGCTAAGCTAACGGAATAATAATAATAGAGCTGCTGTAAACACTCTTAGCACACGTGATGACAGCCGAATTTATAGGCACTCAATAGGAACTATTACTTTGCCGGCACACAGTGCAAACAGTTCCTTTATCGACATATTTATAGGCACTGACTAGGAATTCTGACTATGTGGGCACATCTGATGACACACTGTGGAAAGAGTTCCTTTCTCGGCACATTTATAGGCACTGACTAGAAATTTTGACTATGTTGCAAAGTCTGACGACACAAAGTTGTAAGAGTACCTATATAGAAACACATATATCCGCCAAATAGAAACTTTACCTGGCGGTTATAATTTTAAGGTATAAATTGGATACAATGCCTATTAATTAGCCTTAATGGGCACAAATTAGATGATATTGCCTTCTTTGGAATATTGGCTGTATGAGATTTTGGAAAACTTCTTAAGCGTTTCTAGATACAAAAACGTCTCTATGGCTTTAAAAATACATAACCACTTTAATTTAACACTATTTTGAAATTGATTACTGATAGTTTTTTTTTTACTTTTCTGAATTTTGAAAATTTTTTATAAATTATTTAAATTATTAAAGATTTTGAAGGCGCTTCAGTTATTTGGAAGTTTCGTAAGTAATTTTGCAGAAAATTTAATTTCGTTTGTAAATTTTCACCTAGTTGAGAAACAAAAACTAGATTTTTTTATATTATAGATATAATGACATATATTTTAAAAGTATTTCTAATATGTTTGCATACATAGAGACTTCGTAAAATAATTTTACATAGGTATACGAATAAAACAAATACCCATACTTAACATTATCTCAAATATATATATATCCCTTACATATATTAACGTAAAAGTTCACATATTATATAAGTATCACTTTTAGTCACCAAAACGTAATCGTTTCGAAATTTTTACTTTGTATGTTTTGTCAAACGGACCAGACATCGACACATTTACGTAACTGCGACCAAGCTCTTACGTTTTTGTTTAGAAATTAAAACTCTCAATGTTACTAGACATAGTACCAGTTTAGATATTATGCCCACATAATTTCCACACTGCGTTGCCCCATTTCCGTAACATAGATAACTTCGGAACGTCGTTGTTTCGTAAGGTGGGTTTCTTTATTGGCTTATGCTAGACAGAAAAACGTAACCACGACCGTTGTGCATAAAAGGGTGTTAGTTGGGACCCTCTATTTTAAAAAGTACTGGGTGCACGGTCACAGGTAAGAGCTCGTTGTATGCAGAACTTTATGGCCTTTCCAACGATGCTCAACCAGGCCCACACCGCCTCCTCTCAGGAGGTACGGGGTTTAAACAAAATATTACGGATTTTTTTACAGTTTTTTTTTTACTTTGACCTCTATTTTTTTTTTTTTTTTTTGCAAAAAGGTTGTTAACATATTTTGTTTTTTTTTTTTTTATAAAAATTATAAATTGTAGACTATCTTTAATTTGTCACATTATTCCCTATGTCCTATCTGCAGAAATTATCCGATATTTTTTTTAAATGACGTGTTTTCAGTCACTAAGGGAACAAATTTAGGTTTAAGAATAAATAACTCTTTAACGGTCAAATTAAAGAGAGTCTACAGTTTATAGTTTTTATAAAAAAAAAAAAATATGTTAACGACATTTTTGCAAAAAAATATAGGTCAAAGTAAAAAAAAAAAAACATTAAGAAAATCCGAAATTTTTAGTTTAAACAATTATAACTCTTGAGAAGAGAGAAGTGCGGAGCTGGTTGAGCGGTTTTTGGAAAGGCCATGAAGTACTGCATACAATGAGAAATAACTGTGACCATACGCCCTGTACTTTTCAAGATACAGGGTATTTTGTGAAAACTAAGTTTTTTTCTTAATCACCCTGTAACTCTTAAACTATTTATATTGCCCCCCCCCCCCCCTGCCATACAAGGTTTTGTTAGGCTAGGTGAGTACTATCACCCTCTCTGAATTGTAACATAAAAAAGCAAGCAACAAAAGGGAAAGACAATGGAAAAGGAAAATATAAACAAAACCTTGTAAAACAGCCACAGAAAACTGCATTTAAAGCTATAGTGATGATAGTCTGATGAGGAAATATGTCCCGCATGTACCGAATCATACTCGAATATCCTTTCATGGAAGGAATAAATCCAATGTATGATGTGCAAGATGTGTACTCATGCAAAGTGCGTACCTGGAAATGCCTTGTTTTATAGTTGCAAAAATTGCAATTCAGATAACGATAAAGAATAGCTTTAAATCTTATTTTATATACTGACGCTTAAATTAATGATAATTAATATGTATAAGTGAAGTTTTTTTTTTAATTCAATGGATTACTTTAATAATGGTGAATTTTCTTTATTTGGTAATAAATTATTAGTTTTTTTGCATACTTATTACTTTATTAAATTGATATAGTCAAATAACCCCGTCCAGTGTGCCAATCAAACCCAGGGATGGGGTAAATAGACTCACGGGGAAGCATCTTTGAAAATAGCAAATAATACTTGAGAACCTTATAGGGAATAAAATGAAAGGAACTATTAAGAAACCCATTGGAGTAATCAAAACGAAAACGTATTTATTATGCCTAAACACTTTACAGTAACATTCTTATAAAATTAATTATGAAAAATGGGTCTACTAGCCCCGGTCTGCCGTACTAGGAAGTGATGTAAGACTCAGCTGATCGTCATCATATCGCACTTGATCCCATAGAGTGGCGTAGTCGTAAGTAAGAAATTTTGCGGTAAGAAAAAAAAAAGACAAAAGTGAGCTGGCAAGGTATGTAGTATAGGATGATCAGGTTGTTGAACCTGGGATAGAAAACAAGAAATTTCAACTTTGAAATTCTATATCGCATATATGTACATATGTAGTTAGAGAGCGAACACGGAGTGGAGCAATTAAGCAATAAATACAATTAAATAAAATTCCTTATAGTTCATAAGAAATACCTTGAAATGACAGATCGGATAGGTAAACTCGTATACGTGTGTAGTTATTTTATAAATATTTAAGGCCATAAATGGAAGAAGTTTTTTCCAGCTTCCTTCAAGCTTTGACAATTTTTTTTAGTATGTTCTCTCAGTTTTATAAAAATAAACTGAACCCTGAGTTGCCACCTAAGTTGCTTTGGAACAATCTGAGGAGAGCTGGTGTCAGTCGCAATAAAGATAGCGGTCCTATTTGCGATTTTTGCCCCAATGATTTAAATAATTTTTTCACCTCCACACAGGGAATCGTCCAGGCTTTGTCAGATGATCGTGATCACTTAGTTAATTTTCCAGGATCTAGCATCTCTTTCAGGTGTGTGGATATTGACGAGGTAATTAAAGCTGTTTTCTCTATAAGATCTGATTCGGTAGGCCCAGATGAAATACACCCTCGTTTTGTCAAACTAATTTTGCCTATGATTATTAGTCATCTGGTATATATTCTGAATTCATGTCTCACTTTTTCTATATTTCCGCTTGCCTGGAAGGTAGCCACTGTTCTCGCACTTCCCAAGAAGTCGTGTCCTAAAGAGTTGAGTGATTTTCGCCCCATTAGTATACTTTGTTTCCTTTCCAAAGTTCTGGAAAGGCTAATACATGCACAAATGCTCGAACATTTGGAGGCAAACAAGCTACTCACGGAATGGCAGTCCGGCTTTCGCTCCCAGCATAGCTGTGAAACTGCCCTGCTAAAGATTACTAACGATCTCCGTGTAGCTCTTGATAATAATCATGTAGGCGTCCTGGTGTTGCTCGACTTTTCAAAAGCATTTGACAGTGTAAATCATGACATCCTGCTGTCTAAGTTATCTGCTCACTTTGGTTTTTCATCTTCAGCCACCGAATTGATATGTAGTTTTTTATCGGACAGATGTCAGCAAGTGAAAGCGAATAATGTTATATCTAACCTACTACCCATCCGGTGTGGAGTTCCACAAGGTTCTATATTGGGACCTCTATTGTTCAGTACTTTTATAAATGACCTTCCTAATATTATTGAAGACGTGAAAATTCACCTCTATGCTGACGATGTGCAGCTTTATTTCAGTAGACCAATTGGGCTGATGGAGGATTGCTTGGCACGCATAAATGATGATCTTAATAGAATATACCATTGGTCTATGAGAAATCAACTCATGCTGAATCCTGCCAAGTCTCAATACATAGTCCTTCAAAACAATACTAACTTCAACATCAATGACTTTCCAGGGGTGAAGCTAAATGGTTCTATCCTCTCTAGAGTGCACCGCGTCAAGAATCTGGGAGTAGTAATCAACTCTACTTTGAGCTGTTGTGACCACATCACATTAATCTTAAAGAAAATATATGGAGGCTTGCGTCAGCTCTGGTTATCAGCTGATATTTTATCGACAGATATACGTACGAGACTAGTTAAAGCACTTCTTCTTCCCCATTTTAATTTTGGTAGCTTAATTTTTCCAAAGCTCGATAGCTCATGCGCTCACAGGCTTAACGTCGCTTTTAACGACTGCATTCGCTTTATTTTCGGACTAAGGCGCTTTGATCACGTCCAACACTTGAGATCCCATCTGCTGGGATGCTCTCTAGATGAACATCGTGAGATGAGGATGCTGGTCTCTTTGTACATTCTGATTCACTCTAGGACTCCACGTTATCTGTATGATCAATTGCAATTCTTACATACCTCTCGAAACCACAATCTTCTCATTCCTCGATTTCATCGTTCCATTCTGGAGCGCTCTTATTTCGTTCAGGCTGCACGCTCATGGAATGAGCTACCTGTAGCCTTTCAAGGTGCCGGTTCCGTCGATAAGTTCAAATCACTTTTAAAATCACTTTTCTCTGGTGCTTAATCAATTTGGTATTGTCATTCGGTTTCAGCTTTACTAGGTACTAAGTAATTATGTTCACCACGGCTTCTTCGATTCAGCAATGAACTGGGCATTTTAGTTTTTTTTTTTTTTTTTTTATATAACTTTGTAAAAATTTTCTAGTTTTGCCTTCCTGTAGTGTACTTATTATTCTTTGTTTTTTTTTGCATTCTTATTGTTTATTGTTTATATTTTTTTACTTGTTTACCTTCTCCTTCATTTTTAGCTCGTCTAAATGTATTTTATTTAAGTTTGATTCCTCTAGAGTATTTCTATTTATTTATTTTTAATTCTTTTAGCATGTAAACTAGTAATGTTGATTTGTTAACCTTATTTTTATATCTTAATTGTTTGATTTTACGCCTCAATACTTGCTTTTTCCATCTTTTGTTAATGTACTTATATATAAGATATAATATCTTGTGTACAGAGATAAATAAATGATAATTCTGTTTCTTGCTTAATTCTGTTTCTTTCTCTCGAATGACGAAATATTGTGAAAAACAAGAAATAACATGGATTTTTTCAAAAGTTTGCCTGCCATAATTTAAATGTCCATTTATATTTTGAAAGCTTGGTCAGGTATTGCACAATTCCAGAAATAAAGACAAACGCATAATTAAAGTGACCGATTTCAGGGAAACCAGATATCTTTTAATAACTCGGAAAATACGCAATATTAGATATTTTATGGATTTTGAAGATCCTTTATTGTATCCTAGAGTTTTATCCATTCTTTACTGGCACATGATTGCATGTCGAGTTAATTCTGGTTAAAGTTTCTATAAGGTATACAGATTTATGTTTAAAAAATTATTAGGTATGATTTGAGGGCATTGTGTAACTTATATGTTGTGACGTCGTTTGCTCGGTCGGTCGGGATTGCTCGGGCGCCAATAGGTCGGTCGGTAGCAAAACGTCAGAATTTGACTCAGGGTAGCTTCAGTGGAGTGAGGGGTCCAAATGACAACAGTTCGGTTGAATTCAAATTAATTATTTATTCCTTTTGAGTCCCTATTATAAATGTAGAATAATTTATATTAGTGAAATTCTTGTCAATACTTGTAATTCTAATTTACGTGTGGGTCAGGAGAGACTTCCGTTGGACACGTACTAACTAGTGGTTTCCGTTGCTCACGTACTACCACTAGCCCTCCGTTGTTCACGTACTGGTGACAGGATAGTTTTCCGTTGGACACGTACTGACTATTGGATTCCGTTTGTACACGTACTACCAGTAGCTCTCCGTTTCTCACGTACTGACTTTTGGGATGGCTTTCCGTCGAACACGTACTGATTATTGGTTTTCGTCTGTTACATGTACTATCGATAACCCTCCGTTTTTCACGTACTCGCTTTATAGGCAGGTAGAGTAGGATTTTCTAGGTCTCCCGAACCGGCCAGTTCAACTTGCTAGAAATTTTTTGTAGGAAATTCGGGTAGGCGGATCAAGGTGTCTTGTGAATCTATACTGCCCTACTTATAACATCAATTCAAAAAGCTATTGTGAATTACATGAAGGAAAATTTACTATATAAAACTTCACTCATACATTTCTAAATATCTATCTATGTACAGGTTCGTTATAATGTAGACTTCTTTCTTGCATCCGTCTGTATATCAGGTAAATGTTCGATGACCATTTCAGAGTATCGTTTAAATTTTAAGGTATGGAGCCCTTAAGAGTTCTTTTGGAGTTCTCCAAATAATGGCCGATTAAACGGATGGCCACATTAACAACCCGAATGACTTCTGACCTCCGAAACAGAAATTTAACAAGTATATAGTTCTCACAAAGTTACAAAACCCAACTTTATCCAAACTAGTGAGTTTTGCTAGGCCAACCAAATGTCTAATAAGGCACCCTGAGGCAAGCAGAATGAACACAGATTTTACTTACTATTTTGTAGATTTTGATCTGACTTGGGCGAACAGTGCACATCAGTTTCAAGTTCAGCCGCCTTTTTCCATTTTTCCCTTGACAAATTAAATTTCTGACAATTGTCGATTTCAAATTTTAATTTGTTTGACAGTTTTTACACAGTTACCCCGCGTTTTTTCTTGGATGGATTTGGGTTAAAACTTTATTGAAGAGGAAGTGTGATGTCTACATATTTTCCCCCATTTTCTGAGTACGTGAACAGAGTTTGGGTGCTTTTGGGTGAATTAATTAATACAAATTCAAGTACGTAAACAGACCTAGTCAGTTTTGTCTCAAAGAGTGATGTGAACGTAGTAAACTATTTCGATTGCGATACAGTACTAGCGACAATTAATATATAGTTGATTTGTGATTAAGTATAAATAAAGAAAACTCGTGAATTATATTTGAAATATTGTGTTTTGAATAACGAACGAAATCCACGCGCGTAACAATATTAAGAAAACAAGTACCAATCGGTCCAAAATCCAAATAGAACAGAGATTCCTCTCTGAATTAATAGCAAAAAAAGAATTTCGAAGTTTTGATATGTTTTTATTTGCCAAAATTATATAATTTGTTTTTCAGAGATCCTGTATTTTGTTGCCTCCCCGATCAGAGTCGGGCGGTATTATAGAAATGAATGCTGTCGCCGTTACTAAGGCCTACTACTGGTAGACATCTGCAATTCAGCATTTTATTGCCGCTTCGACTTGACTAATCTTCACTTGTCAACTAGTAATACACATCCGTATCATTCAGGCCACAAGCCTCAAGAGTCTATAGATGCGACTGAAACTCGTACTCTTCCAGCTTTGCACAGGAACAGTATATGGACTCGCTGAATTAAACTCATTCGGCGTTCTGAACAGATACACAACCTTCAAGAAAACGAGAACTGTTCAGCCAGATCCAAATACTCATCAAGGCTGTCATAGAGATAGTCTGGGACAACACTATTTATCTGATAATCCCAATCTCACATCAGGTAGACTGGTGTTTTCTATACCTTTCAGGAACAGGTGCTGAACATTCAATCAACTTACTTAACGGACGTTTGATCACCCGTTACCAGAGGATCAGGACTCTAACGGCTGGGTCTTAGTTTTTCAAGACTACAGTTATCTAGTGAGAAACATAGATTTCTACTGGCACAGCTCCTTGATCCTTTGAGATAACGTAGCCCCCAGGAGGTAAGTTATGACGACAAGACAGTCGACTCCACTAATACGCCGGCTACCAAGAATTGTCCCATAATTATCCAAATTTATTCATTTGTGGCAAATTTCAAGAAAATTGTTGAAACGCTGTTTTTTTGGAAAAAATTCTGTGTTTTGAGGCCAGCCCGTCCAGTTAACTCGTACACGAATTTATCTGTCTGTATATTTATTTATATATTTCTTTTTTACTATTTTCGACACTCTCGTAGACGAGAGGTGTAAAATTCAAGTACCATTACCATAATCATTACCAGTACCGAGTATTTAAGAATTGTCAATTCCCAGTACTAAGCCTCCTGTACTGGAATTAAAATTTTACAGTCCCAATCCTGGAATGGCAAGTAATACTTTAAAATACCGGAAAGTAATTGAATTTGCGATTTCATTACAAAAATACCTACAAATTCCCAAAAGTATTTAAAAAGTATTTGGCATTACTACATATATAATTCCTTTCAATTCTTTTCAAATACTTTCAATTACTTTTAATTACTTTGACAACTTCAGTATGAAACATGAATTATGAAATTTTATTGTAATAAAAGCTTTTCCGTTTTCGATATTCTCAAGTTGCAATAAAATTAAGTAGTTTGGAGAAGTACGTTTGCTTTAAAAAAATTGTAGGCCAAAAGGTTAAAAAATACAAAGTCACACTCTAGGAAAATATTTACTGTTTGCTATTCCTTGATAATTAAATTTACAATTATATAAAAAACAATAGTTAAACTTAGTTAAATGCACTTTATTTAAGCAGAAATGGCTCACCAAATAGTTATTTTCAGTTTTTAAACCTAATTTTTTTTTGCAGTGATTTCTACTTTTACAAGTAAAATTTACAATTCCAGTTTACCCTTTCAATTAATTTTTAATATTCCCAAAATTCCAGTTTGCCTTAGTTAAGACTAATTTTTCGGATGGCTCTACTGCGCCTGATGAAGGCAATGGTGTATTGTACTTCAGTGCGCCTTGTTTAAGTCGCGAATACTTGTTCCAAATACCCACTTCAGTGTCAGGATCGTTTATGGATTGGTAGAAATCTGCAGCGTTCGTTCTGGAATTAAAATTTGTACATGGCGGTGTTGTGGGTATGTGTGTTTCAACTGGAGTAGATTGACTGCACTCTCCGCATAAATCACCTAAAGTTTGAATTAAATTAGGTATTAAAATAAAAATTTAGAATTGGCAACATTTATCATTACCAATATCGTCAAAATCGAAAAATCCGTATTCATTGCTGGAATTTCATGTTTCGTCAAAGGTTTCACCTGCAGCGGCTTCCATTTCTGTTACTTTTTAAATCACTAAATTCTGAATTTCTTCAGCAGAGCGGTTAAGGTGATCTTCAAAGCGTTGAACCACCTCATTTTGATTTTCGGGCACAGAACGGATGCCACTATTGCATCGTCTGCTTCTGAAGACAACGTGAAATAAGGGGAGAATCTTTTGGCCAACTTATCTCTAATTGCAATTGTCACTGTCTTTAAGTATTTTAAGTTGTTGTACACGCCGACTTTTGCAATTTTTACATTCAGTGTCACTAAAGACGGAATGAGACACCCGAATAGCAAATTTTTTTCGCCTTGCAGAAAATCAAGTGCCGCGGCAATTGGACCTATCAATACACAATATTCTTCTAAATACTGTATATCTGTGGGAGAGAATTTGGAAATCTCTAGTCTCTCGCACAGATCGCACAGCTTTTCCTTATGCGTCAGAAGTCGGGAAACTGCGTCAAACCTCTTGGCCTACAATTTTTTTAAAGCAACTTGAGAACATCGAAAACAGGGAAAAGCTTTTATTACAATAAAATTAAAAAGACAATTGATCCAGTTCATTTCATAATTCATGTTTAATACTGACGTTGTCAAAGTAATAACTAATTGAAAGTATTTGAAAAGAATTGAAAGGAATTTTATATAGTAATGCCAAAAACTTTTTAAATACTTTTGGTAATTTGTAGGTATTTTTGTAATGAAATCGCAAATTCAATTACTTTCCGGTATTTTAAAGTATTACTTGTCATTCCGGGCATGGGACTGTAAAATTTTAATTCCAGTACAGGAGGCTTAGTACTGGGAATTGAAAATTCTTAAATACTCGGTATTGGTAATTAAGAGGTATTAAATCCATTAAGTAATGAGTATTTTACAGCTCTGTCGTAGACCCACTTTTCGTCATCACAGCGAGCTGAAATTTGGCAAACAGGTTGGTGTTGCGTGACAATTGAATCTATCAAAATTTGAACCGGAAATTTCCATGGAAAACCCGGAAAATCGGAAAAAATCATTTGAAAATTTGGTAAAAATTTGATTAGTGTTAAATACGTTTCAGGAAAAATGCAGAGTTTTCCGACTTTTCCGGAAAAATTTTCCGGTAAATTTTTTTTCTAAATTATGCAGGATCAAGTTCCCTATCAACTGGCATCATTACTTTCTCCCCGACAATGTTCACCACAACTTGCAGAAAAAATCGAGGAAAATTCATGTAAAACGCCTTTCCGGAGTTTTACCGACCAAGGAAGCATTTGAGCGTTTTGCAACCTTAGACACAGTTGTAGAGCGAAATGAGTTGTATAAAGTTGCTTTTGTGGAAAACTCCATGGAAAACCCGGAAAAGCGGGAAAATCATCGGACAAATTTTCATCGATATGATTAGTGATAAATCTGTTTCAGGAAAAGTGCAGAATTTTCCAATTTTTCTGGAATTTCCGGAATTTTCCTACTTTTCCGTAAAATTTTCCGGCAAAAAAATTTTATAAGCTATGCGGAATCATTTTTTTTCGTCCTACTGGCATCAATACTTTCTCTTCAACAATCATGAAAACTTGCATCGAGGAAAATTCATGTAAATTTTTAAAAACATGGAAAATCGGGAAAATTCATGTAAATTTTTTAAAATAAATTTCATAGTAATAGGAAAAGTCTGTGGAAAACATGGAAAATCGGGAAAATTCATGTTATATGGGATCAAGTTGGAATACAGCTAAAAAGCGCTGTTTAAAACATAATTTGAATTTCTGAAAACCGTTGCAGTACTTCAACGATTTGATACTCGAAAAATTTTTGTTTTCGGATCGGCACCAAACATTACTTAAAAATTGTTTTAAAATATCTCCATGCAGCACGTAATAACAATTTAGTTAACGTGAAAAAGGCAGAAAATAAAATAAGTAAAAAAAGAGTTTTCAAAGAAAACTGAGGCCAAGCCGCATGAAAAAGTAGAAAATAATCTTTTCTTCACACACACAGAGGTGGACTCAGATTTTATTCGCTGACAATCACCGATATATTTCAGTATGATCAATCAGAGGTAATAAGTGATTTGATTCATGAAGAGAAAGAATATTCAAGAGAAATGTCCCAATCAAAAAATCTGAGTCCACCTCTGTGTGTGAAGAAAAGTTTATTTTCAACTTTTTCATGCGGCTTGGCCTCAGTTTTGTTTGAAAACTCGTTTTTTACTTATTTTTTATCGTATAACTGCTGTTTGCTTTTATAAAAAGGGTGCTTTTCAGCTGTTGATTTTTTTATTATTTAAACAAAAGTATACACAAATTTAGCATTACTAGCAAAACCTTAAAAAAAAACAAAAAAAACCTAAAAATTCAAAACGAGAAATATTTAAATATGCGCGCACACAGAAAAATAACTACTGACCTATTTTAAATTATGTGCGATTGCACATGAAAGCATACATGAAATTCGCGTTTACTTCTCTCTCAATCACCTAAACGGATGGATGCTATACGTACGGCAAAGCATAGATCAACGCAATTTTAACTGTATAATTGAATAAGCATACATGGTACATTACAGACCTAGGTGTGATTATAATTCTCAAACAATAAAAATACACCGACCACCAAAGTGAAATTTTGTATTATAAGCAAATAAAAGGCCCACTTTGTGGGCATAATGGGGGAGAGAAAAAAACAAATTTCATGTAAAGCCAAAACTGTTTACATGTTTACATTTGCAGCCGTTGACTTTATAGCGAAAAAAATCGCTTTCAGTTGTTGTTCTTTCATTTACGTAATTGCCGGCGCAAACAAATCTGTCACATCATCGCGAATGAATGTCCGGTCAAAATTTTTTTTTTTTTTAACGAACATTATGGTGGTTCCATGTGTAATGACGCAGTCAATTCGTTACTCTTCAAGATTCGCAGAATTGAATTGTTTAAAAAGAACCTTAAAACGTATTGGTACAATACGCCAACTAAATGGTACATCTATTCACGTTTTGTTCGTTTTTCACGTGAAAAGCTCACTTTAGATCGCCGATGATTTCATTAGTTCAACATTTACATAACTAACTTAATTAGAAAAATTCAAATTTAGTTTTTAGTTTTACTTAATTTGTATTTTTTGTTTTAGTGAACAAAAACTTTTAAGGTATTTTCAAATCAGGACTTTATGCCTATATAAAAACTTGGACCAGAATTCCGCGACTGTTAATTTGTGCGTTATTCACGCAGAACTCATAAAGTCATTTAAAAAGTGTTTTTTTTTTGTTTTTTTTGCGTGTGTTATATACAGAGGTATAATGACATATGTAAAATCTAAGATCTAAGAGTTTTTTGTTTAGCATCCGCCGAATTTGATGAGGCTATAGTGATAAGAAGATGCGAACAGATTTAACGAGTGAAATATTTCACTGAAATGTGGAGGCAAACAACCTGAAAATTGTTTGCGATCTATTGAGAAAGATTTTCGACCAAGATAAATTTCATCCATTTAATATTCTAGGCTAGGCTTGTCAACTTTGCGTGTAATAAACGTCAAAGGAAATGTGTAATAAGAGGTGTTCGAAATTTTAATTGATGAATTTTTAATATGTATCCGACCGATTACGTAAGATTTCAAGAATTTTATAATTGTAATCTGCATTATGTAAGATGATCAATTATAAGTGACTTATGATAAATGAGAGCAGCATAATTTGCACTCTTTTTCATTAATATATAAATTGTTATAAATTGAGAAATTGAAAAGTTCAATTGTAAGAGAATCACGAAAATCTATATACAATTGTTTCAACAATATGAATGCTGTCTGCTGGAAAACTGGTACTGTGTTGCCAACACATAAACAATCTTCTCCTCTACATGTCCACTTATAGAACCAGCTTAACACAAGCTCGATGCAGAGTTACGTTTAATAGATAAACAGTCAACAATACATCCTTAGGCAATGTTATTTAAACCACTTTTCGGAGCTTACAGGTGTCACATTTAATTCATCAAGCCACATTGAACAAGAAAAAGATAAGGCGGCTAATACATTTTTTAAAATTGAAAAAAAACTAAAAACCTACAAAATCAAAATTGCGAAGAATATTTAATCAGTGCCGTGTTGCTCACTATATCCACAAGGATATTATTTTCTGTTACAAGAAATTCGAGGTAATTTTGGGACCTGAAATTGAATTAAAAAATCTTTGGAATTTTACGTTAGATACTTTTTGCATTATTGTCCCGTTAATGTTAGAGGCAAAAGGAAAAATATTAACAATATTTCGAAAATAAAAAACCTAATTAAAAAAATTAATGGGATCAGACAAAAGTATTATTTAATTATGAATTCCTCTACTTATACATGATAGCTTAAGAATTCGAAAATATTTAAGTACATTTAATGAAAAAATCTTAAGTTATATCCTCCATTTAAAATATATATTACTTAAGAGGAGTCAGTACTCAGCAAAAGTTTCAATTTAGATATTAGCGAACCTGAAGCAATAAAATTTACTATACGTAGGTTTGTGTCCTGAAAAGGAGAAAATTCATATAAAATTAGCCTAGACCGAGTCCACAAGTAACATTAGAGACATCTAGCATAAAAGACAGAAACCCAACAAACGACAATTTAAGACGAAAAATTAAAATTGGCAGTTCAAATACATTGAAAAATTTTAACGAGAATTAACTTTCCTAAAATTTTTTGCACAAAATTGCTAAATAAACTATTTTCCTTTGTATTTCAAAAACTTTCATCGAAATATTGCAATTTCTAGTGGGTGAAATATCAGGAGAAAAAACAAGTACCATTAGAGTCCAATAATTAAAAAAAGCAACACTAAAAATGCAAAAACTCGACGTTATTTGCTAGATCTAGGCTTTATGTTTCTAAAATACTCACGATCCAAAGAAATGAAAATTCCTACTAACAGGAATTTGACTTAAAAAGCCTCAATTTTTACTATTTTTCACAAGTTTTCGAGCCAATATCTCAATTCCAATAATTTTTTTTTATTTTTTCCGACGTTATTTACTAGACCTCTTTATTACCTTTAATTCAAGATATAAATCATCATTCTGCTACAAATAGTTTGCCAGAAATTCGCATTGAAATATGTATGAAACTTGCAAATTTTGGTAATGACTCCTCTTAAAGATTTGCTTGTTAATTTTCCACACAATGTATGTAAGTCCTTAATAAAAAAAATATAAAATGTACATCTTTCCTTTTTCAAACGAATTTTAAGTCCTGTCTTTTTCAAAAAAAACCATAAGATAATTTTAACATATTTTTGAATTTCAAAAGAATGAAAGACTTAAAAATGGTTGAGGAAAATTAACCATAATATTGATCACTATAAAAGTTCTAATTCGAGTAGAGGGGAGGGTAATCCTATGCATGTAACGATAGATGTTATTTAGACAAAACAAGTCAGACCTCTTGATAAGAATCCAATGCCTATTATTTGGCTTGTGTTTTAACAGAATTATAGAAGCGTTTTGGAAGGTCTTTCGATTGTGTATATTTACTCCTACAGTTCAGGTGATGAAGGTGCAGTGCGCAAATTTACTCCAAGACGAGTCGCAATTGAACTATCTGTATAATTTCGCTACATGCTAGGTTTTATGTCACACGTGAATTTTACTACATGTTTGATTTTACATAACTATTGAATTTTACACAACTGTTGAATATTACACCATTGTTGAATTTAACATCAATGTTGAATTTTACTGAATGTTTAATTTTACACCATTATTGAATTTTCCTACATGTTGAAAATTACTACCCGATGTCAATTTACTTGTATGTTGAAAACCACTACAATCAGTGTAGGCAAATAATTGCCTACAATTATTGTAGCGATTTTCAACAAACAATTTTTTATAGTGTACGAGTATGTGCTTAAAACTAGAAAATAATCAAAGCCGCCCCTATGTTTTGAAGACGCTGTTTTCTTATTCTTGAGTTCTTTTTAACATAACATAACATAACATTTATTAGAGGCGATAGTATACAAGATTAGAATCTTTTATTATACCTAAAAATAATTGGACTAAAACGTGGAGGAAGTATTTAAAAAAAGTATATAATAAAAAAATAATAATAAATATTGCGCTTAAATTGACAAATTAAAATCTGAGTACATATTACACATGTAAGGCTAACAAAAACAAGTTATAATGAACTACAAAACAGAACTGATACTAGAACAAGATACTAACAAATGCCATAGAAAAAAAACGAAGCTAGAATAAATCGCGATAGAGCTCCGGAATATCAGACGAATGGAGTGGACTCTTGTGATCAATAATATATTGAGATATAGAGGGATTCAATCTCAATGCATTAATCTTGGACCATGCGTTGACTCTGCTCAAATCGTTATTAATACGTGCGAAGCCATCTTCAAACAGGCTAATAGGTCTATTCAGATAAAGCTGCACATCATCTGCGTATAAGTGAATCTTGACATCACGTCCAACTAGAGAAAGGTCCGTTAATAAAAAACAAAAAAAAAACAAAATAGCAACGGCCCCAAGATTGAGCCCTGAGGTAAACCAGTCGGGAGAGGAAGTGTATCCGATAACTTATCATCCACCTTCACCCGTTGATGACGTTCTGACAAGAAAATTAGATAGCTTATGCTGTAACAAGCTGTGATTTACACTATCGAAAGCCTTTGAGAATTCAAGCAGAACTAAAATGGTAGCATTATCCTGGTCTAAGGGTGCTCTTATATCACTAGTCACTTTTAATATAGTAGTCTCGCAGCTGTGAGAACGCCGGAAACCAGACTGTCAACATGACAAGAGCTTGTTACTTTCCAAGTGACCAAAAATCTGGAAGCTAATTAGCTTTTCCAAAACTTTAGACATGAAACTTAATATACTGATTGGCCTAAAATCACCAGGAGATTCCGGAGAAGGTTTTTTGGCAATTGGCAATACCAAAGCCGCTTTCCAAGACTTAGGAAAACAAGAGGACATCAAACAAGAGTTCAGGATATGAAGAATGTATGTGTCGATCATTGGAAGCAGAATCTTAATAAAACGTGGCGACAGACAATCAGGTCCAGCAGCATGAGATTTAATAGCATAAATGGAAGTAAGCAATTCACTTCGCTCTACACCGCGAAAAGAAAAATAAGGGGTAATGCAACTGGTGCCACTTACAGTAGAATCAATATAACTCGAGTTAGAGGTCTTAGCATGCTCATCGTTCAATTAAGTAGTAAAAAATTTATTTAGATTATTGCAATCCTGCTCGCAGTTAGTTTTGTCTTTCCCAGTAAACTCCTGCTTTTCTTAGGTTCTGCCACAAAATTCTTGGTTAAAAGTCACTGTGAAATTTAGTGCTAAACATATCGACGTTTCGCTATGCGGACAGCAATGGTGGCCTTATTTCGTGCTGCACGGTACATGTTTAAAGCTTCACCCGTTTTAAGCCGCCTGCAGCGCTGGTAAAGGAATTCCCTCTCAGCAATTAGAGCAGCGATTCTCACGTATAAATTTAGTTTTAATTGGCACAAATTTATTGAATAAATAGCTACACAAAGAGGAGAATAAGTCGACTTGGCTATCGTTTGACGAAGAATAGTAGATAGAATCCCATGGTAAACTAGAACACTTATCAAACAAAGCTGCCGTGTCGATATTATTGAAGTCACGATAAGAGTAAGTCCTAGGAGATGAGTTAAGAGGAAGATTTAGGGAAACAAAAAGTATGTCATGGTCCCGGTTACTAAAAGCACAAATTTGGTCCTGGAAGTTAACTATAATTATATCTGAAGCGAGAAACAAGTCAAGCTGAGAAGGATTCGACGTATTATGATAGGTAGGATGCTTGTTCACCACATTCAGATTTAATGTATCAAGAAGATGAATGAATTGGTTCACAGGGTGAAGATGATACTGTGCCCCTGAGCTCTTGAGGAACTTCACAGTTAAATCTGCTGGGAGGACAATACACGGCAGATAGGATGCATTTATTGCCACAACAATCCACTTCCACCTCAACGAACTCAACTACATCAGCCACAGATGAGAAAACCTGTCTCGATTTGAGTCTATCCTTGACGTAAATCGCCACTCCTCCCCCCAAACGATTCCTACGATCATTCCGAAAGACGCTATAGCCCGGTATTGAGATGTGGGGAGGATGGAATGACTTCGCTTAACCATATGTCGCTAACTAGAAGTATACGTGTACGTCAGTCCCAGGGAAAATGTAACGAAAATCATCAATTTTATTGCGTTTTATTGAGTTGACTTCTAATGTTGTGGTATTTTTTGCACCATGGATCTTTGCAAGAAGGACGATTAATTAGTTTGTAATTTTTGTCGATCTCCAAAATCTAGCCTGATTGTGAATTATTATTGGTTATTCGGCATATATTTTCGTCTTGCCGCAACTAATTCAAAATGTGCAGCCTAATCTTTATGCTTGAAGTTGTATCTAAGTAAGAAGATCCTTCTTATGGAAGATTAGATTGCTTGCATTAGGTAATGACGATCTGTCCCGTGGGTACGTGGGTAATTAACAACCGTCTCTTATAAAATCAATTGAGTTTTAGTGATCATTTGAAGTTGACGGTGTTCTTGAAAATTTCTAGCGGTTCGCATAGGCTGTAAGTTTTTGCAAAAATACTTTCGTCTAATCTCCATTTAAGACCTACCGCATATGCCAGACTATAATTCTGTTATTAAGGATGTTCATCATCGTTGTTTACAGGATGCCGCACACAACAGACTAAACAGACGGACCGACAAAAAGGATTTCTTCACAGACACAATCATTATAAGAGACCAAAACTGAATCAATTACTACCAAAAAGTAGCTTATAAAATAGTAAACTATAAAGACAAGTAGGACTCTGTGCCTTAGTTTGACCTATTCTATGTGCTATCCTGTAGCCGTTAAAAAGTTATTTGTATGCCGATGATGTGCAAGTGTATCTCAGTCGACCAATAAGACTGACTGGTGGAGGATTGCATTGATAGGCCATTTTCGAATCGTGTAAAAATTCTTGGTATCTTCCTCCTTCCTGTGATCATGTCAATAATATGACTGGTAGGATTTATGGTGGGTTTCGTCGGCTGTGGTTGTCTTCGGCAACCATGTCTACGAACACACGCTCGATGCTAATCAATTCTTTGATTCTGTCGTACTTTTCCTATGGCAGTCTACTTTTACTTCACTTGTGTTCATCCTGTTCCACAGATTCAACTTCTGCTTAAGGAGATTCGATCATATTTCGCAACATCGTAATCATCTACTTGGTTGCTGCTTAAATCTATATCTTTTACGTTTGCTTCTGGCATCTCTTAATAAGCTCATCTACTCTAAAGAGCCAAGCTATTTGTTTAATAATTTGGCATTTTTAAACTCCTCAAGGCGGTTCGACTTGCTTACACCAAATTTTCAATATTCAGTAATGGAAAATTCTTACTTTGTGCGTGCTTGGAATAATTTACCATCCGAAATTCAGTGTACGAGCTCGACTCGTGGATTTATGGAGCGAATAACGCGCTGCAACACCAGCGTGGGATAGACTTTTGGGTGTGTTTTAGGTGGTCTTAGCTCTGTGTTTTCAATTGTATTTGTAATCTGATGTTTTAAGCAATATTTTAGTATTTTATTTTACGTTGCTTAGTAGCATGTTTTTTCGGATTTATATTTAAATTTGTTTTTTTTTTATATATTTTAATTTCAAATCGCGTAAGTTTTATTAATATTTACTTGTTTTTGATGCCATTCCCTTTAACTCGTACACGAATTTGTCCGTCTATTTATTTATATATTTCATTTTTACTATTTTCGACACTGTCGTAGACCCACTTTTCGCCATCACAGCGAGCTGAAATTTGGCACACAGGTTCGTTCATGTCGCGTGACAATTGAATCTATCACAATTTGAATCGGAAATTTCCAAAACCCGGAAAATCGGGAAAAATCATTTGAAAATTTGGTGCAAATTTGATTAGTGAAAAATCCGTTTTAGGAAAAATGCATAGTTTTTCGAAAAAAAATCCCGGAATTTTCCGACTTTTTCGGAAAATTTTCCGGTAAAAAAGTTTTCTAAATTATGCAGAATCAAGTTCCCTATCAACTGGCATCATTACTTTCTCTCCGACAATGGTGAAAACTTGCAGAAAAAATCGAGGAAAATTCATGTAAAACGCTTTTCAGGAGTTTTTCCTACCAGGGAAGCGTTTGAGCGTTTTTCAACCTAAGACAAAGTTGTAGAGCGAAATGAGTTGCATAAAGTTGCTTTTGTGGAAAACTCCATGGAAAGCCCGGAAAAGCGGGAAAATCATCGGACATCATCGATATGATTAGTGATAAATCTGTTTTAAGAAAAATGCAGTATTTTCCAATTTTTCTGGAAAATTTTCCTACTTTTTCGGAAAATTTTCTGACAAAAAAGTTTTATAAGCTATGCGGAATCATTTTTTTTCGTCCTACTGGCATCAATAGTTTCTCTTCAACAATCATGAAAACTTGCATGAAAAATCGAGGAATATTCATGTAAATATTTAAAAAAAAAAAATCATAGTTAATAGGAAAAGTCTGTGGAAAACATGGAAAATCGGGAAAATTCAGTAAATCAGTGTTTTTTCAGCCGTCATAAAATTGTTTTAAAATATCTCTATACAGCACATAATAACAATTTAGTTAACGTGAAAATGGCAGAAAGTAAAATAAGTAAAAACCGAGTTTTCAAACAAAACTGAGGCCAAGCCGCATGAAAAAGTAGAAAATAAACTTTTCTTCACACACACAGAGGTGGACTCAGATTTTATTCGCTGACAATCACCGATATATTTCAGTATGATCAATCAGAGGTAATAAGTGATTTGATTCATGAAGAGAAAGAATATTCAAGAGAAATGTCTCAATCAAAAAATCTGAGAAAATCTGAAGAAAAGTTTATTTTCTAGTTTTTCATGCGGCTTGGCCTCAGTTTTGTTTGAAAACTCGTTTTTTACTTATTTTTTATTTATTATTTTTCCTGCTTTGTTTTTGTACTAAAAAAATACAAATTTGTATTCTTATAGTACTTTACCATGGATAAACTTATTCTATACCTTGTTGTTTCACACAATAGATCAACTCTAGCCGCAGGTCAGTAGAATCCAAACTTTAAATTAACCATAATTTTCCTAGCCGTTATAGGAACTCTTTTGTTATGTAATGTAACGGAAAATTAATTAAAAAAAAAAAAAAAAATTGGGAACAATATCGTTCCAAGTAAAATTAATAAAATTGTTACGTGATCACAAATTTTTGTTTTATTTGAAAACTCGGCATCACTGAAATACCAACAAAAAGGAGCTGGTTTATTAGAAGATGTCAAAGTTTTTATTGGGTCTTGCAAACGGTGACAGAAGTTTGAACTTCTTAAAGTCGAGGTTGCACTGTTTCCTGTTTAAATTAATGAAATACACGAACCAAGCCATTTTGACCTAATTACTTTGGATTGTTCTTCGTTTCATATTTTCAAAAAAAGAGAAAAAAAAAAAAGAAAAAAAAAATGCCGTCCCTTAAACGAGACCTCTATTTTTCAAATCTGTCTAAATTTTCACTCCTTTAATCTTTCCATCTTTAACTGGTTGTGGGTGCTGCCACTACAGCCCTCTTCTTTGGCTCCTGCCTTGAATCCACCCTTTTAATATATTTTTTCATTTGTTCGATAGATTCTATGATTATGATAAGAGATTTATCAACTCAGCTTTGATTAATATTTTTATGAATATCAAATTTTTAAAACGTCAATCATTTCTTTATCCCATCGAAACAGCATCAAACACATTATAGACTTATAAGTCACAAAGAAGCAACATCATCATCATCATCAGCCAACAAAAAAAAAAGAACATAGTTTTCTTCTTAAGGATAAAAGAAAAATGATGCACCATCATAATCACAGATAGACACAATTTACTTGGCTTAATCCATTCAGTTTAAATTTCGAAACGTACCCTAATCAGTTCCTATGTAGACCTACACATTAATTACGAGACTCACCTTATAAAAGACAGAAAATTCTCAGAATCACCTGATCTGTGGACAATAACAATCTCCTGTAAGAAATAGGAAAGATAATTTTCGTAGGAGACGTCTGGAAAGATACATGGACGACGACTGTAGAAATAGGATTGAGACGAAAAAAAAAATAGAAATTTTCTCATGATATTCAAGACCGGCTTCTAGCCTAACGCAATGATTTTAGGTTTTAAAGAATGAGGTTTGATGGGAGATTGCTTTTTTTATGTAAAGTTTTTTTATGGTAAAGTGAACGGAACTCCTTCAGTTGAAGAGTTAACGTGGTTAGTTATAATAATTTAAATTTTAGGATACTTGGGGTTGACTTTCCGAGGCTGTGTCGTATTTACAGAGATGCATATGGTATTTTTTTTTACCATACATTTCTTTCAATCCAATATTCATAGAAGGTTTTTTATTCCATCGCCCCGTCGCATCAGTTCTATCTTCTTTGACGAGACTCAGGTACGATAGGCACGATTTTAACGATTTTTTATGCATTATGTATATATAGAGGAAAGTCACAAGAATGACACGTTTCTGAAGTGTGTGCACACAATTATAATTTACCGACTTCGACTATTCTCTATCTATGGCAATCCATTCAGTGTAGGTGTAAAATGGAATTCCTTGAGTACCTGCACCACCAGATTCGTTATGGACTCAGAAGAAAAAGAAGAAAAAAAAACGTAAAATTCTTTGACAACAACAGGCGCTCAGCTGATCGTCAAAAAAGTAATGTGCTTTCCAGAAATTTTGTCGGCCTTCTCTTTTTTCTTATATAGGTATACTCAGGAAATCTTATCCTTATCCTCTCTAGAATGAATGTGCAGGGGTAAATGATGTTTGATCAAAATTGATTAGAAAGAAGTCCCTGGAATTCTGATGTTTTCTCAGGTCATTGAAAAAGGCGCGAAAATTTTCAGACCAGTTCCGTGTAACCTAAATGTATGGTTTTATTGTGGCGAATACCTACATATTTCCACAAAAAAAAACAAAAAAGGATTCCATGGGAATAATAACTATACCTACAATTTTCGACTTGTTAATAAATGATTCAGAACTCTCGATTGAATGCTATTTGATATCAAGGAAAATTTTTCTCTAAAAACCATATTTAGGTACTTCGCACTTGTTATAGGTTGGCGAACTCGGTGGTCGTTACGTACACACATAATGTGTATATGAAGGTTTTGTAACTAGGAAAAAATTTAAGAAAAATGCACCTTGCACTTTTGGAATTTATATCCATTGGGTTTTCTTAAGAAGGTCGATGGGAACGAATTTTTCTTTTGCATCAAAAGCAGATTGTTTGGCGGGCTCTTAAGAGGTTTGATTCCTTTTTGCCTTTTGTCGTTCCGTTTTGAGGTTGAATGTCAGGGCAAGGTAAGGATGACACAAAGCAATTAGGATATACATAGTTTGATTAATATCAATAAAAGATGATTTGTACAAAATTTCGTGTGAACTAGTTTTTTGGTGAATTACTTACATACCAAAATTAGGTAAGTAAATTGATTGTAGGTACATGAGGTAGAAAAGTAGTACCCTGTTTATGTTATATGTCGATCATAGAAGTTAAACTAATGTGGAAAATGATTATGGGATGAGAAGATATTTGCAGTTAAAATAATCTTTGCTGAAGGCAGAAGAACCTTTCAGTGCACTTTGGGTATAAAATGTAGAACAATAGGTTTAGAATTTAAAGCAGCAGGTTACATAAGCACTATTCGGGATTACATAAGAAAAATAAAATTGAAAAAAAGTAAAGATATGTAGCAACAGGAGCTAAAAAATCATCACATTTTCTCGAAAACAAAAGAAATGTTTATAATTTGAAAAACACATGACTTAAATTTTTCTTTATATTTTTCTGGTAACTGTTATGATTTGGTCTATCACCCGATTCCGGCTTGACGTCGACTTACGGGACACCCTGTACATATATATATTTTTTTTGCTAATTTATGCAGGAAGTGAGTCTGAATGGAGCAACCTTATACTGGAGCAACATTTTAAACCACTAATTCAGTGGATTGGGGTTAGTACCTACATAATTTGGTATATTTTCTTACTAACAAATATGTACGTATATGTCATTCAGTATATACATACATATATATTGGCAACTTGTGTTCCACTCAAGAAAATTTTTTTTTCTCTCTTCTTAAAATCCTAAACTACTCTTGCTTGTTTTATTTTGAATATTATCTACGTAATTATAAAACTTTTATTCATATTTTAATTTACTTTTTAACTCTTATTTCCAGCTCGAAGATGACTTGAAAACATTTATTAAGAAGAAAGATCAGCATCAGCCATTTTTGCTGTGCAAAAGTATAATGATGCTTTTACCACGGATGGGACATTTTTAATTGTGTGGGATAACTATTGTTTAGAAGAGTATGACAACGATTTTTTTTTCTGCATTTGACACTTTATTTAAATTGCATTATGTACTAAACATAAAGTAAACAAGTAAAAAAGCTAGAATTGGTCTAAGACCAATTCTTATGATACCCTCTAGATGAATGCCCGTATTAAATTTCGTATGGTCACCGATCTATTCAAGTTTGATTTTGAAGTTGTTTTTCGCATATATTTCTAGAACGGTTTGTCGCACAGAAAAATGATTATAATCAATTTTATAGGATTTCGTATTCTGCATAGGTTTTGGTACAATAAAAATGTCTTGGACTTATCGTTTTCAAAGTATACGTAAAAAACCTAAATTTTTATATGGCAACACCAAGAAGGAGTTGCCCGATTTAGTCCATTTCAGACATTTTAATTGCTAATGTAGTAAAAACATCATGTACGAAATTTCAGCTCTCTACGTCGACGTGTTCTCAGGCAGTGTCCAAATATATAGCGGAAAACGAAATTTTTATATGGCAACCCTACGAAGGAGTTGCCCGATTTGTCTAATTTTCGAACTTAATTTTACTTTTTTTTTTAAAGTCCATGTACAAAATTTCAGCTCTCTAAGTATACGCGTTCTCGAGTAATCGTGCGCACGGACGGACGGACGGACGGACGGACGGACGGACGGACGGGCGGACAGACGGACATGCAAAAATCAAAATAACTTTTAATATTATGAATGGGTGTCCAATCCATTTTGCTTTACCATCATTATTTCGAGGT
The DNA here is from genome assembly GCA_963930735.1 of Dioctria linearis. Lineage (NCBI taxonomy): Eukaryota > Metazoa > Arthropoda > Insecta > Diptera > Asilidae > Dioctria > Dioctria linearis. The sequence goes on from OZ005741.1 coordinate 273,387,503, forward strand.
GTTACAAACGGAATGACAAACTTAGTATACCCCTTAGATTTCATCTAGGGTATAAAAATAATTCCCTAAAGTGAGTGGCAACAATTTGTGCCAGACAAGTTAGGCATTTGTCGATAAGATTAGGGAAAGCTCCACCTTGGAAAACTAAGATTAGGTTTTTATCCCTAAAATGTAGGTTGGGTTTTCTCCCTCAAATGTAGGGAATTTTGGTTTTTTGCCCATAAAATTTAGGGAATATTCCCTAAAATGTAGGGAATTTTAATTTTTTTTTATGTTTTTCCTTACATTTTAGGGAATATTCCCTAAAATGTAGGGAGCATTCCCTAAAATATAGGGAATTTTAAATTGTTGTTTTGTTTTTTTTTTCCTAAAATGTAGGGACTATTCTCTAAAATTTAGTGAATATTCCCTAAAATGTAGGAATAGGTAATGGCACCGCACCACTCTCCACCGTAGGTGAAGGTGATAGAAGACCGCCCCTTTTAATAAACATAAGAATGGGCTGAATAGCTCTACTAAGGTAGTTTAGTTAGTTAAATGCAGTAAATCTATATAATAGAACTCTAGCGTTTTGATTTTCACTAGATTTTTTACTGAAAATTCATTGTAATCTAGTGGGAAAAAGTTTGCAGGGTATTAATCGGTCGCTCTTGTGATAATCAGTGTCATGTTATCCAGCAACAGTTGTTTTATTTCTAAAAGTAGCGTCGCTTCTTTCTGATTAAACCACTACTTTGCTTCCTTTTCTTGAAACTACATTCTGACCTCTTGTAAAACATTTCGAACAACAATAATATCGTTCATGTAATTTAATATGTTCATTCAGGTGCGTCGCAAAAGCAAGAGTGAAAATTTATAGTATAGTATATTAAGTTAATTTGATTTTTACATGTCGAGAGCGCATTCACATAGAGGGCTGACATTTTGCACACTTAAAAAAAAAAAAAAGTTCGAAAATGGGCCGGATCGGGCAAATTCTTAATAATGTTGCCATACAAAAATTTCGTCCTTTTTTTATATATTTTTGACAGTGCCTGACAACGCGTCAAAGTGGAGATCTGAAATTTTATACATAGATTTTTTTTAAAAATGATGAAAATTTAAGTTAGAAAATGGAATAAATCGGGCAACTCGTTCGTAGGTTTGCCATACAAAAATTTCGTTTTTCGCTATATATTTGAACGCGAGAACGTGTCGACGTAGAGAGCTGAAATTTTGTATACGATGTTTTCATAGTAATAGTAAGTAAAGTTTTAAAAATGGACTAAATAGGGAAAACCCATTAAAAGGGTATTGCCATATAAAACTTTGGATTTTTTACGTATACTGTAAAAACGATCAGTCCTAGACGTTCTAATTTTACTGAAAAGTTCTTCAAAATATGAAATCTTTTGAAATTGGTTAAAATCATTTTTACTGTTCGACGAACCGTTCTAGATATATATGCGAAAACCCACTTCAAAAACCAAACTTGCATAGATCGGTGATCATACGAAATTATATACGAGCATTCATTTAGGGCAGGGGTGGCTAACACGTCGATCGCGATCTACTGGTAGATCGCGAAGGGATTTTTGGTCGATCGGGTTGAACGAGAAATAACAAATTTTGGTCGATCATAGTAGACATAAAAAAATGTCAACACATAATCGAAACTTATATAAATAAACACACAGTGTGTTTACCTTGAGATCACAGTTTAATTTTTCAGTTTACCTATAATCGACCAAATAATTCTTTCCTTGTGCAACAAACTACTTAGTCACTATCAAATTCTGGGTAGGTTTATCGACACGCCGTCTTTTTGTGTTAAAAATGGTAACATTTATTAGCTTTCATAAAAATGAGTCATCCTTTTTATTAACACTACTGTTGTAAAGTGTGAATGAATGTAAGTAGGCATTATTTTTTTATATTTCAGCTAAGATTTGTGGTAGACTTCATCATTTTCATTATGAAGGGGAACTGGAGTACTTTGTACTTCGGTAAAAACGCAGTAAGGAAGTTTTTGAATCGAAAAAGAGTATATAAGTGCATAGTGTCCCGCAAGACTTTTAATTTGATATGCAACGTGCCGTATTGGAACCGCTCTCCATCGGGGGTTCCTACCACTCACCATAAAAGTACCTTAGATAAAAACAAACTTCTTCCGCGAGCGAATTGTAGCCTCCAATTAGCTAAATCGATCAGAGAAACTCGTTTGCCGATCGAACTTAAAACTATTGAGTTATGACCGATCTAAGATTCGAAAAATCTAGTACCTACGTACTCCAGTTCGAATAGAAAAAAAGGGAAATACTAAAAATGTAAGTATGGAGATCGAAAGACCTCCAGATTTAAGGAACACATTTTTTATTTTATTTTTAAATTTGGAAATATTTAAAGGGGGCAAGGGGTGTCGAAAATTAATTTAGTACATTTTCGAATTTCTAGTACAAAGTCAGCTGTACCCAGACATATACCCGGAATAATGAAAACAAAAACGATTTTAAAAAAATATTAATAACTACTTAACACTTATACATCCCGCCGCAATAGCTGTCGTCTCTCACTTATACCCTGAGCGTTTGCTAAGCGGTCTAATACAGAAATACAGAAATTGGTAGAAAAATTCGAGCTGTCGGGACAAGTTAGAGATGTGAAGAATAAAGCCCGTGCACGTCGCTCAAGAACAGCCGAGAATATTGCTGCTGTAGCCGAAAGTGTTGAAGAAAACCCAGGTTTGTCCATTCCTCGTCGTTCTTTGGAATTAGGCATTCCACAAACGTCATTACACCGTATTTTGCATGAAGATTTGGGTCTTAAGGCTTATAAAGTTCAGTTAACACAAGAACTCAAGACGGCCGATCATCAACAACGTCGAGTCTATGCTGATTGGGTCCTTGAAATGCATGAAAATAATCCGGAATTCCATCGAAAACTCATCTTGAGTGATGAGGCCCATTTCCACCTCAATGGCTTCGTCAACAAGCAAAATTGTCGCATCTGGGGCTCGGAAAACCCAAGAGTTATTGTTGAAAAGCCTCTCTATCCTCAACGTGTGATTGTTTGGTGCGGTTTATGGTCCCGCGGGGTCATTGGACCTTACTTTTTCGAAAATGAGGCTGGAGCAACAGTTACGGTGAATGGATTGCGCTATCGACAGATGATTAATGATTTTTTATGGCCGGAATTGGATGGTATTGATCTGGACAACGTTTACTTTCAACAAGATGGCGCTACGTGTCATACAAGCAACGAAACCATTGATCTTTTACGGGAAAAGTTTCCGGACCGTGTTATCTCTCGAAGAGGTAATCACAATTGGCCACCGAGATCTTGTGACTTAACACCTTGCGACTTCTTCCTTTGGGGCCACGTGAAAGAGAAGGTCTACGCCAACAGCCCAGCGTCGATTCAAGACTTCAAAGATGGAATTCGTGAGGCTATCGAATGAAATAAAGATTCGATCATTTATCTCACAAAATGGCATTTTTCTTTGAATATCAAAATAACACTTCTTATTGGAAAACCCTAGTACTACTACGACCTATAAAGAGATGTAAAGTCGCATATAATTAATCGATGAGTAACTGTTGCTCATATGGAAAGAACACTTTTTTCAACGTTATCTAATGTGAAAAAGGCAACATTCGGCAGATTTAATAAAATCAGATCTAATCCTTATTAGAGATCCTACAACCCATTTCTAAAAAAAGGCTTGGAACATCTACACTTTCCTGGACGGAAAGCTTACTTTTGCGTTAGTTTGCAGACAAAAAAGAAAGAGAAATTGCAGGTGTTGTAAGCGTGCTGATCAATAAAATGATCAATGATCTGCACATGAAAATAACAGGTTGACGACAGAGAGTTACAAGCACTACGATGGCGAAATCTTTACTGTTTTTCTGTCTAATTGACATCAATCAAATAATCTTAAGAAATATCTATCTAGATTGTCTTTGTTTTCTCTATTATAAATATCAAAGTTGGTAATGCTGTATTATAACTGAATGGTCACTACGATATCGACTGGTTCTTCTACAAATCCAAACCAGTCAAACCCCACTTTTGAGGAAAAATAAAAATTAAACCTAAATTTTGGATCCTCACTCACAATCTTTCCCTCTCGATCACTATTACAAATAACTACAAATACTATAAAGAAAATTCAATACTATAGATCAGATTAGATATTTACAAGAGGCCAAGAGGTCATGCAGACTTTTAATACCTGATCTTGAAGGAAATTGTTTTGTATTTTAACAGGAATACAGGAAGTGAATTATTGTAGGCCTGCTGCAATACTATGATAAAGACAGTAAGATGTCAACCAAAAAAATTAGTCTCATAAAAAAACAAAAACTACCTTTAGTATTTGCACATATTCAAAGTCTGAATCAATAGAGCCTTCGAAATTCATTCATCACCAAGATCTACGATGTTAACCCATTCATATTTTTAAAGAAAGCTTAAACAACACCAAACAGAATAGAAAAATGTTCGTTAAAAATAAAAACAAAAAACAAAATTCAACAAAAAATTACTTCTTAAAAAAACTCCACTTGAAAAATTACTAAGGCTCGGCAAGGAGCAAATATTTTCATGAATGAAATTTCTCAAGAGTTTGTAACATTCAAGGATAAATGAAATAATAATATCTCAGTGTGATGGGATAACTTTCCTGACCACCTAATAGTTTTTATACAAAAAAAAACATAAAAAAAAAAAAAAAACTACCAAACTCCTTGCACATGGTAAAAAGTTGACCTCGCTTAAAACCAAACCCTTAACTGCAATGTAGGTACAAGAGTCACAGGAAAAATTTACTATTATTGTTTAATTGATCCTAAACACAGGCATCCTGGTAAGGACTCGATTTCTCCTCGTCAATTTATTTATGTGGCCCATTGCAATTGAATGGACGAAACATTGTATCTGGACCCTTTAAGTGTGAATTTTCAACAGAATCACTGAAATTTATTGAATTTAACACTTTAATAAAAATAAATTGTGTCTGGCTCTTAAAGTTAGTTTTGTATTAATTATTTAAGCAGCCAACTTGAATATTTTCGAACAAGTGAAAATATTCAGGACTTGAATTACGACATACCAATAAAGCGATAATAATGTCGTTTAAGGTAAGTGAACTTCGACTGACTCTTTAATGTTTCTTAACGACTTTGAAGTTAACCTTTATTACCGCAATTCTTTTTAAATTCGCAGTATAGGATTCAATCCAATTATGCTGACAAGATTAACATAAAAAAAAGATAGCCTGGGATTTATTAACATTAAGTTGAAGTTTATTAACATTCGGCCAACTTAAGACTCTTGCTAGATTATCTTTCATACTAGAGATACCATGTTCAATATCATCTAAAGAAGTGGATAGACATCAGCATACATTTCAATACTTGAATTCTGTGGTACATTAGCTAGGTCATTTATATACAATAAAAAAAAGGAGTGGGCCCAGAATTGAGCCTTGGGCAGATATGTTTTATAATTGAAATGCAACGAATTGATAACAACTTTTTGATATCTGTCACTTAGATAATACTAAATAAGTTTTACTGCAGAGCTACTAGAATTAAAATTAGTTAACACTGTCGAAAACCTTAGTAAAATCGAGATACACAAAAAAAGATACCAGACGATTATAGAAATTACACCTGATGTTGTCAGTAATTTCGAGGAGTGACGATATTGTACTGTGACCAGTGCGAAATCTCGACTAAAAATCATATAATAGCGATTGATCTACTACAATGGTCTTCAATTGATCACAGAACAGTCTCTCAAGAATACGAGAGCAATAAGGAAGAATACTTATAGAGCGAAAATCTTGCTTACCCTGATGTTTCGGTTTTTTATTAATCGTAATAACCTTTGTGTATTTCCACCAAGAAAGAAATATATGTAGATGTACATAGTAATGCAAGTATTAATGATGTGGGTCAAGCATATTACAAGATACAGCCTTACTCGACGATACCATTTCACTTTAAATTTAAGGCAACAATTAATTTTTTTGCAACAGATTCATACCAAAATCCTGTTGGACGTAACGATATCCTCAATTTAAGCCAACCTTCGATATCTAGGATAATTGGCTAATTGCGATATTAATTATTGCCAATCTTAGGAAATTCATAAAGTTTCCTGAAACATATGCGAAAGTGGAAGAAACAAGGAATGTCATCATTGTAGATCTCGGATTCTATTATACTTTAGGTTGTATAGACTGCACACATATTGCTATTATCGCCTCCCCAATAACATTATTTCTTCTTCTTCCTTCTTGCAACTTCTTTAACAGCTGGGCTAACTGAGAGGGGAATGTTCAGATTCCTCAAAGCCTCTTAATCTCTTAAAGATAAAACTTCTCCAAAATATTTATGTAGAATAATAATTCTGCTAAAATCTCTTACTTGCTAAGTTTAAGTGGTTAAAAGATCTCTTAGGAGTCTTTTATATAGAATCAATTGAGGGGTCAGATATGAATTTTCTACAAGAGTGGTGTAATCTTTTAAAACCTCGAATATAATGAATTCTTAAATGTAAACGCAAAATCTAATATTAAAAGTGTAATTTTGTATCGCATATTAAACTTTCATTCCTATTTTAGTCTACTATTCCACTCAGTAGATGAAAGGCGGTAGCTGTCTGCTGTCTAGTAAAAAACGAGTTTTCAAACAAAACTGAGTCCAAGCCGCATGAAAAAGTAGAAAATAAACTTTTCTTCACACACAGAGGTGGACTCAGATTTTTTGATTGGGACATTTCTCTTGAATATTCTTTCTCTTCATGAATCAAATCACTTATTACCTCTGATTGATCATACTGAAATATATCGGTGATTGTCAGCGAATAAAATCTGAGTCCACCTCTGTGTGTGTGAAGAAAAGTTTATTTTCTACTTTTTCATGCGGCTTGGCCTCAGTTTTTTTTTGAAAACTCGTTTTTTACTTATTTTATTTTCTGCCTTTTTCACGTTAACTAAATTGTTATTACGTGCTGCATGGAGATATTTTAAAACAATTTTTAAGCCATGTTTGGTGCCGATCCGAAAACAAAAATTTTTCGACTATCAAATCGTTGAAGTACTGCAACAGTTTTCTGAAATTCAAATTATGTTTTAAACAGCGCTTTTTAGCTGTATTCCAACTTGATCCCATATAACATGAATTTTCCCGATTTTCCATGTTTTCCACAGACTTTTCCTATTACTATGAATTTTTTTTAAAAATTTACATGAATTTTCCTCGATTTTTCATGCAAGTTTTCATGATTGTTGAAGAGAAAGTATTGATACCAGTAGGACGGGCAAAAAATGATTCCGCATAGCTTACAAAACTTTTTTGTCGGAAAATTCCGGAAATTTTCGGAAAATTCCGGAAATTTTCGGAAAATTTTCTAGAAAAATTGGAAAATTCTGCACAGATTTATCACTAATCATATCGATGAAAATTGGTCCGATGATTTTCCCGCTTTTCCGGGTTTTCCAAAAAGCAACTTTATGCAAATCATTTCGCTCTACAACTTAGTATTAGGTTGCAAAACGCTCAAACGCTTCCTTGGTTTGAAAAACTCCGGAAGAGCGTTTTACATGAATTTTCCTCAATTTTTTCTGCAAGTTTTCACCATTGTCGGAGAGAAAGTAATGATGCCAGTTGATAGGGAACTTGATTCTCCATAATTTAGAAAACTTTTTTACCGGAACATTTTCCGGAAAAGTCGGAAAATTCCGGAAATTTTTTTCGGAAAAATCGGAAAACTCTGCATTTTTCCTGAAACGGATTTATCACTAATCAAATTTGTACCAAATTTTCAAATGATTTTTCCCGATTTTCCGGGTTTTCCATGGAAATTTCTGGTTCAAATTTTGATAGATTCAACTGTCACGCGACATGAACTTGTGTGCCAAATTTCAGCTCGCTGTGATGACGAAAAGTGGGTCTACGAGAGTGTCGAAAATAGTAAAAAAGATATATCTAAATAAATAGACAGACAAATTCGTGTACAAGTTAAAGAGGGAATGGCCTCAAAAAGACCCTGTCTGTGCTACGTTTTAATTTTAAGTTGGACTTCATACAAATGAACTCCTACTAACAAATTTTTAATCATCATCATAGGCAGTAACGCACCCCAGGATTTGGCTTTGGGGGGGGGGGGGGGGGGGGGGGAGCATAGGTGTCCCAAGCCCTAACGAGTCGGAAAAATAGGGCTCTAAAGTCGCGTCCTGCACCCACCTGAGCACTTAAGGACAGCTATTGTAGATTAATAGGTTTTATTTTATTTTATCGGACTTTGTAAAAATATACAGATCACATTTTATACGTAATTTGTAAATTATGTTCAGAAAACTGACATTCTGAAGGGGGACCGGTCCCGTTCGTCCCCCTTCTCGGTACGCCCCTGATCATAGGGTGTAACGTTCAGAAGTTACAGGGCTCATATTTTAGTCCGAGCTGATTTCTGAGGATTCTGATAAAAATGAATCAGCTCACTGTGAATAGCGTACTTTGGCGACGAAAAGGAGTGGGTTATTAGGTTACTACTTTTTTTTTAAGCTATAGATGGAAAGCAGAAATATCGATAGTATGCTAAAATTTCATATGAAATCGGTATGGCAATAAGGAGCAGTAAACAAAGGAGGATGGCTCTCACGAATCTATGAAGTAAAATTAGCCCACTCAATTTTATTCTGGACTATATGTTGACCATGTTTAACTAACCACTTAGTTGTCCTTTAATTAAGTAAGTAAAATTATTTTTATCAAAATTGTAATTATATCAGTTTTAAATATTTCTCCGAAGCCACTCTAACTCATCCAATAAATTCGTTAAAAGGAAAAAAAGAGTTCTTTTGTATTCTGAACTATTATAAAATTTGAAAATAACTAGGTCAATGTACCTTTTTTCCGCTATTTAAAATGCATAGATTTCAAATAAGGTGACAAAACCTTTTTATAATTTGTGTACAATTTAAAAACTATACAGAAACATAAAGGATCACCGCATATTTTGTGTCAATTTTTCAATCATCCCAAAATTTTGCAAATGCAAATTTCAATGTTGCTAAGAATATACAAAACAAAGCAAAAGCAAACCAACCCGAAATAGAGTTGAAGATCAGACACAATTCTATAACTGTTTTTTCTTCGGTCGGTCAAGAGATATAAGTACTTATAAGGACACAAAACGCAAAATTTGTTCCATATGTACTCGCTGTATAGTATTCAGGAAAATTGAATTCCTTTTGATCTTTTGTCCATACAACAAGTGTTTTTTACTTCAAGTAGTTGAATAGAATTTTCCTAAGATTGCAATTACATAACAATAGATATTGAGTAACTGTGTATTGTAAAGAATTATATTATATGCCGAGACGTTCGAAAATCTTTAGGATTTTATTGTATCCTTTTAAGTTGTTAAAACATATATTCTCAAGTTGAAAGTATAAACTCCCCACCAACCATGAAATTCGTGCGTTTTATACTAAAGAGATGCACAATCTCCTTATAAATACTTATTCTGTAAAATAAAAATCTTCACACACACACACACACACACTTGAACTCTTTGTCGTGTCGGTTAAAAGACAATTTGGACGATTTCTCCTCTAAATATCTATTATCAAACAGGACAAAGGTTTATTATAACGGTAGGCTGTAACTAATATTTAGTTAAACCCTTTTTGTCATGTCTTTATCTTTTGCAACTTAAAAACTTCAAGTATGAAATTCAAATTTCACGCAAAATTCTGTCAAAGATAAATTCATATTGTGCGGTAAGTGCTGAGGTCGTCTGTCGATAATTAGCACATTGGTTTTCACGTGGATTTATGATGATCTTGATTACCATTGGGCACCTATACCAGTCGTTGATTCATCTTGCCAGCAAAGAATATTAATGTCTTTGTATAATATAAAATGGAAATTGCTCTAATTAGCCTTAAACTGAGTGCGCAATGTACAGAAACAGCTGATTAATTTTTTAGAGGTTATGTTCGGATATGTGTGTGGATTATGGTTGCATCTGTGACGTGGCGTCTTTGGAAGCAAGGGAAGCATTGCTTCCCTTAGGTTTTCTGATTTAATTGAATTAAAACATATAAAAATGAAATCAAGTAAAAAATTACAACATAAAAATATCCTCAAAAAATGTTCTTCAACAATATTTTCCGTAAAGGCTTTTTATTCGCCCTGCGCTGTATGTAAACTATCATAGAGAAGCAATAATATAATCACCTGTACCTCTGAACAAAACAATCAAAACCAAGTCATCGAACAACATGCAACGAAAAGTATAGCATTCGAACCTTAGATCATAAAACGAAAGGATAGGCTACCTTGTATAAAATTCGTGTACGTGTGATAAGCAATTTTTTTGTGGACACGGGAGGGAAATGACAAGAGGGCTGGGGTTTTAGTTTTTGTCAGTTCGATATTTCTGACATTTCTCATTTGTCATTTCTTAGATCTTACAATTGAATTGTCATTGGGGCTCTTGTTTGATGTCAGTCAAGCAAAGGCAACGACAAGAAATATTATCAGCAAATAATTGAGGCACTAGGAAAACTTTTAAAAATGTAATAAGTTATAAAAGAATTATAAAATTATAAACTGAAAAAATGATACGAATCGCGGTGACAGGAAATTATAAAACTTGTTCAATATTTGATTAACTTTCAACCACTAAATTATGTGCCCGCTCAGAAAATATCGTAGTTTACGACTTCCATGACTAAACAAACACATCGATGCGATTCTACTACTTGAAGAAGAATGCTTAAGGCCTGAAACACAATTGGAGCTTTTCAGCCAGCTTGAGATTTGTTGACAATGTAAATCAATGTAAAAGAACACAATTGGAGCTTTAACTTTTTTGCCAGCTTCAAGCTGGCTTGAGATTTGATCAAATTGCAAATTTCAAGCCCAATGACTGCCAACTTGAAGGAATTTTTAATGTAGCCAACTGTGCGAAAGTCGAATATTAGATGAGAATGGCTTCTATTGACACATTTAAGAAGTAAACAGCTACCAAAAATGCTAAAATGGAAGAAAACTTATAGAGTTAGTAAAAGGTTTCTGTGGGACATAAAAAAAAACTCGGTATTATTTTTACATATAATTGGTACATCTCAAAACTATCAAAAAAAAAGTATGCATTTATCGTAATTTTGGAAAATCGGAAGCATTAACTGTCGTTCCTGAATAAATATTCTCAACATAACAAGTTAAAGTTGCAAATGTCAAAAAAACCAGTTGTGTTCAATTCGGCTTTTTCAGTCAGCTTTAGCAGAAAGCTGGGCATAAAGCTGGCTGAAAAGCTGCAATTGTGTTTCAGGCCTAAGTTTTTCTTCCTCATAGCCTATCCTGTTCGTTATATGATCTAAGATTCGAACACAACTGAGCTATGTCTATGATATCACAACCGACACCAGTGCCTGGAGGAGGTGGTTTGTAGTTCTGCTTCCATCAGCAATCGAACAACATCCAACAAAATCTCTGTTGCTCGCTCGCCACTTTCAGTGTTGCTACATTCAATACGAAATGGTTCTAAGCCTAAGGGATGCAATTGAAAAAGTGCTTCTATGGGACCTACAAACCCTTCTATACTGGAAGCATGTTTTAGGTTAATTTCATTCATATGAATATATATTTCTTATGATAGATCAACGCTGAGTTTGTTTCGATTGGAGGTGTTTTCAATTGTGTTTCCATCAATTTCTCTCGGTAGGTCGATTAGGAAGCAACTCGGTTACCGGCTAATATGTTCAAGACTGACCGCGATGACTAGAGGAAATACTGATCTCTTGAGGGGAATTTCAAGCTAGATAGAGGAATATTACTTTAAAGCAAAGGTCTTTAAATATGATATTAATGACAAAAAGGTACAGTCGGGGGCAAATAAGTAAATGAGCAATTATTGATATTTTAAATTATCTTATTTAGAAATTATTTGTTGCCGTTATGCATAATCACGAATCTACTTTTTCAGATATTAAGTTTACTCCAAAAATTGCTACATCTCAAGAGAAGGCATGAATAAAGCGACGAATAATATACTTTGTTTCAAGATAGCATCCATTTTCAAATTTTCCAAATTCTTTGAAATTTCATTTACAGATCTCAAATGGCGTTATTACCAGGCAGATTACCCAGTGCATTAGAACATTCTTGAGGATCTCTCCATATTCTGATAACCATTCATCATCATTCCTTCATTTTCGAGAAAATTTAAAATTTAAAATTTGTTTATATGTAGATTTTTTTTTGAAACTATTGAATAAATAACTAATATGGAAGTAGATTATCGGGTGAAAACTTAAGCCACTCATGAAATGGATTAGTGTGCTGCGTTTTTATTCGCTTCGTCATGGCAGTAGTGAAATCGTAACATTGTGAATGGGAAACTTTTGTATACTCCAAATTGCTGTGTAAATAACCAAAACGTTTGCGCCGCCAAAGAAATATAGTGCTGTCATTGAAAAGGAGAAACCTTCTGACATTGATCGAATAAACAAATCGCACATGATCTTAAAACTTTCATATATTTCTCTGCTGTGGTTATACATATTTAAAAAAAAATTCACGAATAATAATAAAAAAAAATTTTTTTTAATATATTCACTTGCATAAAATACGGGTTTCCGCTGGAATTTCCGCAATTGTTTTTGTATAATTGCACCGCACAATTCATCACGTTAAATTAAAAGCTAAAAGCTTTAAGGGGAGCAAACCTTTTAGACGCTCGAAAATGAGGCATTTTTTATGAATTTTTCTAAAGCTGATAAAATAAACGCATCATTTTATACTTTTAACATTATTTTGCTACAGCTCTCAGGTGCTGTTTTTTTTTTAAAGAAAATGGTAGCGTTGTAGAGTAGTTCCTCCAGATGCCTTTTGCGTGACATCGAAAATTGCTGCCTCTGTAATTTTTTTTTTCTATTGATCATACACAAACAAAAAAATATTGACATGCTCAGGGGAAGGAGAAACCTATACAATAAAAATAAAAAATTATAAAATAGAAACTTACGTCCACTGTTTATCAAATGTTCAGATTTTCGACCATTTTTTCGATCATTTTTACCCCAAGAAATTTATTTATTTACGCAATATCTATTAAACTTTCGGTACATCCATCCGAAAATATTATATACAGTAACCTCTGCAGGTTTCATCCAGATCGATCAATAACTTTTTGATCTACAGCAGCAGCAGTTTTTGAAGATGCACTTTCGACATAATCGCGTTTAAAGTTTCAATACGGAAAAACTTAATTTAGTGACTTATCGATCAATCAGCGATTCCAGGTGCATACTCTAAGCCATCAGCTTCCTTGAAAAGCTGACTATCTTCCATCTGCTGCTGTGTGACAATTCTAATCGGAAAATAGAATTGTACAAAGGTATTGTAAAAGAAAGGTTGCTTTACCTCAAGCGCTCCGGCTACCTGACTCGCTAGTATACGGTATGAATAACTGCAATAACTCCGTAAATATGTAATATTTTAATTTTTCCTCTTTCCAGTATACTTTCAAAATATCAGGAAAAAAAATTCAATTTTTTGAAAATTATAAAAGGTTTTCTCCCCTTATTTCACAAAACACTAAACTATATAAAACTATACACTTCAAGCTTCCGAAACAACACAATTTTAACTATGTATATCATTAAATTTTATAAAGTTTCACTGAACTCCTGGAACTCTGAAATTTTTTTTTCCAGAATCGTCAAAGTACATATGTATGTTCAACCAAATTCAATCCGACTGTCAGTTAGTGTCTTATTCACGTACACTGTATTCGAACGATAACCCGCTTCTTTATGATTAATTTATTCAATACGGAGTGTATAATATACAAGGAAATTCCGACCTGACTATGACTGTTTCTCTAAAACTTGAAAGCAAGTGGCAAAAACACTGCAATTCATGCCTACTCTCGCATACTCGATCGTGGGTGCTTAAGCTTAAGGTTAAGGGTAGGGGTGATTAGGCCACTAAGACCCTGCGGACACCGCGACCAGAGATGTCTTTTGTGTACTAACCTAGAGTGGTTCAGCTAAATCTATCTTTTTACGAGCTTTTAGGAGTTAGCTTGCCAATCTTATTTGGAAAGATAAATGCTTCTCCAGTGATTTCCATCCTTGAAGCTGCAGCACGAGACACTCGCATATTATATGCTTCGAGGTTTTATCGGCTTCTTCGCGCAGTCGACACAGTTCAGTGTTGCAGTTGCCTATTGTTGCCTATTCTTCAAAAAGTAACTCCCTGATTAAGAAACAGCTAACGAGAGGGGTATAGGTATGTAATTTATTAGAATCGCTGCAATAACTTTTGAACGCATGGTTATTTAACGCTTTCGTAAAATTACAATCCTTTTGCTTCCCCTCGCACCAAGTCCACGCCACGCCACTGGGTTGCATGGGTATGGATTAAAACGCAAAACGGGTATACTATACTATATATACTAAAAGAATTTGGTTGTAAATAGGACTACTGAATCAAACACATTCAGCATCTTCAAGGACACGTAAACATATCCGTAGGTCACTATATTTATTTTATTTGTGGGATTTCTGACTGTTGTTATGTTCGTATCTACACTTACCTGAAATAGTAAATCGCGCAGTTCATGTTATTCAAGTCAGTGCAGTGGGTCGAATTCTTCACCTTCTACTCTCCGCTAGAAATTATTTCCACCCAACTTCAAAATATAAAAATGCATATACGTTCCCATATAATTTTTTTTTTATATTTGCCCTTCTGGCTGAATTAGGAAATAAAGAAAGAGACTACTTCAAAACCACTAAATTACTAAGTAAGTAAGTAAGCTCATTCACAAAAAGGTGTCCCTTCACATGGGGATGTCTGGTCAGACGGGGATCATGGGGAATGAAAGGGGTGACCTTTTAGCTAGGGATGGCTCTCATTCTCCGATTCGCGGACCGGAACCCACCGTAGGCGCTGCCACCTCCGCAATTGGGTCTCTCAGCAAAGCGGATGTTTATAGGAAGCATCAGCAGAGATGGGCGAACCTGAGTACTTGCAGGTGCACAAAGTTTTTTCTTGATGAGCCCAATAGGAACATCTCTGATTTTCTCTTGGAAGTCGGAAGGAAACAATTCAGAACTGTGGTTGCCATCATCACCGACTACAACTCGCTTCGTGCTCATCTAACAAGGATGAGAGTTGTTGACAGCCCTGAGAGTGTGTCAAAGTTAATTTAGTGACAAGTTAGGATATAGAAGAGTTTTTCGTTTGTTTTACATTTAAAATGCACATGGCAAGAAAAGGAAGAAAGAAGAAGAAAAAAATAAAAAATAAACCCTCTTAAAACTTTTATGAATAAAAATAAAAAATGTGAAATCGCAAATTGTATGCAACGAAACAGAATGGCAAATGTTTCATTTTCGTAAATAACTGAGAAAGGTCGGAGTTTTCAGGTCTTACTCTCATAAAATGTTCTCGCGCTTTTGTGAAAACCGGCTTTTACTGAAATATTGTAAGAATTATCGAATGTTTTTTATAGCCAAACCAATGTTTGTTAGTGAAATTCCTATGATACTTGAACACAGTGGCGTAACTACCGGGGGTTTTGGGTGTGCGCAGAACACGGGCCCATGGAATCCAGGGCCCACGCTCGAGAGAGAGAGAGAAAAAATTTATTTGCAAGCAAAGACACCCAAGGATAGAATGAAGCAAAATCGTTACATGTTCCTTCAATATTTATTTCATCTTTTTAATTATTCTATAGAATTTTTTGTTCAACGGAAATTCATCTTTCGCGCTTTTAGGAAGCACAATTATATTTCCGATATCCATTTTCTGAGCTTCTTTACTTTAGATGGAATGTATAGCTAGGCTTGTCAACGTTGTTTGGGCCATCAATACATATGACAGGTCACCATCAAGTATTATTGTATGGCACAATTCGAAACTGTGTGATTTATATATTGGTTATAATTTATATTCTAATACATTCTAATAGTTGTAATAATACAACGTTTATTTTTCTTTCTATTAATATCAATGTCTTTTTCCATAATTTCCTTCAATTCATCAACAAATGGAGACAGAAATAACTTTTAATCACCAGGCTTCCACTTCTTTCCACTGTAAATAGCAATTACTCTTAAAGGATGAAAAAAAGAATATTTCATGGATATTAAAAGATAGGCCCAAATTCTTCTTTAGAGCTCTTTATATATACTGGCAATCCATTGATATTTAAAGAAATTATTTTTGATTCAATAATATCCCGAAAGAAACTCTTAAATCAAAATTCCATTACTTGTTGAACGTACCACAATCATCGCTTTAATTATTTTCGTTAATGCATGCGGTACTGTTGATAATGCCATCCAACTTTACAGCCCCGGTTATCTCTTATTTCTAAAACTTATTCATCAACAAAAATGTCGAGATCACTTCTGGAATTACAATCACACTATAATTGGGAAAGTTATGCGATGTAGTAAAACTCTGATAGAGAACTGAACATTAGGCAAAATTTTGTGTAGCGATATCCAAACATTTCGCAAATTACAATATGACATGACACGAAATAATTTTGTAGATATTGCTATGGTTTAAATAAAGTCTTCTCAGAAAAAAAAAATAGGTAGTTCCCAAGTTTTAAAAAGGTTCCAATAGTGCTTCATTCAGGATAGCTAAATTGTTTTATAACGGCTGCTCTTGCTACTGATTTGCTGTCGACAATAAACTATTTTATAATGGCTCTCAATGGAGTTTTCCGAAGCTTTACGAAAGCTTTATACAACTAAATAGCATCCAGAGCCAAAGTGTTTTTTTATAGGGTTCAGATAAATGGCATTGCAGACCACTATAAGACCATTATATAACCAAGTAGCTCTCGAAGCCAAACATAGTTTTATACCTATTTCGGAAAGAATTCCCAACACTGTATTATAAAACCTGTTAGTATCAAAAAGCAAATCTTGTAACTTTTACAAAACATTTTAGCCACGTGAATCCATTATAAAGAAGTCTTTTTAAAACACAGATCCAATTTTCGCAGCCATATAGCTGCTAAAATTGTTCCTTGGGTTATCGAAGGACTTTAGAGAAATCCAGCAGCACAAGCATCTTCATCAAATGCCAGGCTTATGTCTTCATTCAATACCTTCGAGAGATCTAAAACCAGATTGAACAGAAGACGATTATTAGTAGTAATCATTCAATATCATCGCAATACTATATTTCAATTCTATATCTAAGCTTTACCTAGGTAGGTACTACGTTTTCTTTTCTTTTTTTTTTCGTCGTTAAAATAATTTAAATCCCATAATTTTTGCATATCCGTTCCTTAAAACACAAACCCTTGAAACTTAATTTTGTAAAAATGTCTTCATTATTTAAATACACAAAAGGAGGAAAATGTAATTTCTTAACCACCCACGATCTAACTGGAACGTAACGGACAAATTCCAACGCACATAAAGAGGAAGAAATGACCGTTTTTATTCCGTTAGAACTAAAGTTTATATAGCAAACAAAAATAACAATTCCGTCATTCTACCACCACACTAATACCAAGGCCAAAAATGAAGGAGGCGCATTTTCTCATGTGAAATCTTCAGCGATTCTTCTTTGCCTCGATCAAGATCTTCTCTTCATACCAAAAGAATTCGGCAAGCTTTTTTTTCTGCGGCGTTTTGTTTTTTTTTTCTTCTTTCGTTTGTTTTTTATTTTAGTTTTGGAGATCGTGGTCACTTGTCCTGAGTTTTTGTACTGGCTCAAATCTGGTTCTATGTATAACTCTTAAGTTGATTATATATTATATGGAGTGCCAACACTAAAATAGAGTATATGTGTAGAGTGTAGTGTAATATGTATATATGTATATAAAGTACTCTGGGGTGTTTTCATCATAAATTTTTAATAACCTAACGAAAAGAAAAACAAAAAAAAACTATTTACCAAACCGTGTCGTCGTCAGCATGGCCGGCGGTGCCTTATTGATTCAAATGATCGATCCCAAAATAACCAAGGCGTAAACATATGATGACCTGATTGCAAAATTTGGAAACCTGACCTCTTAACTTTCCTTTGTAGTGGACATATGTATATATGTATCCATATGCCATCGTTATGTCAGGTTGAGAGACGTCCTTTTCTTTTGTAAATATGTTTAAGCGGGAAAAAATATCGACCCTGACTGTAGGTTGACTCTCTCCCTAACTATGACCGCACTATATACACCTACCTACTACATAGTATTACTCTGCAGAAATCATATGATGTACCGGATGTTGACTATTTATGGACGAATATTGGATTTTTTTCTGACAATCTTTATTTAGTTTTTTTTTTTTGCTGTTCTATTGCCTCTTCAAAATACTTGGAAATGAGATCAGAGGAAAGAATCCTTCTTGGAGGAACTGTTTTATTGCTCTTTGTTAGATCCTTGGAAGATAAAACGTACCGGATTTAGTTATTCTTGTTCAAGCAAGCAATTTTCTCTATTCTGTGGGTGTCCAAACAAATCAAACTGACATTTATGCGTACGTATAGCCATCGGAGGTCCAAAGTGATCTATAAGTATTAAATATATGTATATGTATGTACGTATGTTGAACATTATTGCTTGATGAGATTCTGATAATTAGGTCTCTCTCAACAGACTCTCATTCACAGAACATTAAAAAATCTGAGTAATAATTTGTAAAAGGCCTGAAGACAATTGGATTTGATCCTCGTGAAAAAAAAAAAAATCCAGAGCAATATCTACCTATGCATATTGACAAAAACTGAATCACGATTGTGTGGATCTTCTTTCAGTTTTTCTCATCCATGATGTGAACCCCCTCTGAATTTTTTTTTTTTCAGTTTGTTGTTCAAAACCCATGATAAATCTGATTACAACCGCCACTTACTCAGAAAACTAATCAAAGCGAGCCTTATAACCTTTTGGTTCCAGAAAATTACATACAGGTATATGTTTCGTCTTTCAATAATTACGTATATACGTTGTGTATCGAATACGTTGCTCTTTATAGCACCACAACACGGTCAATAATGGTAAGCAGCCGCAAATCCTTCCAACTTTTTAGTGAAGAGATTCACTCGACAGAGAAATACTAAAATTTCAATAGCCACCAACCACACACACCATATATGTATGAATGGAGTTTTATATCCATCGAAGAGATCATCACTTGTTCGTCTCACATCTTTCTATGCATTGCTGGTCGCGATCACTTATAGTGAGAAATTACCCAGAAGGTTAATGACATCGAAAAAGGATGGTTAGTTCTGTTTACATCGATAGTCATCAGACCAAGACAAACGGCCTGGGTATACGGAAAGAAATAATACAACAACAACAACAAAAGAAACATTAAAGAATGCGACCGCCATGAAAAGGAGGAAAACGTATAGCGGAAAACTCGTTATGCAACAACCGTCATCATCATTTTGGATTCTTGGGCTTTGTTGTTGTTGTTATTGTTCTTCTTCTTCTTATTCTATGCTACATCACTGATTACATAATTACTGTGTTGTAGTTGCTTTTGATCTTATAGTTGTGACTTTTTATGGTTCAATGTCTAGGAGCCAACAGCAGCAATTCATTTTCAATGCATAAATTCTGAAGGATGCTGGATCATTTATGGAGCTGCATTTCTAGTTTCTCTTGCTATTTTTGTTGAAAGGCAAGCATTATTCTTCAACAGCTGAAACAAAACGTTTCTTTATAAGATTAATGTGAAAGGGCTCTGTTTGAGTTCTTCTTGAAAATGTTAAGAGGGTGATTCGCTTCGGAAGACATATATACAAAGGGGAAAAATCTTATATGGGTTTGATTTTAGTGTCCGGAAGAAGTTTTGGTCCAGCAGCAGAAACGTAATTAAAGATTTATGTATGATGTGCATTCTACCGGTTAAAATTGTTGAGAAAAATTTTCATTTAAATTGAAGTTAAGTATGTAATTAAAAAGAAGTCAAAATTAAATGAAAATATTCTTTAAGTTTTATACTGATGAAGGAGAGGAAGATCACAAATTGTACCAATGCTGCGCTTGGAAGAATAAAATTTTTTATTTTCAATTATTGTTTGACGGATCGAATAGAGGATGCTTCTTATAATTTGCTATAGATCTATTCACATATTTTTTTAATTGTGGTCATTTTTAAATATATGCCTTTTATTTTTCCTACCAATATCCACTTAGAAAATATCATGGAGAAGGCGTAAACGTAATTTTGCGTATCTCTTAGAGAACTTAGAACCACATTGATACCAAAATCTAGGATTTTTTTCCTTCATCACATATGCAGAAGAGATTTCTATGTTTTTCTAGCAAATTCAGACGAAAGATTCTGCTCAACTAACACTGGAGCCCATGGTACTGACCGCAGTATCGATAATCCTAGTTATCTGCGAATCTCTGCACGTTAGGTTAGGTAATGGCCCCTATCCAGCTATTTGTTTTACTGCCATTAAGGCGTTCTCTTGTCCTCTTCCTGTCATATGCAGGCCACAATTGCCTCGCAAGGCTTGCCTCGGAGGCTTGCCTTTTAATAGGTACCCCTGATTATCTCCTCTTTTAGAGCTCCGATTGGGATCCTCACATAAGCTAGTGCTGGGGAACTGATGAGTTGATAGCCATCTCATTATCTTGAATATCCCTATATCCAGGTACACAGCATAGGGTCACCTTGTTCCGTGCAGTTAATTGGTCAAGGATGGTTTTGCGCAACCACACCAGTTTCGATTTTACCAACGCCTTAATGGTTGTTCGACTGTCATTGTATATGCAGATCTAATATACAGACTTTACACATAGATACCAATATTGCCGCCTAGTAAAGATAGAAATATCGGATGTTACAAGCATCTCCTTCCCATCCCAATCAGTCTTGGTGGGCATCATTGCATTGATAACCCCATCAAATTAGGAAAGGTATTTAATACTCTGTTTTGTCCCTGCAATCACTGCAATCTTCTGGAGTATATTGACAGCAGAAATTGCAACAACTACACTTCTGCAGTAGAGATTTGGTGGCGATAAATCAAATATGACTTCCAGTGTAGCCTTGGGCGCAAATAGTGCATTCAACTCAGCTGTTCGTTACATATACGGGCTTCGAAGATTTGACCATATCAGTTGTACATGTTGTTTCAGTTATTAGATGTCCTTTAGTGTCCTTTTAAAAGAATATTAATATTTTTATAAAAATGTAGAAAACCAGACTATCTGTAGGTATAATATTTTTAGTTTTTCTCGTTCTAACCGAACTCTTCTACTTTAATTAGTTCACGATATACTTGATATTAGAGCGTCAGTTCCTTGCTTAGGCTACCTCCTTGCGGCTAACTTAGGTAAATCACGAGATTATATTCTGAAGGAGGACTATACATGTATATGTGAAAGTGACAAATGGGCACTAATTGCTTTTTTAGATTAACCAAAACAACTGAAAGATAAGAACAAAGAAGATTCTTT
Organism: Dioctria linearis; assembly: GCA_963930735.1. Classification (NCBI taxonomy): domain Eukaryota; kingdom Metazoa; phylum Arthropoda; class Insecta; order Diptera; family Asilidae; genus Dioctria; species Dioctria linearis. The sequence goes on from OZ005741.1 coordinate 273,408,965, forward strand.
TCTTCAACTCAGATACATTATCGTCGGTGATACTGCATAACCGCAAGACTAGCAATATCATAATCACGTAACTGCATAGAGTAGGAAAATTCAAATGTCGCGGTTAATGCTAACGTTGCTAAGAAACCACAAACTTGTTTTGACAATTTCATGTCTAAAATCCAAGAGTATGCTATTTGTCCTCATATCCTAGAGCTCAGTAGCAAACATTTTGTCATTATAATATAAAAGAAAGAAATTTTAATGACTGCGGTAGTGACATTAGTAGCCTGGCGGTTATGCAGTATCACCGACCCTATATTTCATGGTTTTGAACTAGTTTACCGTTTTATAAAAGTTCGAACTGCTAATAAAAAATGAGTTCCTCGTTAATAAAGTAGAAAGCTTAATTGTTGTGTTAGCAAATGGTTGAGCATTAGTTGCTGAAAGGGCGATTTATTTACCGATCGAATTACAAGGAATGGTAAAGGTTCTTAAAGCTTTGGTGATACCTGATTTGCCCCATGCTCCAATATTTCGAATTGGCTTTTGGATTGAGATGGGCTTGAGTGTGAATTTATGAGAAAATTCTTAGTATTTTAGTGGTCTTATTATTGGAAGGTAAGTCGAAGTATGCTCAATTCAGAGTAACTCTAATTTTTTGTTTGAAAAATTGAGAAAATTAGATTTAGTAGTAATTCAAGCTAAAACTAGAATAAGAACACAAAGTAAAACATGTGATTAACACCGATTCAACGTCAATTAAACAGCGTTACTATCTGGCTTTAGTCATCCAGAAGTCCCTGCTCATGAGTTAAATAGAATGGTAGCAAATTGGGTCGTTGAGCCATCCGATAGTCCTTGGTCATCCCCAGTGGTTTTAGTTAGGAAAAAGGATAAATCCTATCATTTTTGCGTTGATTACCTGGAAACTGAATAAAGTGACACAAAATCCGCTTCCCCGCGAATAGACATTTTAGTTGAGAAACCAAAGGTACATTAGCTCCTTATAGATATAAAGTTCGCTTTTAGGCAGGTCCCCAGGAATAAAGAATCTAAACAATACACAGCAATTACAGTCCCAGCTCGGAGTCTTTTTTAATTCCGTAGAATGCCATTTGTTCTAACCAACTGACCTGCAACCTGGTAACCCTTGATTGATTCTGTCTTATTTGGCGAATTGGAGAGAGAGTTTTGCTATGAAATAAATAAATGGAAAAAACTCTTTTACAAACAAAAGATCTTTTAACAAAAGAAATTTCTATGTAAAAGCAGTCGTTTCGTATCAGCAGAAACCGTATATACTCATCAGTATGGCTTGATTCCTATTGATTAAATTCGCTATGAATTTATTTCATATCAAAACTCTCTATGAAATGCTAGTCCCGCATAGGCTAATCTTGCTAGGCATTCAAAAAAATACTTAGGATTTCGCCTCGTATATAATTCACACTTAAAAACTATTTTAAGTGAATATATGAGGTCAACTTGACTGTTCACTTTTGCGTATACAGCAAGCAGTAGCTACGCCATACTGATGAGTATACGGTTCCAGCTGATACGAAACGTCTGCTTTTTATAGAAATTTCTTTTGTTAAAAGATTTGTCATTTGTGAAAGAATTGAAGAGACTGTTTTTTTATATATCCAGATGATATAATTATACTAGTACAGAATTCTATGTACATATGTAAGTTAATTCCATTTTATAGAGCATTATTTTAACTTTGCCTCAATGCAGTCACAGAGATTTCTTAGTACAATTCACTGGATGAAGCCATAGTTCATATATCGGGCAGGAGTACTATTCCCCATTATACGTTATGCTTTCTCATCAAAAATCATTGTCTCGTAGGTCTCTCCTTCCATTAGAATACCCAAAATGCAAAGAACATTACTATCATTTATGTATAGTTAGAAGAGAAGCGGTCTCATTAGCAATTCTTGTGGAACCGAATCTACAAAATTCACGAGAATCATTAATATATAGACTGAATAATAATGGACCAAGTACAGAACCTTGCAGTTAACCACAGAACAGTAGCATCCCACTAGAGAGAAAGGACCCTTGACCTTAACTCGCAGACAGATTTCAAAACTGTAGAGAAATCAAAAAGTAGGCACTAAAAATACTGACAAATTTCTTATCCATTGCAGCTCTTATATCAGGCGAAACCTTTAATATCCCAGTTTTACAATTGCGAAATGAATAAAATTCTGATTTACAGGTAGTGTGCAGATTATTAGTGCCCACCCAGTCTAGGATCTGCTTACAGATGAGTTTCTCTAGCATCTTCTATAAAAATTACAAACTATTTACAGACCGAACATGACTTGCTGTTTTAGTTGCGGGTTTCTTGGTAGCAGGTTGAACAGTAATTGTTTAATAAAGCTGGTAAGGAATCAAATCTAATAGCATCAGACTGCACAAAAAAAGTTGTAAAGATCAACCCTACTTCCACCAAAATATAAGGAGTGAATCGAGTTTGTTTGATGAGTTTGATTATCATGCAAAATGAATAACTATTAATAGATGAGGTAGGTACTTACTCGAAGACAAAAGGTGAGAAATCAATGTACAGGATTACTTATAAAGGTTGCCTGCACTCCTGCCTCTCGGAAATTTCTCAGCTTGGCACTGCAATATTGATACTTTATCTACATTTCTAATAACTACCGTTGCTTTGAGCAGTTCGGCTTTGTCTACGAGTATCATAAGTTTTTAAATTTCTAAATTTCAGATCAAGCAACTCGCAAACAACAATGAGCGTATGGACAGACTACCAGAATAGACCGGTGCACTACCACACAACGCAAAGTCAAAGAACAAAGTCAAAAAAACATAAAAAGTTGTGGGTTGGTAGACCTATACGCTATGAATAAGGTGTAAGATCCACTTGATGGAGCTTATGAAGCGGCGCCCGCTAGACCTACCCTCCAATGGATATGTGTAGTGTCCACTAGCTTACTGCTGCAGAAACAAACAGATGCGAAGCCAAGACTTATATATCTTCTCTGGAGTCCAGAATAGACAACTCTAGATGCAATTAGGAAAAATATGCATAAAAAAGTAATGAAATAGATTATATTGCTCATATAATATTTCTTGAAAAATGTCTGCACAGGTGTCCGCTAATAGAGTCTTCGACTGTTGATAATTGATGCGATATGCGATTAATACTTAATAACAAGTAAAAAAGCTAGAATTGGTCTAAGACCAATTCTTATGATACCCTAGATGAATGCCCTTATGAACTTTCGTATTGTCACCTTTCTGTGCAAGTTTGATTTTTGAAGTGGTTTTTCGCAGATGTTTCTAAAACGGTTTGTCGGACAGAAAAAATTATTATAACCAATTTTATAGAATTTCGTATTCTGAAGAAGTTTTTAGTACAATAAAAAATGTCTTGGACTGATCGTTTTCACAGTATACGTAAAAAACCTAAATTTTTATATGGCAACACCAAGACTATTTTAGAAATTTTATTTGCCAGTACAATGAAAACAGCATGTACCAAATATCAGCTATCTATGTCGACGCATTCTCAGGCAGTGTCCAAATATATAGTGGAAAACAAAATTTTTGTATGGCAACCCCATGAAGGAGTTGCCCGATTTGTTTCATTTTCGAACTTAATTTTACTTTTTTTTTAAAGTCCGTGTGAATATGATCGTTCTGAACCTGACTCACGGTACAGAGAATACAAGGAGTGTGTTAAATTTTTGGTTATAGCCAAATTGGTTTGTGCTCTGAACGTTTGATTGATTAATTTTTGCCTTCAAGTAGCATAAAAAATGTCTTTCGGGATACTTAGAAACAAATTTTTTGTATTTTTTGCCTGAGACCATAATTGAAATTATTGTGAAGTAATCGATGAGATTAGTTTGCTGGTTAATTTCTTTCTTCTCTTTGTAGATTCTAATTGTATAGAATTGTCCACATGATGTCGATTCTAGCTGCTGCGAACATAAATTTCAAACGTGATTGAATAAAATATTATAATTACAATAATAAATCTATTCCAGATAAAAGTATCTTATGTGTACAAAATCTTATAGGATTAGTAATAAAAAGTATAGTAAATGTAAATAGAACATAACCAAGGCAAATTAATACAAATTAAAAAAATTAAAATTAATCTACTCTGTATCTATTCACTTAAAACTCAGAGAAGGGAATAAAGATTATTTACTTCAATGAAAGTTTTTTTTACAAGGCAGGTGGACGAGAGATCCCAAGCACGGAGGCCAGGACGGCCCATTGTACTAATTTGATAGAAACCTTTCACCAAAAACTTCCTGTCCTCGTAATCAAGCGCATAAGGTCTTGCTGAGGTAAGTTTTTCAGCTCATTTATAGAGAGGTTGGCAGATCCTATCGTATTCAGCCTGCTCCGGGCAATGGCCGGACAAGCAAACAGAAAGTGTTCGATTGTCTCAGGATCTCCTTCCAGGCACGACAAACACTCAGGGTTGTCAACTTCCATTGTTCTTAGATGAAAGCGAACTTTAGCCGGTGATGATGCCAGCCACAGTTCTACATTGTTTACTTCCGAGAGAAAATCAAGAGAAAGTTTTGTACACTTGCAAGTACTCAGGTTTGCCCATCTCTGCTGATGCTTCATACGAACATCCGTTTTGATGAGAGATCCAATAACGGAGGTGGCAACGCCTACCGTGGGGTCCGGTTCGAGGAACGGAGAACTAAAGCCAGATGTGACTAGGTCAGCCCTTTTATTCATAATGATCTCCATTTGACCAGGAACCCCACTGAAGGGACACCTTGTTCTAGATACACAGCTTATTCACGGACGACCTGCAGTTCCCCCAATAACTTGTTATCCGAGGACCACACAGAGTCATCAAAGTTGCTTGATTATCCGAAAGGATAGCAATGTCCTTTCCCTTGATCTCCATTCCAAGGGCTATCTTCGCTGCCATTGCGATGAAGAAGATTTCAGCTTGGAGGACAGTGGAGTGCATTCTAAGTGAGTACTGCAATCCAATGTCAGGTTCAAGAAAGTAAGCACCAGCACCAGTTCCGTCATTAGTGAGAGCCGTCGGTGAAATTTTTTTGAGCGGACCGGGAAAGGCTCGATAAGGCGCTTCCCTCAGCCCACGAAACTCTTTCAGGAATACTCAAACAGAAGCGACGCCCAAAATGAAGCTCTGGTATCATCGCATCAAGTGACAAGCGAACACGAAAGTTTTCTCGCTCCAGACCACACGCCAATGAGCAATGGAAAGAGCTAGTCCAGCTGTCCTCCCAGCATCACCATGACCGCAATCTACACACAGTCCTTTTGGCATCTGCCTGAATGACCAGATCCAAGGCTGGCAGATTAAGTAAGGCCTCAAGGGCAACATTAGATGCAGATCGAATGGAACCTGTAATTCATAGCCAAGCGAACCTTTGTAGGCCCGCTAGCTTCTAGATCGCAGTCCCCACTTGCGTACTCGGCCACCATACACAAGAGGCCTGTGTGATCATGGGTCTTACAATCGTGGTGTACATCCAGTGCACAACACTCGGTTTTATGTCCCATGTGCAGCCAAAGGTTCTCCTGCATGGAGTGAAGACTCTCTTAGCCGCATTAGCTTTTTCCTCTACATGCAATCCCCACGTCAGATTCGAGTCAAGGTAGATTCCGAGTTGCTTGACATGGGGAGACAGTTGCAGAGTGTGTCCAAAGAGCATTTGGAAGAAGAAAGTACCCAAACTTACGTCTCATGGAGAAGAGCACCCAGCTGGTCTTTGTAGGGTTCACTGTCATATCGTGACGGGTGCACTAGCGTTCAACAGCATTGAGGCCTCGTTGCATGAAGGAACAGGGAGCAGTCATGCTGTGCCTGAAGATGCGCAGAGGGATGTCATCCGCATACGCTTCACATAAGAATCCAACATTTTCAGCACCATGATGAGTGAGTCAACCAACATACACCAGAGCACCAGGAAGAGCACATCATTCTCTTTATTAGCATTCTAAGACGGAAGATAAATCAAATCAATCAATCATTGAAAGCGAAAGCGACCTGCAATGGCAGCTTATTAATACAGTCTAGAACCACGTTAAATAGTATGAGGTGTATTTTAGCTGAGTCTTTGCTTAACTCCGAACTATTATTTTACTTGAACTTATGCTTGAGGTCGATGAAGTGGTGATTTTAAGTCGATCGTCATTTCAGATATTGCCTGATATTCCCCTATAATTTTCACTGCTGCAATAGACTTCAAACTATCATCAAAAAGGCTACTGAAGATCATATTGCTAGTTTTTAAGAATTATGTAGTTTATTTTCTTTTGTTTTTTGTTTTATCCTTCTGGGGAATTTATTCTTTTTCTTTTTGTAGATAAGTATGTGTGCATAAGTACATTCTCTATATGGATCTATATATATTTTTCCATTTTCAGCAGAAGGTGGGTTTTTTTTTACCTCTTCTACAGAAAGCAGGTTCGACCGATAAACCGTTCAGCAATATTGTGAACAGTTCTCATGTGCTCCTTATTTCGGTGCCTGTGTTTGTAGTAAGCCCTGGAAATATTTTTTCCAGCTTACTTTTATTGTACCTACTGATATTTGTTCCCATTCTTATACTGTGCGTCTTTACAAATATCAATTCTAGGTTGAAAGGGGAATGCCCATTTGAGGACTAAATTAACTGCCATGAAAGATATCTTAAACGATGCATTATGATACTCTGAACATATTTGATTACCAATGCTACATAGTATATTTTGAAAAATCTAGTCCAGAATCGAGTTCCTTAGGTCCTGAGAAGAAGTTTGAGTACCCGCACTCCTATACTTGGAGGCTTAAATAGCCATCCCCATACCCACCTTTTTAGCATTTCGCTCTTTTTTATTCGAACTGAGATACTAGATTTTTCTCACCTTAGATCGGGTCTAAGTCACTAGGATTATGTCCGATAGGAAAACGAGTCTCACTGTTCCTCTCAGCTCATGACAAGCTACAATTTGTAAAACAAAAGATTTTCTCTGCATACTTTTAGGGTGGGGTAGTGACCATCGGGGGGGGGGGGGGGGGGGGTGCTTATTCCAATAAGGCATGTTGCATGTCAAATTAAAGGTCTTGGCGAGCACTATCGGGTGGTGTACTTTATTCCCGATTCAGAAAACTTTATGGGAACGTTTTTCCCGTGGAAAAACCCATTTTAATGCTCTTGGGTCACTTACACCCCAGTTACTACATTTCGCATATATTTTTGCAGTTCTTTCTTCCATGGCCATTAGTGTTCTGTTGTGAAAATTTTTCTCTTACGAAGTCATTTCCCACGGAGCACCGATTCCGCGCAATAACGAGAAGTAGAAAACTCCACTTTTTCTCCCAAGAAAGTCGCTCAAGCTACATCCGATTGCGAAAACTTTCACCCGTTTAATTGAAATAAACAATGTTAAAAATAAAATATATTCATGAGTTGCTGATCATCTTTAATTCGCAATAGTTTTGTCTGGTGGTTTATTTTGCGTGTCCTTAAGATCATCCCATTTTTACGCCCCTTTTTCTTCATTCTACGAAGCTTGTTCGATAACCGAGTCTGCGACTAATCCCAAAATGTCTTCTACTCCTCTCTTCACCTTGCCCTTAAGTTGTTCCCATGTGCTGTCAATGGTCAATGTGCCTTCTACGTCTTTTTTTACCCTATATGTATACATACCAACTAAGCTTGTCATTCTGTAACGCATATATATAATGATGGTAGATCAGAATGCATTGGACACCCGTGCAAAGTTATTTTGAACTTTGTATGTCCGTCTGTCCGTCGTCACGATAACTCGATAACGCGTTCACTTAGAAAGCTGAAAAATGGGACAATTCGGGTAACTTTTTCTTAGGGTTGCCATACAAAAATTTCGATCTTCACTATATATTTTAGCACTGCCCGAGAATACGTTGATGTAAAGAGTTGACATTTGGTACATGGTAATTGCATAGCAGTAGTAAATAAAATTTCAAAAATAGATTAATTTTGGCAACCCTTTTTCTGTGTTGCCATACGAAAATTTCGTTTTTCACTATATATTTTGCTTGAGAATGCGTCGATGCGTCATAAATGAACTAAATTGGGCAATCCTTACTTGGTGTTGCCATACAAAACTTTGGTTTTTCACTATATATATTTGGACATTGCCTGACAACGCATCGACTTACAGAGGTGAAATTTTCTACACAGCATTTTCATAAAAATAGTAAATAAAATTTCTAAAATAAACTAAATAGGGCAACCCCCTTTTGTATTGTCATACAGAAATTTTGGTTTTCACTTATTTTTACTTTTATTTTCATATAGGGTATAATATTATTGGTCTTTGACCAATTGTAACTTTTTCTCTTGTTCTTTTCCTTTTAGTTTTTTTTTATTTTCCTTTTCATATTTTATTCTTCTTCTTCTTCTTTCTTTTATGCTTCCCTTTCTTAGTCCATTTTTTTCTACTGTGAGAGCGGTGTTGAAAGGTCTCTTTTGTCTCTTTGAGTTTCTAAAAACGGATTCTTTAGTCTCTGTGTGTTCCGTATGATCCCCGTGCTGCTGTTTGTAGCGTGACTTTAACATACAATTCATTCTTTATCTTCACACGTCTAAGGATGCTTGATGTTCGTATTTTTTCTGTCAAAATATGATCGATTTGATGGATTCTGACTAATTTACAGAAGACCGGATTTGTTTTTGCGGAGAAACGTTTCAGAATTTATAATCTTGGTTTGTAGCGTTTTTGTTTTTTTCATCAAGCCTTTGGTGGTACCCTAGTTAGTGGTACCAGGACATCACCAGATATTTTATGTTACGTTGACAGCACCACTGCAACGTGCCGTATCGACTGGAGTAGGAAAAGCTGAGACCTCAGTTCTTGATGGGAGATAACTGTCTTAAGGTGAAAGCTTCGAATTAGGAATGTAGTACGGTATGGTTCAACCGCACTGGATGTCTTGGAAGTTAATTATTTGAATGATTGTGGAACCTAAGTTTTATGCATAAGGTTCAACTTCTTGAGCACTATTGTCCATAATTTGTGGTTTCATGTTTTTTTCCAATATGAACTCTTCTTGAGCATAAGTTTCAACTAAAAGGAATATAAGACGACCACTTCTAAACATAATTCATTTTGATATCAATTCACTTATACCCAGATCGGGTATTTTAATATTTTCTTATTTGAATTCTTTTACAAAACGCCAGAAGCATCTTCGTAGTTTGTCACAGGTTTAATAAGAAAAGTCTTTTAACTCACAATATCTCAGTATGCGGTCCTCTTTTAAATAAGGATTAAGACGTTTCGGTGGTGTCTGAGGGGAGTATTTCTTAAAGATATGTTTTTTTTCGATTCACCTCCTTAAGAAAACGACACTAACGTATACCATACAATCCCAATTCTCTTACTTATGGAAGGCAAACAATAAGGAAAAATGCACTTTTTTTATTTTGTAGTCGTTGCCTACATTCACTTGCTTTGCTCAGCAAAAAAAAAAAAAAAAAAAACAACGGAAATTTATGACTGTAGAGATTAACATTTTTTTAAGGAAGCTTTTGTAGTTTTTAACTAGATTTAGCTTATGGTCAAGTATGAAAGGATTTTTTGAGCATTTTACCACAAACGTTGAACTATAATTGAGAACAAAACCGTTGCTGCGAAAAGACTTGCGGTCAGTAGTTTTATCTTAAAACCTCTCAAGACTACAAAAGTTGTAGGATTGGGAATTTATTCACAATCTGGCAAGTAAATAAAATTTCCTGATGGCAGATAAGACGGTTTTTGTCACTTGGAATTAGTTTTTTTTTTTTTTTTTTGTGCAAAGGATGTGCATTATTCCTCATGCCAAGATTGTTAAACTCTTTGTCATTGAAATTTACAGAATGAATGGAAATGTGTGATAAATCTTCCATAAATGTTCTAGATCCTCCTTGTTTTGTTCTATACTTTCTATCTGATTTGACTGCGGGTATATTTTTCTAAACGATTGAACTTTATGGGTTCTTGGAAATGTATCAATGGAGCTATAATCTTAGAATACTTTCTCTGATGCTGAATAGACTTGATGACTGTATATTTCGTAATAGGGACATTTTCTTAGTGCTGCAGGTAATATGTAGAAGGATTTATGTAGTTTTAAATATATTGCTATATGTAGAATGACCATAGGTTTAAAATTTTTAATGTGATAATTCGCGAATTTAGAATTTGAGAAAAATCGTGAATTTTGAAGCTGTTGTTCATATAACTAATATTATGGAAAAGGATGTCTGCTGAATTATACTTTTTTCCAATTTGAATGAAACTCACCATTGAGTTTATCAAAAATCTAAGAGACTTTAAGATGAAGTTGTAAGTAATCCCCTAAACCCATATATTTTATTAACTCTAAATAAATTTTTTGCTCATAATAATATAGTTACATCGGACAGGTGGTAATATAGTCTGAGTTAATGGATTTTTGTAAATTGCAAAGATTTATGACTCTCTTGGATTTAATTCAAGTGTCCAACGCACTGCAGATATTGATAATAATATAAAAACAGACACATGGCGACAGAAATGTTTATAAATGTACGTTATTCGCACAAAACTGTAAGAAATTTAGCAAAATAATATATCCTGTCCAGTCGGAAGTTTCTTTCAGGTCTGAATTCCGACTGACCTACATACAAGTGACCATGGGCTCTCGAAAATATTTGGTTTGGAGTGATTCCTTTTTTTTTTCTGTGTATTTACTTTCGTAAGAAATCACCCAAGTTTTAAGTTCATAAATTTCATAATATGTTTTTCTTGTATCTTCAGAATTGCACAAGTTTTCTTATATTCCTAAAACCTAGCACACATTAAGAATTCCTTTACACGGTTATCAACTTTTCTTAATTTAGGAAAACCTACAGTCATTCTTCAATTACATTTCTAACTATTTTTAGTAATTAAGAAAATGCTTCTCACATATTTTGCGGTTATATTAAAACTTGTTTTAATACCCTAGATGAAATCATAGGGTATAATAAGTTTGTCATTCCGTTTTTAATGCACAGAAATAATGATGGTAGAGCAAAATAGATAGGACACCCAAGCGTAATATTAAAAGTTATTTTGATTTTTGCATGTCCGTCTGTCCGTCCGTTTGTCCATCTGTCTGTCCGTCCACCCTCACGATAACTCGAGAATGCATTCTCTTAGAGAGCTAAAATATTGCACACGGGTTTTTTTGAAAAAAAAAAAAAAAAAAAAAAATCGTTATTTACTATATATTTGGACAGTGCCTGAGAACGCGTCGAAGTAGAAAGCTGAAATTTTGCACGCAGAGTTTTGTTTTTTTTAATTCAAATTTAAGTTCGAAAATCGGGCATTTCCTTCATAGGGTTGCCATATAAAAATTTCGTTTTTCACTATATATTTGAAAAATGCCTGAGAACGCGTCGACGTATAGAGCTGACATTTTGTACACGGTGTTTTGTTGTTGCCATATAAAAAGAACCGTTAGAAATACAAAGATGGCCAAAATAATAGGTAAGAGTCAAATAAAAAACTTCTTCATTCTATTGTAATTATCGTTCAATACTCTCGGAAAACACTTCTCATACAGTTCGATGCTTTGTCTAATTACATCCATTTTTTATATGGTAACGCCGGTTCCTCTGCGAATTTGGTACTATTAGTTTACAAATTTCAAGAAATGGGCTTATGTCATGTGATCAAAATAAACGTGTTTCTTGCTATACTACTGGTTGATTTTAAATTCTTATTGTTATTTTTCAAAAGTGAGTTCAATTAAATTATTTGTAAACAAAATGAAGTCCTATTATTAATTACTGCTTTTAAAGTTCGGTCAAAATATTCGCTGTTCTTCGGAGGAATGTAAAATCATTAAAAAATTAAGAGAAAGTGGCAAAACTTACAAGTTTATTGCAAATTAGTTGGATCGGTCAATGAATTTTGTTTCAAATGCGTTAAAACCCAAAGAAGCATGGGAAACTAGACCTAAGAAAACATCGACTACTATGGATGACCGCATAGTACTAATGGAAAAAAAAAAAGAACCGTTTATTTCATCGAGAACAATTTCTGCGGCCATAAACAACGAAATTAGCTCAAGAACCGTCTCTAAGACAAAATATTACTAAGTAGAATCGCCCGAAAAATTCCTTTGCTAATGAAATCAAATGTTAAGTAGTCACAAAAAGAGTTCGCTTTACATTTTAAAGATCACTGCAACGAAATGTTGAAACCAAAATTAATGTGCAACCATAATGTGCGAAGGATACCAGGAAAAGAATTTCATGTTCGTTTTACGAAGAAAACGGTCAAACATGGCGGCAGAAATATAATGATATGGAGCTGCTTTTTTTTCGTACGGATTCGGTCCAATTTTCAAAATTAATGATATCATGACCAAAGAACAATATAAAAGTATCGTCGAAGAAATTATGTTGCCGCATTCAGAAGAAAATATGACACTGAGTTGGCATTTTCAGCAGGACAATGATCCTAAGCATACATCCAAATTAGTGAAGACATGGCTTAAGTCTAAATGATAAAGAAGTGGCCTTCTCAATCCCCTGATCTCAACCAGATTGAGAATTTATGGGGTGAATTGAAAAAAAAACTCTGGTAAAGCAACAATTCCACAACAGGCAAGAGTTGTGGGAAGCATTTCAAGCAGCCTGGTATGCAATTCCAATTGAAAAAAGCCAAATATTTTTCTGTCTTAAATGTTAGTTTTTAAATTGTTACTTGAAAATTCCCTATTTTTTTGAACAGCTTTTTCTATGGGTTAGGATGCGGTCACTATTTGCGCTTGTTCAAGCTTGTAAGCGTTTACGCTTTCTGTGGTCAGCTACTTACGCTTGGGACAGGTACTAAACATTTACCCGTTGTCATTCGTACGTAATTCATAGTGCATAACTTGGTGCATTACTTACAATTATTGCTTTTTTGAGGAGAAAAATGTTTTGTGCAGAAAGCAGTTATTTTATGGCGAATTTGTTGTTTAGAAAAAATGAAATATATTCTGTCCATTCTATTTTTCGTGACCGTTATAAGTTGGGTGAGTTTCACCAGTTATTTGACTATTTGAGGGAAGACAACGAAAAATTTTATGAGTATTATAGAATGACTTCGGCTAAGTAGTACTATATTTAAAATAAAATACAGCCAATTATAGAAAAACAACAAACTAATCTTGAAAATCCAATCACTGCAGCGGAAAGCTTGTCGGTAACTTTAACTAAGCACGTTATGAAATAAAACTATGTGTATTTTAAAAATCATCAAAAGATACAATATTTTGATCTAAATCATCCCAAGATGTTGAAGGAGTAGTACTAGATGTATTCTCTGAATTCGTTCCAAGATTTGATGGATATGTTGCAGAAACTGTTTCAAACAGAAGCTGTCTTATTTTCATTTCGTAAGTTGTCGTTAATAGGCACATTTTGTATTCGCGCCAGCAAAATCATCAAAAAATTGAAGTTATCATCGTATTTTCATGCATAGTCTTCTTTCATAATTGCAATTTTCTCGTTTTCAATTTCTAGATATTGCATCTCGTTAAATGTGCAATTATTTTTTAAAGAGTTCTTTTTTGTGGCCGAAATTTTTGCACCTTTTTCACGCTTTTCAAGGTCCAAAACATCTTCATTAGTTCTGAAAGATACTTGAGCATTTTTCTGCATCTACGTTTCCATCTGATCCCCGTCATTATTTTCTTGCCCGATTAGGGAACTTTGGTTCGCTTGACTTTCGAAGTAGTAATCTGTTAAGTTGTCACACTAAGTTTAGCTGGTGTTAATGAATCACGCAGGAAATCCAAATCTAAAAAAATGTTTCCATTTACTTTGATAATTAGAATTAGCCCAATTGCCTGATTTCGGCTTTTTTTTTTTACTTTTACCAGCTCTGTTCTATAATTATCCCGTAGACCTTTCTACTTCTTCTTTACAAGGCTATCTGATAATAACGAATAATAGATAAAATTTACAGGTAACTCGCCACAGGATTATCGTATAGAAGTTTCGTATTTTGCTACAGTGTTTCACACAATACAATTTCTGGTATTGTTCCAAATGTGTGTAATGCAGTATGGGCTTAATTTGAATGTAGGCATTTGTCGCGTCCATATCAATCAGACATTATCAGACATGCTGAGGAGTTTCATAAGCGCTGGAGATTTCCGAATTGTGTGGGTTGCGTTGTTGGTAAACACATTCGAATTAAATGTCTGCCACATTCTGGAAGCTTATATTTTAATTACATGGGATATTATTCCATTGTATTGCAGGCGGTTGCAAATGCGCATTATAAGTTCATAGTAATAGAAGTTGGAGCTTATGGGAGGCAAAGTGATGGTGGTATATTTTATTCGTCAGCTCTTTTTCATATGCTACAAAATGACGAATTTGGAAATCCTGTTCCTACATGTTTACCTGGTACAGATGTGGATGCAAAGACGATTTGCTGGCTACATAATGTAATTATAGATAAAGACGGAGTTGATAGATCTATGTTACTATAATAACAGCAAATAATATCGAGTATACACCCAGCAGGTCAACGACTACGAAGTCAACAATGCTTCATTGTTGACCGTTTACTCTATGTGTCAACAGTATATACCAAATGAGCATGTATCGTTGGAAATATTTTAAGTGTGTAAGTATTGTTGACACATCAAAGACTTGTCAACGATAAAATAGCGTTGACATTGTAGAAATGAGTCATAATTTGAGGCAACAATTTGTAACTGCTGTTAGTAGTAAAGTCAACGTTGAGTCATGTGGGAAGAGTATGTGACAGTAAACAGTTCAGTGACAGAGTGATTTTTGAAAGGTTTGAAAGATATAAAAATGAAATAAAATACTATAATAAATTAAAAATATAATAATTGGGCGTTACAAGATACATTTTTTCGGTACATACATAATATGTATTTTCGTTTATTTTTCGATCTACAAACACTTAACATCAATGGGAAATTTACTGATGTGATGTCAACGTCGTGTCATATTACCTCTTATAGCTACTGCATCATGCATGTATGACTCTGTCAACACATTTTCATCGATTTTTTGTCATTGTGGTGTCATGGATGAGCTTGTCAACGTTGTGTCTTTTGCCGGTTGTCATTGTTTCGTCATGTATTACATATTCATTGTTTTGTCAACTATGACAAGTATATGACAAAGGATTGATGACTTCAACGTTGAAAAACTGTGGCACTCTCTTAAAAATAGTCAAAGATAAGTCAACGATATAAAATATCGTTGACTCCTCGATGACTCAACGAAACTTTTTCCTGCAGGGCATTCCCTTGCTAAAAGTTAGTTTTTCAGCAATAAGCAATCGTAACATTTTTAAAAATTATTTTTTTCTTGGTAAATACCTAATGTAAATTTTAAAAATTATTAGTTAGAAATACAACTTACCATCTGTTTTCAATGCATCCGCTATTTCTTTCCATCCTTTTTTTAAAGGTAGTCTATTTTTATAGTCCTTGTTTTTCAAATCCCACAAAAACTTCTTTTCCTCACTTCACTTATCATAACTTCCAGGTCCATTATTCATTTTTCACTTTTTATTAATCACTCAATGCTCACTTGTTCTCGCGAGTGCGCTTGTAGATCAAATGAATTTGATATATCAGCTCACACGCTTAAACAAGCGTACACGCCTATATGCTTCAATCGTTGAACGTGACCGTTCTATTGGCTTTCCGTAATTTTCATGTACAATCGTACATGCGTAAACAAGCTAAAACTCTTACAAGCGCATGACGTGACCGCAGCCTAAGGCTAATAAATCTATAGCGAACCAAAAGTAAAGTAAAAATTTTCAAAAAAATAACGAAAATTCATATTATTTTTAAGTTTTTTCTCTTTTACCTATTATTACCTGTGTATATACTAAAAACCACTCCAAAGTCAAAATTGCATAGATGGGTGACCATAGGTCACGAAATTACATGCGGGCATTCTTCTAGGGTATCATAAGAATTGCGGTCTTAGACCAAATCTAGCTTTTTTATTGTTATAATCTAGAAATGAAATTATTATCAATTCTCAGTGCAGTGTATTGTTATACCCGCTCTGTCAGAATCGATCATTCTTCCCAGACTATTCGTGGAAAAAAAAAAACAAAAACAGCCCAAATGATGTGGAAACCCTGAAGATGAGGGAAAAGACCTTCTAAGGTCACCAGAAAGAGGTAAGTTTGGGTTTTCTGACTAAAAGAAGTCTCAGAAAACTGACAGTCGACAGTCAGTCAGAATAGCGTATCCAGATTAGGTTAAGTGTGCAACATCCAACGATGGTACATTCATGATTTCATAAAAGAATGAGATGACTAGTGTACTCGCTCTAATCTATTTAATTTAATTTTTTTTTTAACGCAATCTATATATGGACCCCCTGAAATAAATCTAAAAATTATTATCTCCTTCTTAAAATTAAAAAGAAAAATGATGTTTTCCTTAGCTTAGTGACATCTCATTTACCTTTGTCTATAAACATAAATTACTTGGACCCATAATTTAATTTAATCTCTGCACCCCTAGACGACAATCCAAGCAGTGTCCATCTGTTCTTAAGGCTTCAGCAAATAAACGCACTAAACTGAGATCATTCTGCAAAAATATTCTTTACAATCTAACAAGTTGTCGGTCGGTCCACACAGGTAGGACGTAAATATTTCACTTGAGTTAGTCCAGCAAAGGAGATTGAAAATCTTTCACCGGCTCTATAAGGTGTATTTACTGGAAAAAATTATGGGAGCTGCCTTTCATTTCGGTTGATTTGCGTTTGCCAAAAAGTATTCGGACAAAAAAAAACGAACGAAAAGAAATTCATTATGGGCACAGGTCACTTGTGTTATTTTTTGTCATTCAAGCCAGAATACGCCAGAAAACACACAGGATCCGCCTTTTGGCCGTTAGTTGTCAACTCTTTACTTCTTTTTGTACCGCACGTGATTGAAAAGGAGGATTAGCTCGTTTTTTTTTTGTTGTGGGTGGCACGAGGTTCTGTTGTGTTTTTTTTTTGCTTCTTTTTTACTTTCAATTTATTTTCACAAAAGATTCTTAATAGGAAATGTAAATGTGCGGAGAAGTAAATTTTTGGCGCCAATATTTGTTGAAGGATGACTTCTTGTTTTTTTTGTTGTTGTTTCAACTTTAGCTATATTCCGCTGAATGCAATTGATCCGTTTATGAAGATTTCCCATCAAATAAAGAAAAATCAATATTTTTGTTAAATTTTTTAAATTGATTACTTTTAATAAAACAAAAATGTTTTTTTTTTATCTAATGGCAATCAGACCTATGATGCTCTCATCCACTGCATTCTGCTCCTTTCACAATTTTCGGCTCGTTTCCTTCAATATAGTATGTATCTTGTATATTTTAATGATAGAACTATACATACGTCGGCTTCGATTTAGGTCGATTTAATAATAAATCTCAGTGTATTCTGGCAGCATTTACAGCTGTGATATTTAATATAGTGGGGCAGAAGTCGTTGGTTTACAAGAAAAGTTAAAAAAAAAGATGATGACTAAGATTATAGCATTGAGGATCAATTTTGACTGTGACCACATAAAAACTCCTGATTTGTTTTCATTTTTTTTTTTTCAGTGACAGGATTCTAACGCACTGGATCCACTAAGATCATATACATAAATACCAGCTTTTGTCAGCAGGGGTGAAAATCTTTGAAGAAGTTTACAGCTTAGGATGAAAATTCAAAATTAATCTTGAGCTAAGTTTAGTTTCTCCTTTATCCGTGAAAACAGTTGGCATTCATAGGACAGAATTATTAAAGGATTCAAAGTCCCGATTCAGATGTCTCTGTAAGCTTCAAAAGATCACTGTGAAAAGGTCAAAACCAGGACCGCCATAAAATGAGTAAATTTTTCCAAGCAATTGAAAATGTCAAAATGCTTATAGGACTAAAGTCTTTTGGAGAGACAAACACGTTTATGGCTAATTTACATTACTCGAACATGCAATTTTACTAATAAAGTGAGTGAGAGGGTCTTATTACTTTGCACGATGAGAAAAATAGGAAGCTGTGATCGACTGTCAAAACATTATTTCCCACTCTTTTATAGCGAAGTGTCACCTTTGACATTCATCAAATTCTCAATGGCGAAAATTAGTCAGACGTCAAATAATATATTTGAAAATTTCACATGTATTTAGTTCTATTTAAAAGGAAAAAAAGCTGATAAAAGCAGAAAAAGTCTCGTTTTTAAATTCCCTCAGAATAGAACATTTCGTGTATAGAGAATACAAAATATTCTCATTAAAATTTTGACACATGCTGAAGTGCTTGTTTAAAATATTTTTAATTTGTGTGCGTGTAAACAAAATTATATTCGTACACGCTAGGAGTTATATGTATTGAGTTTGCTGCCATAATAACAAAATTTACTGCCATAAAATATACTTCTGGCTAGAACTTTTTATGGCTAATTATGGCAGTAAAAATTTCTCCTCGGTCGGGAAATTTGACATTAAACTCAGTAAAATTTTGCTGGATTATCTTTTGTCCTTATCTTTCTAAAGTATTTTCAGATAAGGGGAAACTACTTACTCTGTTTTCTAGCAATGTTCGAGTAATGTAAATTAGCCATTATGCTTACAAATCAGCATAACAAAATTACAGAATTCCATTGTGACACAACTTTGAAATTTTGAATGCTGGCAAAATATTCCATATATTGACAGATCTACTTGAAACATTGTCTGTGATCTCAATGATGGCAATTGTACAAAAAAAAGGTTACTCTTAAGAATTGAGCGCTATTTAATATCGAACTCACTGATTTTTAAAACACCCTCCATATATAAATGATGGAGCTGCCACATGAGATAATAACGTCTCTTTGCCGGTTATAGTCACAAATTAATAGCAAGTTTTCGGACTCCTGGTACATCTATAGTACGATATAATATCAAACAAACAAAATCCTGAAAATATATTGTGTAATCGTTAAATATATAGCAGGAAAGATGGCATGTCAAATTTGTGTCATGCTTTAGATAAACACAGCTAGCTCCTAACATGCCTCGTCTAGAGATTGAAATTTGGGTTCAGTTAAGTACAGCTGTGTAGTCTGCTGCATTACATCAGCCTTGAACGTTGCAACCGTAAAACTTATACTTATAAGGTAAGCAATAAGATCAATTTTTCTGTGGGCATTACCAACTAAATAACTGCTCGAAGGAGTACACCGGAAAGAGCAAATGTATAATTCGGAATAGATAATTTTTTTTCTTCCTTCTTCACATTTATCCTGCAAATAGTCTCACAAACGGATTCTATTTTTATTTTTATCCGTCCGTATTCGAAGTTCGGTTTCATTTTCTTATATATTTCGTTATGTTAGGTGATCAACCCAACTGTAGCTTCTAATGATGGAGGTGTGATCAATCGCTTATTAAAAAAGTGCACTTTGGGCAGTCTATTGATTTTTGTTCAAGCTGATTTCGAGGTGTCATACTTGCGTATTGTGAGATCTCGTTACAGACAATAAAGGTTTTCTGTTTCTGATAGAATCCATTCCGGTTGTTGTTGTTGCTGTTACCGTTGATAGAGAGGAGTAGATAGAAATGGGGAAAAGTAAAGGATACTTCTAGAATATGCGAAATGTTGGGAAAATCTCACTTACCTCTGAGCTACCCAGGCTACTATAGATAAAGTTGAACTAAAAATATTTAAATTATTATTAATTTCATATAAAGAATTAACTAGAACTCATTAATTGAGTCGCTCATTTGCCAAATTGATTGACTCCACAAAAGAAATAGTAAAAAGGTAAAAAATAACTATTGTTTTTCAACGGCCATAAAAATGTTGTCATATAGCCTCTGATGTCAACAATTTTTATCGCCGTTGAATAAAAAATATTTTTTTTTCCCACAAGCAATTAATAAAAATGTATCATGTTTCCTACCTTTTCTTTTATATGGAGTTAATGAATTTGGCAATTATGAACTGAATACAGTAATTAAATATTTCTTAGCACAGTAAGTACCCTGCGATTACTTTCAGTTAAATGCTAGTAGGTCACAGCTGATCTTCTTGATATTAAGGTTGTGAGGTCCCACAAGGATCGATCTTATGACCTTAATTGTTTTGAGATCTTAATAAAAAGCTCTCATGTAACTAGTGTTTTTTTAGAGCGTCATGATAAATTTATACGGCCACAGTAGCTTTTGTAAGTAACTTTCGTAAGTAGTTTCGTTTTAAAATTTCCATACAAATGTTTTACTTACGAAAGTAACTTTCCACTTTCTGAGCCCACGAAAGTAAATGTCATAAAAGTAGCAAGTCATAAAAGTGGGAGGAATATAACAACATCGAGAGAGCAGGACCTAATTTTATTTTCATTCTGCTGAATATTACTTACGTAACAAATTTGTAAAGAAAAATTTCATTCAAGTATGTACTTGTCATGACATTTACTTACGAGAGCTACTGTCGCCATGTGAATGTAGGTAGCATTACAGTTTAGTGGTATACTGATTACGAACGAGCAAGAGAGAGCAAGTAGTTTATTTTATCTAGATTACTAGATGGAAGACATTCATAAAACAAATTTTGTTGATCTGACCTTTTCAACATTCAGTACGTTTACATGAAGTTACTTCAAGTAGAGATCAAGTAATCAAAATATCATGTAAACGCGCATTGACTTCAAGCATGCTTGAGTCAAGTAAATCACAAAATTTTGTTCAACTTCAGTACTTGAACGTTTTTCATTTGTGCGAATTATGAAAACGACAAACAGGAACAAGAAGAAGATTATTGTTGATAATTCAGATAGTGATTTTTAGCACTTTTCTTAAGATGTTTGTCTAAAAATCCGCACCTATGTATTGAACCTAATGCAGAGTTGTCAAAGGTAAAATGTCATTTCAAGTAAATTTCAAGAAAATTTCAAGTCATGTAATTGGAATTAATTCAACCAAAAATCCTATTTGAGTTTGAAGTGGATTTCAAGTCAAGTACTCAAGTATTCATGTAAGACATACATATATCGAATGCATAGCACGAATTTTGAAAAAGATGTCGTCGAAAATATTTAATTCGCTTAATTAGGAATGAAGTCGATAGGAATTTAAGATTTTTGTTTTTTTGTTTTTTTTAGGACGATAAGATTTTAATACTTTTTTAAGAAGATCAGAAAGTTTTCGGTTTTAAATTGATTTATGATTCCAGGAAATCGGTAATTGACTGTCAATCGACTAATACCACATAGTTCTTGTGCTAAATAGGTTAGATTTGAATGTAACAGTAAGTCAAAGTCGGTCGTTTATGAAAAACAGGAATAATAACGGACAAAGTACTGACTCCTGAGGTACACCGACTTTTATGACGAATGATACGTATATGTTACACCATTCTATATACAACTATTCATAAAACCCTCAAAATAAAAAAAACTTTCAACCCAACCAATATATACGAGGGGTTTCTGGATGATTGGCTTAATTATCAAAGAATCTCTCAACATTCGTCCAGGTAGAATCTTTAGAAATTTTTTAAGAACTGAAATCGTATTGAAGATCAAATACAAAGTATGAAATCATTGTGATTATGATTAGTATCCTTTCTATATCAAAACTAACTCAAAAACCTAAATATATGCCTGAACTGAATTGCTTTTCATTTGGTACACCACCATAAATAATGACGAAATCTGTTATCTCCTAAACAGAGCGGTTACTTTAAAGGTGAAAATCATGAGACATCCCTATCCTTAGGAGTCTTCCAAATTAATGATATCCTGCAGATTTCTTTTAAACTGTAGACACTTAACGGTCAGTTGAAAAGATTGTTTAGACGGAAAACGATTTGTACGCTTACATGATGTTGCGAAATTTCAATGTAGTGATTTATATTAATTAGTATGGCATTGTTTGGTGGCATCATTTCAACATCCTGTTTGTCTGGATATGGTTTAATGTGATAAAAATAGAGAAGAAAAAAAACTATGATAACTGTTTTGCATTAATCAGTAGGCTAGTTACATACATACATAAAGACATACATATATAGGTATATAGTTACTATCGCTCATCTGATGATATGTAGTATCCAGAGACCCTTCTAATGTTTCATTAAATTTATATTGCTCAAGTGCTATTCGAGTTTGATTTTTTTTTTAATTCCTTAAAAAAAAATCCAAATGTACGCCCCTCGAATAAATCTGATAATCTCGCATCTGCCGTTTTATAGCACTAAATTATCGCGCGACCAGTTCTATAATTTCAAAACTTATAAGGGTTTATGCAATTATGCAATGTGCGGTACATACATAGGTGTATACTTGCTTAGAGAGGGTAGATAAAGCGGATAGTGCACATATGTACATACCTATATTATACATACATATATATAGGGTTTGAAACAAGTTATTCCACCGTCATGATAGATATACGAGTTAGTTCGCTTTGACCTGCTATAGGAAAGTTGATCAACCAGATTGGAGAAAGTTACAACACACTTGCTCGGAGATCCATATATATATGCATATATAGACACGTGTTGTAAAAACAAACATTTTAAGCGTATCATCACATTAATGAAATCGAATAGATTTCTTGTTGTGCCAAAAGGTTAAGAGGTTCAGCTGCTATTTACATAGAACAAAAAAAAAACTAAATTCTGTCGGTATGACTTACGCATGTCATTTCACAGAAGATGCTATCTCGCGTGACAATTCTTATAATTATTATTTCGCACAGAAATCCAGTTTATACTGTAAAAGAAATCCAACACTACACAAATGCCCAGAACTGTATGATTCTTACGAAAGAAATTATAGATAAAAACCAGTGTCGAGTCGGTTGTTTTACATGAGATGTTTACCAGATGTATTATAAATGCAACATTCTCTATATATGTATGTCTGGGCTGTATATTATGTCAGGTATAGTTATAGTTATTAATACGTAGGCACATTCCTCTCCCTAACTGAAACTCTCAAGAATATTGTCTTACGGGTGCTTCTAATGTGTACGCGATGTCATTAATTTAAATGTTTACTTAAACGTTGACTTTTATCTGTCCGGATACCTTAGCGTCGCGACTTTTGAAATTCCTTCATATGAATATGAACGCATTTAGATTAAGATTATATGCCCGTGAATTTGACTTGTGTTTCAGATTTCTCAGCGATTGCTGAATATGTACATAATATGTTTCTTGGGATTATCTACATATGTGCATCTGTTTTCGAATATGTTTTAATAATTGCGAAAATATTTAAAAAAAAAAAAAAAAACAGAAAATTTAAAATTTCAAGTTTTTGGGTATTTTTCTTTTTATTAATTGTTCTGCGCAGATGCAAATTGATAGTTTATGTAGTTTGAATGGTACCTACCGAAAATATTTTTAATATTTGTAATAATTTAATCAGAATTTTTGTCGTTAGGGCTATCGGGTGTGGTGGCGCTCATGCATGACCTAAGATGAAATTGAGTTTTCAGGTTAATTTCAAATTTATTTCTTTTGGTAAATTTGAGAAAAACAATTTTGATAATGTTATCTGAGGTCTGAGATAGAATTGATAGCATTGATAGAGTTAATTGTGAGATGCATTCAGTTGAAGGGAATAAATTTTTGGTACTAGTTTAGTTGGTTTAGTTTTGTAGCATCTCGATTTTGAAAGTTGTAGAATTTTGAAAAAAAAAAAAAAGTTAAATTTATTTTTCGTGGATAATTGAACGCGCACAGGCTCTTCTGTGATTTGAAGCTCAACTGAGGGTGTTCTACATGTCTTGTTTTTTTTTTTTTTTTAGAACATCAATATTGCGCTTATATGAATTTATTTATCCGTTTTTGTCTTTAATATTAAAGGCCAGTGGCCAATATCATTCCCACGATTACACGCGCCTTTGGAATATCTTCCATTAATTGAGTTTGCATCTGACACACCTAATACATGTCTATTCTCTGAGTAATTTTCTTGACATCTAAGGGCTTACTTAACCTGTAACATCATTCATTTCGACACTAAAATTTAACAAACTTTGAAGCCAGTTTGCTTGAAACTGGTAATTTCTTCTGATATACATAGGGTTGTACATCTGGACTATAATCCTAATTTTTTCCTATCTGTTTTTAAAATGATTTTTTCTAATAATTTCGAGGAATTTCCTAAAGTTTATACCTACTCATTTCAGTTCTATTTATATAAAAATTCTACCATAATATAGGAAGAAGTTTGTTACAAGGCTTAGACGGGACTTAACTGTGTTCTTTCAAAATCTTAGTATGAAACATTTTAAAGAAAATGAGTTTTCTTCACAATTAAAATGATTCATATTTAGATTTTGAAAAAAAAATTGTTTATATGTTCCACCATCAATTATTTGAGTTCACTGTAGTGTAGACAGCAGGCAGCTCTGGGTTTCACTGGTTGTCCTGATGAGATTTCACTGAACTTCTGATCGAAACACACTGTTATAATTTCTTCATGAAATTTTGATTTTCGCCTTTAAGATAAAAAAACTGACAGTACCTCGGTACTTGTCTGCTAATTGCAGTAGGTTGAAATATTGCCTGTAGACTCTAAATAGGTCTCGAAAGAGTAAAACTTCTTGTGGGGTTACTACTTTCACCGGAGTTCTTATTATTTCTAAAAGTTCTCGATATTTCTTTCAAACATAACTGAGTATTCTCATATTCAATTCTCATATTCAATTCTCATAACAACTCCATATACAGGGTGATTCAGATCAAGACATCTGCAAAATTTCAATTTTATGATCCGGCTTGAATGTGCCAATAAACCTCCAGTGCTAAAACTGATACAGGTATTGGAATGTGGTTTTTTTCTCTCCAGTGATAGAGGGTAGTAGGGGCATTAATAAGAAGCAATAAATTTGGGTTACATGGAAGAAAGTTTTTCAAATAAATAACGGTATTTATGAAATATGTGTGTAAAAAAATCAAAGTTTTGGAAATATTTGAGAATAATTGAAAGATGCTTAATTAAAAAATACAGAGTAATACACGTCGACTATTCTTGGCTATTTAATAAGCCAACAATAACCAAAATCTATTGGGTCGTTCAAAAGCTATACTCATTTATTCCCATGAGGGTTTACGAATATTGGCGAAATTTTCAGCTGACCACAACTCCGAAGGGGGGGGGGGGGGGGGGGGGTATGTGGAACAGTTTTTTTAATCACCCTGTTTAAATCCAAATTTTAAAATTGCACTTTATTTGTTAAGCTCGTTACCCGTGCTGGTGGTTTTATGGTACTTTTTTATGAGAAAGCTATTAGAAAATGGGTACTGACTTTGCTGACATTTGGAAGCAGTGTCTGGGCATGTTCAAGTGAAATTCAAAGAAGCTTTTATGGCCTTATTTAACCGTTGATGAAATGATTAAGAGTACTCACAAAACTGAATTTCTTCTGGCGAACGTTCTCCGAAAGAAGGAAAAATGGACCAAAAAGATCATGGCTACAATTTCTTAAGATTCGTATGGCATGGAAAAAACTATGACAGAACGGTACATATTATGCATTTCTGTTGGATCATTTTTACGCTGAATTGATGGTGAAGAAAAAATTCTCTTCACCCTTTTACAATTTCTATAGCCAAATTGTAGAATTGCGTTCTGACCTGCTCCCTCGCCTATCCTTTAGTTTTTAGAAATTGTCTCCTGGAGACTTCTTTTTTTTTCTCGCATCGAGTATATATCGATGAAACAAAATACTTATTTTGCAGAGTTCGAAAAATTATATATATTGAAAGACTAAAATAGTATAGTTGGAAAATCGCTACGCAAAGTGTATTGTATAGCTTACGGAAGATTTTGACATAGAAAAAATAAAAAATAAAAATCATAAATTTCAAGGTCACTGACTATCAAACAGAAGAGAGGTCAAGATGAAAAAAATTCGTAAATAGAGAAAATAAATAAATAAAAGTAATTTGTAGGGAAATATGGTCAGAGTTGGCCTCTCATCTAGGTCGGTCAACTGCAATTTTTTTTAGTTCTGATCTCTTAGTGTCAGCGAACTTTTCGTTACATTACAGATTTAGAGCGTGAACGGAAAGTATGTGTTGTGTACTCAGTGGTTTGAAATTCATAAAAAAAAAATTTTCAGTAGCAGTGAATACGGCCAGTCAGTGAGGAGAAAATATGCAATCGTCAAGAATGTAAATTGTGAATGTGTTGAAAATTCAATTCTGTAACATGTTTGGTTGTGGTGTCACGCGATGCGACCCTGTCATCAAAGTTGGCCACTTTGTGTAGTCAGGGTTGGTCCACTCTGATTGTGTGCTTCGAAGACGATCAAAAAATGTCCAGCACCACTTACAACGTAGTCCGCTAATAAAACCAAACTAAAGGAATATGCCTGCCAAAAAAAGCACAGAAAAGCCCTATTCAGACAATGCAAGACAGAAATACTTTTGAAGTGCGCCAATATAACGACGGAAATGTGATTCCGATTAATGTGCCATTTTGCTAAAAAAACAGAAAAAAATGCAACAAATTTGGCTTTTTATTTCATTCAATTATTTTTTCCAGGTCATCTGTAATCATTTCACCACATATTTCGTCGATTGGCCTGCCTAGACAGTACGGGCCGAACTTGACAGCAATTCACAGCATTTTTTTAAATGCATATATTTTTTTTTCGTTTTTCATCGAATCAATCTGCGATGTTCAGCAAAACCTTTCCTTTTTCTAAGGCCTTTCCAAAGCTTTACTTGAATTGAGTAACTCTTCCTTACAGGGAAGCTGTGGACAAAAATCAAAAAGGTGTCCAAACCTGATTCTTCACTTATTCTAAAATTAACCTGAAAAACAATAGAACTAACCTTCGCTTTCCCCTCTTATCTTAGATTAACCAGCACATTTTCTTAAAAATCTGCGCTTAAATGGTTCAATAACTTTTTCCAGAAGGCCGCAAGCTTCCTATGTATGTATCCGTTTTTGAATTTGGGATGAGATGTAGATGAAGTAAGGAATGATAATTTGGAAACTGTCTGAGAACGCATCGACGTGGATAGCTCAAATGGTATGCACGGCGTTTAAAAAAAACATGTAAATTTTGGTTCAAAAATCAGGCAACTACATATTTCATAGGGTTGCCATACAAAAATTTGTTTTTTAACTACATACATATTTGGCCACTGTCTAGGAACGGGTCGAGGGGTCCTTGATGTTTTCATAGTAATAGTAAATAAAATTACAAAAATGGTCGAAATCGGGCGACCCCTTCTTGATGTTGCCATACAAAACTTTAGTTTTTCATTATATATTTGGACACTGCTTCACGCATCGAAGTAGAGAGCTGAAATTTTGTACACGGGCCTTTTTTAAAAAAGTGTAAATTAAGTTCAAATATGGGACCAATTGGGCAACTACTTCGTATGGTTGCCATACAAAAAATTTGCTACGTGGTGTTTCCATAGCAATGGTAAATAAAATTTTTAAATGGATTAAATCCAGTTACCCCTTCTTGGTGTTGCCATACAAAACATTGTTTTTTCACTAGAAGCTGCCTGAGAAGGCGTCGAGATGAAGAGCTCATATTTCGTACACGGCGTTTTCATAAAAATTGCAAATACCGATTCAAAATTCGAGCAAATCGGGAACTCTTTTTTGGTGTTGCTATACCAAACTTTAGTTTTTCACTATATATTTGGACACTGCCTACCGCGTTGACGTAGCGAGCTGAAATGTTGTACATAGGCCCTTTTTTAAAAAAAGGAAATTTAAGTTCGAAAATGGGACCAATCGGGCAAGTCCTTCGTAGGGTTGCCATACAAAAATTTCGTGTTTTACTATATATATGAGCAGTGCCTGACACCCACACACCCACACACACACACACACACACACACACACACACACACACACACACACACACACACACACACACACACACACACACACACACACACACACACACACACACACACACACACACACACACACACACACACACACACACACACACACACACACACACACACACACACACACACACACACACACACACACACACACACACACACACACACACACACACACACACACACACACACACACACACACACACACACACACTCACACACACACACACACACACACACACACACACACACACACACACGCGCGCGCGCGCGCACGCACACACACACACACACACACACACACACACACACACACACACACACACACACACACACACACACACACACACACACACACACACACACACACACACACACACACACACACACACACACACACACACACACACACACACACACACACACACACACACACACACACACACACACACACACACACACACACACACACACACACACACACACACACACACACACACACACACACACACACACACACACACACACACACACACACACACACACACACACACACACACACACACACACACACACACACACACACACACACACACACACACACACACACACACACACACACACACACACCCATGAAACCCTATGAAACCCTAGCGTACGGAATCGCCGATCGAGTCAGATAATAGCTTAGATATTATGCATCTATCAACAGACTCCACCCCCACCCTCACCCTTCTAGGTATCTACTATATTGTCGCCGGGCAATGCCGACGGGCTCCTTCTAGCTGTGTAGATTTACTCACTATTGTATAATTGGTAATCAGACCTTTGATGAAGTTTACATAAATCCAAAATGTTTTGGTCTAGAAGAAGTTGTGCGGCGGCGTCTTGAAATCCTAAGATCAGATAAGACAGAAATGAAATGCGTATGAAATTTTCAAGAATATTCCGAGTATCCCATAGATGACAAAAATATACAAAAGTTCATCCGCTCTCACTATCTCCCCTGTACATCATCTTTCGAAAGGGTTAATGCACTCCCCAGGTATTTGCTTAGTAAACATTTCTAGCTAAAGACGTTATTTCGGGAAAAAAAATGTAAGTAGGAAACTTGCTCGATTCAAGACAGAAAGGAAATGTAATGCAAATGCACTTAGAATGAATAAATTTCTTGAATTCAAACACCGGGTATGAATGGATTAGCTACACATGGACTACGTATGTAGGTATATCCGTTAACACATTTGTATGTACATACATATATAGCCAGCAGCATTTTTCCAATATTTTTTTTTTTTGATTTGCATCCTTTTCTATTTATTGGTTATAAACCCATCACCATCATGAGGTATACAATTCAAACCTCTGCGACGCCGCCGTGTGGTGCTTAACAACTCATAGACTTATTGGAAGTACATAGAGTGAATGCATGATTAGAAATATCGCGTATTACATACAACAATCGACCGATGACGACTACGACGCACGGTGCCTAGATAAATGTTAGACTATCGTAAAGGGGGTTTCTACACTCTATGGCCGCCATACTATAGATGACTGCCTATATAAAGTCAATTTGTCCAGGAGAGATTTGATAAGAAAAGATGATGCAAACGTATAACTGATTCTCCACGTGCTGAACATATTGATCCAACTTTGGTGTGACATTTGTATGCATAAACGGTTGCATTCATATGGTAATTATAGGAGCAATCAGACGTGCCAGTATCCATCGACATTCTTTATAATCAAAAGAGGAAGGCGAAGTGATGCAGAGTCCGGTATTAAACTAAAACCAATACATTGATGACGCCTTAGAGAGAGATAGAGAGAGAGAGAGAGAGAGATCTAATCGTGAGTACACCATGCTGGTTTTGTTTATATGTACCTACATACATAGTTACGACAAGTTTTCTTCGGATGAAATATGCCATGACTTGCCATCCAATACATCTCCTAACCGAAGTAAAAGTGATGGGCAGAAGGGATTTTCTGTTGCTTAAAGATGAGGTGAATGCACTTTTTTCTAATGTCTTATAGCTGTGGATGCATTTCCATCGAAATTAATCAACAACAACAATAATAATAACAAGAACAACAACAACAACAACAACAACTACAACTACAATAATAATAATAATAAACATCAGCGTGACAAGAACCAGACAAAGATTTACCATTAAAGATGAACTCTTCCGCCAAGACTGGAAAGATGGAGAGCCAAAAAAAACAGATTTAATGCAGGAATAGATTGAAGTGAACATTAGCATTGTTCAACGAAGCCGGATTGGGGGATCCATTCAAATGCGACGAAGATTGGTGAAACATAAACAATCACCGATATCATTCGTCTTATCCGTTTTATACCAGAACTTATCTTACTGGAGAGGATGGAATTCGAATCTTCAACGGATTTTGTTTTGAATCTCTTAAAATTTAAACCGCTTTGTACAGGGCTCCATTAAGATTCTTCATTCTTACTGACTTCTTAAGATTTTTAACGGACGATAAAACTGGTTTTATTTCATTTAAAAAAAAAAAAAAAAAATTTATTAGCAGTCGCCATCCATGTAACTTCTATTGCTAGCATTGTGTGACTAGGTTTGCTTCGGTTGTGCTCAGCAGGAAAGATAATACCATACCTGACTCAGGTTACATACCTATGTATGTTTGAATGTACATAAATATGTATAGAGTTAGGTGGAAATATATATGTATATATATTTATTAGGATTAATGGTGTTTTTGTTCAGGTTATCTTTCCCTGAACATCCACCTTAGCATTAACTCTTCTATTTTCAGTCTATGCGCGGATGCTATTATACATATGTGAGAGGGACGACCAATTATGTTTGAATAATATCAAAAAGAACCTAGTGTCAATCACTGGATTTTAATAGGAGGACGTTGTGCGTTATGTAAAATAAAATTTTATTTTCCTTTAATTCTGGTTTTAGATGGTTTTTTTTTCTTCTTACCTACCTTTACGAATGTGTGTAGGAAGAATTTTCATCATTAATTTTGAAGGAAGAAAGATAAAAATGTGATGATAATTGGAAATTATGGGCAAAGTCAAGTCATGTTACGATTTTAAAAAATTTTGAATTATATGTGCATCTATACCTAGTTTTAGATTTAAATTTGGATGGAAATTTTTCTGAGAAACTAGTCTAGTTAGAATTGAAAACATCATATGAAGTGTCATTCTTCAGCGTTGATTTGATGAGAGATCAATTTATACTTGGTTTGATCCATAATACATTTTAAGTTGACTATATAATTGGTACCTACTGGTCCAATCAAATCAGGAATCCACGCAGATTCATATTTCGGGATGTTTTTAAGTAGGGTAGCTTCACTAGTATCTGGACAGCTCCAGTATTCGGACACTTTTCATTTTATTTAATAAAAAATAAGAAAAGTACATACGGTAAATGCACCAATTCGCGTCCACTACTCAATTCGCGTCCACTACCCATTCGCGTCCACTACCCAATTCGCGTCCACTTTATTTTATAACATGCCATAAAATGACGTATTTTCCTTAAAATGCAGATATTTCTATATTCTCATGTTCGTGTATATGTGAGCAATGGGATGGTTGAGTTGAATCTGAGTCGTCAGAGCTTAGTTCATTAGGAGTCGGCATGTAAATAATGCGAAATTGTAAGAAAACATATTTTTTTGTGTAACATAGTGCTATGAGTTTAAAATATAAGAGACTGCGTTTTTTATTCAATTGTTATTTCGCAAGAAAGTTTTTTAAGTAGTTATATTTCAAATAAATATAATATTGTTTATAATTTAAATTACTTTTCGGAATAACCACATTAATTTTAGTGTCCGCAAAATGGATCAGTAATTACTATCATGAGCCAGTTCGCGTGTACTGGTGACCGCAAATTAGAGCTGCATTTTTTTACCTTGCACCAAATTGCGATCTACAAGCAGCTCTTCATTAATTAGTCTGATTTAATGCATTGAATATAAGCAAATATGGAAAAATATATTGCTACAACACTAAATGAAGTATTGTCAGACATTCGACAAGAGAAATTTTCTATTAGAACAGCATCTAGCATCAAATAAAATATTCCAAAAAACATTACAGGATACATTGTCTGAAATATATCCTGAAGGTATAGAAAAGTTTGGATATCCTGAAGGAGTGGAAAAGTTTGGACCATGAAGTATTTTAACGGAAACCGAAGAAAAACCTAGTTAAGTGATGTGAGTCGGTAATCACATGTGGGTTTCTATTAAGTCCTGATAGCCTTTTAAGCACAGTTCAAAAAACCTGTTGGACTCACGCACGAAGGGTTCCGTACCATCGTACAAGTTCTAACACTATGTACTTTTTATTTTATTATTATTTTTTTATTTTCATTATTTGTTGATGTAGCAGCTATAGTATTTCTCAATCTTTGGAAATTTCGTTCGTCTACCTATTACGGTTCAAGAGATACAGCGATTGTTAAGGTCGAGCAAAAAACGCTGAAAAAATCAAGATTCTTGGGCCCCCTTTAATTTAAATTTAAATTTAATTTAATTTTTATTATTTGTTATTAAAGCGGCAATAGAAATAAAATACACACTCAATAAAAATTTCAACTCACTACTTATTACGATTCATAAGACGGACATCGGAGGCTTAGTACGGGTACGGAACCCAAAAAATGATCAAGGCGATAGCACAAATATATCCTTCAAAAATGGGCGATCAGGGCGAAAATGTTACAACCTTTTCCTGAAATGCAATCCAGAGCTACGACATCTAATTCCCGAAGGCCTAACCAAAGCCAGAGATACAGTTTCTGAAGAGATTATTCGAAATTGGTTTGATGAGCTGCAAAATTATATAAAGGAGATGAATGCAAGAGAAATATTTAAAGAAACAGTTGTTTACCCCTAAATACGACCACTTAGGGATCTAGTCAATAGCCATGCCAGAAGCTGGGTTTTTAGTTCGTTATGAGTCAGGCTGCATCAGAATATTCGCGAATGGGGTTATGGTTATATGGTTAATTACTGAACAAATTCAAAAACATGTGAACTTTTTTGCTGAGGGCCACAAGTTCCACTTAAAATTGGAGTTGTGCGAGTTTTTCAGGCAAAGAGGATAATTTTATACGCACTTCCTCCTAGCTAGCACAATACATATGCTACAACGAGCTTCATCAAAAATAACGGTAGTGGTTAAGTGATGATCTTGTTTTAAGGAGATGAGCTAGCTTTGGATCTTAGGGGCATGGAATTCGACGCGATCACTTTGCACAACCGAGAATATTGTCAAGATCGTTATTCAATGATCTAATCATTCAATCTCGTTTAACGCATTTGAAATAAGCGAAATCAAGGTACTGTCATCGGCAAAACTATGGATGGGATTGAAATTAATGCTTTGCCTGATCATTGAAAATTAAGAGAAAAAACGGAGAGATAATAGAGCCCTGGGGCACACGGAATTTATATGGTGAGCTTCAGAATTAACACATCAAACAGATCAAAAACTGCCAATCCATAATAAAAGTGGAGGGGAGCGACCAAGAGGTTCAAGTTTGGCCGACAAAATATGTTGAATTGAATATAGCTTTAAAGCAAAAAATTGTTTTATTATTCTAATTTATAAAACGTGGAATTTCATTATGTTGTATAATGCCTACTTGATTTGTTCCTTTTAATTTAATGAAATTTAAATGAAGCTATTATGTAAAACAACACAGTTTGAATTGAATTACATAGGTTTAATTTGAAGAATGTTATGTTACTTTTTTTTTAATGTCTTTTCAAATGAGAAATAACGAAAACTTAATAAAGTCGTATCTTTCAAAACAACATGTATTTAATACCCCATATAAAAGAAGTTTTTTTTTAAAAACTGGCCGCAAATTGGCGCTTTGGTGGACACAAACTGGCTTAGACTGGATGATGATGGTGATTTCTGCATACACTGATATTTTCAATTATTATGCAGACTAGATAACTGTTTTGAGTTTTTAATTTAAAATAAAAGATAAATATTCAACTTACTATTGTACTACAAAAGTTTAAACATCGACATTAAGTAAATTCTACTAAAAACCCTTCTTTTAAGGATGGCATTTCCTTAAATGGCCGCGAAATGGTACGTTTACCGTACACGCATTAGCTCCGTTAGAATTTTGTTTATTTCATCTTTTTAGATGCACATCCAAAATTTGGGTAAACACCCGTCGTGTTTTTGAGAAAATACTTATCAGTCTGTGTATGTACTTCACGTCAGTTAGTTCAACACGTGTTTTATGCAAAGTGCAATTAGTGCATTCGACAGAGATAGTGAGATAAAATTATTAAGTATTGCTTTTTTTTAGTTTAACTGCCTTTGTATTGATTGAATATTGTATTTTATTAGTATTAAATCAAAAATATGAAATATTTTTTTATTAAATTCATAAAATTTTTGGATGTCCGGTAATTAAAATAGAAAAAAACAATTTTGTTTAGTTTCCGGACAGGCTGCCCGGATACTGAAAGTACTCTTCAAAAGAGATTGTTTTCTGCTTACTCTCTAATACAACTATAAAATATTTTTTTTTTAGGACAGAAAAAGTTAAACATGTTTTTTTTTTTTAATTAAACCTTTAGTATTCGGACGCATTTTAAGGTATTCAATTTCTCCTATCCGATTACTAAAATGTCAGTTTCAGTCTCCGGATAAAAATATTTATTAAAAATAAAAGATACCTGGGTAGTATAAATAATCATAATAATTTTCAAAAAAAAATGGATGACAGTACTTATTCATACAAACCGAAAAAAAAACGTATAAAACGATCCGCTATAATGATGCAGAGATGACTTAAGCTATACTATGTACAACGATGTCAGAGAAAATAAATTAAGCATTATGAAATGTGCTGAAAAATAATTATGGAGTGTTGTTCGTAAGTGTGGAATTTCACTTAAACATGATAACTTTGTCAACACTGTGCAACACTGCAACACTGGCTGCAAGACAAGCAAAAAGTATTACTGTTTTTGAAATGGCACGAGAGCTGGACCGATACTTAAAAAGTATCGGATAGTTTGATATATTAAATGATCCTGCCCTAATACCTACTAAATGAGGATATAACGAGTTTTTTTTTTCTTTGTCCGAAAACCAGTAAAGTAATTACATACCGCGTGGATTCAAAAACGTTTATCAAATTTAGACCAGAAAAGAAAAAGAATTTTATTTTCTGCAGACAGAAAAATGTTCCCCAATGGTAGCATCCCAGTTAAACTGTTTTTGGAACAGAAAAAAGGATGAATGAGTAGCGATATCTTTTTCGCATATATATAGATAATGGCGGAGTTAATGGATGTTTCGAGGAGTAAGAAAATATCAGACCTCACGAACCCTTTTCACAAGTCACACTTGACGTTAGAGCTGAGTGAAAATTAAAAGGAAAACAGTATATATGCACCGTCACCAAACATCACTCATACTATATGATGCAGTCACGTCAGTTAAAAGAAATCGTTCGAAAATGGCAGTCAAGAATGTTGGCCAACTTATAACACAAACAAACAAACAAAAAAAAACAAAAACTTTCTGTCCTTTGCGGAAACTGCAATCTTACGAAATCTAAAAATTTTGACATACCATAAAAAATATTTCAGGAAATGTGGGCTTTACCATTACGACCCGAAAACAGTTGTTTTCAGTGAATGTGTGAAAAATGTGGTTGAAAATTTTTGCAGCTACTCGAAATGCTGATATAGTTACCAACTACAATGCAAGAATCAATTCCAGTACAGAAGTTTCACACTGGTATTGAGGCTATTGAACAAATGAATCATAAGTTAAGAATGAGAAATATTCACGAAAATTAAGTTTTGGACATCATCAAGGAAGCTGGAGCAGAAGCTTCGACAGAAACGTTACCAGAACTAGATCTTACATTCAACGATCTGATAGGAGGCACATATGATTTAAATGACGGCAGAAAGTTGCAAGAGTATACTAATTAAAAAATTTGAAACTATTTCTCCAGAACCTAGTCCTTCTTGTGTGTCGTCAACGACTGGTCCTTATGTATCGCCCAGATAAATTCGATGCCGTATAGATAAGATTAATGAAAAAGGAACAAAGTCTAAAAAAAAGTCATTTAAAACGAAGAAGTAATATTTCAATTGAATTACAAAGCGATGTTGAAGATGACGATTTTTTTTTTTTTTGTGGTACTATCCCAAGTGCACTCCAATGTTTTCATTATCTTACGAGGAGCAAGCAAAGACTTCGTATGCTGGAAATATTAACAACAAAATTAATATGCGATATCTTTTTTGAGACAATTGTTTTGATTTTAGTTATCTTTTTTATAATATTTTTAAAATTACTTAGGTATTTTTTTTCATTATTACCAAGTTTGAAGTATTTGCCTGCATAGTTTCTTTAGTTTTTTTTTTTTTAAGAGAAAAGTGCCTTAAAATGTGTTCATAATTTTTTCAATTAATAAAATGTATATAGTTTTATGAAAAAGCTCATTTCTGTTTATTTTTCAACAACATTTCATAAAAGTATGGTATTGTTATATTTTACAAACCAATTCGGTTGTAACTTGTTTAATAAATTCTTTTTTGTAGAATTGTGAATTTTTTTTACTCGATACGTTGTTACACACATTACATTATAAATCCTTAATTGTAAATTTACAAGCAGTCGACACGTGTGTATATTACGATCTTTGTAAAATCTGGGAATGTTTTGTTATCTGAAAATACTGTAAGAAGTTCTTTGTCAGTCATATTTAAATATATTCTTCTTAGTAATGTGTACATTTAGTAAAAATAGTTTCATTGATAAAACTGAAGTAAAGCGATCCGAATGTGTTCAGAAAAAAAGAAAAAGGGTAATTTTGAAGTAAATTCTTCAAAATAAACCGGTTTTGCTTGGTGCTTTCACTGACTGACAGTAAGTAAAACGGATTAATGTGAGTGAGATTCATGGAAGAGAATTTTCGATGCGGAAAGATCATGATGAAGAACTGGATGGAAAATATTGAATGAACATCCTAATTAATTTTGGCCAAATTATAAACAGATGAACATTCGTAAATTTTCGTTTGAAATTTTAGAAGTTTCACTGAATATGATTAAAACGGAGAAAGGGTTACATTTTGGGTAATTTTAAAGCTAAGCTTTTGGGCTTCTTAAATCCAATATTAAAAATTGGTATTGATTACGTCTTTTTTTTTATAAAAATACAGTACAATCTGCTTATAATCGGCTTCCAAGGACCTATAATTGGTTCACTATAACCGAGTGTCCATCTCATGAGAACCTGCAGAAAAAAATGCGTAAAAAAATTACAAAAACAATCTTATTTATGCAAAAACTTGTCCTTTTAATCGAAAGTCAAATAAAATTCAATAACATTAATTTTCAAAAAAGTCTGTTATTTTTATCTGAATTTGTTTATTTTATTTAGTATTTATTTTTTATTATTTATTGGATTTTATTCAAATTCAAAATAATGTCATCGGTGAAATCTTTTTGTTGGAAAAAATTTATATTGTAGTTGTCACACTCAGCTTAATGATTCTATAGTTGTAACCGTAGTTTCTTCTTCTTCATTGTCTTCTATTTCTTCATTAGCCTACTCAAAATTTTCCAGTTTATTCATTAAATCATTTGTCAGATTATTCTTCGGTGGTTATCACGTCCTTATCAATATTGACATACTCTCATTAAACTTGTTTAAATCTAATAAATTCTGTATTATTAAGCACTCGCTCAACGGAGGATCATCTTCTAGATCAAATTCTCATTGTCTCAGTTCTGTATGTCTAAAACAATTTCGAATAGTTTCAGAAGAAATAGTTTCCCATGCAAAGCTCAATAAATTTATCGCTTCCAATATAGAAATAGCCTTAGTAACACTAGTATAATCTTGGAGTTCCATAACTTTTACTAACATGATTTTTCGGTAGATTTATTTTAAACTCCTAATGACACCTTGAGATATAGGTTGCAATATTGACGTTGCATTGGGTGAGAAAAAGTTAAGTTAAGTTATATTTTGTAATCAGGATAAGCCGGTCAATTATCAACTAGCAATAAAATTTGTCGTTTCTGTTTTATTAATTCGCTGTTCCACTTTTTTAAATAATTCTCAAAAACAGTTGAAGTCATCCAAGGATTTTTGTTACTACAGTATTCGGCAGGTAATTGTAAAATTGTTACTAAAGCTAGGCTAGCTATACAATAATATGAAGTGTTTACCTATTATCAATAATTTTCATTACCAGAGTCATTACCACATACCATAGCTGTGATAGGTGCGTTCTTTTGTTAATTTTCCTCCACTACCCTCCACTATCTGGCATAATTCTGAAGAAAATGCTGGTTTCGTTAGCATTAAATATGTTTTCTTCTGAGTAACCATCACTTATTACTGGCCAAACTCGTGAAATCCAATCATTTGTGACATTTCTGTCTACTGAATCTGATTCCCCACATATGTTTCGGAAAACAATGTTATGCCTCTTTTAGAATCTGTCCAGCCACCCAGAGCTCCATCTAAAATCGTCTTCAATCATTTTCCCAAATTCTTCAGTTTTAATTTGAAACATTAAGACACTTATTGGGAAATTATTAAATTTTTTTTTTTGCAGAAACTATTTAAACATCATTTGGTCAACTGGAGGAGGATTCAAAGAAATCCGCATTTTTTTCTTCTGGTCGTTAGTTTTCCAATCAATCTTAATTTTTTCATGATTTTTCCATATGTTTGAAACTGTAGATTTGTTCAATTTCCTTTTTGCACAGATATACGTTTGAGAGCAACCATTTTTAATTTCACTTATGATTATCAAGGCTGTGTTCAGCTTTTGGCTAGAGCCGGCTAAAGCTGGATATAGCCAGAATGGATGTAGCTAGGGCTCTTATTTGTGTGAGTAAATGTCAAACTTGCGTCATTCCATAAATTGTTTCAATTCCATTGTAAGAATTATGTCGAGTAATAAAAGTAAATTAGTTGCAATAACAACTATAATAAAAGAATGGATTGATTCCCTATAGAAAATAAGTGAAACCTATATAAATAAATAATTTAATCACAGCGCAAATGTTCAACATTACCGTCCTTGTCTGTTAAGAATGGCACATTACTTTCGTAAATAATTTTATCTTTACTATACACACAGTAATAAAATTGAGACATTTTTTGGTTACTTGACATCAAAAACTAAATAAACAAACGTCAAACTACTTTGGCTTTACCTCCAGAGCACTAACCAATTTGGCTATAGCCGGCTACAGCCAAAAGTTGAACAATAAATTCTGACAATTGAGCTAACATATACAGATATGATTTTTCGTCATTTATAGCTCTTACTTTTAACTCAAAATTGGCTATAGCCAACAACTGAACGACTTCATTCTGGCTATAGCCGGCTCTAGCGAAAAGTTGAACATATCCCAATTTCTCATGCACTGTAAACGCAGGTTTTTTGATTGTCGACATTTTTAAATCGTTTACATGCGTTTATGAGACTCTTACAAAAGACTATGCACGTAGCAACTTGCGACTACAGAAACGTTCGACGGTGAACTGTTAACATAACCGTGCTCGCGATTGCATAATCTTATCTTTCATCCCCTTGTATAATATATACATATGAAGTTTAGGACTTATCTGACGGACTTAATATCTCTAGATCATTTGAAAAACGAGCCGAAGTTAATTTGTTTAACACTAACTCTGATAATACTTAACATTTCTAATGGAGAATGCATTCGTATACAGTTCTGAAATCCAGTGACAAAGAAGGATTTTTTTCGAGAATATTAGGAAAAAAGAACGCAAGTTATAAGAACACCGTTGGTAATTGATTAAGCCCGGTATTGGGTATTGTGTTCATTTAGTGGATAAATATTTAGCAGCAATCGAACAGGAACCTTTTCTTACTGCTAAAATTGCTCATTGTTTTGAACTATAGGTGGCTCTTTTGACAATCAGGTTTCGTACATTTGTAATTTTATTTCGTGTTCTTTTGGATTGTTATTGGAATTATCCAATCTCGAAATAGTAAGGAAAATTATATTTATACTTTTTTTTAATTTTTTTTTATATAATTTTTTTTTTAACAACTGTTTAAAGAACGGATTTTTTAGCAGAAAAAGAAAAAAGAAAAATAATTATCAAAATACACTACTACTCTTGTATTCAACTTCACGCAACTACAAACGTCAGCGAATGATTATGGAAATTACTGCCATCTACATGTCAAAAACAAACAAACTTTTAGCTGATAAAACACAATACACACCACTTTCATCGGCGATTTGGTTAAATATTTAGCAATTAAATTTCCATACAAAATTTATCCGTTAAATGAACCCAATACCGGGCTTTAGGTGTAATACCGGGCTTTAGGTGTAATACCGTTTTGTATTAGTTTTTTATTTTTATTTACGATTTCAAGAAATTTTTTGCCCTACTCTGCTGCGAATAAAATTTTCTAAAAAAATTTTGATTTTATGGGAAGGAAAGTGTTTTTTGTTTGTTTGTAGGTAGCCACGTTTTTTGCTTATATTTGAAGACCAAGGAAACCGAGTGGAGTGGCGTTAATACAACGAAAATTATAAACAAAGGCGATATTAATTCGGCGTAGAATTATTGAAAACATAATAGAGCTGATAAAGCGTCCTTTAAGACCAGAATATTGGAATGGAATCTGCCACACTGTTGTCAGAAAGTGAAGGACATGATGATTGTAGATGCCACTGGATAGTCTTCTTTTCTTCTTCTATTTCTTCTATTTATTTTTTGTTTTTTCAATCTTTCGCTTTTCTTTTTTCTTGTTTCTTATAACTTTTTTTCGTTCTTTTCTTTTCTAATTATCATTTTTTTCTTTCATTTTCCTTTGCTTTACCCTAGATGAAATCACGGTATTTGTCGTTCCGTTTGTAACGCACAGAAATAATGCAAAATGAGTTGGACACCCAAAAAGTTTGATTTTTGCATGTCAGTCCACCATCACGATAACTCGAGAAAGCGTTCACTTAGAGTGCTGCAATTTTGCGCACATGCTTTTATTTTTTAAAAAAGAAAAGAAAAAATTGAATTCGAAAATGGAATGTTTGGGCACTGCCTGATGAGAACGCGTCTACGTAGAGAGCTGAAATTCGTTACATGATATTTTCATAGCAATAGTAAATTTGAGTTGAATAATGACTAAATTGGGCAACCCTTTTGTGTTGCCATACAAAAATTTGGTTTTCACTGCCTAAAAACGCATCGACCTTGTACACGCTTTCATAAAAATTGCAAATACATGTTCAAACATGAACAAATCGGGCAAGCCTTTCTTGGTGCTGCCATACATCTAAAGCCTTATTCTTCCATTTATCTTGGTTGCTATTTACTTGCCTATTAGCATTGTTTTCATAATTCGTTGAATATAATAATTCGATATTTGTTCAGCTCTACTTGAAAGTTGTGCAGACTTCCAAACTGACCACATTACTCCAAAGGTAATTCTTGTCTTCCTAAGCCTGATATGTCTATATTCTCTTCAGGTCCCTCGTTGTTAGTAATGATACTACCAAACTAGTTGAACTCTGATACTTCATCTATTCGGATATTGTTGATGACGATCTGGGTGGTGTTTGTGAAATTGATTCTCATTTAATTTGTTCTGGGTTTGTGATCGTGATTTGCATGCTGTCGAATGAGTGAACCAGTATAACGATTACATATGCGTAGTCTTGCAGTAGTTTGATTTCGCATCAGTTGATACATTTTCTTATCATGTTCATAGCTTTTAATTTATTTTTCTCCAGGATGGGTTGCTGTTGTTGTTCTTGTTCTTTCTTGTTGTTGATTTCATCCAAGTATGGATTGACTCTTGTACTGACATTAGAGTGGTTGACACTCTTTATATTTGAGCGGTCAGTTTCTTCTTGTGGTTTTTTTTGTCCAATGCTGTTATTTTATACTGGAGCATACACTTGATTTTTTATTCAGTTTCTTCTTCCGTATCTATTACGCATCGTTGTGGTAGAGTTCCTGATTAACTCCCCTGGATAACATGTTTATTATTATTATTATTATTATTTATGTAAATCCTTCTTATCATGAGTCAGTTATTTTCGTTATTTAATTTTGGATCACGTTTCGTCAAAGATCCATATTTTGTCGATCTGATCTTGCTGTTCTTCTTCTACATTATTACTATATTTTAAATAAAGTTGGTAATAACCGTATCTCTCTCATAAATAATAAATCATCACTATGTATGTCTGTTGCTGCCCGAATGTTAAATAGCGATATCGCGCATATGTAGCAGCGAGATGTGACTAATTATAAATATAAAAAATAATAAAGAATAATAATAGATAAGGTAGAGACTCCAGTGTGTCCTTGGGTATGTTCTTGTGTATAAAGAGGGTACCACCAAACCCTATGTATATATGGTATTCCTGGCATATTTCAGTTAAGCGCTCTTCGTTGTTGTTAATGGTTCCCATTCTATGTGCTCCTAATACAGTGCTTTCTGAATTGCTCCTGTCCAAGTGAAACGAACAATGTGGTTTACAAAATATTGGGGCAGTGTACTATTCATGTCCTTACATTCCGCCTTCTCATAATTCTCAATTAGAATATATTTTTTTAGCAATGCTTGTTAATAGTCTCGATAAAAAAAATTTGCCAATAGTGTATTTCAATGTGTGTTAGACGAACTGGAATATTTAGAAATAGAAGGAATAGAAATTTTTGATAATAAAATATATTTTTTTTCTTGTGTGCTGTTCTGGGTGATAATAAGGGTGTTAATGGGGGTAGCATAGGCTTTATAGATTGTTTTGTTGCGAACTACACTGTAGATTTTGTAAAATTCACAGAAATGTTTCCCAGATAAGCGTTAAAGAAGGACATATCACTTCTAAGAAACAAAACAAATTATCAGATTGATTTAAATACCAGAGATATTAGCAAGACTGGCATTATCGATAAGTGTATTATTTTTAATAATCTTAAGACTTTTCATGTTCAAATAGAATTTTTCTGTAGATATTATGCACGACATACTCGAGGGCGTTGTGAATTATGAATTATCTCTAATATAATTATTATTTTATTTATGATGATAAGTTCTTTCTCGCTGGAGCTAATTAATCGACGAATATTTTCCTTTGATTTCGGGCAGGGAGAAGACATTAATACATAGACCACAAAAAATAAGTGTAGAACATTTAAAACATAACAAACTGAAATGCTTTGTTTTTTCAAATATACATTCCATTATTGATTTCTGATTTGATTCCTGAGAATAATTCGAAATGGTTATTGATGTTGCAATTAAAAAGCATTTTGGATATTGTACTGCTAGAAACAATCGATAGTTCCACCGTTTCGTAACTTAAAGCTTTGATTACAGAACATCACGAACAACTTCATTGACACTTTCAAACTCCCGATAATGCCCAAACATCACTTCTTGACTCATTATCCCCGAATAATGGAACAGGTAGATCCATTAGTTCATTTCAGTTCCATGCGTTTTGAATCCAAACACAGAGTTTTGAAAGATATGGCTCGGTCTACCACTTCGCGGAGAGGTATCAGCTACGCGAAACTTTTCTTATTTCACAGCCTAAACTAGAGAATTTTGTTCAGTTTGAGAAGAAAATTTGTGCAAACCTATTGATCTACAGCAATACAATACGTAAAGCCACAAAATTTAGTTCATTCTATACCTGGTGCAAAATAAATAACAAAAAATTTAAAATTGGAACTGTAATACAATGCGGATACGAAGAAAATTATCCAACTTTTGCTTTAATCGATCGACTTAATATATACTGACGAATTTAAAGAACAATTTTTTATTTTAAATGTTTTTAAAACTGCTTATTGTTAATTTTTCTAAAAACTCTGAAGTTTATAAACCAAAAACATTGACTCATCTAAAAATCTTTAATTATCATAAAATAAAATCAGACCATCTGTTGTTTAATATTTTACGTACACTCTAAAAAATGTTCGTTCAAATTTACCACAATATTGGAGGCAACTCTAGTATTATTGTAGTACACTTATGCGCCATGGAAAAATGCGAATTTTTGATTAAAATAATATCTTTTTTCACATAACGGTAAAGAAGTCTTGTGGATAAATTCATAATAAAACATGAATTTTTTTGGTAAAGTCCACCAGTCATACAAACTTAAATAAAATTAGGAAAGTTTTGCGCATCTTTAAACAGATTTCTTCGAAAAATATATAATAGGATTATACATTTTACTGTAGTACAATTAAAACAGGTGCCTAATGATGATGCCTTTGA
The DNA here is from genome assembly GCA_963930735.1 of Dioctria linearis. Taxonomy (NCBI): domain Eukaryota; kingdom Metazoa; phylum Arthropoda; class Insecta; order Diptera; family Asilidae; genus Dioctria; species Dioctria linearis. Next base: position 273,453,141 of record OZ005741.1, read on the forward strand.
TGTTATTCAAAGTTAGCGTAAAATGAGGTGAAGTGAATAAAAATAAATATTGTCTTATACTTGAAATGTTCAAGTAATCGCTTTTAATTAAATGAAGAAAATTAAAGCATTATCTGGGTTTAAAAATTTGGAGGTTTATTGTAGTACTTATTTTAATACATATGTACATATTTATTCAATTCATAAACTGAAATTTTCTGAAATAAGAAACTGCAAATTTAATCTTGTATAATTTTATTCCATTTTATTAAATCTCTTTTATTAATTATCTTTTTTTGAGGCCATTCCCTTTAACTCGTACACGAATTTGTCTGTATATTTCATTTTTACACTTTTTCGACACTCTCGTAGACCCACAGACCCACTTTTCGTCATCACAGAGAGCTAAAATTTGGCACACAGGTTCATGTCGCGTGACAATTGAATCTATCAAAATTTGAACCGGAAATTTCCATGGAAAACCCGGAAAATCGGGAAAAATCATTTGAAAATTTGGTACAAATTTGATTAGTGATAAATCCGTTTCAGGAAAAATGCAGAGTTTTCCGACTATTCCGGAAAAAATTTCCGGAATTTTCCTGAAATTCTAAATTATGCAGGATCAAGTTCCCTATCAACTGGCATCATTACTTTCTCTCCGACAATGGTGAAAACTTGCAGAAAAAATCGAGGAAAATTCATGTAAAACGCTTTTCCGGAGTTTTTCAGACCAAGGAAGCGTTTGAGCGTTTTGCAACCTAAGACAAAGTTGTAGAGCGAAATGAGTTGCATAAAGTTGCTTTTGTGAAAAACCCGGAAAAGCGCGAAAATCATCGGACAAATTTTCATCAATATGATTAGTGATAAATCTGTTTCAGGAAAAATGCAGAATTTTCCAATTTTTCTGGAAAATTTTCCGAAAATTTCCGGAATTTTCCGACTTTTCCGGAAAATTTTCCGACAAAAAAGTTTGTTTTATAAGCTATGCGGAATCATTTTTTTCCGTCCTACTGGCATCAATACTTTCCTTCAACAATCATGAAAACTTGCATGAAAAATCGAGGAAAATTCATGTAAATTTTTTTTAAAAAATTCATAGTAATAGGAAAATCGGGAAAATTCATGTTATATGGGATCAAGTTGGAATACAGCTAAAAAGCGCTGTTTAAAACATAATTTGAATATCAGATAACCGTTGCAGTACTTCAACGATTTGATATTCAAAAAATTTTTGTTTTCGGATCGGCACCAAACATGACTTAAAAATTGTTTTAAAATATCTCCATGCAACACGTAATAACAATTTAATTAACGTGAAAAAGGCAGAAAATAAAATAAGTAAAAAACGAGTTTTCAAACAAATCTGAGGCCAAGCCGCATGAAAAAGTAGAAAATAAACTTTTCTTCACACACAGAGTTGGACTCAGATTTTATTCGCTGACAATCACCGATATATTTCAGTATGATCAATCAGAGGTAAGAAGTGATTTGATTCATGAAGAGAAAGAATATTCAAGAGAAATGTCCCAATCAAAAAATCTGAGTTCACCTCTGTGAGTGAAGAAAAGTTTATTTTCTACTTTTTCATGCGGCTTGGCCTCAGTATTGTTTAAAAACTCGTTTTTTACTTATTTTATTAATATTTTATCTTCAGCTTTTATCAAAATTATTTAATTTTGCAATAAAGTTTTGAATTTTGTTTATGTTATTTATATGCCTTTTAGTACTTTCCGTAGCGTAATTGACGAAGTATCTGAAGAAAAACTCAAACGTAGGAATGCTTTTATTCAAATCTTCAAAAGTTTTTCCAATCTATTGAAATAAAATTGGAAACTCTGTTTTTCGGAAGTAAAATGATTACCTCAAAACACCTTAAAGATGTGTGTGTATTCTTCTATAAAAATCTTGTTACATATTTAATTATATTTTCCGGCTCTTCTAACAGATTTCCTTTTATTCCTTTTATTTCACGTTTGATAAAGTAATAAAATTGCAATATTTTTTTCTTTTTGTACAAATTTTTTTTCTCTGGACTTAAGCTCATTAATTGGGGTTAGTGGAAAACGTTTTGCCGGAATAGAAGTGTGTATACATATATAGAAGGTACACGGTAAAGTGAGCCATATGGTATGTGAGACGTTCTTATATTAAATATCATAGCAATAAACCGTTTGCTATAACACAACAAATTGTCATACGCTACTTTTGAAAATGTTGTTATGCAAATATAAGAGTGTTACATATATATTTTGATACAGTGAAAAACAAATGTCATATAAAATGTGGTAAATTCTGATATACATTTTTTCAGTGTGCATTAAAATGTTGACTTCAGGTTTGTTATCATATTCTGACGATGAGACTTAGGCTTTTCCGTTAGCCAAATTGTCAGATTATAACGACAGCTTTGATAAGGATATAGTTATGTATCGCGAGATTGCCAAATATCCGCCGTACATTTTGTATTATTTAATTGTGTTAATGTTCTATAAGATATCGATCAGCATACATTTCAAACTAATTCGATTTCCTCCCCATTTAAGTTGGATAATAAAATTCATAGTATATGCCACTTTAAAACTTGTGTGTTATGCAAGAGAAATTAGTTGTAAAAAAAAGAACTATATCAATCAGTCGTAGATCCGACAACAAGAATATTGTTAAATAGGTTGGAATAAATGAAATGCCTATTTAGCAAACTAAATCCTTAACTAACGATTCAGATTTTATTAGTGTGTCTCAACAGTAGTCTTAATGACTAACTATCGGAGCCATACTCAAATTCTATTTAATTCTTTCGTCTTAATTCGGATTTAAATGGCTCAATTCCCTTTTTTGTAGGATCCGTAATCCTCTGTTCTATGTCCAATTCAACATTCCAAAATGAAATAAGTTCTCAATGGAATTCCTTTCTTTCAGATGTTTTTTTTTTATATCTAAAGATTTTATTTATTTTCTCACGTGCTATCCTGCAAACAAAATGATAAAAATCTTTTCAAGTAATCACCCGAATTTACTTTGCTGCTAGACAAAAATACACCTACTTCCCACTATAAAATACTTTAAAGTTTTGTTAACTATGAGAGACCTCCAACTATGGTTTCATGCCTTGTATATTTGCCTTTTAGATGGAAGGATAATCTCTTTGGCGGTACACCTTGGTTTCATGAATGAACCTGATCTTTTGCAAAATTCACATATTTTCGAGCACACAAGTAGTTTTTCTCGTAACATACCTGCATATATACCAACATAGAGTCACGTCTAGAAATAGCCATTGTCCATTGCGGAGAGAATTTACACTGTAGGTACCTATGCACATTTTCAGATATATTTAAAGAATAAAACGTTAACAGGAAACTCGAGCTCTGAGGATTCCCATGATTCTTATTGAAATACCACAATTAAGTGATATTTGGGAATTCCGAAGGTATCCTTTTACCTTTTTGTGTATCAATCCAAATTTCAGGATTTGAGAGAGAATGTGAGAATTGTAAATATATTTTTCGGCACACACCGACACGGTGGCGTGATGTTATATTACTGCCATTTTTATTCAGGGATTAGTTGAGCCAGAACAACAAAAACAGGACATTCGGTGGATTAAACTCTACAAAAGGAATCCTTATGAATTGATGATGATGATGATGGTGTCCTTCTCTGAAAATACTGTTTTCATCGAAATCTTTTTACTTTGTAAGAGGACGTGTGGCGCCGAACATTTCATCTTAAAAAATTTTTGAATGCCCATGGAATTTTCTTTTTCTTTTCTTTTGTGCTGAAATTCGAGTTATTAGGAAATTAGTTGGTTACGGAATTTGAGGTTTTCTAGTTAAAATTAAACGGTCATCAGGAAGGAAAATTTGGCTTTGTTAGCATTTTAGGTAATCTCATCGCAAAAGCGATAATTGGGAGCACTGCTGTGCTGAATTATTCAGTTACATTTCTTACAAAGTCTTGGCAAAAATCAATTCGAAGTTAGTGTATCTTCGACTTCCCATGGATTATGTTTATTACTAAATAACATAAAATTTTAACATAAGGCCTAGGAAACTTCGCACTTAGTAACTTGATTGTTTCACGTGGTATATAGCACTGATGCAAATTAATATGTTCCTGGTTCAAAGTATGAACTTCAGGTAAAAAGAAACCCCAAACAGTTTGAATCTTGATATTTCGGCGCTCCAGACGACACAGCTGTTATTTTTTTGCCAACGTAGCCTTCAAGGTAGAAATGGTTTTCGACGCCCAGAATGAGTTTTGTGAAGAACTTTGTATCACCTTCCTACATTTCCAAAAACCAGTTAACGAACGTAAGCTGTACTGCATGGTCTGCAAGCTTCATGTCTTCTGTCAGTTGCACTTTGTAAATTTTAAGACGAGAGTCTTTATCAAAAATATAGTGGTGCAGTCTGGTTTGCGATATGCTTAATTGATGTAAACATCTTGGAATAATAAAAAAAAAAGTAAAAAAAAAAACTCACTTTTCGGTAACATTTTTAGCCACAGCAGCAATCTTTGAATTGAAGACATCTTTAACCTGTTCGAGATGTTAACAAATAGAAGGCTCTTAAAAAATTGTGGCCAATTTTTAACTGTTTTTTTTTATTTTATGTATTTTATTTTGAAGAAGAATTAAAAACTGTTTACTTTACTAATTGTAGTCAATGTAGCCTAGTCTGTTTTTCGTAACTTCAAAAATTTTGAAATGCTGGAACAACATTTTTTGAAATATTGGTGAAGCAGGAATTTGAGGTGAATTTTTACTTAAATTTGGTGATAAAACTCCACCACTTGTTAAATTGAGCAATGACCCAATCAGCTGAACATCCTTGAAGCTTCCTGACCGAAGGAGTAGGAATATGTTGGGATAAATGCCCTTTGTTGATTTCCTGAATTGGGAAGGGTGCTGAATTTCTTTAGTTTTTACTGTAATATTGATACGAGTATACGAACAGTTTTTTATATCCGTCTGTATAAGTTTGATGAATTTTTGGATTTACCCAGTAGAGTAATTGGGGAGCGCTCTTCTAAGATAACAGGAGTGCTCGTTATCATCTCAATTTGACCTTATTTTAACATACGCATGTCATTAGAGAAGAGCACTCATTTTGAACTCCGAAATGATCAAACCTGGAGCTGTGCCTTTTAAGTAATTATCCTACTGAGAGAAAATTCATTTTGGTTCGAAAACAGTTCGCAAATTAAATTTGTAAATCATATTAGCGACGCGACGTTTAGATAAATGTGATTTTTTGAGCAGATAACTGATTTCACCATTTCTCAGCCTTTTGATAATTTTTTTTTAAACAATCAAAAAACAACACAGGCGTGTTGTTATATATCATACATGGAACAAAATGGGACGCTGACACAAAAAAAAAATTATATTCATGAAATGCGCATAATTCAATTCTATCTTCTCTTGGAATTATCTTAAGGCAGTACTGAAATCTAAACAAATTCTGCTTCTGGAAGGAGCAATTATAACTTTTCCTACTGGGTGGGTACCTGTAAAACCGCCACCTTCTCCTAGCTCTTCGAGAACACTTCGTTAGTTGAAAAGTACATTGATATTTTGATAAAATATGTTCTCTAAAAAATGTTTGTCGCAAATTTACCCCAGGCTGAAGGAATTGTGTTGTATAAGTCATAAAAGAGGCTATTCCAAATTCATTCACCACTGTATTTTGAGAATGTCAACGATTCCAACCAGCCAGCTAGAATAAGAATTAGAGATCCAGCTAGAATACTTTGTGACGACGTGAAGGTACTTTTGGCCGCTGGGTAATACGCTTCTAAATTTTTGTAGTCTCAAAATTCTTACTTTGGTGCGGCATCAGCGCATTTTTATACCCTATAGTTGAAATCTAAAGGGTACACTAAGTTTGTCATTCAGTTTGTAACTCCTCGAAATAATGATGGTAGAGCAAAATGTATTGGACACCCACGCATAATATTAAAAGTTATTTTCATTTTTGCATGTCCGTCCGTCTGTCCGTTCGTCCATCTGTCTGTCTGTGCGCACGATAACTCGAGACCGCGTATACTTAGAGAGCTGCAATTTTTGATATTATTATTCGTCTGGAACATTTTTCTAAAAATTCTGTTCATTTCAATTATCCCATATGTACGAATGACGTTCGTTGGATGCATTTTACATACTCAATACATTAAACTGGCTAGTAAAGAAAAAAACAGCTTCAAAATGACACCTAGATACTCTCAACGAATTTCATTCTATGGATTAATTCGATAGTTGCGATTTTGACACTTCATCGTGCCTTCAATCCGTGTAAAATTTATCAAGAACATATGACTTGTAAGAAAACAATAAGAGCAGTCATAAAATTAATCAAAAATTTTACGGAAAAAATTTCCCGGAAACACAATAAATATCGAATTTTTCCCCTCGTACAATCAACACATAAATCTTATATTTGAACGGGCATCTTTTTTAAACTTTATAGCCATTTTATAGATTTTCTTTTGAATTTAATTTTCCCTATTTGAAGAGGAGATTTTTTTTTATTATGATATTGTCATAAAGTAACGAATCCAACCATTTTGTGATAATTTCCAAAAATCATGAAAGAAAAAGTTTCTTTCAGACGGAATTAAAGTAGAAAATTACACTAAGAGGGTTGACAGGCAGCAAGGCACCGAGACATATTTCTCTGCTAGGGAAGCATTTTTATTTTTTCAGCATACAGTTTAAAATAAAAAAATGTTTCTGTTTTTATGATCAAGTTTGGTTTGAATGGGGAGATTCACATTACAAAAAAAAAAATAACCTTTAAAAATTCATAATTTTACGCGATTTCCATTGTAAAGTTTCAATAGTTTGTGAAATTAGTTTAAACGTGCCAAAATTAGTGTGAAGAGTTTCAGAATATTTCGGCAAATTTGTGCAAAAATGCACGACTAAATAGCTTTGTGTAAAATTAAACAAATTTTGTGCAATATTGCTTACTTTTTTCAAACAATTTTGTGTAAAATTAAACAAACACTTTTTTAATTTTCAACACTTTGCTTTAAAATTTTAAATATACTCTTTAAAAATAAATATTCTGCAACTTTTGTGTAATTTTTACATTTTACTATTAACTTTTGTGTAATTTTACACAATTTGTTGCCAACATATTTCAGTTTCGGATAATTGATAATAATTATCAACGAGTATCGAAACACATATATATCGCCTTGTCAGAATTAGAGTTGCCTATCTCCACAATACTTACTTTGTGTGAAATGAAGCTTTAAAAAGAACCCCAAACATCGTAGTGTATCTGTTTGATGAAATTTGGCTATTTATTACATTTTTTTTTGGATACAATAATATTAAAAACTGTCTCAAATTTCTTTTATGAAAATTGTGGATATGTACAAAAAAAAAACCGGATGTAGACAAAAAATATAATTTCGATTGCTAAAATCGATTAATTAATTAGGTAGGTAGGAGTTCTTCAAAATAATTGCTACCAAATGAAACTACTTGGATGGATGAATGGATTGAAAAGAGGTTGTTGAGTCCCCAGGATTGCTCCTCGTCAGATTTGGGTTAGGTTTACCCCACAGTTCCTTAGTAGTTCTACCCGAGGGATCATCATCCAGCTAAATGCGTCTGTGTTGGCAGTCAGTCCAAATCAGGCTGAAATTTTAGATGCAAGAATGTTTGGTACAATCCCGATTGTAGAGGATGATTCCCCTATGGTTGCACTAATACGAGGAGCTCATCCACCATTTCGTTCCTGCTGATATCGCTGTGACCAGGCACCCACACAACAAGCACCCTGTTACACATCGAGAGGGTGGTTTAGGGTAGTTTTCACTCCAGTACCAGCTTGGAGGTTACGAAAGGTTTTGACAAGGCCTTTACAGCTGCTTGGCTGTCCGAGCAGATGGCAATCTCCTTGTTCACCGTATCCGCGTTGAGGAGATATCTTCCCGCTTTAAGAACGGCCTTGACTTCCGCCTGGAAAACCGTAACAGGGCTTTCAAGGTATAGGGCGATTTCCATACGGGTTATTTTCTTCAGTTTTGGAGCCGTATGTGTAAACAATAGGGTTTGTGAGTGGTTGAAGCATAGAGTGTGACGACACCCAATCTGCCCTAGATGGATGGAATTATTGATTTAAATTCGCTTTTCAGTGTAGTCTTTGGAAGAAGGTCGCTGTCCCTGCCGATATCAGGAGCGATGGATTGCATGATCTCAAAGATGAATTCATGCGGAAATCTTGCTCCAGCGTGAATCCAGCTCTGATTGAGATGCAACCTCAGCGCTCCGATTGATGCCCCTTTCTTTATATGTATCTGCACGGCGGGTATGCTGAGTGAGGATAACCTCCAGAGCTCGAGTGCTGGTTGAATTGAGGGCGCTATTACAGTGAGCTGTCGATTCGAGAGATATGATTGAAACCAGAGGTTACTGCTAGAGTCAAAGCCTATTTTCTTCATCTTAACCGTAACTACTTATATTGTGGTTGATTCTATCCAATGCCTTAGATATGTCCACATAAAAAGCATCTACCTGTTTAGCTTCAGCAAGAGCTAGAGCAATAGAGTCTGTGAATAACGAAAGATTAGTTACAGTACATCGCCCTGGCAGGAAGCCATGTTAGATTATTGTAGATTAGTCTTTCAATAATCAAAGCTAAGGCATTAGAAATAGAAATAGGGCGGTAGTTCTTTACTAGCTTTTTATCCCCAGCTTTGAATGCAGGGTAAACATACAAGTCCTTAAGAACGTCCGGATAAGTATGTTTGGAGATAGAAGAATTAATCTATACGGTAGTAGGGTGCGATAGAACTGAGGAACAGTTCTTGAAAATGTGTTAGGAATACCATCCGGACCAGGCGCGTATACAAGGGGAGGGTCACGGGGGTCATGACCCCTCCCAAAGCACTAGCTCACCTTCGCGGTGAATTGAATAGGACGCTGCACTGTAGTGAGTTGTAAAAGTTTAACAGGACGATTTTCGTATGGTATGGACACAATATGTAGCTGACGCCGGCGATTAATGCTGGTGCTGTAACACACTTTTGCAATATGCGGCGACAGCTAGCGCTAGGTTGGGAGTTTGTTTGTCTTCTTTTGAATAGTAATAGTGGACTCTGGAGTGGGTATAATAGTCACTTGGTCGTAGCTCTTTGTCTTTGAAACGTGTACAATTTTTTTAGAATTTTCTTGTGTTTTATATAATGTCGAAAAGTCCCCAGAATGGTAAATAATTTAGGAATACTAAATATTTATTTTAGTGTTTGCAGATTCTTTTATATTTTTGTTGCACCGATTACTCCTATAGATGAAAAGAATACAATTTCGAGATTTGAAAGTCTTATTATTTCTAAAGAAATTGGTCAACGATCATAAATTTTTTTTTTACCTATCTGACATAAAATCGATGACAGGACAACTTGGTGTGGAGCTCGTAACAGAAGCTTACAAACTGACTTAATGAATCTTGATTTAGGGTTCTTCCAGTAGAACCCTAGTTCCATGCAGTCATCAACGTATAGCCACCCGTTGATTTTTCATAGCGACATAGCCTGAGTCGTTCAAAATTTTTGCGTTTCTAGGGAAGCCTTAAATTTTTCTTAGAAAAATACTTGCATATTGTTCTTAAGAATATTAATGAATAACTAACTATTCACCGACAATGGTCCAAACGAATTGGTGGATTGATTCTGGTGGTTCACTCTTTCGGACAAGGGCACAAGCATTCAGTTTTCTTAGAAATATTTGACATTTTTTCTTTCGATTTTTCATGCACTACCGGTGGATGACCATGGTGCATAAGAGTTATATTGATTCAGGTGCCTTGGCTGCAGTGTTGCCACTTTGACTACAATAGTAGCATATGGTTACTTTAGGCAACGTTTGGCTACCGGAATACCCCCTAAGCATTTTGGCTATGCTACAGAATTTTTGAATACGAGTAATAGATCTTGAGGCCGATTTGGGTGAAGCTGAAAAACCAAATAAGAGTCTGTCTACTATATAACTACAATGAAAAAAAAGAGCTAGTTTTAGTCAAATGGAACCAGCATATTCCTTGGATTTAAGTCGAAAAAGAAAATGATATATCAATCTGTAAAATATGCTTTGTGAAACGTTCGAAGTGTAAAACCATAGATGGCACAAGAACTAGATGTCGCATGCAGTACCAAAAAAGTATACAAAATTTATATGGCTGGGTGTTCCATTTCAGAATGGACCACAACATTTGAACGTACGTACGTCGAGTGATTCATATTTTTTCGTAACGAATACAAAACTGCTGCTAAAAAAAAACATTTGCTCTCGGCATACTCTAAACCGTGTTGTGGCCCATTCCAGAATGCATTACCAATTTCACAATTTGTATACTCTGCTCTAGTATGCCATGCGACATCTAGTTCTTGTGCTATCTATGGTAAAACGCATCTTTCTAGGCATGAAAATAGCCAAGTTTATAAATTTAATATGAAATCAGTATTAGATATTCCACACGTTAGAAAATTAATGAATGAAGGTTCTCCTGAGTTGTCCAAATTCAGTTTGAAATGAAATGCTTAGCAGAATTACAAAATCAATGTTTTTCTATTAATATTGTCAGATACCAGATGGTTTTGAATCAGGAAGTCCAATAGTTATTAAAAAGCTGGGATGCTTTAATTTTATACTTTTCTCTACGCGTAAGTGACGATAAGACAGAAGCTGCAAAATCAATTCTCAATATGCTTTCTTCTACAAATATTAAAATTAATTATTTATTTTGCAATACGTTTTAAGTTTCCAATCTGAATTACCTAAAATTCATGTAATGGCTAGAGATATTAAATGCAAATTAAGATATTAATGAAAAACTTTGATATATAACTCTTATATTTGTATAGAATTAGAGTTTTTCAAAATCTGAATTTTTTTAAATTAATGTCAGAGAATATTATTAGGAACTTGTACAACAAATTCGAAATGAATAAATTTAGATGATCCTATTTTTATAGCTTTACGTATGGTAGATTACGAATATATCAAAGAGAAACATTTTTCTGATATCTTACTAGATCTATCTTTCCTTTCTAATCGATTTAAAAATCAATACCAACTGTAGACATTGAAATATTATTTACTGAAATGAGAACATTGTTAGAATTAAGTATATTGTAAATGAGAAGCGATTTGATAGTTGCTCACGTTTCTGAGCTCATTTATAAATAAAAAATATGTAATGGGGGAATATATATATATATTTAGGACATTGTAGACTTTGGCTTTATATTTATTAGCACTGACCCATAGCAGCGCAAGTACTGAAAGATTTTTCCTCTTTTAAATTATGTACAAAATTAAAAAGAGAACCGATTAAATTACGACGTGATTAATAATTCTATTCTACTTAAACAATGTATGAAAAAAAAGGTACAGCACTGAAATGTTTATAAACCAATTTTATCGTGAGTGATAGACGTAAGTTATCGAGTTAAATTTAATTAATTATATCCATGTACAATTCCTCTGTTTTCGTCTTACGTATAGATTAGGAATATATTCGGGACCCGCATTTTTGTTTTCATCCAACGATGCAAGTATAATACTCGAACCTCAGTATGGTGTATGAGAGGGTTATTTAGGCAGCTATAAAGGGTTTCATCAGACGTATTACGGATGGTCGAACTCTGGTTGTCATCAAATGTAGTCTGAAAGAGTTTAGCAAACAAGTTGCATATACTTTCTGATTTGTTGGCAGATATTCCATCATAAAGCATTTCTCTAGGGTAAGAGCCAGAAAGCTTCATGATTTTTGTATAAGACCAAAAAGTCGTTGGGTTGGAGGATATGGAATTTTCCGATTTCTTCAACATATTTTTTATAGCATACTCTAATCATGTTTTTTTACTTTGCTGTGGATTTTGCTAAAGGTAGTCTAGTCGTCAGGATGCTTGGATTTTATATACTTTAATCTATATTTTTCCTTGAGTCTGACAGCATGAATTAGGTTCTTAGAGAACCAGACAGGACATGTGCTCCGTCTCTTCGATATTCGGGGAATATAATTTTCAATTGCCATGTTGAGATGATTATAAAACACTTGAAAGGCTTGGTTCACCTCAAGGTGCTGGCAGGCACTTGAAGTCAATTTCAGAAAATTATTAATATAATCATTTTAAAAAGCGCTTATTAATTTTTTCAGCAAGGTGGGGCACTTTCTTAGTTTTCAGATGTAATAGAAGAGGAGGGTGGTAAATATCGACACGGGAAAGGGGACAGAAGAGCTATGTAACATCAGAATTACCCAGTACAGCATTAGACAAAATTAGATCCAGGTATCTCTGATTGCAAGTTGGCAGAAAGACATAAAATCTGACAAAGAGAGCGTGGTTCGATTATTTACGTTGTCAATTTGCATTGAGTTGCCCACATCACTAGCTGACCATGATATGTTGGGAAGATTAAAGTCTCCTAGCATTTTGATAAACGTTGCAAATATTGGTAAAAATGGCATTATAATTATCATGAGGAGAGGATGGACGAATATATAAGCAACAAATATATAGGTTGAAATTGACAGATTTGATGACGACCCACAAAACCTCGCAGACAGATTCAAATTGACTAGTATGGACACCACCACCATCACAGATCCCCCAGATCCTCATGATTCCTATCTCGGCGAAAGACTTCATACCGATCATGAAACATTTCAACACTATTAACAGAGTCTAATAAAAATGTCTCAGTAAAGGCAATGATATGGTAGTTATTGGACAGGACTGACAGCTTCAAGTCTTCAGTTTTAGAGCGCAGCCCCTGGACCTTTTTGGTAGTGTATATGTTCATTTCGAAGTTATTTTTTGACGAATAGTTTCAAGTGATTTATAATTAATAACGTGGTAGTCTTCCGTACGTTTCAGATAAATTTTCCCTTTCTTTACTCAAACAAATTTAAAATTAAGTTCCTCTTTAAGCAATTTAGAATCATAAAGTAATTTCCTTTTATAAGCAATCAGGAATTCATTTATGAAAATCCTTCTTTCACCTTGTATACCGATTTTTTCAAATGTTAAGTTTTTATTAATCTTATACGCGGCAATAACCCTATCTTTAATAAATTCATTAGTGTATTTCACTATAATTCTAGAAGGTCGCTCAGGATTGTTATCTCTCCGTTGGCTTCGATTAGCTTTAACGATATGAGTGTCTTCTACTGGTACTTTTAAAGATCAGTGGATTTTCCCAACGATATTCAGTACATTTTCAGAAGCAGATGCAGGGACATTCATGATCTCAAGGAATTTAGTCAAATTTATCTCTTCAGCGTGATTGAGTCTCTCATTTAGTTAGTCTGTTAATATCACGACGTAAGCCAACGTTTTCCTCTACGAACTTTTTCATTCGTGAGCTATGTTCATCGAGGGTTTTTACCATACAAAAAGTGAGGGTTTTTACCATACAAAAAGTGAGGGTTTTTACCATACAAAAAGTGAGGGTTTTTACCATACAAAAAGTGAGGTTTTTTAAGTATATCATGAAAATTATCAGATTATTCCTAGACGTTTTTATTGTACTGCAAAGTTCTTCAAAATATAAAATCTTAAGAAATTGGTTATAATCATTTTTACTGTCCGACGAACCGTTATAGAAGTAGAAGCGAAAAACCATTTAAACAATCAAAATTGTACTGAGAATTACACTGAAATTCCATACAAGCATTCATCTATGCCGGTATCGTAAGAATTGGTCTTATACCCATCTGCAGCTTTTTTTCCTTGTTTTTTCTACAATCTATATATTAAATTCGAAAAGACTTGTAAAATTCGTTCAAAATACCGTAATATAAATTTCTTTAACATCAGTTATAATTTACACCGCAGTTAACATTTCTTTTAAATTAATTGGGGTATTATTATAAAATGTCTACCAACAACACCGCAGAAGCCAAAAGGAGGTCTAATTCCAGAATCCTAAACGCTGAGTATCATTTAGAAGATTGTTCCAAATACGAGTTGCGCGAATGAGGTAGGAAAGCTCCCTTCGTAATGGAATAGCGAAGTTCAAAAATTATAATTTATAAAATAAGTAGCTAGGCTTTTTGGTGTAAATAATAGTATGAAGAGATACCAGAAGCCTCCGCAATAAGTATATCTTTCAGGGACAACCAAACAGATAATTACTGTATTGTAAGACATGATCGAATCTTATTAGCACAAAAACTAATCGGATACAATTATTAAATGCGGCATTTAATTTCGACGGGCAAGCAGAATCCAAATGAGAAGGTTACTGTATCCTTTCCATTGCTAAAGTAAGGAGGAAACAATGATTTAACCAACATTAAGCAATTGCTAACTGACAAAAAATATTAGAGGACTTTCGCAACAACCGAAGGCCACCAACAATTTTTCTTACCGTATCGCTTACATGGTCACTGAATTTCATTAAAGGGTTAAAAAAAATCCCTAGATTTTTCCCACGATTTGTAAACGAGAGTTGCATGTTATTTATAATGACCAGAGGTAGATCCTCTGTATCAATAGCTTTGGCGATAAAATGCAATCCATCGCGATTTTTGAGGGGATAGCAGTAACTGATTTCCTGGTGTCCAAACTGCAACATTCCCCAAGTTCGAGATAAGGCGATAAAAGCATTCCTCAGCTAAGTGTCCTGATTTATAGACATCTGTATACCATCGGCATACATATGGATAGTACAGTCAACAAAAATATTTGGAAGAACATCTATAAATGAGGAGAAAAGAAGTGGGCCCAGGATGGATCCCCTGTGGTACACCACTACTAAGATACAAACTCGGCAACACGGACGTCTGTGCTGACCCCTCTCAACCAATGAAAACAGCTTGTTGCCGCTGTCGCTGCTGCTGTCGTGGTAATCTAATTCAGGCTTAATACATAAGGAACAATTTGCCAATAAATTTCTAAGAACAAATTGGGGCCTTCCCTTCATCAGGTCGAGGCATAGTTGATTTTGTATTGAAGCGCTGGCTTACCCATTGATTACGTCTGAAAGTTGAGGCATCGTCGATTTTATATTCGAGCAAAACGTTGCAGATTATTGTTCTATTTGGTCAGTCTTATTAGTTATTAGTTTATCTATGAACATACTTTCTTACAGGGCAAATGTCTGATGGATTAAAACTAAGAGAGCTCTTGATAAAGTGCAAAAGATAGTAGGTATGTCTAGATGCCACTGGCGCCTTCACATCATTTCCTCAGCGAACACTTGAAGCCATTATTGGTTTACAGGCACGCTATACCTCTTTATCCAGAGGAAAGCAGCGGCTAGCATGCTTCGAAGTCATATGATCACACTTCTTCCGGTGACAGACATTTCAACAATCTTGAGCAGGTCAACATTAAAGGTCTGAAAGCTTCCACGGATGTTATGGTTAAAAGATTTTCCTTTGAAAGAGGTTATCAGGTAACCATTAGCAAAAGAAGCCAGATATTAGTGATAGGACTCCAGTGTCCACAATGGGCCCATGGCTGGTATATTGTTTTGGGTCCGTCAGTATACCAGGTCGACACAACAGGCGGAGGGGTGGTCGCTGCAGAAGTGAAACACTCCATTCCGCTTAGTACGTCACCTACCATTTTTTAGGTGGAAGTCTATGCTATATAGGAAAGCCTAAACACGGGCTTCAAGAACTTCAACATCCCACACTAGAAAGAACTACTTTAACGGTACTTTAATAGTACTGATTTTGAGCGCTAGTACTGAAATATACAGGGTATTTTCTGACGTCTACAGATATTCACGAATCCTGTATAAATCCCTCGTAGGTCTAAGAATCGGCAGTCGTAACTTGAAAAAATGGTCTTGGTAAGTCCAGTTTAATTCCTAATAAGTATTTAATATTGCTGGAGCCGCCCTGGAGCAGTATCTATAGAATGCAGATTTTCTAAATTAATTAATGCGGAAATATCTACAACAGTATTGATACAGTTATTACATTGTTCAGCTGTTCAGTACTGAATCAGTTGCAATATTATACACCAATATTCTGTGGTGATATATAGTTGCTATATTAGGCATTAGGATGCGAAAATCCAAGTATGCAACCAAAGATTGAATTCACATAAGGAAAGGAGAAACATGGTCATATCGCCGAAGCCCAAAACAATAACGAACCGCAGAATTGAAAGCTACATTAAGCTTTCCCTGGGAAGTTGAAACAACTGCACAAGACAACTTCACAGCCGTAAATAAGTCATGGTATTACAAGGACTTTAATTAAAAATGTTCGAGTCAGGACGGGTGTGTACAATTCAGATAAACATAAAATTTGTGAAGGGATTTTACATGATCCAACCAAATTAAAGTTCGATTCAATGTTACACCAAAATCTTTTACCACGTTATTATCATCTTGTTGTTTATACTGATTACAGGCCAGTTGTCTGTGTCAATTACGATTTTATGTATAATTATGGCACTGGACTTAGACGTTTCTTAAATACCATTTATGCTCTCGACAGCTGCACCAATTTGATTGTTGTGCCTAGAAATATATAACTGAACATCCTCAGCATACAACTGGTATCTTCAATGCAGAATAACACTGGTAAAGTCGTTGAAGGAGATGGAAAACTGTAAAGGTCCTAGAATAGATCCTTGAGGCACGCCACTAAATACTGGCAGGAAATTATAAACTCGGCCGTCATAACAAGCCTGTTGCTGCCAACCTGTGAGATAATTCTTAATAAGTTTACATTGCTGGAGTAGAGAAATCAAAATGTGTAATGAGTTTATTAACTAAGACAGCATGATAAGCTCTTCCAAATGCTTTGAAGAAATCTAATAGCTTTAGAATAGTTTAATTACTTACTGCCATTGCTTCGCAGATGTCATTACTTATTTTACTTAAGGCGTTGATCCAGCTGTACTTTGGCCTAAGGGTAGATTGATAGCATGATAATAGACCACTACTTTCAATGTAATGACACAGCTGATTGTATATTAATTTTTCGAGTACTTTAGAAATGAAAGGAAGCATTGAAATAGGACGATATTCATGGGTACCTAATTTTTTAAAAACTGGGATGATTTTAGTCAATTTTTAGTTGATGGGAAATGTGGAAGAATAAACACCGAGTGAATACCATCACTTCCAATGGCATTGGATCTAATGGCTATTATTGCTGTATACAAATCAATCTCAGTCACATTTATGAATGAATACCCATCATTAAAGTTTAAAAGTTTTTATTAGAGAACTTCACATTAAACTTCGATCTGTAAATATGTGCTTTTGACCGACGGATTTCGTGGTTCACTGAGTACGAAAAATGATAAATTAGATTTTTAGTTGTCGATGTAAGTCGGGGACAGGTTGGAACAATGGTGAGCCTTTTGTTATCATTGGGGATGTACTGACTTGAAATTGGGAGGAGGTTTTAAACCAAATATTGCTTATGTAACGAAATTTATGTGAATGTATACATATTGTTCTTGCATCTTTCTCTCCCAGTATGAAAACTCGATGATTCTCCAGAGATTTCATATTTTCAGATAACATGTCTTACTATCATTGCGTACTCTCCATAAACTTAGAGATGCCATATTGGATTGGTAAAATGGATCTACAATGTCCTCTTGTAGTATACCTGCAATACATAGTTGAAAATACGGATCGAAATAGTTTTGCGTTCACCGATTCGATCGACGCGCATAGATTAGCTTTGCGGTTGAGCGGTGCCCACGGTTTTATATCCGACAAAGAATCTAATAGACTCTCTTAAAACTGCTGGATTTTATAAAGTATTTATACATTGAATTGGGAACCTCTGAAAATAATATTAAGTAGGATTAAGGTTAAGGGCGTCAAATAGAATATTAAGAAGAATTTCACTATTATGAATTTAAACTCATTCACCTTTGTAAGGATGTTGTAAAGCAGGCAAAGCACCGCGCGAAGTATTCGTTGAGAGCCCCCAAAAGATAAAGAATGGTGTTTATCTTTTCTGTAGATTTATCGTATTAGATTCAAAAGAAACTTTCTAGGTCCAGTCTCCCTTCTGATGTGCCTCAAAGAAGCCGCTACAGATCATATCACTAATATAAAAGCCACGAGTTTTCTGCGCGAACTCCAATCGCCCGACTTAAGATAAAATGTAAGTGGGTAGCCTGTAGCCCAAAGCAATAACAAAATATAATAAACGAAAATAATGACAGTCTAGCAGAAAAATCGCAAAGAAACACCTTCATTTACGTATTTAGAATATTTCTTATTGAAATTCTAAAAATTCAAAGTTAAAAGTTCGGTGTAAACCGCTAGAAATAGGGGATTTTGTAGAAGAGCTTTGGTAGGTGAAGCGGGCGGCCACCCCTAGATGGAGATGAAGTCAAGCGGCCAGGCAATCGTATATGAGTTGATCAGCAAGCGGGTTAGAGGTCGAGCAGAAAACCAGTCATGTTCGGACAGTGAAAAAAAAAAGTCAAAAAAAAAAAACAAGTAAAAAAAAAAAGATTCAAAAAGGCTGGCGGTAACTAAAATAAAAGTGGCACGTACATAAAGGCAGAAGGATAAAACAAAAATATAATAAGAGGGAATCTGGACCAGAACAGAATAATTATTAATTAATAAGACAAAGGAGACCTCGGAACATACACACAAAACAAAAAAGATAAGATAAATATACTGTTAAATAATAAAGATACTGTTAAATTCATAAAAATTGATTTCCAGCTTGTACGTAATTGAACATACATATATAAAAGACAATCGATTAGTTAATTAATTTAATTCGCGCGCTGTCTTGCCTGCTCGTTTCACACAATTCTTTTAGTCCTTGTCAGTTGAAGTTTTTTTTTTATTCTCTAAGTAATTTTTATAACGTGTGAATAATTTTATTTTAAAGTAGAAAAGAAAACGGAGTGCGTTGTTTCATTTTGATATCGTGGACTCTAAAACCACGTGGCGCCCAAACAAAAAAAAAGTGCATAAAAGAAAAAAAAAAGGTGCTAGTCTTAGCAGGAGTCCGACCCAGCCCTTTCTCCATCGTCAGCCGGGCATATTACGTGTATATCAAGTACGTAACACTTTTTTTAAGCGGTATACAAATCTGTTAAAATGATAGTTCACTAAGGAACCAATATAATCAACTTGATAGTACCATGGAATATATTCGATTCCAGCCCAATGCAGATGTTTCTGATAGAACCTGTCATCGCCAATACTAAAAAAAATCGTGGTAATAGAAAGTTTCTTCTATAGCATCCGTATACCCCAAACACCATATATGAAAAATATTAAATCATGCTTGAGAAATTGTTCAACAGTTTTAACTATGAAAAGTTCTAGCAATGAGGACGAAGCAGAAGTAAAATACGTTGGACATATTTAATTCACAAAATTTAAGCCAAACGACTCGATCATATCTCTGAAATATCTGGCGGTTGCACTGGAGCACCAAAGATAATTAAATGGGCATACTGATGACTAATGCCAGCAATTAGCATCTCCACTGTACTGATATTCGATATATGGAGGTGATTTGTAGACTGTCCCGAGTAAGCATCTTTAATGGTTAACAAGAATTTCAATAAATAGGTATGTATTCAACCTCTACCAAAGAGTCGGAACAAGCAACAAGATGTGAATGGAATGCATTATTTACATAAATCGCAACACCACCACCATGCATTTGGCCCGTGCGATCATTCCTAAAAACCTTAAAACTTTTGTAAGCTGACAAGATCATTGTCAATATGTGGCCGCAACCAAATCTCAGATCAACAAATCACATCCATATGTGAATTATTAAAAGTATCTCTAAATTCATCAACCTTTGGAAATAAAGTCTGAGCATTCAGATGACACACTTTCAACCTACAGCTTCATATTACACATTATATTCACTAAAATGATTTATTGGACACTGAAACACCTGACCTAATCTTATTAAAAACAACTTACAAAGAAAGATTTAGGAAGGAGTTAACGGAATATGTAGCAAGAATTCATGTTGTTATTTAGATTTATACTGCAAGATAGATTACCAACAAACTTAAAATTATAGCACAGACAAGAAATACCCAGATATCGACAGCCGTCCTAGTAAAGTTATGTATGACAGGAGCTCGTAACAAACCCCAATAACTCACTGATCTCGACTAATATATGGGTATGAACTCTCTGGATTTTGGGTTATACATATACAAATACAGGGTATCCCAGATAATTGCGAATTTGCTTCATCAAGCAGTTTCCTTATCTAGGAGTCATTTTTGAATCTGACGCACACTATTGGAAATAAACTGTGCTTTCTTTAATATTTTTGGGTATGTTTTTATAAATCAATCAACTTTCGTATTATTCACCTTTTGGACGCGATTCAGGCTTCATTCAATAGTATGGATACTCCAGCCTCCGTAGTTAGGTTACACCAACTTCGGCTTAAAAGAAAGGCATCTATCATAACGGCACCTTAATATATACTAAGTTTTTCTTCTTGAAAAAAAAACACTGACAAAAAATTCAATTTTCGAAATTTAAAGTGCGGTCAGGTAATTAAGTAAAAAAGCCAGAATTGGTCTAAGATCAATTCTTATGATACCCTAGATAAATGCCCGTACGTAATTTTGTATGGTCACCTCTCTGTGCAAATTTAGATTTTTGAAGTGGTTTTTCGCATATATTTCTAAAACTATTTGTCAGAAGTAAAAATGATTATAACCAATTTCATAGGATTTCATATTTTGAAGAATTTTTCAGTACAATAAACCCATCTAGGATTGATCGTTTTCACAGTACATATACGTAAAAATCCTAAATTTTTATATGGCATTACTAAGAACGGGTTGCCCGTTTAATCCATTTTTTATTTTTTTTTGCTATTACTATAAAAACACCATGTACCAAATTTTAGCTCTCTATGTTGCCGCGTTCTCAGGCAGTGTCCAAATATATAGTGGAAAACGAAATTTTTGTATGGCAACCCTAACCGATTTGTCTCATTTCCGAGCATAATTTTTTTTATCAAAAACCGTGTACAAAATTTCAGATTATGAACGCGTTCTCGACTTGTCGTGCGCACAGACGGACGCACGGACAGACAGACGTACAGACAGACGGACATGCAAAAATCAAAATTACTTTTAATATTATGCGTGCGGGTGTTCAATCCATTTTGATTAATGAAGAAATAACTAACGACTCATTAGTCCATAATGATTCATTATAAACTGCAGACACACAGCCATTTCTTTAATTTAGTTGTACTGTCAAACTGGTTTTGAAATACTTATGACATTAAAGAAGCGATATGGATCGAATTAACGCGATAAACTTTGTTTTTACTTATTTTTTTTTTTTTCAATTTAACAATTTGCAAGTGAGAAAAACGTTATATTATATAAAATTTCTTTGCGTTTCTTTGCCTTTCTTCTTCTTATTTTTCAAATCTTCAGATGCACAATGGAGCTCCACATTTATATTATATGCCAAATCTAACACATTTTTCTTCATTATAGATATAATGAAGGAATTTTAGGAGGTGTATTACATTATGATCTGACGTATACTTGTGACACACGGCATTTTAATGAATAATTAGTACTAATGAGTCATTAGATCGTGCTGTGTGTCTAGAGTATTACAAACGGAATGACAACTCACTCCCTGATTCTACATAACAGATAAGAGCTTAATATCCTAGAGACACAGCACGATCTAATGAATCATTAGTACTAACTATTCATTAAAATGCTGTGTGTCACATAGTATACGTCATTATGGATCGAAAATCAGATCAGAATGAAGTACACTACTGAAGTGTTAATTTCCTTCATTATAGCTATAATGAGGAAAAATATGCAAGATTTGGTATATAATATAAATGTGGAGCTCCACTGTGCATCTGCCAATTTGAAAAATAAGAAGAAGAAAGGCAAAGAAATTTTATATAATATAACGTTTTTCTCATTTGCAAATTGTTAAATTGAAAAATAAAATAAGTAAAAACAAAGTTGATCGCGGTAACTCGATCCATATCGCTTCTTTAATGTCATAAGTATATAAAAACCAGTTTGACAGTACAAAATAATTAAAGAAATGGCTGTGTGTCTGCAGTTGTTTCATTATAGACTAATGAGTCGTTAGTTATTTCTTTATTAAGAGCGCTGTGTGTCTAGGGCATGATCCTCTTAACTGGATGACAAATCCCTTTAGCAGAAATTGGTATTCTGCGTAAAGAATTAAAAGAAGTGAAGTTTTTTTTTAGAGTTTTGATATTCTAGCAAACAAAAAAAAGCTCTCAAATATCTCTTAACATTAGACCTCCTCACTAAGGCACACCTAAATCCCTTATCGTGATAGTCGCAGAAATTGTTTTGTTTCTAATACCGAAATTTTGGATTAAAATGCTGTAAAGTAAGTACATGTTTATACAGGGTGTTTCCCACTAGGAGGGCAATAGAGCGGGAGGTGATAGTACTAACCTAGAGGAACCAAAAATTGTATGACAGGGGGGGGGGGGGCATATCAACCGTTTAGGAGTTACAGGGTGATTAAGAAAAAAAGCTAGTTTTACACAAAACACCCTGTGTCTTAAAAACTACAGGGCGTACGATCACAGTTAAGAGCTCATTGTATGCAGAGCTAATAACTCTTAAAGGGCTTCAGATAGCACATTGGGTGTAATAGGTCAACTTAAACAGAAGAGTATACAGTTTACAGTTTTTATAAAAAAAAAGTTATGATAACAACCTTTTTTCAAAAATAATAGCGGTTAAATTAAAAAAAAAAACAAAGTAAGAAAATCCGAAATTTTTAGTTTAGACAACCATAATTCTTGATGAGAGAGGGGTGTGCTGATTGAGCAGTCGTTGGAAAGGCCGTAAAGTTGGTAGGGGTGGTGTGATTAGAGATACATAATATCTAAGCTTTTATCTGACTCAATCGTACAATTCCGTACTTTAGGGTATCAATCTGTGTGTGTGTGTGTGTGTGTGTGTGTGTGTGTGTGTGTGTGTGTGTGTGTGTGTGTGTGTGTGTGTGTGTGTGTGTGTGTGTGTGTGTGTGTGTGTGTGTGTGTGTGTGTGTGTGTGTGTGTGTGTGTGTATGTGTGTGTGTGTGTGTGTGTGTGTGTGTGTGCGTGTGTGTGTGCGTGTGTGTGTGCGTGTGCGTGTGCGTGTGTGTGTGTGTGTGTGTGTGTGTGTGTGTGTGTGTGTGTGTGTGTGTGTATGTGTGTGTGTGTGTTTGTGTGTGTGTGTGTGTGTGTTTGTGTGTGTGTGTGTGTGTGTGTGTGTGTGTGTGTGTGCGTGTGTGTGTATGTGTGTGTGTGCGCGTGCGTGTGTGTGTGTGTGTGTGTGCGTGTGTGTGTTCATTCATATGTGTGGGAAAGTGTGACTATACTTCGGCGCGTTCGCAGGCTTCGTGCTACCTACGTGTGGGTTGGCACTATAACCATCATTGCCTCGCCATACATTTTTTCTTCTTCCTTCTTGCAAAGTGAATTGGCTTTGATAGCTGGGCTGACTACAAAGGAAGTGTTTAGATTCTCCAGGGCCTCTTAACCTCTTAAAATTAAAATTTCTCCAAAAAACTTTATGTAGAATACTAATGGCCAGTTTAAACCAACGCACATACGGGTATTTGAAGGATCTACGCGGCCAAAATTATTTTATTGTCTACATCAATTCTAAACGATATTACGAAATAAAAACAGCTTTCTATTATTGATGAAGACATATTTATTGACAAAAAATACATTTAAAAAAAAATTATGTAACATTCTTCAGATAAATGTCCATCTTCGCTTTCTGAAGAATGACCAGCAACATTAGGCTTCGCAGACACAAGTAGAGCAATTGTTTCTGGCAAAAAACAATTTAATCGTCTTCTTTTTACGCTCTTCATACTACTTAAGAGAGGGTCTGAACTTAAAAGTAGCCGATTGAAAATATCTCTGTTGCAATTTTCTCTGGAGAATTTTCGCGAGAAGTCTTGGCGGTATGACCGGAAATGTTTATTTCGCGCTTCCGCGGCCTCTTCTGAAAGCTGCCCAATAGGCAATAATGCGTTTTTTATAATAGCTGCACCATGAATAAGAATTTTATGCATTGTTGGAGTCATTGGGTGCCAAGGGTACAGATGGACATACAAGCCAGCAGTATCTAATGCGTATTTGTCGTATTTTTCCGGATCAATTATATGTCCGCTCGAAATAGTTTCTCGTATGACTTTTAATCTATATATTAGGTCATAACTGATGCCCGTTATTTCGGAAGCCAATTTCGGATCTTCAAAAAATCTCCTGCTAGTGTTGCCATCATTGGTATTGCCAAAATTTGCCTTTGGTACATCCAACAACAAACCAGTTTCGTTGCGAAATTTGGCCTGGATTTCTAGTTTCCTTTCCTTTTCGATATTTTTTTCCATTTCGGTTTTCCTCTCTCTGTATTTTTTACTAGTAACTTATAAGCCAAGTGGAGAATGCTTTCCAAAAGACGAATTCTGGCATGTAAAACTGAAAGCCCAAACTCGGTAGCCTCAAAACTGATCTCTTTTTCAAAATCCAAACGGTTGAATTCCTTAGAAGTTGCACCACATACACCACATATGTAGCATTGGCTTGTAGATTTCGTGCCAGTGGCAGCATTGCAGACCTTGCCTTCTACCATTGTCATGATGAAGACATGTTTAATTAAAAACTTCTTCCCATTTAAGTCAACCTCTGTTGCGTTTAGCGATTTCGCAGAATTTTTCACGTAATTAATTTCTTCTTCCGTAATATCAGTGTTCTCTTTAACAAAACGGAATCTTATTGGTCGGCAATACCGCGGAGAAGAAGGTGTTGGGTTTTCCCATAGTATTTTTTCATCTTCATTACCAGCAAGTAATCGTAGAGGGACGAAACAGTTCTGAAATATGTTCGCGTCTGAGTCGGCATTATTTTCGAATTTTTGCTTAAACTGAGATTGCTGAGATCCGTCACAACCCCATTTACAAATAATCTTCAGGGTATCTCGTTCTTGCTCTTTCAATGTTATCAGGACCTCTTCTAGGAATGTAGACAAACGCCTAATGGTAAGATCAACCAAAGGTTGTAAATCGCTTTCGGCGTAGGTACTCGTTACTCTGCATGATTCTTTGGGCGGGTAACATTCTTGCTTTGCTTTTTGTGACAGGCTATAACAAGGGAAGAATTTCTTGTTAGTATTTCTAATTACTTCGTATTGTCGACGAGTTAAATCAGCATCTACGAACATTGATAATGCTTGTGTTGGCGTAAGAGAGCAAGTTTCTTCTTTCCTTGATTTAGAAAATGCTCTTTTATATTTTGTTGCACGTGTCGGAGTATTAGTGATTTCTTTGAGAATATCGGAAGCATCTCAACCTGAGCAGCATAAATGATAACTTCCTTTTTCGAAGTAGAAAGAACCTCCTCAGTTTTTCTCCTTTTAGTTCTTTCACTTGACTCTCCAAATGACTTACGTGGTCGTCCTGGCCGATTTTGTGTAACCACAGGAATCTGAAACGTTCCTTCTAGCCATGAATGATTGTATTTGAGAAATACGTCTTCTTTCTTATGGGCTTTTGACCATCTTTGCCTAATTTGCGATTTGAAGTGTGAAAAATTGTGTTTCAAGCTTTCAATTTGGTTTTCCGTGTATCCTTCGCGGGACAAAAGTTGGTCTTTCAAGAAATTTAATTTTTCTTCCAAATTAGACAAACTAAAATTCTGCATGCGGTCGAACAAGTATTTACGGGTCACAATTTTTACTCCCGAGATACCTTCTGAACCTAAAACAAAAAGACATTCTTTGAAAATGCTTTTAACTTCAATCATAATTTTTAGACGTTTTAGTCCAAAAAAGTTCGAAGTATCGAAATAATAATTATCCGCGCTTTTCCGCGGCTAATATTTTTATGATTTACTACTGAAAGCTTCAAACCTTCGACTTTATTAGGAATTACAGCAGGATCTTACTTGGAAGTATAAGAAATACATAAATAAATAAAAATAATAGCTTAAAAATTCTCCATAATACGTGTGACTTTCGAAACACTAAATCTAAACTTTAAAATGATAAAAATAATGTTAATCCTAATATAGTTAGTGAGTTATTACCTGCTGTATCAGTATCCATCACTTTTACTTCCGAGATGAAGGTAGAATAATAAATATTCACTATTAAAATTTGCTTTCACACGAATGCCGAGAACAGACACATACACCGAGTGGGACGATCGAATTTCGACTGAACGTAAACACGCGGCGCGTGCACAGAGGGAAGGCGGGAGGGGCTGGGTATTGTTCTCAGACTAGTGCACTAGCTCAGGTAGTTTTTTTATTTAACCATTTCGCATTTTGGTAAATTGACTTTTGGCCGCGTAGATCGTTCAAATACCCGTATGTAAAACGTTTAGTTTAAAACATCCTCCAAGTTTAAACTTAGTTTAAACCAAATCGGGTTTCACAGTGATGATTAGGCCGATTTCTAATTACTTTCAGTCGTCGACAGAATTGTAAATTTAACTCAAAAAAGACTTGTTCATCGCTAGAAATTTCTAAATCTAAATCCATGATAAAATTATTTTCTTGATACAAAAAAAAATGCTACTGTCAAAATAAAATGTCACACTTTTCAAATACTTTTATCTTGACTTTAAACCGACGGATAGCATGGTTTAAACTCTAGTTTAAACCGGGGTTTAAACCAAATTCATTCGTTGAGCTTAAACTAAATATTTGGTTTAAACTCAAACTGTGAAACTGGCCATAATTCTGCTAAAATCTCTTGCGTGTTAAATTTAAGATATTAAGAGATAACTTAAAAGTCTCTTATGTAGAATCGGGAGGTTAGTATACGCTTTAGATTTCATCTATAGGGTATAAAAACATATCCATAAATCTTAAAGTACAGTTATTTCGAGTAATAACAAATCAAACAATGCATTCGAATCACTCATTTTTGGCCTTGTTACCTTCATTTAATTTGATCGAAATTGATTAGCTGAAATAGAACCGAACTTTTACTGATTGCAGTCAGTAAAACTAAAGCAACTACTTTTATGAAAAACTCGTGAGTTCATTTTGGTGAGTTAATTAGAAAATGAGTTTATCTCAATTTCACCGCAATGGTCTTTTTAGGTCAATCTAATTCTGAGCAGGCGTGCAAGCCCGTAGGGGGGGGGGGGGGGGGGAGGGGTAAAGAATAATTGAAAAAATTTATATAATTCAATTTAAAAAAATGATAAAAAATATAGCAAAACTTAAAAAAATAAATAAAAATTTAATTCAATGAATATTATTGTGTGCATGAATGTGAATAGGTTTTTCTGAGAATTTTAGTTAGTGGTGATCTTCAGAAAATATGTTTAAATACTTTCAAAAAAAAAATTCACGTCCACAAGTAATTCAATAGAATTTAAAATAGAAGATAAGATAAATTGGGGTATGGATATCCTTATCTCAAAATTCTTACGGCAACTTGACGCATGTTAACGAGTCTAACCACTGACATACATATATATAAAGGCATACATAAGCATGGAATTGTGGTATTTAAAGTGCTGCAAACAAACGGGGCTAGTTTTGTACATTGGTCACAGATTAAAACATAATAAAAGAGGTGGTAGTCTATGAGCAATCTTCTTAGTGTGCCTAAGTACGTTCAAAGAGAAGCAAACAAAAATTGCTTAGTTTTTATCAGAGAAGTTTAACTTGAAACCGACCCAAAAATTATGCTTAATTTTGTTTACAAATTTTGTTTCTTGTAGGCAAGAATTGCTGTTTGTTTTAACGCTTGAAAGACTTTGGTATCCCAAAATTATGTTAACTCTTACTTAGATGTTTTTGAAAAATGAATGCTAACATTAAATTGAACTAAGTTTGATGAACTTTTGGTGCTGTCAGCTAGAAAAGAAGTGATACCGATTCCATTGATACATGATTTTAGCTACAATTTATAGAGATTCAAGGTATTTTCGACCTTAGATTTAACTAACCCGAAGACAGTAATTTGTACTCCGTTCGGGCTATTCGAGTTTACTCGTATGACCTTTGGGCTATGCAATGCGATCCAAACATTCCAAAGTGTCATTTACATATACCATACCTACTTTAGGAGTTCAAATTTTGTTGTCTATTTAGATGACATTCTTGTCGCCTCAAAATTTATTAGTGAGTATTTTGGCCATTTGGAGCATATTTTCGCTCGTTTGGAAACTTTTGGACTTATTATCAACGTGGATAAATGTAAGTTTTGGTCTTGAAAGGTAATGTTTTTAGGCCACTGAATCTCACCAGATGGCGTTAAGCCACCAGCCGAAAGTTCGAAAGCCATTCCGAATTGTATTCTACCGGTTACAGTGAAGGATCTCACGATGTTTTCTCGGCACGATTAACCACTAACCGTTTTTTACCACATGCTCCAGAGCATCAAGCAGTCTTAAACAACTAATTAAGATGCTCCAAAAAAGACGGTAAGAAGAAAATAACCCGATCTGAGGAAGCAGTCAAGGCTTTCAAATTGGTAAAAAAGCAATTAGCTGAGGTAGCACTTTTAGCATTCCATTCTTCTACGGAGTTATCCCTATAGGTTGATGCCTCTGATAGGGCCGTAGGAGCTGCGGTGCACCAAGAGACGGACAACCCATGGAACCCTTGGGTTTTTCTCAATCAAACTTAATAGCATGGCCGGATTTAGAAGTGTGGAGGCCCTGGGGCAACAAAAGAGTGGAGACCCCTAATTATTTTTAAAATAGGTTACACATTTTTTTAAATTGTTTAAATAATTTATTGCACGAAAAAATAATAAAAAGAGAAAATAAAATAAACTAGAAAAGACGAAAACGGGGAAAAACGGAGAAATCGGGGAAAAATGGAAAATTCAGTGAAAAACGGGTACAAAGTATACGCAAGCATAAACAGGCATTCAGTGTTCGATTCCTCGTCGCGATTATTTATTTCTCATTATAGAATGATGAATAAAAATAAATAATAATATCCAATTAATTGATATTCTTTAATTATTAAAGAAATCATTATTTCCTTATCATTTCTTTCATGCAATAAAAGGTATGTAAATAAATGATTCAATTCAATTGTTTCAAAAAATTATTATTTGCGTATTTATAACTACTTATACAAAATACATTCGTATTGGTGTCATCAATATTATCAGAACCGAAATAAGGGTAACCTCCGAAAATATTTATAATAATGTAATCTTATTAAAAATATTTTTCGAGGTTTGTGGATGAAAATGGATATATTTCGTCTGTGTAGTTAGATAGTTCTATTGAGGGTGTGGAGGCCCCACTCTTGTGGAGGCCCAGGGCTAGAGCCCCGGTTGCCCTCCCCGAAATCCGGCCATGCTTAATAATATGCAACGCAAGTATAGCGCATACGTTTTTTGTTAGAATGTCGACCATTCACAGTGTTCACTGACCACAAGCTCCTCACTTTCGGTTTTAACCAGAGCCCTGAGAAGATGTCACCCATAAAGCTACTGCATCTGGATTTCATTTACCACTGACATTATGTGCCAGGTAAGGACAATGTAGTAGCTGACATGTTATCCATGCTAGAAGAAATTCACATTCCTAGTCTGATAGAATTTGATTACCATGCCGACGAACAAATTAATGATCCTAGCTCTCCTTCAAAAACCATCGTATAAATTTGAAAGGTGTCCCGTTTGTTTTTAGTACTGGCTGAAACAACATACATCTAGATGTGAATGCCGATGTCGAATTAAAACGAGCTAATGGCCCTCTAATAGAAAGCTCTATACATTCTCTCTCTCCTTCTCTCTTGCTGTGTTATGCCACATAAATTCTTCGCAATGATATAGCACCCAGTATCCGTGCCACAACCAAAATGGTAACTTTCAAATATTCTTAGTCTTCAATGACTAATTTTTATCTTTTGCTGAGCTCGCGCATGTCAGCAATGCAAAAACACTTGTCACTTAAGAAAGCCTTTGGGGTCTCTTCCACTTAAGTGCTAGTCAGTTCAAGGACATTCTAATTGATATTGTCGGTCCCCGTCGGTCAGGCGTTGACCTGAGTGAGGCTCAATTTGAGTCAGCACCTTTTGCTTAGCTCTCTAAATTGTTAGGTTTTGCTCGTAGCCGATCTACCGCATATCATCGTCAAACAAACGGGTTTTTAGAATGATGGCATAGGACACTGAAAGCTACTATTATGACTTACAGAAACAGGACTTGGTCAAAGATTTTACCAATTATATTTAGAGGCCTCAGGACAGTGTTCAGGGAAGAATTTTTAACAATTCCTGTGGAGTTAGTTTACCGAAAAGGTTTACGCCTGCTGGAGACTTTCTTCAAAACTTCTATTTTTGGTAAATTAAAACACTTTAAATATAATTGTATTTTTATTTTGTAGTAAGGTGAACCCCCCCCCCCCCCCCCCCCCCCCCACTAATATTAATGCTAGATCCGCATCTAATTCTGAGACGACTCTATTTTTAGTGAAAATAGCTATTTTATAAGAATGCTAGTTTTTGAACTCAGATCTGAAATTTTTATAAACAGAAAAATAAATTATTTCTTTAAGTTAACGCGTTCTCAAGTTATTGTGGGCTCAGACATAGTGAGGACAAACAAACAAAGGAAATGAAATGGCATATGAACTTACTAGGATAGACTCAGCCATGTACTCGACTTTGGCGGAAGGCACGATTAACAAAACACTAAAATCAATTAAAACGATTCTACTCTAGACAGACTTGTCAATAATTTTTATGTGAATGCTCCAAATTTGTCCCAAAGAAACGAAAAATAAACTCACTTCTCCCGTGAAATATTTGGAAAAATAGCAACCAAAAAACTAATAATAATATAATATCAACTCTTGTAGATGGTTATAGTCTCCCTACAATCTCAGCATTTATCAGGCAGGAGGTGGTACAGACCATTTCGAGGTCTAATTGTGGCTGATTCAAAACTATTTTGGTAACCGCTACTCTAACCATCCTTAACCTAATATTCTATAGAAAATGGTTAATGGGAATACCGAAATGTGATATATTACTTCCTGTAAAACACTTCTTGCAGTTGGGTGAACCGAGAGTATACAGTATGTGCTTTAAGAGTTAAACATGACTTAAGCATCCAGCTGATATTCTTAAAAACGCAACTATAAGCAATGAACAAAGTATAAAAGAAAATTTAATAACAAAAGACTAAATAAAGAAGATTTATTATGGCGCCTGGCACCACAAGAAACAACGATGCCAAAACTGAAATCCAAAAAGGATTCACATCCTTTGCTTTTGTTTTTCTTTTACCTCAGATTATTTTGAGAAACCATTCTTCAAGTACAAAAGAAGTAAAATATATAAAATGGCAGAAACACAACCAGAGCACACAATTTTCAAAAATCTAGAAGAAGATTAATTCATAGAGGTCAGGCGGCGCTGCATGTACGTGCATAGACTTCGAAATCAAGTCAAAATCCTGTAGAAATCAGCAGGTCATTATAAAACAGTGGGAAACTTGTTTTCTTAGTTTTTTTTTCACACAGAATTTCGTCCTTTATTGTTTTTTTTGTTTCTTTTTCTGCAAAAACAACACTAGAAAGTATGTACTTCACCATAATCGCATAGAAAACATGATGAACATAAAATAAATGAGTTTCGTTTCTTAAGGATAAGCACAAATGCGCCTTCATACACTTTTGTTTTCACAGAATACTTGGCGCCATTGATTTGTTTTATTTATTTATTTTATTTTTTTTAATGCGAATATATACTTTTGTTTTTAAATTTTCACTTACCCCAAATCATCAAATTTTAAACCGGGTGTATCCTCAGAGAAAGTATCTGAAAACAATTAAATCCAATATTAGATTTTTGCTAGAGATTTTGTAATTTGGAAAAGAGTTATGGAATCACAAAATACAGTTAATCCATACATACATATATATATGTTTGTATCCAATACATTCAAAAGCAAAAAATATATCCTTTTCTAGTAAAGAAATTGGTCCTTGTATAATTTCTAGGAAAGATTTTTTCTAGTGAAGTCATATTATACCTCGACATCGTCTCTAATGAAAAAAAAAATTTGAAATTTTTGAAACCCAGTGATATTTACCGTAATAGCTTTGGAGTTTTTTTCTTTTTGTCATAAAACTCAGCTTATAATTGAAATTCTTGTGAACTTTGAATGTAACTTAAATTCTAGCATAATTACGAAAACCGCGGCAATTTAGTGCTGTCACTACACATATGAATTACAAGAAAGTAATTAGTACTGCCGAATAGACGTGTCCAGTTCTGCTCCCGTGTTCTTCCGATTTTCAGTTTAATTTTTCCATTTTTGCGACTTTATTAGTCTCAGTGCCTACATATTTAACACATCTAATGTGTGATTAAACTAAATAACTTTACATATTGTGCAAAATTTTCAAATTATTCGTACCTAGCGGTGTTTTACTTTATACGCTATTGTTCTGTAATATTCTTCTTATCTGCTGTAAAATGTCTTCAGCCAACAACGTTGCTAAGCAAAAAGAGAGCAAGAGTCGCCACAACAGCGAGGACTCTTCCAATGCTCCTCTCTTACGCTCTTCAAAACAAGCAAATAAAGGGGCAGCTCCACATAGTGGCGCGGTATTCCCTAGTGCTTTTTGTGCCGATGAAATTATGACAAAACTGGTGGAGCTTGAGGACCGTATTCTGTCTAAAATGGACAAAATGTGCAGCACAGTCAGCAGCCGCATATCTACCTTGGAAGGTATTGTAAACACTTTGCAGAGGAATCTTGAATCGACTCGCAATGAGAACATAGAAATTAAAAAGAGTTTGCAGTGTTTACAGCGCTCTTCGGATATTCTGATAAGAGGCATCACCGAAAAAGGTG
This sequence comes from Dioctria linearis, assembly GCA_963930735.1. Classification (NCBI taxonomy): domain Eukaryota; kingdom Metazoa; phylum Arthropoda; class Insecta; order Diptera; family Asilidae; genus Dioctria; species Dioctria linearis. The sequence continues at coordinate 273,485,958 of OZ005741.1, forward strand.
ACGAAAATGTGAACAAGTTGGTCCAAAACATTTGTTCAGTGATCGATCATCAGCTTTCACCGTATACGTCAGCTTTTCGCTTGAGGCCCAAATCAGTTCAGGAGGGACGTCATCGTAAGCTTGATGGTCCCATAATTGTGAAATTCTCTTGCACTGCTGAAAGAAAAGCGTTTTTCTCATCAGTTTGGATTCGTCGTCGTATTATATTGAGTGATTTGGAGGGGTTCACTGCAAGCAGCAAAATACTCTTCAGCGAAAGCGTCTCCTCTGCTACTAATGCTCTCCTGCGAGACGCTATAAAACTCCGATCTGAGCAGAAGATTTTCTCCACGTTTACTAAAGATGGCATTCTACATATCAGATTGAAGAAGGAGGATCGTACTTTGATGGTCAAAAATCGGGACCAGCTGTTCTCCATGTGCACATCTACCAGCCGTTCGGGCGCATAGTACAGGCATATTTTTTTAAATTAATGGATTTATTTACTACTTGGTTATTTAATGCTTGCTGCATTCTTCTTTTGTTTATTTGCCTAGATAATTTTTTATTATTCTTAGTTTTACTTTTTGCTTCTTATATACAGGGTGGGCCAAAAGTCACCATGGGTTTTAAAAATTTAATAATTTTTTCGTTTATATATTTTTTTTTATTTTTTTTTTTTTTTAGATTATATAAATAACATCTGGAGAATAAATAATGGAGAGATTCACAACTGAACAAAGAACCAGAATGATACAGGGTGGGCCAAAAGTCACCATGGGGTTTAAAAATGCTCTTTGCGTTAAAATAATTGATCGCTGATTTAAGTAATAAAATTCTATTATTCTATAAATACAAAAAAATATATAAACGAAAAAGTTATTAAATTTTTAAACCCCATGGTGACTTTTGGCCCCCATGGTGACTTTTGGCCCACCCTGTAGTAGTTTTCTCTTTTTTATTTTGTTCATTTAACCTTTCTTATTTTTTTCTTTTCAATTTATTTTGTGCCGGTTGCGGGGTTAGGAAAGCATACTGCGTATAGGAATGTACATAATTTGCCTTTTAATGCTAGCGCTGTGAGTGTGAAGAAATATGTTTTATTTAAAATGAGCCTTGTAACTGACTGCGCTCTGCGATGTAGCCCTTATGAGTTCCACTGAGATTCAAAACAGGGTGAGGGTGCTTCTTAATATTTTTTGCCGTAGGTCGAATGGTCTAAATATCTGCTGCTTGAATGTTCGCAGTCTGAGATCTAAAATGGATGAAATGTTAGACATTTTTGCAGGTTCTGATATCCATGCTATTCTGATCAGTGAATCTTGGCTGAACTCTAACATCCCATCACCTCTTGTAGCTATTCCCGGTTATAAACTTTTTCGTAATGACAGATTACATCGAATGGGTGGAGGGGTTGCTGTTTTTGTTAAAGATTGTCTGAAGGCCAAACTTATTAATTATTCGAGTTTACAAAATATTGAATTTGTTTGTGTTGAAGTTGACAATGGTTTGGACAAGTGTATGTTATCTTCAGTTTACTGTCCACCTGAAGTTTTTAATGTGATTTCAATGTAAACTTGCTTTGCAATATCACCAGGTCTGATGAGTTTATATTTCTTCTGCAGTCGTTGCACCTCAATGTCATAAATGAACTCCCAACATACTTCAATACACGCAATCCATCTCTGCTGGACATATTTGCTACTTCCGACACGGATGCGGTGCTGTTTCAGAATCAATTAAGCCCTCCATCTACTTTCGACCATGACTTCCTGTTTTTAAATTATAACTTTTCTATCAATCCAATTCAGTTAAGGAATTCCTTTACAGTCAGAGATTTTAATAGTATTAATATGCCTGCTCTGGTTGCAGAATGTGCCACTATCCCTTGGATGTCCGTTAATTTATTTCCCTCCGTTGATGCTCAAATTACTTTCTTAAACTCAAATCTGTACTACCTTTTTAATAAATATGTTCCCTTTAGATCATGTACACTGAATCAGAAAGGCTGTCCATGGTTCTCCGCGGAAATTAAGGGATTGATTGTTGAACGCGATTTTTTACACCGAAGATTTTTGCGTATAAGGACTGAAGTTAATCGTGATGCTTACAAACACATTAGAAATTTTACTAATACTAAAATTCGAGTGGCTAAGCGTCGGTACTTTGAATCAAAATTCGATTCCAATCTACCGCAAAGAAAAATATGGAAAAATCTCACAAATGCTGGCGTGTTTGGCAAAGATGTCTCAGAATGTGATGCTGATCCTGATTGCCTTAATAAGTACTTTACCTCTCATAACATCCCTTCCTCATCTAATTCAGATGTTACTCCTACCACTTCTTCTGAGGTCCCTAATTATCTGGCATATGAAGGCGATATCAGCTTTAACTGTGTTGATGTTGTCCAAGTAGTCAACGCCATTAATGCTGTCAAGTCTGAGGCAGTGGGATCCGATCAAATATCGCCTCGTTTTATAAAAATTATTTTGCCCTGGCTCGTCTATCCTATCCTCCACATTTTCAATACGAGCTTGACATCCTTGCAATTTCCTAGACTTTGGAAAAGTGCGATTGTGCTAACCCTTGGTAAAGTTGCATGTCCTAATGGCCCAAGCGATTTTCGTCCAATTAGTATGTTGTGTTTTTTGTCTAAGGCGCTGGAGAAGCTTATGCATGAACAGATCTTACTTTACTTGGAATCAAATCAATTGCTCACTCCGTGGCAGTCAGGATTTCGAGCTGGGCACAGCTCTGATGCTGCCTTATTAAAGGTAACGTCCGACATTCGTAAAGCTCTTGATAAGAATCACCTGACTGTCCTGGCACGCCTGGATTTTTCAAAAGCCTTCGACAGCGTCAACCATTCCAAGCTCCTTACCGTCTTATCTTATCACTTATCGGTAGCTTTCTTATTGGACGATCTCAGCAAGTCAAAGTCCATGATTTACTTTCGAAGAGGTTGCATCTCACGTGTGGGGTACCTCAGGGTTCAACCTTAGGCCCTTTATTATTCAGTATGTACATAAATGATCTGCCCAACGTAATAAGAGACTCCAAAATACACTTGTATGCGGATGACGTCCAGATATACATCGATAGGCCGGTTGGCCTGATAGAAGATTGTGTCGAGAGAATTAACACAGATCTGAACAGAATTTCTGAGTGGTCCAAGAGGCACGACTTACTTTTAAATCCTAATAAATCAAATTACATGATTTTGAATCGTGAGAGGCTTGATGTATCACAATTTCCAACTGTAACTCTGAATGGCACAGCTTTACCTTACGTTACCTCTGTTCGAAATCTGGGAATTATCCTCAATTCTTCTATGAATTGCTGCGACCACATTAAAAATACATTGGGTAAAATTTATGGCATACTTCGAAGGTTGTGGTTGTCTGAAAGGATTTTGTCTCCTACTCTTCGCTCTAGGCTGGTGAAGACACTTCTATTGCCCTATTTCACAAGTGGATGCATTGTCTTCCCTCAGTTGGATTCGATATGTACGAGAAAGATCGATGTTGCTTTCAATGACTGCATTCGTTTCATTCATGGATTGAGAAGATATGATCACATTTCCCTGTTTCGTAACTCTCTATTGGGTGGGTATGTCATTAGATGTTTATCTGACATTGATAAATTGGATTTTTCTTCGAAAGGTCATCTACATCAGGCGTCCTGGATATCTATTTTCCGACCTCAGATTTTTAAACTCTGATAGGCTGATGCTGCATGTTTCCCGCTATCAACATAGAATTTTAGAACGCTCTCACCTTGTTCATGTTGCTCGTCTTTGGAACAGTCTACCGGCGGCATTCAGCTTACTAGTTCGGCCAGTTCATTTAAGGTACCGCTAACTCGTCATCTGGCTTCAGATGAGTGTCATGCGGGCTGACATTGCCCTCACTCCGAAATAACTATGCGCTTTTATTCTTGTTTTTATTATTATTTCCACGTCATTTTTATTTCTATTTTCAGTTTTCTTTTCCATTACCTATGGGTTCCTGTTTTCTATGCTTTCTCATTCCCTGCACTGCTGTTAGTTGTTTCTATTTCTTATTTTCAAGTTTCAAATTTTTTCTTGTTTTATCATCAGTTTTTTGTTCTTATGCTTATGATTTTTTAGTTTGTCATTTATAGCTTTAATCTCTTCTTTAATCTTTTCTATTTTCATTTATTGTTAGTTTAATATTAATTTAGCATTTTCCTTAAACATACCAACTAAGTTTGTATCATCAAAGATTCAACATCTGAGATATTTTATCCCAATAAACAATTTGAATTTGAATTTGAATTATTCCAGTAGGAGCTGGAAGGGTAAGATTATTTTAAATTTTTCTCTGGAGATTGTGTGGTATACGTCATTAAAAATAATAGAATTAAAAACGTTGTCTTCCACACTTATTTGATAAAATATAATTTACTGCGGAATGTAGACCGGTTTTAGCTCTTCGGCTATCTTCAGTACACAGCTAAGATAAGTTTCAAATACGTTAGAATTACATAAGGAGCTCCTAATTGTCTCCATCGATCACCCGTATGACTCTCCCCTTCATACTTCTTGACGAACTAAGCTTCTGAGGGAAACGACAGAGTTATCAATGACTAAACGACTAGTCTTAATGGACTCGATGATTTACTAATTCTATCAGCCCAGATTCGAACTAGAGTGGTGTCCAATAAGGCCGAATCTACATCGAGATCTACACGCTATAAACTGCAAGCTTAGAGCTACATATTTCAATTTGAAGTTGAATCGTTCAAATTGCTTTACGTTAGTCTCGTAAAGAGTATTTTAGAGTATGCGTCCCTTATATGGAACCCTTTTTATGCTACATATGCCCCAAAAAATTGAGGGCGTTCAGAGACATTTTACTCGGTTTATATTATTCAAATTTGATCAGTCCAATTATGAATATTATAGCAAATAGATTAAGTAGACTGTCTATGACAACTTTACTTAATCGGCGTTCATATCTTGACGTGTTATTCCTATTTAAGTTGCTTAATAATAAAATCGATATGCTCCTAACATTCTCTCAAAAATGTGCATAAATATAAGATTGAAGTCGCCTATCATTAGAATTCAAAGATCTCATCGTGAAAATCTTGGGAATGATGATATTATAAAAGCGCTCGAAAATCAAAATAGTATAAAGAGTGGGGCTAAAGTAGTTAAAGTCTATCAAGCAAGGAAGAAAGGTCATTTAATAAATAAGTTTAATGCGATTATAGAACTGGACGATGAATTATTTGATAAAATTGTCGCAGAGGGCCAACTAAGCATAGGATGGGACCGATGTTACGTGTATAAATATATGAATGTGAAGAGATGTTACAAATGTTGGGGTTTTAATCATGAAGAGGGAAAATGTCAGAACAAAAAGGCTTGTCCAAAGTGTGCAGAAGAGCACGATGAAATAAATAGCGAAAGCCATAGTGAAAAGTGTATTAATTGTGTCAGTGCAAATTTAAAATTGAGCCTAAACCTTTCAACTGATCATGATGCAAGGAGCAGAAACTGTCGGGTATATGAAAGGAAATTCAAAATGTAAGCAGATAAGGTATTATTCTAGCAATTAAATGAATGCAAATGTGTATGCCTGAATGTACAAGGATTGACAGGTAATTTGGATGAATTAGTTGAACATATTTTAAAGCCACTAAAATATCACATTGTTGTGGCTACTGAGACACATTTAACTGAAGAAATAAGTGATTCAGAAATTAATGTATATGGCTATCACACATTAAGGTGTGATAGTGAGTCCAGACATACTGGAGGTTTAATAGTGTACTTTAGAGATGATTGGAGGTGTGAAAAGATATATAGTGTAATAGTGGATAGCAAGATTTGGTGGATGTCTGTTTTGATTAAATATGATGTATTTTCATTTGCTTTAGGTATAGTATATCGCTCACCAAGTTCTTCAAAAAGAATCTTTTGTGACCTTATAGAAGGATACATTGATGACTTAAAAAATGTAAACAATAATGGACTTATAGCTGGTGATTTTAACATAGATTGGTCAAATAACTCAGATTTATATAAAAAAGACTTAGAAAAATTAATTATTGATAACAACTTGAAGCAAACCGTTAACGAATACACAAGAATTTGCAATACATCCAGAACTTTAATAGATTATATTGTTACAAATTTTAATTTGATACAAACTATAATTGAACCAAAATTGAAAATATCGGACCATGAAACAATAGAAGCTACGATCTCTTTAGGTAACGCAAAAGAGAAGGTCACTGCCTGTAAACAGAATAAGATATTTAAAATATGAAAAAACAAAATTCTTGCGCGAGCTTGAAAGAAGTGATTGTGCAATTGCGCTGGGCATGAATATAGACATTAATATTGATAATTTGATGATAGTTTAAGACTGAAAAAAAAAATTAAAAAATGAGGAAATATGAAAAAACTGTTCTAATGATGAGGTTGATTGGATTGAATATAGAGTATGTAAAAACCATTACACTAATATGTTAAGGCAAAAGAAGAGTGAAAAATATCGAACGCAAATGATCAAAAAGAAATGTGGCAGGTAATTAAAAGTTATGTTTTGAAGAAAGATAATGTGACAACATATATAGAGATACAATTTGGGAATTATGTGAGTGTAGACGATAGTGAAATGGCAAACAAGCTAAATCATTATTTTATACAGAGTGTTAGAGACATAAATAATGAAATCGATTTCGTGCAATATGCTGATAACTTAATCGTTCAGGCGGAATCAAGATTTATATTTAGAGATGCAACTATTAATGATTTAGAAAGAGCGTGCAAGCAATTGAAAAATAAAACGGATTTTAATATGATAAGTCCAAAAATGATATTGGATAGTGCAGATGTGATGGGCCCCAAATTAATAAATATAATAAATGGATCATTCAATGCAGGAATATTCCCTGATATATGGAAAGAATCTTTAATTGTTCCAGTGCAAAAAATAAAAAAATCGGCAAATTTTGAAGAATTAAGGCCCATAAACATGCTTGAAACATTAGAAAAAATAATGGAAAAGATAGTAAAAAGTCAGCTTGAAGAATATATAGAACTAAATAATATTCTAACAGAGCAACAGTTAGGATTTCGTAAAAATCAGTCATGCGAAACGGCTATAAACTGGGCATTGATTGACTGGAAAGAAGATATAAGCAAAGGCAGACACGTGATCTTAATATTTCTGGATATGAAAAGATCTTTCGAAACCATAGACAGAGATATCTTAATAAGAAAACTCAGGCGATATGGGATACATGGAAAAGAGCTAAAATGATTTAAATCTTATTTGACCAATAGATTTCAAAGATGTAAAGTAAATGGAACAAAATCGGAAAAAACTATTAAATAAATTAGGAGTTCCTCAAGGATCAATATTGGGAGCGTTGTTATTCATTCTATGTATTAATGATATTAGTGCGGTATTAGAAAAATGTAAAGTGAAATTATTCGCGGACGATGCCTTAATTTACCTTAATGCAAAAGATGACGTAAGATCTACAGTAAATACGGTGGTTGATGAATTAAACAAGCTGTGTAAATGGTTAAAAATGAACAAACTTAAATTGAATACAACGAAAACCAAATATACGTTATTGAACGGAGTGTATGATGGTGAATTAAGACTAGAAGGGAAAAAAAAGCGATCAAGTCTATGAGATGAAATACCTAGGTGTAGTAATTGATAGTGAACTAAAATTTAGTCAGCATATAGACAGAATATGTAAAAAAGTGTCAAAGAAAATAGGTTTCTTCAGTAGAATTAGAAAGAATATTGACTTTATGACAGCAATTAACATATACAATGTAATGATAAAACCGCATTTCGAATACTGCTCAACTATATTATTTATAGGGAATCAAACAATAATTCAAAGACTACAAAGGCTACAGAACAAGGCGATGAGAATGATCTTATGTGTCAACAGATACACACATGTTCGATGGATGTTGGAAACTCTTAAATGGATGAGCATTACCAAACGAATTATATTTAACACTCTTTTATTTGTTTTTAAAATGAAATATGAAATATTACCAAATTATTTAACAAAAAGTTTAGTGTACATTAATAAAGTTCAACCATATAATTTAAGAAATACTATGGATTTTAGATTAAGTTCGCATAGAAATATTAGAGACCAGAAATCACTTATGTACAAAGGATTACAAATATTCAACAGTCTTCCAATAGATGTTAAATTAGAAAAAAATATTAATGAATTTAAAAGAAAAGTTAATAGCTTTGTAAAATTTAATTATTAAGTATGGGACCAAAATATGTTAAATTGATTGAAACATTTACTGTTTGCGTTACTGTAATAGTTATATACTAAATAAATATCATCTATCTATCTATCTATCATGATTATTTCAGTGATCTTGACCTTTTCCATTCTTGTCCTGCAACTTATAAACGCAATGCCATGGATAAAATGTTTTCTTAGAAGATGTTTTTCTTTTTCATATTTATACTTTTATTTTTGCCTCATGCTATTATTTTTTGTCACTGTTCTCAATATATCTTCCTTCCCAAATGTAACCCTTTCTGCATTTTTTGCACTTTTTCTTAAGCATATCTAGCGAAAATGGCTGAAAAAGTTCAATAAGTGCCAGAAAGTAGGCAATCATATTTTGGAAATGACCTTTTTCAGCCATTTTCGCTGGATATGCTTAAGAAAAAATGCACAAAACGCAGAAAGGGTTACATTTTGGGTACAGAGTGTGATAGGTCATTCTAAAGCCAAGCTCTTGGGCTTTTTAAATTCAGTATGAAAAATTGATATTGATAACGTCTTTTTTGATAAAATAGTAGTTAAATAAAAAAAAACGAGTAAAAATTCCGATATTTTAAATTTATTGAGCCATAACTTTCGAAACGGAACGGATGAGGGAAAGGTCCAACGATTATCTATCTACCAAAGTTTAAATCATCACCATAGAGTGTAACGTTCAGAAGTTACAGGGTGATCTATAAAAACATACCCAAATATTTCAAAGTCCCGTTATCTCGGAAGCCGTTGCGATCCCCCCCCCCCCCACACCCATACAATTTTTTGTTTGGCTAAGCATGACCTATCCGTAGCCTTCGGATGCCAGACCACATACGGGACACCCTGTATACAATGTGTATTTTCGAAATTTGATCAAACGAAATGTGCGGATACTAGACACCAGACTAGACAAACAAAAAATTGTATGGCAGGCGGGGTTTCATATCAATCGTTTGGGAGTTACAGGGTGATTAAGAAAAAAAGCTAGATTATCACATAACACCCTGTATCTTAAAAACTACAGGACATACGGTCACAGTTAAAAGCTTATTATATGCAGAACTTGATGGCCTTTGTAACGACTGACAACAATCATGATTACCCATAAATTATTAATTATGATTACATCGAGTAATCTTAGGAAAATCTAACCGTAATCATAATTACATGATTACAGTTTTTTGATTACAAATGAAACTTTTCAAGAGAATTTTAAAATTTAGTTCTAAGGAAACCAAGAATCTGTTACCGTAAGATTTTTCATTATACAAAACTCCAAGACAGTGTTGGATAATGTATTAATTGGAGTCAGTGTAAGGAATGTAAGTACTTCTATTGATAGAGACTCGCACATATCTGATCATCAACTTAAATTCGAGGATCTTACTGATTATGTTTAGAAAAATATAGACTTCTGGGATGTATAAAAAAGTCGTAGAGCACAGAAAATGCAACAATGATTTTGCCACACTTGTATATATGCTAGTTCGAATGAATCCAAGGGGAGACTTCAACTGTTGCAGAATAAGGCAATGCGAGTTATTCTGAAATACAGGATAAATACACCAATGAGAAGAATGCCTATGGATGGGCCTCTGAGCCGGACACACTCTGTATTTTGATTTTAGAATACCCCACTCTACGACACTGGTACGACTTTTGTCGATATAGGTATTGTTGAAATGGTAGAAATACAACAATGTTTGTTTCCTTTTAACTACAATTTTAAAACTCTTGGAAATTTGTAATCTAAAAATGTAATCATGATTGCGGTTATATTTGATCAATCGTAATCGCCAAAAAAGATTACTTTTCCGATTAATTAGATAATTATCAATCAGATAACATTTTACCCAACACTGAATCTTGGTGAGATTTCCAAAACAGAAAATGTGGATTAAGGATAGATAGAATTCTTGAGCACAACCGCCGGCTATGCATGCTCTATGCATTTTCACAAAAGGTTTGAGTGTTCCAATGGTATTTTTTTTTTGTCTGAAATTTAGATGAAGTTTTCGCTCGGAATGCATACGAGGGTGGATGTCTCCTAGCTCTAAGTGTAAGTATAAGGCAGAATTACAGGGGCGTAGAAACAGCATGGGAATTTCCCTGGGTGGGCCATGCCCGCTTTGTTAAAGGGATTAAAATTTTATTGTTTAAATACAAATTAGTTTAAGACCATTTTAGGGGGAAAAAGTCGACCTTTCTAGTCTAACCGGATTAGGTGATTCATCGATAATCCTCTAGACAGAGCTTTCGATGGCGCGTAATCAATGCACTTTTTGACTTCTGATTGGCAATGTCCTTTTATGGTCTTTTGTTTTTAATAGCCAATAGGACAACCAAAATTGATGATCCTATTGTCACTATTGTAAGTATCCCCTGTTTAATGAATCATCCAACTAACTTAAAAGCATGCGTCGTGCGAGGTTACTTCAGTTTATTATTTTTAAGTGCACTGTTAGTTACAACCAAGTTACAACAGCTGCATTTCGCGAAACACGAAAAAAGCTCTTTTCATTCAAAATGTCACCATTTGATCGTTCAACGAGAAAGTGCTACGCCAATAAATGTTAAGTTGCAGAATTCGGTTCTTAACCACCAAGGGGTAGCTCGTGATTGTTTGCTTAGAATTATCAGCTGATTAAGATATCTATAACTGTCCGGAAATGCGATTCGCGGAGCAGATAACAACGGAGGAAATCTCATAGAGTTGCTAAAAGAGCGCGTGATAGATTTTCCTGAACTTAAGAACTGGTTAGCAAAACGTGACAGTTATACAAGCCCGCAAATCCAGAACGAACTAATTGAGATAATGGCTCACAAAGTGCAAAAGGTTCTTGTGCAAAAAGTCAAATCATCACCATGGTATTCGGTGATAGTGGATGGAACAACAGATGTCTCCAGCGACGAACAAATATCCATGTGTGCGAGATTCACTGCACCGGACTCTTTGCATCCAGAAGAATTGTTTTTGGGTATGTATATTCCTTTTTGCTAATATTTACTGTTATGCAATTTAGTTTTTGAAATAACATATTTTTTTCATTTTCCAGGTACGTATACCACATATACGACGGTTGTGCCAAAACGATCACGGCTGCTATGAAAGACGTTCTCATGCGCCTGGGACTAACTCTAGATGACTTGAGAGGCCACTGTTTCGATGGAGCACCTACCATGGCTGGACGTCACAATGGCGTGCAGAAGTTGTTGAAGGACGAGCAACCAAAATCAATCTACGTCCATTGCGTCAACCATTGTCCTCCAAGAAACAGCTAAACTACAAAGCGGAGTATGCGATGTTATGTGCTCAGTTAAAGATGTTTCGAATACCATTTTAGAATTGGCAAAAAGAAAGAAAATGTACGATAAAGTCGATCTACAAGCATGTGAAGACGATTTAACGACATCAGATGATGATTTGCCGGTTGATAAACCGACTCGATTGCTCGCTTTATGTGTGCAATCTTTGAAAAGATTCAAAGACAATTATTTACGAAAGCAGGAAACATTAGTTCAGCTTGAAAACTGCGAAACTGTAAAGCCGGAAAAAAAAGTTCAAATCCGCGGCTGGTTGCTGTAACTTGAGCAGTCTGAAACCCTTTTTTTTCCTCAACGTCAGCATTCAAATTTTTGCTCCTTGCGAACAACTTGCGCGAGCGCTACAAGCTCCTGGTCTAACAGCTACAGGTGCGAAACAAGCTGCTGAATTATTTTCTTCGAGATTGCAATTGTTGCGCACAGACACCGAGTTCGACCATTTATTTGAAAAAAACCCTTGAAGAATCGAACGAGTTTGACTTGAACCCTTTGAAAGAACCCCGCGTGAGACAACCGAACAAACGTTACGAGTATACTTCAAAATCTGCTCCACCGGTGCGACTTTCAGCCAAAGATTCGTTAAGAAAAACCTATTTCGAAATTTTAGATTTGCAAATATCAGAATTGAGTGAAAGGTTCGACCAAAGTGGTTTATCTATTCTAGTGTCAGTCGAAACTGTACTGTTAAACGCGACTAAAGGTTTAGTTGGCGACGAAGCAAAGCTCGCGGAAGAACTTGGTGTCTTTGCTGAAGTATTTTAATAATAACAGATTGCATGCTCAACGTTTTCTGCTCCAAAGTGTGCCTGACATTGCGAGCTCCAACTGTTCCGAATTGAGCGACAAACTCGCGAAGCTACCGACGAGAACTAGGAATATGTTGAATGAAGTAACTTTACTGATAATTTTGATCTTAACCGTACCTGCGTCCGCCGCGACTTCTGAACGATCTTTGAGCGCTTTAAGATGGTTGAAAACTTATTTAAGGAATTCGATGTCCCAAAAGCGCCTCACACACCTTTTGCTATTACATGTACATAAAGAACTCACAGCTGCTTTAGATTTGAATGTTATAATGAAAGAATTTGTGGCACGGTCAGAAAAACGCAAATCTGTGTTTGGCAAAGTTCTGTAGTAATCTAGGTTTAAGGTTGAGAAAAGTAGAATTATAATTAAGACTTTTGTATTGTAATTTTAGCAAGAAAATGTAAAGCGAAAAAGTTTGAAAGAACTGAAAATGTAAATGGATAAATTGTGTAAATAAAATTGAATTATAAAAACTCAAAATTTTGAAAAACTTATTTAGAACCAACAAAAACTGTTGAGTATAATATTAATAAACAATCACAAACATGTTTCATACAAAATTATTATCATCGAAAAGTTTGGGGGGGGGGGGGGTAAAGATTTGTTTTCTCGCGACGTTTTCTGAAACTCTAAATCAGCTTGGGATTGGGAGAACTCTAATAAACTACACACGAACTGAGTTCCAAAGATCTTTATTTCATGAAATCCGAAAAACAAGTGAAGTACAAATCTGATTTCTGTCTGATATTTAGACATGAAGACAATAAACCAGTTAGACTGATTGGAATGTGCAGATGTTCAACTGATAAGAAAATTGCATCATGATATTAACAAAGCCAACCTAACCGTAAACATTAACAAATTTTAGCAAGCAATGAGAAATTGTCTACAAATAGTTGGGTTTTTTTTTTTTTTTTTTTATTTACGTATCGATCATCACTGCCCGCCTCGCCTTTGTGACGACAGGTTCTTCAGGTGTGCAAACTTGGCTTGTGGTGGTCATCTTCCGAAGTAGAGTGTATTTGTGCCGGTAGTGCCGGTTTCGAGAACGCCTCATCATTGTCTGAGATTGGTAGAACACAGATTCGATTAATAGCTCGTTTGAGAACTTGTCCATTGGTTCTTATGGTGACAACTCGGACAAGCCCATCAGGGCCTGGGTGAACAGAAATTATACGTGCGAGCTTCCAAACCGTAGGTGGAAGATTGTCGTCATGAAGAAGAGCAAGAAGTCCTGGTCGAATGTTATTTTGCTGCCTCATCCACTTGTATCTTTCTTGCAACGTATGCAAATAATCTGATGACCATCGTCTCCATCGTGTCAGTCGGTTTGAATTTATGCTCTCGTAACTTTGTTCAGGAACGGTGAGAAGGGCTGTCCCAATAAGGAAATGTCCAGGGGTTAGAACTTCCAAGTCATCAGCATCAGGACTTTGAGGAAATAGCGGTCGCGAATTAATACATGCTTCGATTTGCGTAAGAAACGTATAGAGCTCCTCGAAGGTGAGAGTAGACCCTCCAATGATACGCTTGAGATGATGCTTGACGGTCTTAACACCTGCCTCCCATAAACCGCCGAAATGCGGAGCTTTTGGTGGAATTAAGTGCCACTCTGTTCCTTGAGAGGCTAGTAGGTGACTTAAACGTACGGGTAGCTCAGGTTGATAGAGAAAGAATGATTGCTTAAGTTCCTTTGATGCTCCTACAAAAGTCGTCGCGTTGTCACTATAAATTTTATTGCAGTATCCTCGACGAGCAGTAAACCTTTTGTAGGAAGCAATAAAGGCATCGCTCGTTAAATCCGAAACTAACTCTATATGTATAGCTTTAGGCGCCATACAAACAAATAGCGCAATGTACGCCTTGTGAGCTGGTCTTCCTCTTCCTGGACCGTAACGAACAAGAATCGGTCCGGCATAATCGAGACCTGTGTGGAGGAATGGTCTGCTGGGTCGAACACGTTCAGGAGGAAGAATTCCCATGAGTTGCTCACATGCCGATGCTCGTTGTCTGAAGCACACTATGCAACGTCGAATAAGACGACGTACTAACTCTCGTACTCCGATAATCCAATAGTTCTGGCGAATATAACTGAGTGTTAATTGGACTCCTCCATGGAGAGTGGTCATATGAGCATCGTTCACAATTAGAGCTGCTAGTGGGCTATTTTTCGCCAGTACAAAAGGATGTTTTGAACTATAGGATATAACCGCATTTTGTAATCGGCCTCCTACATGGAGCGTAGAAGTCTCCTTCTTCCAGAAGACAGACAGGCGAAGTAAAGCACTACGATTGCACATAGGTTGCTCTGCTGCAAGTTGCTTGTATTCATCAGGGAAAGAAAGCTGTTGGTCATACTGAATCCAAAAATGACGTGCTTGAGTGAGTTCCGCTGCTGTGAGGTTTCCACTTGTACGATTCTCTGAGCTGGACTGAGTGTTATTGCGGAATCTGCGCAGCCATGCTGTTATACGAAGTAGCCGTGTTAACGATGAATATCGATGTATAAGGTTCCAATATTCGCCTCTATGCAATGCCGCAACTGCACTGATAGCAGAAGCCTTTTCTTCTAAATCCACTTCAGAAGGAATTATGTTATTTCGTGGGGATAGATGTGGCCACAATACGGAAGAAGATTGTAACCATTGAGGCCTTGTCCACCAAAGTGAGTGTGCAGCTAGCTGGGGGGCTGAGACGCCTCTCGATGCACAATCCGCGGGATTACTAGTAGATGGTACGTACCTCCAAGTGGCTGATGGAACAAGCTCATGAATTTGACTCACTCTATTGGCGACAAATGTCTTCCACTTAGATGGGTGAGCCTTTAACCATGTCAGCACGGTGAGAGAATCTGTCCAGCACAATATTGGGATGTTGGTTATTGCCAGCGATAACTTTAAACTGTGCACGATTTTTGCGAACAGATGAGCTCCCATTAGTTCCAGTCGAGGAATGGAAACTGTTTTCACCGGAGCAAACTTAGTTTTAGCGCAGAGTAGAGAGATTTGAATATTATCGTGGTCATATACGACTCGAAAATAGACTACGGATGCATAAGCCTTTTCAGACGCATCACAGAATTCGTGAATTTCGTAAAACTGGGCAGCTGAATGCATACCTATCCACCGTGGAATCGAAATCTGCTCGAGATGGATAATTTCCTGTCGAAATGTCGACCACTCCTTGGTGATGGTGTCGGGTAATGCGTCATCCCATTCAATTTTTTGTAGCCACAGCTTTTGGATCAGAGACTTAGCAAGTAGAATTGTCGGTGATATAAAACCGAGTGGATCGTACAATCGAGCGATATCCGAAAGTAGTTTTCTTTTGGTAAGTATAGATGGAAGTTGGGGAAGCGTCACCTTAAATTTGAAGCAATCTATAGATGGATTCCATAGCAATTCCAGTGTTTTTACAACAGAATCATCTGATAAATGATGGTCAGAAGTAACAGGTTTTACATTGAGAATGCGTAGAGCCTCTTCAGAGTTCGAGGACCATTTATGTAAATGGAATCATCCAGCATCAAGTATTTTAACCAGCTCTTGTTGAGCTTGTATAGCCAGCTGAATATTATCAGCTCCGAACAGGACATCATCGACATAAAAGTTGTTCGAAAGAATTTGCGATCCTAGCGGATAATTGGTATTTTCGTCCTGGGCCAACTGGAGAAGTGTCCGCAGTGCCAAGTATGGAGCAGAAGCAGTTCCATAAGTGACAGTAAGAAGATGAAAACTTTGAATAGGCTCAGTAGGTGTTCTTCTCCATACAATTGTTTGAAGGTCACAGTCCTGGTCATCTACCTTTATTTGGCGGTACATCATTCTGATGTCAGCACTGAAGGCTATTAAGTACTGTCTCCATCGCAGGACTATCGAAGGTAAGTCTGCTTGTAGTTTTGGTCCGACTGCTAGACAATCGTTTAAAGATAATCCGGTGTTGGTTTTCTTTGAGCCATTAAAAACTACTCTAAGCTTGGTAGTTACATTATTTTCCTTTAAAATGCCATGGTGAGGTAGATAAAATTGACGGATTGAAGCATCGATGCCAGGATCATTAGGAATTGGCTTCATCTGATGAAGATGGTGATATTCATCCATGAAATTTATATAATGCTCTTGAAGGTCAGGATTTGAACAAAATCGTCTTTCTATGGATAGCAGACTTCGTATTGCATTAGTCTTCGAATCACCAAGAGCATTCACGTCTCCACTTGTAGGGCATAAAGGTAGTCTAACCACGTATCTACCATCCTGATCTCTTCGCGTGGTTTTTTGATAAAAGTCCTCACAAGCTTGATCTTTTTCAGACAACACAGCATCAGTGGTTGAAACATTCTCGATTTCCCAGAATTTTTGTAAAAGAATGTCTAGTTGTTCTGATGCGGTTTGAGTTTGCATGTGATACACTTGTATAGGTGAGACCTCAGTATTCATATCAGTATCAATTGGTCCTCATTGAATCCAACCTAAATTGGTACTTTGTGCCATTGGGGTACCATTACGTATTCCATCACGAAGTATACGCCAATAAATATCAGCTCCAATAATTAGGTCAATGGGAGCATTATTCATAAATGTGGGATCAGCAAGTTGAAGACCATGCAGATGGAAGAAATTACCTGCGTTTATTGCAGTCGGGACTGATAGCTTCGTTAGCTTTGGTAGGACCAACGCGGTAGTAGCCAATGAAAAGCTTGGTTCGGTTACTGATTGAATAAGGAGGTTCACGGCCATTTTAACCACTTCACTGGACGAGCCGACTCCTTCTATAGAAACATTCACCCTTTTGTAAGGCAATCGGAGGTACGAAGCAATCGATGATGAAATAAACGTTGCCTGTGAACCTTGATCGAGTAACGCTCGGATCTTTAGTTTTTCACCTGTTGGTGAAACGACGAGAACTTGGGCTGTAGCTAATAGTATTGTACCTGATCGTCTGGTTAGGTTTGATTTAGCAGTGAATAATGCGACAGAGTTTGATGTAGTTGCGGCATTCGAAGAAGAAGGCGAAGCAAAGTTGCAATGTGATGAACTAGTATCCGGTACCAGTTTCGTTGACGATGGCGCTATACCTGAAGAGCTTCCCACCTGATTCACAGTAGAAGTCTTGTCGTGTAGTAGATGTAGTATCGAGTGATGTGGCTCATTGCAATACTTGCAACGATTTGCTGATGGACAATTTGTAGAAACATGATTCGGTCGCAAGCAGTTAAAACATAAACGTTTCTTAACTACAAAGTCACACGACGTTGCTCTGTTGTATTCTGTCTGAACGACGGACAAAATAAAAGAAAATGTTTGTCGAGGCACTGAGGGCATTGCTTGGATTTATCATGTGGTGAATGAGTTGTGGCGTTTACCTTTAAGGGCCAATGCTTGTTAGAAGGTTTGTGTGGCAGTAATTTATTAATTTCCTTCGTTCGATTTGTGCCGGCACCAACGACTTCGAGAGTGTTAAGACGATGATGTAAAAACTGGTTGAATTCTTGAAAATTTGGAAGCGTATCAGCGCTGCAAGAATTTTCCCAATCCTTCCTAGTCACAGGATCTAGTTTTTGACTAAAAAAAAAAGTGAGCCAATCGTCCCATTGTTCGACGGGACGCCCCAAAGTTTCTAATGCTTTTATAGCTTCACTGGTACCGTCAAATAATTTACGAAGTTCCTCAGCTGTTTCACTCTTCATAGGAGCCAATGACGTTAATAATTTAAGGTAGGAATTGACTAGCAAACGCTTATTCTCATATCGGCTGCTGCATAAGAGTTCCCATGCTTTAACATAATTAGCATCTGTTATTGTGGTGTTACGTAGGAGATGGTCTGCAGAACCAGCAAGACTGCCTTTGAGGTAAAATAACTTTTGAGAGCCAGTGAAGTTACTATTACAGTCGATTAGGATTTGAAATAAGTCATGGAATGCGGGCCATTCCTTCAAATCGCCGGTAAACCGAGGAAGATTAATCTTAGGAAGCGTTGAAATAGAACCAGCTGAGATAGAATTGTCGTGGCTTTTCGCAACAGATTCAACATGTGAAGGGCGCAGTTCCTTTATCATATCCAATAATTGCGCACTACTCTCACAGTAAACCATTTCAGTGTTTTCAACATGATTTGCCTTAAAGTACGCATGTTGCAAATCACCAGTAGTAACTTTTAATATCTGATCATGGGTTGAGCAAAATCGATCCCAATACTTGTGTAACAATTCTAGTCGTACATGAAGAAAGCTTTCCGTTAATTTATCTTTGCCGGATTTCCTTGTATTGTCAATAAAATTTGACATTAAAGTCATGATATTAAGCTGCTGGTCAACTAGTGCGTCCATGATTGTAAAAATTGTATGCAATAATATAATAAATTGGAATGGACTTACGTTTGATGTATACGATAAAAAGATCTCCTCACCAGTAGCAATGAACTGGATTCGTTTGTCTGATTCAGCAACCTAACCGGTATGTAAGTACCACACGAGTCTTTATTTTCTATTGTTTCAAACACTATCAGATGACTACTAGAAAATGTAAGACCTTGACTAGAGGTCAGCGTAAACAATAAAAGAAAGTAATGCAATGTATAAACGTTGTAAGTAATGAACTTAAGCACATTAGCTGCACACTTAATCACAATTTAGAGCTCCTAGTGTTATATGGATGATTAAAGGAAGTCACTCACATATCACGTGGTCGCGAAAATGAGCGCAGGACACAACTATACGAATAGTGTCGATTAATTGCGAAATCGCGTGTAGTCTAGATATTAAGAACCAGATCACGATGTCATGCTATATGCGATAATGATCGCGTTACTTAATTCGATAAGGGTACAGTTCCCGTTCACAAAGTTAGCGACACTGATCGCGTTAATTAAGAATTCTATGAGGGAATAGATCCCTATCACACGTTTGTCCCACTGATCGCGACAATAAGTTGTATGAGGGAATATATCCCTATTACACGTTTGCGACACTGATCGCGACAATAATTGATATAAGGGAATAGTTCCCGGGTTTCGGCACCAAATGTTCTCTCGCGAAGTTTTCTGAAACTCTAAATCAGCTTGGGATTGGGAGAACTCTAATAAACTACACACGAACTGAGTTCCAAAGATCTTTATTTCATGAAATCCGAAAAACAAGTGAAGTACAAATCTGATTTCTGTCTGATATTTAGACATGAATACAATAAACCAGTTAGACTGATTGGAATGTGCAGATGTTCAACTGATAAGAATATTGCATCATGAATATTAACAAAGCCAACCTAACTGTAAACATTAACAAATTTTAGCAAGCAATGAGAAATTGTCTACAAATAATTGGGTTTTTTTTTTTTTTTTTTATTTACGTATCGATCAGATTTCAAACCTGCCCACCCAGCAAAAATTTCGTTCCTACGCCCCTGCAGAATTATATATGTATATTCAGATGTAGAAATCTTCCCAGTTGACTACTGATTCTAAATGGACCACAGATAACAAATAAACTACAAAAAAGGAATATATCGACCTTGCAGTTACAACACTCTGCCTCGGAAGATAAAAGTTGAATTTTATGACATGGCCTACTCAATCCTTAAAAAAGAGCTTAGGTATACAAAAACACTTCCTCAACGGGTGAAAGAGAAAGTTCACAGGTTCGGGAGGATACAATCTTCTTGGTTCATAAATTTTAAAGGGGAGTTATTGATGATCCATAATGTCTGTCTGTCCAATCTGAAAGAAATGACTGAAATTCTTGAAAACTTCTTGTTCATTTTTCCCACCTCATGTCGTTATTGGATCGTTTTGGGCTATGTGCTTAGAGCGTTTCTATACTCCTACCAATCTTTGGGAATCTTGAGCTTGCGATGATTCGCAAAATGGAATATTATCTTGACCAATCGTATTTTATTTATAATAGCGAAGATGACGTTTTAAGATTTCGTTTCTATCCACTTCCTGAAAATTAAATCCAGTGATGCTTTCATAACAATTAAACCGTGCGCTGCTGATATACCAATCGCAATTTTTTTTTTTTTTTCATTTACCTTCGTACGTTTTGAATAGCAATTTTTTTGGCTCCAAATCTCTCCAGGTCTAGTTGAAAAATGCATGGTTTTTTTTATTTTTTAATATTTATCTGAGAATTTTCGTATCTCTTTTGTTTTATAATTTAAATTATTCAAGTAAAAATTAACCGTTAAACGACGCTATATGTAGTGTTTTGTTCTCAAGGAATAACACAAGTTTCGGCTTTGACACGTTTCTGATTATGTTCATAGATTAAAAGAGAAATATCCGCCTACTACAATAGTAAAATACCTTCCCCTAAAAAAAAAAAAAAAAAAAAAAAACAGGTGCAGTATCAAGAAGATCCCTGAATAGCACATCTCATACCCAGAGAATACAAAAAGTGGCTTCAATCGTTTAAAGAATCTTCTTAATTCTAATAAAAGGCTAAGAGCAGCTTCAATTTCCATAACAAAAATCCTTTAGAAATCTCCAACATAAGCGTAACACGCACAAAAAAAAATCTAACGCGTAAATCGCTTAATTACTTTTCACGCATTCTCCTTCTCAAAATTCTCTGAAATTCAGTTCTCAGGTTAAGAAATGCTTCGTCCATTTCTTAAAGGAGCGTATAGCCTAGTTAAAAATGCTTTTTATAACGTTGTCTTTCAAAAAGGTACACACACACACATACACAACGACAACCCTTTTAACAACAAAAACCGACGTAACCGCACGAACTGAATTCAATCGGAGGAAGTTGGCGTGCCTAGTGAAGCGTACCGGTTCACTCCGACACATATGATCTTACCGGGGATAAAGTTTCATGAAAATAATATTTTTATAGGAATTCTGGGGGAACAAATTATTTTGACGGGATAAATCTGTGCACTTGATTTGCTTCAATATCCGATTTTCTTATCCACAGCTGTTGCCTGATTATGTGCGGGCCAATGCTGGTATTATCTTACTTGGGTTTCCGTTAATAACGAATGCAGCAAGAGACTGTTACTGCTGCTGGTTACGAAAACAATGCAACAAATTTATCAACATTTTAGATAGAATGGACTACTTACTGCTGACTAATCAGTAAGCGTTTGAGCGGAAATTCATCTCTGATTAAAAATAATTCACATATTTGCGTAGAATAAAGTTTTGCTGTGGAATTAACAATGAGAAAATTGAGAAAATAAAAAGTTTATGTTAGTTAAGAGACAGGTTAGAGTTTGTAAAAGTGTTGCACTCTGAACGGGGGTCTATTATGATAACCCTCATGTGTCATGTGCCTTCAACCCGACATATCTCGTAGTAAGCGTATTTACCAAAACTGCCGACTCCAAGATATCTCGTAGTGAGTGCTACAATTTTAGATTATTACAAATGCCCATTTGAGTTAGGAATAATTAGAAAGGATTAATGAAAAATTTATATAGTGTAGAAAACATATTAATTATCAATTTTTATTAGAAACGGACTTGAGAAAACGAAATGCGGTGAAGAGACGAAGCTCCCCACCATAAACCACTCCATACAAACGTCTAAAACTGGGGGACCCTTTAGCTCCCACAAATTTGATCGGAAAAAAATTTCCTTTTACAGACTCGAAGATATTTCGATTTCTCATGGTATAGGGTGCTACGTTTTTTTTTATTTTTTTTTTCCGGGGAGGGGAGAATTTAATTAATTTCAAATCTCGATACGTCATAACTTCCTTCTTTCACCTCACAGCATAGTCATGTGTATACTTAAAATTCATGAAAAAATCAGGGCTTTTTAAAACTGCTTTCAAAATTTCAAATTGTAGTAGAACAAAAATACTAAATCGCCCCCCCCCTCACCACTGTAAGTATGTGAAATTTTTCGGAACGTCTTAAAAATCAGTTCCACCCATCCTCTATCGATTCCCATTAACACTTTTGCTCTACTACTAAATTTAGAATTTTCCTATTGTAGTACTAGATTATTTCTACATACCTTCATAACTTCCGTAAATTAAGTCCGATCGAGGAACGGTTTTCACTTTTACCACTGGACGGCTAATAGCTACAATTCGTAGAACAACTTTTCTTCCATTGGCGTCATTTTTTAGATAAACTTTTCGTCAGATAAATTTTAAGGTGCATTTTTACCTCAATTTATTGCTTTTACGATTTTCTCTATAAATCGGTCAAATATTAACGGATTTCAATGATTAAAAGGTTTATTTGGAGTAGGGCGTGATGGTCTATCGTATGGTGTACCGCCGTATCTGCTATAATCAGCCCTTCGGGAGGGGGGGGGGATATCGTTTTTCGATAATAACTCGGTATAGGGGGGTCCGATCGGGAACTGAGTATGCAGTTCTACTCATCTAATTAGTAGCTATCTTTCATACAAGAACACTTTTTTCCCGGGGGTACTTTGGTATTTGGGAGTAGGTAACCCCCGGCGAGGGGTAAGTTCCACCATGTCATGTCACATATCATATGAAAGGTATTGACGAGTACTATCGAGCTGTGTACTTTTTTTCTTATTAAGCAACCTTCGTTCAAACAAAGTTTTCAAATTACATGTCTGTACATACATATATATTAATTCATCCCCACCCCATATTTCGCCCAAATATAATCCGATTTCAATAATTCCTTTTGATTATTTTCTGATTTTGTGAATCTATTTCACACCCCCTCCCTCTTGCGTTGCAAAAATTCTTTTTCCACGGGCAAAATTTTAATCGAAAAACTTCATTTGGAAACTTTCTTCTACGAATTCCAGATAAATCCAATTTTTGAATTTTTTGTGGATGCTCGCTTACTACAAGATTACCTACACAAAATCACAGCAACATAGGGTGCTATTTACCTATTTAAAAAAAAATAAAACTGTCAGAATTTTTAAGGCGCACTTTGCGCCATCTAGCGGCAGTTTTACGAAGCTGACGGGAATGGTAGTTAGACTACGCGCTACCTACACGTCTCTTCTATCTCTGGCACTTTGTTTAAAGGCATTCGACCCTTTGGTTTATATTCTATAGCAATTTAAGTGCGACAACTCCCGCGAAAATTTCAACTTTTTCCCTATCAAAATTTCGTGATTTTTACTTTAACCCCTACTCCGGCATGTGGGTACTTTTTGAAAGGTATTGGCGAGTAATATTGCATGGTATATTTTTTTTTTAAATTAATTTTATTTTAACCCCTTTTTTCGACATTTTTTCCTTATAATTCCTTAATTATAATTTTTCCGGGGTCCATAGTTTTTAGTAATGAGTACTTGGACATACCTTTACGTTGTGCTGGCTTAGGAAGGCAGGCGTTATGTATTGATGTGTAAATGTATGCTAGGTACCTTGCAGGAAATGGAGGGAGTTCATTCAGGTCGAAAAAGCGTCATATAGTTACAATGTTTTTCTAAGAACAATGAAGGAAGGGAAAAGTGCGAAGATGAAAAATATTTTGATTTGTGCATTATTTTAGAAGAAAAAGTGGATTATGTTCAGCTAATAACGAGATACAAATAAGTGAAGGCAAAGTAAAAGGAAATATCATTGAATATGAAAAAGTTGATTGAAAAAAAAAACACTACGAGATATCTCGCAAGCGGCACTCAGCACAAGAATTTTATTCACCGACCTAGCGACGAGTTATCTTGTAGTGTTTTTTTATTTTCAAATTACAGTAAATCCCATCTCCATACTATATCTCTAATTTAATATTCTTAGATTTTGCTGAATTCCGTGTTTTCTTTAAAATAAAATCTTGGCATCCAGGGCAAGAGACTCTAAATTTTTCTGGCAGTGAATGGGTTTTAACAAGGTTCAGTGCATCCGTAAGCAGGTTGTCTACAGTTCACATAGGTTAAGTTATGGCAGATATGGCAATTCTACCCCTCAATTGTACCGGGCATTCGAACAATATGTGCACATTTATGTCAATTCCATTCTGCTCCGAAGTCAGCAGGGAAGGATTGGAACAATGTCAATATTTACAAATATCTTTCTAACGGTTGACAGAGTGATTCGGTATTTATCTTAAATCAAGAAATAAATTTTCCGAATATAAGAAGCCATTAACGTAACCCTTACGTTCTATACGATTTTTTTTTGTTTTTATCTTTCACTAGCTGTAATGTTTCATTAGGAGTCTCACTCCGATCACCGTACTGTAAAAAATTCTGAAGTAGGATCGCATTACGTACCTATTATGAAGTAGAAAGCCTGAGAGCTTCTGATATGTCGACTCTTCTCCTAGGTTCCAGGTTGCAAGAAGGCTGGCCTGCATGATAAGTGAACATTTCACCCATTTAGCCCCTGTATCCTTTCCACCATTAACAATGACTACAAGATGCAAGTTCAGACGGAGTCCTGTTTTTCCTAACTATTCGAAAGAAAACACTTGGCAGTTCGGCTTCTACAGTTGAAATAGTTGAAATAGTCAAGCTTTTCATCAAAAACATTTTTTTTTCAATCGTCGGCATCAACATTTTTTAGAACATTTTTTAATGATAAATCTCAGAAAATTCAGATTTACTCCTGATTTTTGTGGTGTTCCTTAGGGATCTATCTTAGGCTTACTTCTCTTTAATTTCTTTATTACAGATTTTGCAAATGTAAATGATATTATCATTCTCTTTATTGAGCACTCCTTTGGGCTTATTATGGATTACATAGCCAGATTAATAACAACATTTAAGACAAAGCGCTAAGAGCAAACGGAAGTCCATGGTAATCCCTCGAAATTGCTTTCAATAGCGTTGACCACATACTTCTTCTACATAAATCACATAGCAAATTCTATTTCTCCCGAACTAAAATTAGAATGATCAATGAATTTCTATCCAATCATCTCCCCAACAAGTCTTAATTAATGGAGTTAAATCAAACTTCCTTAAAATAGAATCCGGAGTTCTACCTATTATAGGGCGATTCCACTATAGACGCTTCTCGACATTAATTTTTAAAACATAGTATTTGTTACTTTTTTTTATATCAGTGCAAAGAAGAAGGTCAAAATTTAATAATAAATAAAAAATTTCGGATTTTACTTCATATTGAAATTTTTGGCGCGCTTGGAAATATTATCATTCGAAGAATTCGTTATACTGCAAAATCATACCGGGCAAAACTGGCGCGAAACTGCTGTTACGGACAGTTTTAGGTTATATTTTACCGCTAAACGGGTTAGTGATAATATTCATTTATTCTTATGTGCCAAAAGCTGCAAGTACTTGTTGTTATATAAATCACAGTTGACTTGTTGCACCCGCGATGCAAAAGATATAAAAGTTTGTGTTTTTCACAGAAATAAAGTGCTAATGTTTGGAAACTTTGTAA
The DNA here is from genome assembly GCA_963930735.1 of Dioctria linearis. NCBI lineage: Eukaryota > Metazoa > Arthropoda > Insecta > Diptera > Asilidae > Dioctria > Dioctria linearis. Next base: position 273,511,660 of record OZ005741.1, read on the forward strand.
AAATAAGTAGAAATCAAAGACAAATTTAAAGCAATTGTTTTTAAAAGTATAATTTTAGTTGAATTGAAATAATCGATCGTGAGGTTATAATCCCGGGTGCAACTCTTTGACAACTACCGTTATTGTGTTATTTATCATATATTTTATTGTTTTTTTATGCCTTGAATAATAATATACATATGCTGTGTACGATGGTGATTTGTATTTAATAAGTGTGTTTATATTATATTCCGCATTTTTCATAGAAACATCGGCAAAAATGACAGAAGAGCAACGAAAAGAAACTGCTTCGCAGAAATATAGGAGAAATTTAAGAAAAACATCCTGAACTTCATGCAAACCATCTCCGGCGAGAAAGGGCTCGTGATTCAATACGGACAGAATTAATGAAAAGGAAAATAGATGCAAATGAAGATTTAAAAATACTGGCTAGAATCAGATCAAAAGAAAGAATGCAGGCAACTAGAAAGCGTCGTAATGTAGAACAAATTAAACAAACAGGTACTAGATACATCAGTCCTTGCACATTGGGAAAGGCTGTGGCAAAAGTGAAACGTAATCTACCAGCTAGTCCCACTAAAGCACTTGAAGTTTAAAAAAAAAATAGCTGCTGAATTCCAAGTCGTTGCATCTGACAAAAATGACTCCCCTAAAGCAGTGCCTCGTAAACTGACGGATGAAGTAAAAAAACAGATTTGCGATTTCTATAATAGGGATGATATTAGCTGACAAATGCCTGGGATAAAAAATGTGAAATCAATCAAGTCCAATACGGGAACGAAGTTACGAAGCCAGAAGAGAACAATTAGTATGAGCATTCGTGAAGCTTTCGAACTTTTCAAAGAAACTTATCCCGAAACATCTGTTGGCAAGACTCTTTTTTTTATAAAGAGAGACCTGCTCACATTCTGCCTATCAACGATACTCTTCATAATGTTTGCGTGTGTGTAACTCACTCAAATTACATTAATCTTCTTCTCGCTATTTCGAAACATGCGACAAATTTTCCGAAAACATACCAAGAGTTTCTGAAGCAGATATCATGTAGTGTGGATAATGAAGATTGCATGTCCAACAGTTGCGATGTATGTAAGGAATCCAAAATTTGGGATATCACCCTAGATTCTAATCCCAGTGTTAATTGGAAGGCCTGGATCTTTCAGAATCAGAGACCAAAACAGATCGTAATTAGCAAATCTTTCAATGAAAGCCTGGATGAACTACATGACAGCACTGCTAAATTCAAGCTACATTCTTTTGTTAAAAATGTTCAGTCCGATTACTTTCAAAATGCAAAACAAGACCTGACCAGTGTGCAAATAGATTTTGCTGAGAATTATGCGTTGATTAGTCAAGACGAAATACAATCAGCACATTGGTCTCAGTCAGGTTAAGTCACGCTTTTCACGTGCTGTATTTGGACCAGCGACAAAATCCATTCAGTGGTCATAGTAAGTGATGAATTAAGCCACAGTAAATATATACTGTACATTGCTTTCTGCAGAAAAGGTTTGAGTACATCAACTCAATAACTGATAACATTACATTTTTGTATATCTTCAGCGATAATTTCGCCGCTCAATTCAAGAATCGGTATGTAATGGCAAGCATGAATGCCCTCAAAGCAGAATATGGATTCACTCATCTCGAATGGAACTTTTTCGCTGCTTCACATGGAAAAGGTGCCGTCGATGGAATCGGTGGAGGTGTCAAAAGATCAGTGTGGACTGCTGTAAAGTCCCCGGAGAGACATCGTCAACAGTGCCCATGAATTCTATAATTTGGCACGCAATCTCTCAAAAAACATCTTATTTATATTCGTAGCTAAAGAAGAAGTTAAAGAAAAGATGGTCATGTTGGGTGATAACTGGGAAGGGCTAAAAAATATACCAGGCATTCAATCAAAACATTTCTTACAATCTAAGGACGACGATAGGATTTGCGTGGCGCAAGGCTCTCTGTCTCGTCTCAAATGCACATTAGTTTTAAAATCTCCGAAAACCACCACTCAAAAGGAAATTGATTGGGACGATAACGATTTGGAACCCCTTACATATTGCAAAGTGCAGAAGAGAACTCTGTGTCCTGATGTATCTGTGCCGTCAGTATCGGATCATGTCACCTAAAATGAAATTGTGCGTTTCTGATGTTTACAGTGATTCAGACGACGAATCTTTAATTGACGAATCTCCAACAACTTCTCTTCAATCCTCAAAATTTCCAGCAGAAGCATGTCCTGAAACTGGTGCTGTCTGTCCCGCTGCCTTACCAAAAGATATTTGCGTTGGTTTGCAAGTCCGGCAAAAAAATTACCCAATATCGCTATGTGGGGGTATGTGAGAATAATATGGATGAAGATGGAGAAATTAGAGTACAATTTCTGATGACGATTGATTGCAAACGTATCACTGAAATCGTGAATGACATAGCAGACCTGCAATTTGAAGACATTGTCGCGAAGTTGGAAGCGCCAGAGAAAACAATTGATAGAAATAATATGTTAATAGAATTTTCGGCGAATATTGACGTATTTGAAAAGAAATAAGTACCATAAGTGACATAGAAGGACTAGTAACAAAGATTGTTTGAACTCTTATTTCGTTCCTCTATAAGTTTTTATTTATAGTTATATTCACTTGGACCCGCGATAATTTTGTGTTGCACCCGCGATTGCTTCAAAAGTAAAAAATTCATTGTTTATTTTTCTTTTGTAGATATTTTTCTATTTCTTTACTTGATTAGTTTAACGCCTTACGAAATATCAAGGCATAATATAGGTAATAAATGTTCCCCAAATAGAATACTTTTGTGTTTTTATCTTACGATCTAAAAAGGTTGGGACAACTTCGTTGCACCCGCGATAGCCCTTTGAACCTCCCTCCTGTCTATTTAAATGTTTCAATAAAATACTTATAAACGAATAAAAAGTGAACATGTTAAAATGTACCCCTTCCAAGAATAATTTCATTAAAAATGTTTTTTTATTTTATACTAAGAAACTTTAGATGCGTCTAAATGTTGCACCCGGGATAATTTAATAGGTCCTTTACTTTTCACCTTGCTTATAAACGATCTTCCGCGTGTTGTAATGGATGCAAATTTGCATATATGCATATGCTGATGACGTGGTCTACTTGTCTAGATATATTGGATTACAGCAGGACTGTATTCTCTCGCTAATTGCGATCTAAAATGAAAATCCGCTTGGGCTAAATCTATCCAGCTCTTACTCAATCCAAGGAAAACGACTTTCTTAGCCTTTTTCATTATAGGGACATTGACACAAGGAAACTACCTCCCAAACTGCTGAATAATGTTTTAATACCTTTTTCCGAAAAGGTTACTAGTCTGAGAATTTACCTTAACAGCAAACTAATAAGCTAATTAGTCAGCAAAAGATATGGGGGCCTCCATTGCTTATGGCTCTCGGGTAGGTTATTGTCAATCGGTCTGCGACTCAAACTAGTCAAAATTCTGCTTTTCCCTTATTTTTCTTACTGCAGCACTATTTTCTCTTCCATCTTCTATTGAAAAAATGTTTAGGTAGATTTGTTATAATTATATCATCGCCTTCCTTTTGTTAAAAGTATCTGGTCGTTTTATCACGATCTAATGTTCAACCAATTGTTCAATTTTTTGTAAATCTTGGTGAATAGCCTATTCGAAACATTAGTGCCTCTAGTTATTCTCGAATTACAAATATGCCATTCATAGAGGAAGTTATTGATTTAGTCATCAAACTGTTTTTGCATTTGATGAGATGAAAAGTTGTAAATAATTTAATTTCGGTATAAGTAATAACTTTAGTCCGGCTATTAGGCTGAGTCCAATAATTAATTAATAATAATTAAAGATGAGTTTGATCACTTTGAAGATTTGTAAAACATTAAAAATTATTTGCAAATTTGACAAAATATCAGCGATGTTATTTACAAATGACTGGAGTGCTCCTATATAAAAATCTTACTGGTGTTGGTGAAAAAGTTTTTAATAATGCTGAGAGACTTTTGATAGTCTTTCTTAAAACCAAAACATGAAAAGATTTTTATTTTTATTTATTTAAATTGAAGGCCATCCTCATTCAAATTAAGGCTTTAAAAAATATTCCATTTTATCCCACTTATTGCTTAAAGGATCAGTCAGAATTTCTGTCCTAAACTTCGAACATAAAATAAATAACCGGCCAAGTGCGAATCGGACTCGCGCACGAAGGGTTCGTACCATCGTACAAAATTTAACACTATGTACTTTTTATTTATTTTTACAATTGAGAGTAGGCGTCATGTGAAAAAAAAATACTGTCATTTGAATAAAAAAATGCCTACTTATGATAATAATAATGAATAAGAATAAAACGAGGAAAAAAATGTCGAAAAAATTACGTTTGTTGTATGGGGCCTCCTTTAATTTTTAATTTAATTTTATTTTTATTATTTGTTGTTATAGCGGCAATAAAAATACACACTCTGCGAAAATTTCAACTGTCTAAATATTAAGTCTTAGTAATAGGGTTCCCGTTGTTACCCATTGGGTACGGATCCCTAAAAATGAAAAGAGGAGAACAAAAACGTAAAAAAAAAGATAGAAATACTCAAACAATATACAAAAATAATAATAATTACACAATCTAAGAGCAGCCTGATTATTTTATTTAATAAATCCGTCCACCCATTCACCCATCAAAAAATTAAATTATTAAATATTCTTAAGAACTGAAGCCTTCAACTTGGATATTACTTGGTAGAGAATTTCAGTTGCGAGTAGCCTAGACAGACAAAGAACGTTCATCATTCTGTGAAATGTGTCTTGGGATAAGAAACTGAAGATTTGTGGCTGAATGCAAGAATTGCAGTTTCTCATATATGTAGGTAAGCTGGGATTTTATGAATGATTAACTTTTGTTAGAATATAAGCTGACGTCTAGCTAGATATGTTTTAATGGATGAGCCTATGATCGATGTTTCTTACGCAGATATCCTACCGGTACGAGGATACTTTCAATTTCTTTTGACACATAGAATCAAATTTGCTGAATACTAGCCTTCAGTTTAAAATCCCTGACATGGCACTTGGGCTAATCTACAATTCCCGCAGAGTACCATTAATCTTTCCCGTCATATCTGTAATGTAAGTGCAGCAACTGAACTTGGAATTAAATTTAATTCCTAAATTTTTGACTGAATCAACTTATTCCAAGACTGTATTGTTCAAGACCACAGAAGGAAACTCAGATTTCTCGAAAGTATGCCTATATAAATTGCTAAGCAGTTTAATTTGGATTCAGTGAAAGATCATTTATTGAAGAACACTTAAGTGCTGCAGATCCACATTGATCCCATAGATACAGTCCTCTTTAGTCGAATAGGTCTACTAAGGTACATCTGTACATCGTGAGCATATAAATGAACAGGGCAATTTTGATAGATCTTTTTTGGTAGATCATTTAAGGGGGTGTTCTAGTCTAGAAATTCGAAAAAATCGATTTTTTTTTTGTTTTCATATTATCAAAGTTTAACTATTCAACATCTGGTAAAAATTTCAAGTCGAAAGTATGAAAATTGTTCGAGTTATGCTGCGTGCAATTTTAAAAAACCGTGTTTCAAGAAAAACGCATTTAAAGTTTTGAGAATAGTTTTTTATTGGAAAAAATAAAAAAATGAAGGTAAACAATTTAAAGTTCCAAATGTCAAAAAGGTCAGTTGTGTTGAATTCGGCTTTTTCTGTCAGCTTTAGAAGAAAGCTGGCGATAAAGATGGCTGAAAAGCTCCAGCTTCAGGTAGTCGTTTCGTAGCAAGTTTGACGCGCTTGGTGGCGACCTCCATTTTCAAAGGAAAAATTTTTTTTTCTCGCACGGGACCTTTTTTTTCTTATTCTAGAGGGTTTAAACTATTTTTTAAGCCAATACAAAAAAAACGATTTTTCAAAAAAGTTACAGTGGCGTTACCCCCACGCGTTTTTCTCGAAACTGCCTTTTTCAAGACGATGCCCACAATTTCTCAAGTTCTACTGGACCGATTTACTTGAAATTTTTTTGAGTCTCCTTTATAGACTTGTCTACGTCCGGAACTATAGCCGCATCCCCTAATTTCAATTTTTACTATTTTTAAAAAATTCGAAAAAGTAAAAAAAGGGGTACAAAAATTGCTTTTTTTTTCAGGCAGCGGCCATTTTGTGAAAACATTTTTTTTTTTCAACTTTTCCCTAGTTCCGGACATAGCGACATTACTCCAGACTAATAATCTTTTTTATTTTATTTTTTCGGATTGCTAGGCGGGTTGGAATCGTGGGCATGATCACGCGCCAATTTTTCGAGGCCAACCACTTCATCAGCTGGTAATTTTTTGAATTTTCAACTTTTTTAATTTTTTTCTGTATTCTTGTAATGTTAATAAATAACTCATAAAAAATTGGATAGAAAAATATTGATTGCCTTTTTTTTACGGCGCTTCACCTAAAATTCGTGCCTCTAGACAAGAATACTGCCTTAAGTAAAGGCTAAATAAACGTGGATCAAGGATTGATCCTTGAAGGACACCTGCGAAAAGATATGCTGGTCTAGAGAGAATTTCTCTCACTATCACCATTTGACCGCAATTTTCTAGGAAACAGGTAATCAGCATTACAGTTGAAGATGAGAAACTAATATTTTTACCAATTTTATAATTTGGAGCTTACTAGTTATAGTCAATCAAAACCAATATTGCATTGTTGTATGGAATTCACGTATCGCATGCATTGTAAAATTATATCGATGTGTTCCCTAAGATTGCGAAAATTTCAATGTGATTTCATAACTGACATATTAACGTATTTGAAATCTTGTCTTGTTTTTATTTTAGTGATCGGCAAAATCGATCATTTTGCTGACTCAGGTTATACGAGTCATTTGGTGTAAGTGACTCATATAAAAGATTTGATCAGTTTTGAGTCAGTTGGGAATAATCATCTAATACGTTAAAATTATCTACTCACCGAATCGTTAATATCAGAGCAATACTCAAAACTAAAAGCTACAGAGTTTTTCAGTTTTTCAGCCGATTGCAACTGATTTATATTTGACTACGTGTTAACAAAAAAAAAACTATCAAAATTGTGTCGTTGTAACTGCTTATCTGCTGAATTGTGGCATGGCAGCCCGGTTGTCATCAAGGTAAGCATTTACCAAATGAAAAAAAATAAATGCTGCAGAAATTTGTCCTTGCTTTCATTTATTTCATTCTTTATTCATAAAAATAACTTTTATTTAAACAAAACCCATTAAAAGGAAATGAAAATTGCAAATCAGTGCATTGACGCCGCGCGATCACCAACCAGCCGAAGATTTCGTCTGAAGGTTCTAAATAAATTTTTTTCCACGTTTAAGCGCCACTATTTTAGAAATTGACTTTTGAGTGCAGCCACATTAGTGAGATTTTTGAATCTTTTAAAATATTCCATTTTGCGAAGACCCCAAAATTTCTTAATTGGCCTGCATTGAGGCACATTAGGCGGATGGTCTTTCTTTGGTACAAAGTCGATTTTATTGCTCAGCAGAAATGTTTGTAGTACTGGTTTAACATGTCAGGCCAAAATAACACTTTTCCTTTGACATTTGATTTAACAAATTTCAAAATGGTCCATTTAAGAGGTCCTTTAAGTGTATTTTGCGCATTCAAATTTGAAATCAGTACAACACACTCCCTGATGTCACAATCTTGATTAATTGCCTGCAAAATCAAAAATTTAACTGGAAATTTCTCTTTTCGCTTCACTTTAAATTCAACAGAGATGTCCACACCGAGGAATATCAATTATTTCCAAGGAATTTTTCTGTAATCACAGGGGACATAAGTTTCGTCATCCATAATGACAAATTTTCCACCGCTTGATTTTACCAATTGCTTATGAATCTTCTTACAGCCCATTTTTGACCTTTCAGCCTGTTTTTTATTTATATAACTCCTTTGTCCTTGTCAATTCAACCTTTTCGTTTCAGTCTAACAATGCCTGATTGACTGATATTCAATTGAACCACAGCTTGTCAAATTGATAAGCTTGGACTTTGTGTTACCTTACGTTTCAGCTTGTTAGAATTCTTGGTGGTGCAGATAACTGGTGCTCGATCACTAGACTGCTTATATTCAACCTTGTCAGTCTTAGAATACTGTTTTAGAGTTACTTCTGCTGCAAAGAGTAATTTCTGGTAGCTTACCGGTCCAGATCATGCGCCAGAAAAAATCGATTACATATTAAGCTTCTTTTTATTTAATTATTTACGGGTTTCATTTTAAACGCATTTACTATTCGTCTTCACATTTTGAAAGTCAACAGTCTAATGAGCAAAATTATGAAAAAAAACAAGCCCTGTGCAAACGTGCATTTCCACGAACAACACGTTCAAACTTTAGGACAAGAATTCTGAGCCATCCTTGAGCTGTCACAATTATTCGATTTCAATTTGTTCTTCTAGATTAGAAGGAAAAATATTTAAAAATTTCCTTTTGTTGCTTTAAAAGAGAGAGTTGAAAAAGAAGCAATATCTTCCATCAGCAACATAAAAGAGCATTTCTCGAAGGACTAAGGTTGTTTTATAAAATCCGATCCGATCCGTTCAATATACAGGGTGATTCAGATCAACATACCTTCCGGTATACCACGCGATTCCTTGATGTAAGCTGATCAAAAAATTGTTCCACATACCCCCCCACCCCCTAGAAACCTTCCTTTAGGAGTAGAGGGGTGGTATGTGAAACAATTTTTTGATCAGCTTACCTCAAGGAATCGCGTGGTATACCGGAAGGTGGAGATGGTGGAAGATGGCGCTATGTGCCATACCAGCTATCAAACGATCGTGCTATCACCGTTGCGATATGATGCCATTGGACGTTTTTTTGTGTTAAAGACCATTGTTGCTGCAAAACACAAAAGCAAAACATCTATCGAGCATTCCATATACATTTAGGACACTTTTCGGTACAATGGTGCATTCTGTTTGTTTTTTTCGTGGCAGGGGCACGGTTCGGAGTCTATCCAAAGAAGTGTCATGCGTTTTAACTTTTCTTAAATAAAAAAAAAAAAAACAATGAAAAAGACGTTACTCAAATGTCCTCTTGTTAGTTTTGAATCCCAATAAACTAGGACGGTTAATTGCTGATACATTACTTATATTGAGGACTTACTAAAACAGTGAAATTTTGAGAGTATAATGTGTGTTTGTTTATGAAATTTTTATTTTCGGCTTTACGGAAACAAACTGACACTACCCCGGTGCTTATCTTTAATTTTGAGAACTATTTTAAATCAGCAAACATTTAAATTTGTCTCCTTATTAGTGGACTTTTATTATACCCTAGATGAAATCTCTAGGGTATACTAAGTTTGCCATTCCGTTTGTAACGCACAGAAATAATGATGGTAGAGCAAAATGGAATGGACACCCTCGCATAAAATTAAAAGTTATTTTGATTTTTGCATGTCCGTCTGTCCGTCCGTCCGTGCGCACGATAACTCGAGAACGCGTTCACTTAGAAAACTGAAATTTTGTACACGGACATTAAAAAAAAAAGTGAAATTAAGTTCGAAAATGAGACAAATCGGGGAACTCCTTCGTGGGGTTGCCATACAAAAATTTCGTTTTCCACTATATATTTGGACACTACCTGAGAACACGTCGACATAGAAAGCTGAAATGCGGTACATTGTGTTTTCATAGTAATAGAAAATAAAATTTCAAAAATGGACTAAATCGGGCAACCCCTTCTCGGTGTTGCCATATACATTTTTTTTTTACATATACTTTGAAAACGATCAGTCCTAGACATTTTTATTGTAGTAAAGGCTTCTTCAGAATAAAAAATCCTATAAAATTGGTTATAATACAGGGTGTCCCGTATGTGGTCTGGCACCCGAAGGCTATGGATTGGACAAACAAAAAATTATATGGGTGGGGGGATGGAAATTGTAACGGTTTCCGAGTTAACGGGACTTTAACATATTTGGGTATGTTTCTATAGATCACCCTGTAACTTCTGAACGTTACAGTCTACGTGATAATGACTTAAACTTTGGGAGAGAGATAATCGTTGGACCTTTCCAATGGTCTATAAATGTTTTGCCTCACTCTTTCCGTTTTGAAGTTATAGCTCAACAAAATTAAAACTTCGGAATTTTGACTCGTTTTTTTTATTTAACTACTATTTTAATCAAAAAACACGTCATCAATATCAATTATTCATACTGAATTTCAAAAGCCCAAAAGCTTAGCTTTAAAATGACCTATTAGACCCTGTACCCAAAATGTACCCCTTTTTGCGTTTTTTGCACTTTTTCTTTAGCATATCCAGCGAAAATGGCTGAAAAAGGTCACTTCCAAAAGATAATTGCCTACTTTCTGGCACTTATTGAACTTTTTCAGCCATTTTCGCTGGATTTGCTTAAGAAAAAGTGCAACAGGCAGAAACGGGTACATTTTGGGTACAGAGTGTGATAGGTCATATTAAAGCTAAGCTTTTGGGCTTTTTAAATTCAATATGAAAAATTAATATTGATGACGTGTTTTTTGATAAAAATAGTAGTTAAATAAAAAAAACGAGTCAAAATTCCGAAGTTTTAATTTTGTTGAGATATAACTTCAAAACAGAAAGAGTGAGGCAAAACATTTATAGACCATTGGAAAGGTCCAACGATTATCTCTCTCCCAAAGTTTAAGTCATTATCATAGACTGTAACGTTCAGAGGTTACAGGGTGATCTATAGAAACATACCCAAATATCTTAAAGTCTCGTTATCCCGGAAACCGTTACCATTTCCCTCCCCCCACCCATACAATTTTTTTTTTTGTCTAAGCATGACTTACCCATAGCCTTCGGGTGCCAGACCACATACGGGACACCCTGTATATGCTAGAAACCAATGCAAAAAATCAATATTGCTCGAATTGGTGACCATACGAAATTTCATACGGGCATTCATCTAGGGTATCATAAGAATTGGTCTTAGACCAATTCTAGCTTTTTCACTTGTTATGTTTCAGCTTCACCATGCAAACACCATAAACCTCCTTCAATTTTGTTTATACCATATTTTTCTGAAACACACCTATATGTAAAATCGAACCTGAGGTTAAAAAAGCCATCGTTCTTTCGAGGCAATTTACTGTCTCATAAGAGCTCATATTGCAAAACTTTTTGTGACATTTGTATTATGTTGTTATTGTAATAAACCGACCCCTTGTAAAATTGCAAAAATTCCAGAATTTATAAAACACAATGGTATCAAAACATAAATAACAAAAAATTCTTATTTTTGTTTACTTGAATTCGTAATGAGAATGGAATAATTATCCTTGTCACAGATAAAAGAAAAAAAAAAAAGGAAATACTCACTAAACCAACCTGCCCTAAAATTCACTCAACCATTGACCTCCACAGTCGACTTGCGACCCCATTTGAACCTGTTACCCTGTTACGGTGCACAATAGAAATAACTTTAACCAACCAGCCAAACAACAACCAACCTGTCTTCGTCATCAAGAATTATTTTCTTCGTCATATACAAAATTGACTAAGATATCCTTCATAGCGCCAGAATCAATGGACTTTGAAGTTTCTGTATATAAGTACGTATAATTACGAGGCGACAGGGTATAGTGCGCACGCTGCTCTTTTTCCTTCCCGGACTTCTGCTACAATTCCTGGTAAGTTAAGAATCGTGCGTAACGCTTTCGATGTTGTTTTTTTTTCTTTTTTTTAAGTAGTAGTGCAATGCACTTTCTTGCCCCCAAACTCTGTTACAGTTGTTGACGGTGTCATATTCACTCGAGTGAAACTATATGCTAACAACAATTCCTGTGGCAACAGCCAGCAGCAGCAGCACTAAGCCCGCAGAATACCTTGATGGATATAATTTCAATTTTGTAATCATTTCCATATTATTATCAGACCCCTGCCTTGGAATTCCCTCCTAGAAAGCGGCATCGTGGACAGGTTGTTCCTAGTTCAAATTCACGCTATTTCACGAGGTCAATATACACGCGATTACTATACAAAAGCCATGGCGACGTTATTTTAGATTTCCGTTTACCGCCATTTATCCCTTTTGATAAATTTCCTTCTAGCTTTTGCCTTAAGTGTGTATATTTGCTTGCTACCTTGGATGCTGTGCTAAGTACATTTATAACATAAAGATTGGCATCTTCCGACTGGAAGTGAGCATTTTTGCTTCCTGTTAGAATGAATATCTTTAGAGGAATAATTTACTCCTTTTCAAACAGTAAATGTCGACACAAGTAAAAAAAATTTGCATCACAACACTTAAACCGTATACAAAATTCCTATGGGCACACGGGAAGTATATCTTAAGGAGAATATTCCTAAAATTTATTGTCGGCTCAGAGAGCTCTGATTACGCGTCTTGTGTCACGCACGTGTTTATTCATGTAAAGTACAAAAAAGTAGGTGGATTTCCGTTGGTTTTTGATGCGCAAAAAGTGTCTGGTGGTGAAAGAAGTAATGAATAAAAAAAATTAAAGAAACGAGAGGGGAGCTTCTTAAGAATTTTTTTTTTTTTTGGTATTCTTTCATAAGGGTGAAGAGATAATGACGCCCTGACATATTAAAATTCTTCATACTCCAGTTGATTTCAAGTTCTCTTATGATGTAATACTAAGAGAATTTTTGCAAATTGACTTTCTTAAGACACGTGCCGTGCCCATTCTCTACAAAACACATTTCCGATTATTATGAAAAAAAAATGAAACACACACAGATCATGGATCAGCATAAATATGCTCAGGTAATATTCTTCAATGTGAACGTGCAGTCTTACGGCGCTTTTGAAGATGTATTAGAATGCATAAATTAATTCTTAAAATTTTAAATAGGTCAGTGATATCTGACAAGAACAAAATTAATTTTTAAGACTTTGTATAGAAAAAATTTTGTGACTATAAAAATCTCCTTCAGATATCAGTAAGGCCCCATTGATATGTCGAGTAGGTAGGTATAACTTTTATGTAAATGAAAATACATTTTTTATCTTCTAAACTTCGCGTGGACATTTAGAGCATAACTTAAGTTCATGGACAAATTTATGAGGGTCTCTTCTATATCTACTTATCACCTAAGATTTTCAGAATTTTTTGCATTCTTTTTCCAGTTTTAAATACAAATTTGCCATTTTTTTTTTTGTGCACAGCTTTACGTCATTAAAATCGAAAAAGTCTAAGCGAGCTTGGGTGAAAACTGATGCATTTGCATTTACTTTGATATGGTATCCGTCAGTTTTGGACAATTTATACGCACAAAAAAAAATTAATTATTTTACCACCTACATTAAGGGGGTATTCTAGTCTAGAGGCCCGAATTTTAGGTGATTTTTGAAGTGCCGTAAAAAAAAAAGGCAATCAATATTTTTCTATCCATTTTTCTATCCATTTTTTTTTATGAGTTATTTACTAACATTACAAGAATACAGAAAAAAATTAAAAAATTTAAAAAAGTTGAAAATTCAAAAAATTAGCAGCTGATGAAGTGGGGCGCCTCAAAAAATTGGTGCGTAATCATGCCCACGATTCCAACCCGCCTAGCAATCCAAAAAAAAAAAAAAAAAAGATTATTAGTCTGGAGTAATGTCGCTATGTCCGGAACTAGGGAAAAATTGAAAAAAAAAATGTTTTCACAAAATGGCCGCTGCCTGAAAAAATAGCAATTTTTGTACAACTTTTTTTTTACTTTTTCGAATTTTTTAAAAATAGTAAAAATTGAAATTTGGGGATGCGGCTAGTTCCGGACATAGAAAAGTCTATAAAGAGACTATCAAAAAAATTTCAAGTAAATCGGTCCAGTAGAACTTGAGAAATCGTGGGCATCGTCTTGAAAAAGGCAATTTCGAGAAAAACGCGTGGGGGTAACGCCACTGTAAATTTTTTGAAAAATCGTTTTTTTTTTTATTGGCTTAAAAAATAGTTTAAACCCTCTAGAATAAGAAGAACAAAGGTCCCGTGCGAGAAAATTTTTTTTTCCTTTGAAAATGGAGGTCGCCACCAAGCGCGTCAAACTTGCTCCGAAACATGTCCCGGGCTGTGGAGCCGCCATTTTGTTTTTTTTTTCGCTGTCAAAAATTTATCAATAAAGTTCAATGTCTGCCCGATAATCTCCTAAAAAGTTATTTTCAAACACCTTTAATTTAGCGAGAAAAAAATTCGTGAAAAAAACCTTTTTTTTAGCCGTTACAGTAGCGTTGCCCCTTAAAGTCTATACGTCCACGTGGTTTGGAAGTTAGAATTCAACTGCTAGCAGCTGGATGCAAGTGAACACTAAATATAAAAGATACAAATTTGAAAAATCCTCTTGTAGGCATATTCTTGAATAGTTAAACTTTGAAAATATGAAAACAAAAAAAATCGATTTTTTTCGAATTTCTAGACTAGAATACCCCCTTAAAGGGGAGATCGATAGGTCCGCGGAATTTATTTATTTATTTGAAAAGCTACAACCATAGTTCGCAGACAAAGTCCAATAACACATTACCGTGCAGACTAAACAATAAAGATTAAATAACCAAGTATAAAAGCTAGAATTGGTCTAAGACCAATTCTTACGATACCCTAGATGAATGGCCGTAAGTAACTGCGCATGGTTTGATTTTTGAAGTGGTTTTTCGTATATATTTCTAGAACGTTTAGTCGTAAAAATGATTATAACCAATTACATAGGATTTCATATTCTGAAGAACTTTTCAGTACAATAAATAAAAACATCTAGGACTGATCGTTTTTACAGTATACGTAAAAAACCTTAATTTTTATATGGCAACACGAAGAACGGGTTACCCGATTTAGTCTATTTTTAAAGCTTCATTTACTATTACTATGAAAACACTGTGTACGAAATTTACACCGTCTACGTCGACGCGTTCCCAGCCAGTGTTCAAATATATAGTGAAAAACTAAATTTTTGTATGGCAATCCTACGAAGGAGTTGCCGATTCGTCCCATTTTCGAACTTAAATTTGCATTTTTTTTTTACTGTGCAAAATTTCAGCTCTCTACGTCGAACTCGTGGACAGGCAGTTTTCAAATATATAGTAAAAAACGAAATTTTTGTATGGCAACCCCACGAAGGAGTTATCCAATTTGTCCCATTTTCGAACTTAACACGTTGACGCTCACTTTGAAATCGGTGATGGACGACAAACACGATTTTTTTTTTTTTGTTAATTAGTTGGTTCTTGGGGAGTTCGATCAAGATATCATACTTACAGAATAAAATTAACGTATTTTATACCAAATATTCCTAAAAAAATTTGGACGTCTGTAGCCGTCATTTGTTTTTAATAGCTTCGATTTCACTGATACACAAAAGACGTCTATAGACGTCTTGTTAGCTGTAAAGACCATAACGATATTTGTTGAGAATAATTTAGTAAAAATGAAATAAATATATTTTTTTAAGACAAAACTATCCGTCACCTAAAACTGTTGGGCAGGCCCGACGCCTACTAGGTATGGCGGGATGGTATCAACGATTCATTCCGATCTAATCGCCTCCATTACAGACACTCTGAAAAATCCCAGTCACTTCCAATGGGCACCTGCAGCCCAGAAGTCTCTGGAACCGAAACTTACCTCTCCTCCGTTGTTAGTGAGCCCAGATTTCACCAAACCGTTCGTTATCCAGTGTGATGCGAGCCAACAAGGTATTGGTGGAGTGCTGTTACAACTAGATGACGATGGCTACGAGAAGCCGATAGCCTACGTCTCCAAAAAGTTGAATTCAGCACAGCGAAATTAGAGTCACAGAGCAGGAATGCTTAGCAGCGATGTTAAGTGTACAGAAGTTTCGGCCCTTCATAGAACTTATGCCGTTTAATATAGTGACTGATCATACGAGCTTGAAATCGCTGATATCTCAAACGGACCTCAGCGATAGACTTGTTCGGTGGAGATTGAAGCTTCAAGGTTTCGACTTCACCATCGAACACAGAAGAAGAAGCTTGAGCGTCGTCCCGGATGCTCTGTCACGAATCCACTGTGACATCTTCTCACCATCTGAAGATCCTGGTCCGGAAGTTGAACTTAGCTCCCCATATTTCAACTCGTTGGAATACGAGGAGTTGAGGCAGAAAGTTAAATCAACTTCGGTGTCAGAGATGGCTTCGTCTATATTCGGACTGTTCCGAGAACAGGCGATCCGATTCAGGAAAAAGAAGCCCACTTTTAGACCACCTATGGGAGTTCAGTCTGTGACAGAAAGACCATGGCAAAAGCTATATGTCGACTTTCTAAGTCCATATCCCAGGTCAGCGAAAGGAAATGTCTGCATACTACTAATTCCTGACCTTCTTAATGTATGTCAATTCATCGAGACAGAAATATTTCATGTGCTCGGAGTTCCGGAGACGATAGTCTCTGACAATGGAGTCCAGTTTTGCTCGGCTCAGTTCGCCAAATTACTGGATAGGTATGGGGTCAAACACTTGCGAACGGCAGTCTAGTCGCCGCAAGCAAACGCCTCAGAGCGAGTGAACAGGTCTCTATTGGCAGGGATTAGGGCATACATCCAGAGGGGTCACACTAAGTGGGATGAGAAGCTAAGCCACATAGCTAGCTCCCTCAGGAGCTCAATCCACCAAGCAACCGGCTTCTCACCCTGCCGGATACTTTTCGGTCAGCAGATGATTGATCATGCGAGTTCTTATCACATCCTTATGAACCTTGGAACTCCTAATGAACCTCTAAGAGTAGATGCTGAAGACAAACTAAGATTGATCCGTGCGAGAGTGCAGGAAGATATGAACTATGCGTTTGAACAGGGTTCAAAAGCTTATAATATTAGAGCGAAGCCTGTTAGTTTCAAACTGGGTCAAGAAGTGTACAGACGGAATTTTGCCCGAAGCAATTTCCAGCAGCAGACCAGTGCTAAAGTAGGACATAAATTTGTCAAGTGTCGGGTTAAGTCAAAGAAAGGAAACTCCTTATATGAGCTTGAAGATCTTCAGGGAAGAACGCTAGAAGTCTATCACGCCAAGGACATGAGGCCATGATATCCATATTTCTGGGACGTTGTAGGTCTAGTGCAAATTTCAATCCTGGTAGCCCTTATAAGGCATCCAGCCAGCTTAACTGGTAAACCACAGGATGTCGATGTGCCGCTTAGGACCCTCCCAGCCTAGCGGTCGGCATACCTTTTGGAAAATAGGCACGTTTTACCCCAATCCCTCGCCTGACAATGCGCCAGAGCCCCTTCTACATGGTACCCTACGGCAGATAGTTTGTCGTAGGAATTCCACTTCCATAAAGCCTTTGCAAATTTAAGAAGAAAATCTGGCACGTCGCTACCTCAACGACAACTTGGCGACACACCCTTGAACAAGCGTCGGTCGGAGATCAGAGTGAGATGTTAGGGCTGGGAAAGCTTTGCGATCAGTTGGTTAGGTTACTGACCGCGGGGTTCCCTCGGCTCATCTCGGTGAAAGAAGGCAGAGGGGTACTGGCCGACTGGATTTTTTAGGCTACCAGCATGTCGGTACACCTCTGACTTCCGGCACGGAAAATCATGTCGAGGTCTGATCAAAGATTGATGGGACTTCAGGGATGTGTCTCCGATTCGACATACTTAAGTAGATCAAATCGGCCTGGACAATCCGTCTCATTCGCCTGGCATTATTGATAGGAAATGCTTTCATGGCTCATGGGTCGAGTCACACATTGGGCGCCTGCAGCGATGAGGCCCATATTTTATGACCGGCTAGCTAGAGTCCAGTGCCACAGTGGAACCTCTCAGAGGCGCCTCGGGGAGGGATCCTTATCAATAAAATGCATGTAAGTTGCTGCCAAATGTTTGTTTGATTATCTTATATACCATTTTTGCAATCTCTTTCTAATTCTGATAATAACTGAAAAAGACGACTATATTAATTATTAAGAAATATTTCGTGATTCATTCTTAGAACAAGATTGAAGAAATATGAAACAAATGGATTTAACACTGATTTACAGTTTAATCATTTATTTAGAATGCTAAGAATATAGGACGGCTATAGAAGTCATTTGCATCTGTAAGCACTAGCGTTGGACGGCTATAGACGTCATTTACGTCAACGTGTTTTTTTTTGTAAATCTCGTGTACAAAATTTCAGAGCTCTAAGTGATCGCGTTCTAGAGTTATCGTGAGGACGGGCAGACAGACAGACAGACAGACGGACGAACGGACGGACATGCAAAAATCAAAATAACTTTTAATATTATGCGTGGGTGTCCAACCGATTTTGCTTTACCATCATTGTTTCGAGGTGTTACAAATGAAATGACAAACTTATACATTTCATCTAGGTTATAAAAAAGTAAGAAGAAGAAACTATTGGTATTAATAATAAGAAAAAAGAAAAAAAATACATAATTCATGAAAAAAAGAAAATAGAGAATAGTGAATAAAAATAAAACTAAGTAAAACTAACTTAAAAAGAAAATACAAGTGAATATGTACAAAATAGAAAATTACCAAATGAACAAGGAGATAAAAAACAAAACCAAAAAGAGTGAAAAAGTCAAAATGAAACAAGACTTAATAATGAGGGTGAAATGTTTAGATAGAATCTCTGATCACACTGAGTGTCGTCAGTCTTTTAAATGTCGGGAGGTCAGTGTTAAAGATATCAATCAATACAATTGGAATTTCAAACTATATTGAGTTTAGAATTCTGAAGATGGGCGACTTTTCCTTAATGTTGGACCTGCGAAAGGACAATCTGAAGCGAGATATATTCCTTGATATGAGAGTGGGAGCGTAAAAAATCAATTCTGGACAGTATGATAGGACAATCAATTAAAACAATTTACCGCCTTAAAAAGAAAAATATTATCCAGGTAGGCTCTGCGATTGACCAAGGATAACAAATTAAAATGACTCAGCCTTTCGGGAAATATTATTGAATTTAAATAAAAAGGGGATGGACAATGTTCTCTGAATTGACTTGATTTGTTCAGTATAAGATGAGTAAAACGTGTTCAACACTTAACATGAATATTCGATTCATTTCTTAGATAAAGACATAACATTGCATTTATTGATGTTAATTTGTAAAGGATTCTCGTTACACCAAGCCACACAAGCTTCTTGATGTCCCTTTGAAGGCAAGGACATTGATTGATATTTATAAATCTCCTAAATATTTTTGTATCGTGTCGGCATAAATTAGGCATTCACTCCCAATATACGTGGTTAGATCGTTAATGTAGATCATGAAAATAAATGGACCGAGGATTGTACCTTGGGGAACGCCACACAGCTGTTTATACGAGACAGAGCGAAAACCACTATGGACAACTTGGCAAACAAAATGTTTGTTAAAACCTATGTACGAAAGATGCCCCACCCCAGAAAAAAGTTCTAGTTACACCAATGAGAAGACATAGGCAAAAAGCTGAGGAAAGCAAGAATAACGTTCGAAAGATTATGAGTAACTTGGAAGTCTGATGCTCACAATATTCAACTCTTGCATAAAACCGATGCTGCTGTATGGAAGTCAAACATGACTTGTCCAGAAAGTCGGTACATATGAGCAAAAGTTTTCCTGAACAAATGCTTGAGAATTTTATATACCAGATATTCTGGACAAGATGAATCATGAATTGTGGCTAATCAGGCGCCGAGAGCCAATAGCTAATCATGGATAGGCCACATTCTCAGAAGATCTATAAAAAAGCAATCATCCGACAGGTATTAGAATGGACTCGGCAGGGGATACAATAGTGGGATTGACAAAGAATAACGTGGAAAAGACAATTTCTTTAGACTTGGGCAGAAACAAAATTTTTAATTTTACTGGGTTGAATTTTATTCCAACAATTCTAACTGTAATTCCTAATGAAGTCAGGCTCAATGTTATTGTAAAATGAAATGAAGATTAATAAAATTCTGATGGAAAATTTCTCGTTTATTTTATAAGAAGAGCTAGTTATAAATTTGCCTTTCAACAAAAAATCTTCTTAGAGTACAGAAAAGGACTATTTCGAAAAAAAGGCGTTATAGTTTACTCTTTTATTGCGCCCTATTTAATGTGCATTCGGGTTGTATTGTTAGATTATATAGCAAAAAGGATAGGTTATGCTGTGTAAAATTCATGTGGGTGTAGGTTAAGGTTATTTATATGATGTCAGCTATACAAAAGCAACGACAAGAAATATTATCAGAAAATAAATGGGGCACTAGGAAAAAATTATAAAATTATAAATTTAAAAATTAATTTAATTTAATTTTGCGATCTAATGGGATCTCTTCTATTGAATTTCTTCAATACTTACAAAAGTTTCAGCCACTAAATTATGTGCCGACTCTGAAAATATCGTATAGTTTACTACTTCCATGACTAAAACGAACACATCGATGCACATCTACTACATGAAGAAAAATGCTTAAGTTTTTCTTCCTCATAGCCTATACCTAACCTTTTTGCTATATAATCTAAGGCTCTATTACATTTTATTAGATAGGCCTATTTGAAAATGAAATGTCATTCTGAATTTTCAGACAGTGCCCAATTTTTAACTACTCCAAATGATTACTTTTGATTGAATTTTAGTTAGGCTCGCCAATAACCTGTAATGACATCTCGTTCGAGTCTGTAGCCCTTGTAGTTTTTGTTGTTAAAGACAGACGAACAGACACGGTACTATATTTCAGATATGGCTGCATTTTTTTTGCTTCAATACCAGGATTAAGGTAACAAAAATACGATTAAATTCGGCGGACTTGTATAACAAACTCTTTGGTTCTTCCAAAATACCTCACATCCAGTATTATGAATAGGGTCAACTTTCAACACAATTGATGTCTGGCTCGATGAGCTAATGGACAAACAACCAAAGAGCTCAATCGTACTTACACGTAAATAAATCCTCTTGAAAAACCCTCACTAAGCTGTCACCTACACAGGATGGAAGAATGAATGCCTACAACATATATGTAGAATCAAAAGCTTGCCTGCAAGAAGACCGAAACAATGACACTGTGGGCGAACTTAGACGGCATAGACTTTAAAAGTTTCGCGCAAAATAAAGATAAATAAGAGATATGTATGCATGAGCTACCCCTTTGACCTCACTTACCATACCATTTCTATGCAATCCCATGTGAACAAACTAATTTTTTTTTTATTCTCTAGCATTTTTTGATATTCACTGTTAAGACATATAATTGTCTTTACTCCTATTTTTTGAATGAATGGCATTAAGTAGGAAATTAATGCTCGGAGTCCATTTATAACTACATAAAATGTTCTGGCTGAAGTTTATGGAGCCAACTACTAAAAAACGTCCAGATGAACGCTGGGCAATTACCAAAGAAAAAGTACTGGTATCGAAGGCCTGAGTACTTCAGCGTAAGTACAAGTACCGTATGTATGAAAAGTACTTGTAACTAAGTACTAAGTTTATAAAAAGTACTGAGTACTCGCATTAGCTATTAGAGGTTCGCTCAATAATGCACAAAAATTCTAAGGAAAATATTTTCAATAAATTTCTAAGACGAAATTGAGGCCTCCCTAAACCAGGTCGAGGCATCGCCGATTTTATATTCGAGCGAGACGTTACTGGTTTTTGTTCTACTTGCCCAATCTTGTTTGTATGTATGTTATTAGTTTGCTTAAGGCTCTGCCCTTTGACAGTTCTTTGCGTGCTTTAAAACTCAACAAAAAAGGAGTTGCGCTAGAGATTTTGTTTGCTTTTCTATGAAGAATTAGATATTTGTAGGTACTTAACAGACTCAAAAATACTTAAGTAAAAATCTTGGTACTTAAAAACAAAACTAAGTCTTAAGTACAAGTAAATAGAGCAAATACTTATGTTCAAATACTAAAATTACAAAAATAAGTCTTAAGTAACTAAAATGTACTTTAAAGAGTACTTGACTCTTTTTTTACTTAAGTATTGCCCAGCTCTGATGAACAGTAATTATTGAACGAGAGCACTTATATAAACAACACAGATGTCTAAAAACTAATGCATCCAGATCTATCTACGTTGTTGCTCGCAACAGGGCCAACGCTGCAATTAAGCGTGCAAAGTATCAGTATTACAGTGCTAAATTCAATACTAAACTAGGGCCAAAGGTTCTATGGCGTAATCTAAGACAGGCTGGGGTTTTTGGCAAGAAAAATCAGATTGTATTTGTAGTCCAGATGATCTTAACGCATACTTTACCTCAGGTATTAATATACTCCCGTCAACCTCTGGTGAGATCTCTGCTCATTCACTTGCCACCCCATACACAAATTTCGCACGCAATGATAATATAAATCCTTTCTCATTCCGTGCGGTAAATCTAGATGAACTATATATCGCATTGAATTCCATTAAATCTGATGCAGCTGGTCCTGATAACTTATCACCACGCTTTATTAAGCTGCTATTCCCTTACATTAGTAGCTATGTTCTCCACATTATAAATTCATGTCTGATGTCATCATATTTTCCTTGTAGCTGGAAAGTTGCCACTGTTCTACCCATACAAAAAAAAACTTTGGCGGATTTTCGCCCAATAAGCCTATTATCTTTCCTGTCCAAAGTGCTAGAAAAGGTTATGTCCAAGCAAATTCTTTCTTTTGTCGAAGAAAATAAATTGTTGACGCGTTGGCAATCGGGATTCCGTCCAAACCATAGTGGCAAAACTGCGGACCTCAAGGTATCTTCAGACATAAGAATTGCCCTCGACCAGGACAACCTCACGATGTTGATATTGTTGGATTTTTCCAAAGCTTCTGACTGCGTTGATCACATCTTGCTTACAGAGAAACTTCAAAAATCTTTCAATTTTAGTAGCTCTGCCATCGCCCTGGTTAGCAAGTTCTTGTCAGACCGCAGCCAGAGAGTTAAAGTCAATGGTATTCAGTCTGGTGCTTCCACTCTCACGCGTGGTGCTCCTCAGGGTTCAATACTGGGTCCACTATTATTTAGATTTTTTATAAATGATCTTCCAGATGTGATTCGCGATATCCAAATCCATCTCTATGCTGACGACGTACAGATTTATCTAAGCAGACCAATCGGTCTTCTCGAGGACTGCATCGCACGTATAAATGCTGATCTGGACAGGATATATTACTGGTCTAAGTGTAATAGTTTGTTATTGAACCCCGGGAAATCACAGTGTATAACGTTCTATAATGCAACCTGTAACGAAATTGACATTCCTCCTGTTACTCTAAACGGTATTCCATTGCCTAGTCTTAGTAAGGTGTCCAATCTTGGGATCATCCTTCACTATAATATGAGGTGTTGTGACAACGTTAGTGCGACGATTAGAAAAATTTATGCAGTACTGCGACGATTATGGCTTTCAGCCAACATTCTATCAAGTAGCGCACGTTGTAAATTAGTAAAAACATTGATACTGCCTCATTTCATATTCGGCAGTTTGATTTTTCCTAGATTGGACAGCTCATGTGCACGTAAGTTGGAGGTTGCTTTCAATGACTGCATTCGGTTCATATATGGATTAAGAAGGTTCGACCATGTCTCACATCTTCGGCATCTTTTGGTCGGTTGTTCATTGTTGTCGTATTTAAATAAAAGAAAATTGAAATTCTTGTATAACTTACTTCAGTCGAATAAGCCGGAGTATCTCAGGGAAATGTTCCAATTCACGTCATCCCGACGCAATAAAAATATATTCAAGCTGTGGGCACTGTCAATGCATTCAAGAAACTTATTAACACTCACTTAACATGATTTTCTCTATCTTTTTATATTTTCTCCACTGTATCTCTGTGTTGGAAAATAGTATAAACTTATTTGTTATTACTTGTACTTTTGCTTAATTATTCATATTATGTTGCATATATGTTATTTTCTTCTTTTTGCATCAATTTTTTTCTCTTTTTTATACCCTTAGATATTAATATTTTTAGCTGTATTCCTTTCTCTCTATCATTTTGTTTATAACTATATCTAGCGCCACCTTTCTAATTATACAACAAAAGATTGTAAATCTTGTGTATATCATCCAGCGAATAAATTATTATTATTATTATTAACAGTGAACTTAATAATTGTAGTGATAGTTCAGAAACGTCTATGGTGCTCAATCTTATTTCAATCGATCCATCCATTCACACAAATCTTTAAATTTTTTTACTTTTATCAATAAAATGCAGTACCGGCAATGACTTTCTCGACAAATCATTTTTGTTGCAAAGCTCCTAAGTCTAGTTATCAACGAAAACTATAAAATAAGAAGAAAAAAAACAACTGCTCCTAATGCAAAAATATCAAACGGTTTTTCTTCTCGTAAGCCGCATGCATCTGTATAAATTAATGTACTGTAACGTTTCATATACATATTTAAGTCCAACTGCTTTAAAGAGTTTATTTACCCCTAGAAGGGATCTAGTTTAAATGATAGCACGAGCCTCGAACGAACCCTCACATATGGTCAATAATTGCGTTGCACCTTAACGCTATTTACTACTGGTCTCGATCAAATGTTGTACTTGCGTGTTTGTGTGTATGTGTGTATGTGTGTATTTGTGTGTGTGTGATTGACATTTGTGTCCATCACACCGCGACAAAAATATTCTGTGCTCATTTTATCTTTGTCAGATCTTTGTTGGACTAAATCAGTCTTCTGATCTCCGTAATATTCATGTAATTACCTACCTTGGCTGCTCCTTAAAAATGCATGCAGACAGAGAGGAGCAGCGTTAAGATGAAGTCAACTTGAAAATTTTCTTAGGTTTGCATATACCCATAGTCCTGGGGTGCTATTGTGTTTCACACTTCCTTGATGCTTATTGAAATATTTTGGCTCGTGCTGTTTCAAGTTTGCTCCCATTGCAGGCATTTTATGGGCCCAATTTAATGAGGTTATTGTTTTAAGGAGCACGAAACCCAACCATATGGTCTGACTTTGACAACATGAATGGAAAAATGAAGTATTTCACCCCTATTCGGTTCGTGAGCACTTATAGTGTTTCTGCCCGGAATAATATTTGGTTTTTGTCGTTTTCTTTTTTTCTTCATCGCAAAGCAGTTCTCATGGTTTTTAGCTATCATACAATATTCACAGACCCCCAAAAAAGTGGCTATGCTAAAATTAAGACAGGATTTTGTAGCGTCTAAAAATTTATGAAGAAAAATCATTATGGTCTGCTAGGATAATGTCAAGTTTACAAAAATTGTATTGGATACACGGCGTTATTAGTTCGATGCCCTTTCGTTAGCATAGGGGTGCAACAGTGCTACTTCATACATATAATATATGATGTATAAAGGGCAGTTGTAGGAAAACAGGACCAAGCACCTGGTCTCGAACTAACATTCACTTTTGGTAGACTTTTTTGGTTAAATTTTTGTATGCACATACCTATAAGTTTCTCACATGCATAATATAAACGAAAATTTCATTTCCAGACACCAGTTCACATATTGTTCAACTTTTGTATTGTTTTATTTCACTTCACTGAATCCGTAATCAAGTGCTTGCCTTGCTATAGGCATCTTTGAAAAAATTCAATTTTCGAGTGGGTCGATCATGAGATTTTTTTTTTGTTTTTAATTAATTATAATTGTTATTAAATTTTGTAGTTTTAAGAGATTATATGGATGATCATAAAGTATAGGTACAAGGGAGTTTTGAAAGAATTTCGGAATTCAGATGACCAACAAATTTTCGAGTTGGTTATTAGGAAAATATATTCCAGTTGCCCACAGATGGATGTCTTAAATTGCACATTCCTCTTTTCGGGTGAATAGAAGAGAGCTCAGTGAAAAAGATGAGAAAAGTTGTCCTTCAATAATAATAATAGTCAATTTAACAATAGACAACCGCGCATTTTTAGTAGGCATAAATTTTTTCGTTTCAGCTTTTCTATGTATAGTCGGTGGTGAGTGTAAAACTGTGTTTTCAGGGTGCCAACCCTACCTTCCATCTTGAAAAGAAGGGTGCAACCAATTTGTTGACTATATCTCTGCAACGTTGGATATTTCAAAATTATATTATAATATAATGCAATGGCACCCACCCAGAAAACTAGTTTTACGCTTACCGCCGAACACCTTACGCATACCGTAAACTGTGGTTACTTTGCGCCAGCGGGGTTAACTTTGCACCATTCATAGAAAAATCTATTGCAACGATCATGTCTCAGCATCATTGGGTCTACCGTTATAATTTCGAAATTATTTGATACCCACATAGTTCTTCTTCATTGTTGAGTGAGTTCGGATTCGTGCAGCGAGGGAAAGGTTTATTTTCGGAGATATAAATTTTTGTGAAAAAAGAGTGTTAAATTTTAGTGTTGCAAAATTTAAAAAATATTTGAACTTCAAGTAGGCTATTGGAAGTAAGTCATATTGGAATGATATCGATATATACATACATTACAAATGTATTCAGTGGTATCCTCAAAGGCTTATATTTCAATTCTTAGGTAATATAAATTTCCTGAAAGAATGTCCACGTTAATGACATTTTGGGGTTTCTTGCGCCAGTGGCGCAAAGTTGCTCTTAAGGAGTACAAACCAATTTCGGTGATAGCTTTACAAATTTTTGATTATCATTTTGATCTTTTTAGCACGTCTACTACCAAAATATGCCACGAATTTATAAAAGGAAGCCTGGAGCAAGACGATACATCGACTATATTAAAGAAAGACTGGACGAATGCTTAGAAAAGATAAGGAAGGGCGACATTTCTCAACGTTTGGCTGCAAAAGAGTTCAATATTCCCCGACGTACTATTCAATATAAATTAAAAGGAGCTCACAGTTTAAAAGCAGGACATCCTAACACTTTTTGCGATGATGAGCAAAAGAATTTTGTTGAATGCATCCTAGCTATGCCTGATTATGGTTTCCCAGTGGATATGGTGGAACTGCGATTCATAATTAAATCACATCTGAATCGATGTGGCAGAACTGTGAAGGAATTTAAGGATAATCCAGTAGTGAATGGGCCAATGGATTTTTGAAAAGACATCTGGAACTGACTGTTCGCTTTGCATCGAACATTAAGCGTAGTCGAGCAGGTATTAATGAAGAGACATTAAAAAGTTATCACTCTAACCTTGCTGAGGTTCTTCTTGGCGCTCCTGCTGAAAGCATATGGAACTATGATGAGACGAACTTGATCGATGATCCGGGGCGAAAAAAAGTTATCACTAAACGGGGAGTAAAATATCCGGAAAGAATTTGCAATACAAGTAAATCAACGATATCAGTAATATTTGCAGGAAATGCCGAGGGAGATATTTTTCCACCTTATGTCGTATATAAATCATCGATTTATGGAGCACTTGGATGGAGGCCGGTCTAACTGCATGTAGATTCAGCAACACCAAAAGTGGGTGGTTCGATACCAACACCTTCAGCGATTGGTTCGAAGCAGGAGGGTAGAAAAGTGCTTGTAGGTGACAATCTTTCCTCGCATTTATCACCATATGTTATTCAAAAATGTGATCAGTGTAATATCGACTTCGTATGCCTTCCACCAAATAGCACATACATAACACAACCCCTTGACGTTGCATTTTTTCATCCTATGAAGGTTGCATAGAGAAAAATTTTAGCGAATTATAAGACCTCCTCCTCAAGTGGACAAAAGCAAGTTGTTCTCCAAAAGCAGGACTTTCCAAAACTATTAAGTGAGCTTATGAGTAGTTTGACTAATGCTAAGAGGAATCTGCAGTCTGGCTTTAAGAAATGCGGTATATATCCATGCAATCAAGAAGAACTGGTTCGGAACCTTCCTGGAGGAAACATAAATTTATCCAGCATTCATTTATCCTTCATAGAAACATTGGAACATCCACGGTTGGATAGCTGTGGAGGTGAAAAGAAAAGAAGACGTAAAGTAGATTTAGCTCCTGGTAAAAATTTATCTGTAGGTGCTGAGGATGGACAAATTTATCCGGAAACACACTATGAACATGGTCAAATCAATCAAAATAGTGCTATAGCTTCTACATCAGCTTTTCATGATATTATTAGTACTCCTCAATCACAAGGAAATTCGAAAGAAAGACCACGTAAAAATCTGGAATTGAACAATCTTTCAACACTGACCATGACGATAATCACAATTGTGACTGGAATCTTTCTAACGATTTAGAAGAATATGAAGATGAGGTTGAATTTGAAAATGTTGTCTCAACAGGTGGAAGACAGCATATATTCAACGTTTAAAAAAGAAAGTTGGACAACATGTTGTATTCCTGTATGAAGGGGAATATTTTCCAGGCAAAATAGAATCATTGCAAGAAGATGGGGCAGTCATTTTTGTAATGATTAAGTCCCTAAATAACTGGAAGTGGCCGGAGAATACGGACAAAATGCTTTACAATTGGGCTGATATAATTGGCTCAATTGAAGGGCCTAAACTGGTTTCTAAACGAGGAATTTTCTGCATAGAGGAGCTTGAAACACGCTGGGGAATTTAATGCTCTATTTTTGGTTTATTTTTTTCCTACGTGTATTCACTCGTTTTTATTTTATGCTATGAGCTTATTGAACAGGTGTTTTGGTAATTAACATTGGGCAGAATAGTTGCTAATTTTGTTTAGCTTTGTTTGCATGGCGCAAAGTTTGGTTCCAGACCACATAACATTGCGCCCCTTGCGATATAAGATAAGATATTGACATTGTAACGAAGTTACATACATTTCAGCTAGACACCAGCAAAAACGAGTGTCTAGCAGCCGCAACAATGTAAACCAGCCGCCGAGAGTAGAGCACACTACTGATAAGCAGCTCAGTAGTAAGATCACTCAGTCGATCAGCAAGCATCGAAGTGAACTCATCCGAAAGCTACAAGTCACCGTTCAGCAAATATCCGACCGCGAGAGTACAACTCCAAAGTAAACAGAGTTGACCCCCACCAGTGGAATACCAGAAGACTGGCTATAAAAGTCAGTCAAGCACCGAAAGATTAGTCAGTTGCCTCCCAGCAGCCCACTAGACACATCTCCCGTCCAGTCCTATCCGCAAGTCGTGTTGACTAGTTCAACGGCAAGCGCACATTAATCGTGCTGGCCTGAGAATTAGTAAGCGCACGCATTCCGTCCCCGTACCCCCGTGTACGCTACTCTGCCGATA
Organism: Dioctria linearis; assembly: GCA_963930735.1. Taxonomy (NCBI): domain Eukaryota; kingdom Metazoa; phylum Arthropoda; class Insecta; order Diptera; family Asilidae; genus Dioctria; species Dioctria linearis. The sequence goes on from OZ005741.1 coordinate 273,540,725, forward strand.
AGCGCACGTTAATCGTGTTGATCAGAAGAGTAGCGAGCGCACGAATATCAATTCCGTCCCCTTACCGTGTTGGCTACTCTGACGACGAAGCGCACGTTCATCGTGTTGGTCAGAGGAGTAGTAAGCGCACACGTACATTCCGTCCCGTACCCCCGTGTTGGTTATTCTGACGACAAGCGCACGTCATCGTGTTGGTCAGACGAATAACGAGCGCACGCTCCGTCCCGTACCCCCGTGTTGGCTATTCTGACGACAAGCGCACGTCATCGTGTTGGTCAGAAGAATAGCGAGCGCACGCTCCGTCCCGCATCCCCCGTGTTGGCTACTCCTAACGACAAGCGCACGTTAATCGTGTTGGTCTAAGGAATAGTAAGCGCACGCTCCTACCCCGCACCTACGCCGCGTAGTCTTAAGTTATTGTAAGTAAGTGTAGATTAAGTAGTGTGTGTGCTACGTATACCGCCCGAACCGCAGAGCTAGAGCAGCGCTCTGAACCCAGCAACGTCGCGGAAAACGGCCCTGGACAATCTCCTGACTACCCGCACACCAACTACCAACGTTACAACATAAATTATAAACCGGTGCAAAGTAACCCCATTAATAAGAACAACTTTGCGCCATTTTATTTTTATTAATAATATTATTATAGAGTATCTCATGAAAAAAGTACAAGTAAAATAATTCAACATTATCCTTTCTCAAATTTTAAAGCAAATATCAGTTATTCTGCTTATAAGTAAGTGATATATTTTGCTATAAAAAAATATTTTACGTTTAAGTGGCGCAAAGTAACCACATTTTACGGTAGCTAAAAAAAACCTTATATTTATGCCTACGCAAAGGGCACGGTTCAATGACCTTTTGACTGAACATAGAATTATGTTCTGTCGTCGTAGTTTGTTCTAGTAAAAATAATAGCGACATCGAACCGGAAGAACTCAGCAAGACATTTTTAATAGTACCCGCAATAGCTTTGTGTTGCTCGCAACTTTTCGCAATTTAATATTTCTGGGGTAACAGCTAATTTAGTTATCATGGATTTTTGTTAAATATGATAACATCTGGCTCAACTGGATGTAATGGTAATAGACCAAAATTTTCTAAAATTCTCCCACTTTATATACTATCTCCTCTTGCACACATTTGTAATATACGTGTTTTATGTCAGTTTAGTATCTGAAGCGTTCTAAGCGTTCTCGATGGTCATACCTCTTCCGAAAAATTCATATAATACCGATTTCAGACCTATTAGTATTTTACCCTTTTTATTTAAAGTAATTAAAAAAATTATATCTGCCCAGATAGATAATCAGAATTTACTAAATGAGTTTAAAATCTGTACAATAACTGTATCTCAACTCTTCTAACCAATGTTATACAGATTGCTATCAATAGGAATGAGTTCTCCAATCAAATTTAATTTCTCTACCCACTCTGCAAACCTTATCGGCAGTATCAACTTGCATATTATAAAAATTTATAGTTCACTTTTCAACTGGCATCTCCAGGAGTACCACAAAGATCTATCTTGGGACCTCTGTTGTTTTCTCTTTTCATTAATGACCTATTTCATTGTGTTAAGTACAGCAAATTTGACCATTATGCCGATGATGCACAATTGTACATCATAAGAGTCTACCAACTCTACATAAGTACTTAATTATATCCAAAACAATTATAGATATCTCTTATATCTCACTTATCGTAATCAAAGGTTGCATATAGTAGAAAGGTACATGTATAGGATCAAATGAAAAGTAACATTCTAAGGTTTCAAATTCTAGTAAGAAAATATTATGATGGTGGTGATGGTATTTTGGCGGGAAAATCGCTAAAATTTAAAAAAAAATTAGAAATCTTTTTCCAATTTTTTTACTTTGGCATCCTATAATGAGTGACTTGAGGTAGTTGACGTGTTGGTTCGACATTCGTTGGAAGGAGATAAAAGTCATCTTCATAATTGAATAATACGGCGGCACTAAACTGAATAATTGTAATACTTGGATCATCGTTAAGCCCCACAAACCGAACCATAAGTCATATTTAACAAGCAATGTGAAAATGACCATGCAAGGGCAAACATCTCAAACATGACCAATCCAACATCACGAGCGTTGCAACCAGCTCGAGCATATATGCCGAGTGAACAATGTGGACGCGGTCTTACATTCCCCCAGCATACGATGCTCTCAACATAAAAATTGGTCGATGTTCTATTTTTCGTCGCAAACGAGTTCAATATAACTTCAAATTTAGAACTGTCAAGAAACCGGTAGATATTACTTAGAAGATTGTTCTATTGCCGTGTTTTTTTTTTGTGATGATGATAAAATGTTGATTAAGAAAATGAAAAAATACCAACTAATTTATAAAATGAATTTGACACAGTTTAACTATATCAACGCGAGTTACATATATTAATTCATATGATTTACCGGAAACTTGTAAAATTCCAAAGAAACCTAAGCCACTATCTTGGTAAGGTATAAACTCTCATAAATAACATGCTCCCACATGTTATGCTGCACCGACATCATATCATAATATAGACGGTCATCCGGTCTGCTATGTCTTTAGATCGGTAAATAATCATGAGAAAAATTATAGCGTAACAGATAGAGAATTTCTGGGTACAGTTTATTCTGTAACTTATTTCAGACCTTATTTGTACGGTATAAAATTCAGAATCATAACTGATCATGTTCCAATAAAATATTTGAATACGAAATATAAAGGTAAAGATTTTTCCCAGAGAAATCAAAGATGGATATTGAAATTGCAAGAGTATAACTATGATATCGAATATTTACAAGACAAAGAAAACAAAGTGGCTGATTTTCTCAGTAGAAGAATCGAGAACAGTCCACAAATAAATGAGCAGAACAGCAGTGAATCTAATATGGACCTGTCTGGTACTGCACACTCAGTAAATGAACAACTCTCAAATCATATAGGTATTAAAGAAAAAATCATAAACAAGTTTAAGACACAACTAATATTAGTATACAATCTAAATAAAGAATTAGATATAGTATTCGGTAGAAGAATAATAGAAATTAACCCTCAGTACGAAGAAGAAATTAACGAAATATTAAAGAAGTACATTAAGCCCGGACATATAGGAATATATTCTGAAGTTCAGGATAGCGATTATAATAAAATAGTACAGCAATGTATAATAAAGTTGTTCTCTGGAGATTCAAATATCAAGTTTATGAAGGTTACAAACAGAGCTCAAGAAATGAAAGACGAAGAAGAATGTCACAAACAAATCTCATTATACCATGCGAAAGAATCTCTACATAGTCGTATCAACGAAACTTATCAAACCCTCAAAGACAAAATCTAATATCCTAAGTTACAAGAGTATGTACAACTCATAATAAATAATTGTGATAAGTGTCAAGAAATACGATAGGAACCCAATTAAACCAAAATTAAGTATAACAGAAACACCTACAAACAAAAACGACGTTATTCATCTAGACACATTTCATTATAAACGAGATTCATTCCAAACGAATCGAACCTGTATTCGCCTGCAGTGGGCTGAAAAAGAAAAATAACAAGTAAAAAAGCTAGAATTGGTCTAAGACCAATTCTTATGATACCCTAGATGAATGCCCGTATTAAATTTCGTATGGTCACCGATCTATTCAAGTTTGATTTTGAAGTTGTTTTTCGCATATATTTTTAGAACGGTTTGTCGCACAGAAAAAATGATTATAATCAATTTTATAGGATTTCGTATTCTGCAGAGGTTTTTAGTACAATAAAAATGTCTTGGACTTATCGTTTTCAAAGTATACGTAAAAAACCTAAATTTTTATATGGCAACACCAAGAAGGAGTTGCCCGATTTAGTCCATTTCAGACATTTTAATTGCTAATGTAGTAAAAACATCATGTACAAAATTTCAGCTCTCTACGTCGACGTGTTCTCAGGCAGTGTCCAAATATATAGCGGAAAACGAAATTTTTATATGGCAACCCTACGAAGGAATTGCCCGATTTGTCTCATTTTCGAACTTAATTTTACTTTTTTTTTTTAAAGTCCATTAACAAAATTTCAGCTCTCTAAGTATACGCGTTCTCGAGTTATCGTGCGCACGGACGGACGGACGGACGGACGGACGGACGGACAGACGGACATTCAAAAATCAAAATAACATTTAATATTATGAATGGGTGTCCAATCCATTTTGCTCTACATCACTTAGTATACCCCTATAGATTTCATCTAGGGTATAAAAACAAGCATTCATAACCATTCTAGACAAACTAACAAAATTCGCAGTAGTTTATCCAATAACGGATAGGAATTGGGTAAAGAAGATCGCTATTTTAGAAGGATATTTGGCTAGATTTGGTAAACCTAGAACTATTATAATGGATAATGTGTTTAAATCTGAACAGCTAAAAAGGTTCCTTCAGGAACAAGGTATAGGAGTCCATTGGACGAAACCGAACAGTCACACCGGCAACGCTGATGTAGAAAGATTACACTCAACAATAATTGAGAAGGTACAAGCCATTGAGGGAGATATATCAATTGAACAGAAAATTCAAAAAGCTATAGGTAATTATAATGTCAGGTACCATACTACAATTGAAATGACTCCTAGAGAACCCAGTAATCTAACAGACACAACTCCATTACATTAATAGAAAGGATTAATAAAAATAAAAGATGATATATAAATAAACTGAATAAAAGTAGAGAAGAGTATAACGAAAATAGGAAAGAAGGCTACATTAAGAACTATAAAAGACTTAGGCATAAAGATCAACCTTATTTTAGAAAATATCCTTTAGAAAATGTGCATCCGTCCTAACATTAAAAGACCACCAAAATTTTCAGGTAATCATAATATTTCTAATGATGACAACGCCAGTGCAAGGGCTATTTCAGGTTCATCCTATTAACGAAGAAAATGGGTACGTAAAAATCAGAATAAGGGCAGTAGAAATAGCAAACGAGACCGACACAATTTTCCATGTAATAGATCCAACTGAAATGCTAATGATATTAAGTAAATTAGAACGAAATACAGAATATCTTAAAGTGGAAGATAGAGAAACACTTTGTACAGAAATAAATCTTATTAAGATTAAACTCAAAACAATTAAAAATCCTAGTAGTACGTAATGCACAAAAATCGTTATTTGGTAGTATGGATGATGATGATAGAACAGAAATTACTGAACACCTTAAAGTTGTGGAGACAAATAATCATAATGCTAATCAAAATTTAAACAAACAGATTAAAATAAATGAGCATTATAACAAAACATTAACAGATTTGAAAAAAATGCTAATCGAAAACGACCGAACAAAAATTTTAGATTCTTTCAAAATAACTAACCACAATATGCAGGAGTTAAATTACAAAGTTTTATTTTTAGATCAAGAGACCAAGCTTCGATTTTTCGAAAATAAAGTAAATCAAATATTAGATAATATAATGGCAACAAAAAATAATATAATACATCATAGTATGTTAACGTTAGAGGAGCTATAGATGGATATAAAATTGATTTTCATAAATTAAAACTTTTAAAGGCAGGTGTTATGAGATATAATGATCAGCTTTTGGTATTTGCAATTAAAATTTATAAGATTTATGTACTTCAAGACCTTCAGTTAATTAAGCCAACTCCAAATTTTGAATATCTAGAAATCGATGAAGATGATGAACCGATTATGGAAATAATAAATAAAATATATCATTATGAAGAACAAAAATTATTGAAAGATTTGAAAATTAGCAAGAATTGTATTGTGCAAAATAACTGTAAATTGAGATATAGTAATATGACTAGCATAGAAGAAATAGATGATGAAAGTGTTTTAGTCAAGAATATGTTTAATGAAACCTTATGGCACAATTGTGATAAGAGAAAAATGACACTTACAGGAAGTTTTTCAATCAATTTTGATAATTGTTCTTTAGGCATTAAATATAAAAAATTCTACAATAAGAAGATAACATTTTTAGATAAATACTATTATCCGTCGAAAGAAATAAACAAAATATTTGTAAAGCCCAAAAATTTCGAAAAAATTAGGTTAGAAAATATACAAAAAACCTGGAAGAAATACAGGAATTAAAATACCATAAAAATATTATGTATGGAACAAGTGTAAGTTTGACGATCGTGATGATTATAAGTTTACTGAGTCTAGTTTTGTTTATAACACTGAAAATTAAGACAAACAATATAACTGTTACAACTCCGAAGTCGGAGACTTCTGACTTAAAGTGGGGAGGAGTTACATATATTAATTCCCATGATTTACCGGAAACTTATAAAATTCCAAAGAAACTTAAGCCACCATCTTGGTAAATAAATAACATGCTCCCACATTTTATGCTGCACCGACAGAATATCATAACAATAAAAATATCAAATAAATGTTTGCAGAAAGTAAAAAGACTAGAAAAATTAGCTTTTAAGAAGAGAAGATGAGTCTGTGAAAGCTTTAACTGAATGTCGGGACTCTTATAATCAGCACGGCGGTAAAATAAAAAAAAAACCGAATGTAGAAATATTTCTTGAATAAAGTGCAAGTTTTGGTTGTGATTTAAAAAATCGATTTCTTTTCCCTTTTTTTTTTCTCTCCGGAAAAATACGAAAATAATTAACTCGCGCTCAACCTGAGACGGTAGGTAGCCCCTCATCGGAAGCTCCAATGTAATTCTACTTTAAAGACTATATCTAAGTAAAATCAACCCATTTAATTCATACAAAAAAATGAATTTCCAAAAGTCCTATATCTACATTAGATATAAAAATAGAATCAATACACTAAATGCAGTCAAAACCCTTTTCACGCCATACATCCGGTTCCCTCCAATGTTCGGGTACTAAAAATAAAACAATTCAACGACTATTAATGCCGAAGATGTTATATAGTAGCTGTAGGTAGTACATATGCCCCCATATAACCCAATTTAAGAAACAGATAACGCACACTTTATTTTTAGAAAAAAGAAGGGATAATTTCGTTGACTTCTCAGGATTTATAGCTTCCAGCAAGAATATCACCATCGGCAAGGAATCACCAACTTACCAAACTTTGTTCGCATTTTTTTTTTTTTATAAGAATAATAAAATTGAAAATGTATATGGTAAGTGTGCAACAAAATTTCTATACATTTATCGAATATTACCAAACTCTCTTCTTTCTTCATATTACGCTAACAAATTGATTTTAATGACGGGTTCGTTTTTTTTTTCCTCCAAATATACCCACCACTTATATGTAGCAAACCCAGTAATCATCGAATATGCAGTATTCAGGGTTCAATCCCTGGTCCTTTCTTCCTACCTTAAGAATTTGTGTAGATTTACTTCCATAATTTTCACCCTGGGACCAGCATATAATTCCACAATCTTTTGCGCAACATTGCGTCGTCGCGTCGTCTCGCTTTGATTCTAATTTACGAGGTGTATAATTTGCTTCTTTTCACTTTAGAATAAAACTTTTCACCAAATGGGATATGGATGGGAATAAAATTTTGAGTATTCGGTGAAACTCATAAAGAAGAATCAATGTAAATTTGGGTGTTTATTGAAATGCGTGTCCGATATTTCACTTATTACGAGCAGTTATGTCAGCAAAATAAAAAAGATCTTTTCGTTTGACATTGATAGGCACCCAGGAATACAGGATACACAGATTTTGTGCGGCAGAGGCAGCACAGGACCCTCTTGAGGCAACACTTATTCTTATTATGGCTATTATGAGTCATGGGTCCATTCTATTTTCAAGCATTGCAGTATGTATGTAGTTTGTCGATGTATTTGTTCCAACGACTGTAAGCCAGGAAGGGCAGCAAATTGACACATGTTATCATGAAGGACATTTTGAGGCACCTCAAAGCATATCTTATACTGACCACCCTAAACAGGGTCATACTGACCCATCTGAACAGGCTTTATGCTTGATGATTACCCTACTGATGAGGCTGCCATCTATCACTTATTAGGAAAAGTGTATGGAAACTGTATATGCATGTTCGAAGAAGCGTTTTGGTTGTTGTCATAGATGTTTGTTTTTTTTGTTGGGTGCAAAAAATGTATGTTGGGGGAAGATTATGTATGAAAACGGTATCAGTAGATCTTATATGGTCATGTGGGTAGATAAACTCTCTAAATGAGGTTTAAGGCAAACTCCAGAAGATTTTTTGCTTCACATTATCTCAGATGTTGAATGTACTTTTGTATGAAAGAATTATATAAACCATTTGATTGTAAAAACAAAATAAGAACAAACAAATACGAAAACTTTCGTTTCTAGGCATTAAGAAATGAAAAGCTGAAAAAATATGTAACAGTAGACGAAAAGCCAGTGAGAATCTGCGGCGAATGTTAATTTAAAGAATATTTCTTCTTTTGAGCACATAATGGACACAGCTGAATCTGATTGGTTCTCTCAAATCAACAAGTGCAAGCCGATCTATTTCATTCAATAGGCATCTCTCCTTCTTCAGTAAGTTCTGCGAAATTTTGCTCTGAAGTACAATTCTATACCGTTCAACCGTAGGAGACAAGCAGTTCTGGAAGCAAAAAAATTCAGTAATCCAAAAAAGGCGGTAAGCATGTGCGACTGTTGAACGCTGCACATTAGATACAATTGAAATTTCTATGAGTGCATCCGGTACCACCGATGTCTGTTTTTTACAAAGAATTATTTATTCTAGATGGTCCACCTGAATCTATTGGCAAAGCAAATAGCTCTGAATGGATGACACCAGCTGAATTCCTGAGAAATATATTTCTACTGTACAAACTTTATCAAATATGTAAAAGAATAAGTGTCTTACATAACTCACTACCCCCGTTAAAAGAACCAGAATCACCTATGTAATTCAAATCAACAAAACGACAAATACAATGAACCTCAGGCAGATATCACCAATATTGCAAATGAAGGATGTGTTGAAGATATTGATAGCGCAAGACGCGATTTCAAACGCACAACTTAGATAACCGAATTCCGAGTGCCAATTTAGACTTATATGAAGAATACTCTATCTGAAGAGCGAGGAAAGAAAACAAGGAAGAAAGCTTATAACTTTCACATACTAATAACAAAGCAAAAGAATATGCAAAGGCTAAACGAAAGGTTCTTCAATAAGATACTAAGAGTAATATGAGGAAGATAGCTTCGAATATTGAATTGTTTGTTGCGATACAGGCTCTTCAAGTAAGCGCCCGCAGAAGACTGGATTAAGGGGGAGTAATGTATTTTTTGTGTTTTTTTTTTATATCATTTTTATGATCTCTGAAGAAAGTGCGGCGGGTCCCAAGGAAGACTATCGTAACTTAAACAAGAAAAATAGCTAGAATTGGTCTAAGACCAATACCCAATACCCTAAATGAGTGCCCGTATTTAATTTTGTATGGTCACCTCTCTATGCAAATATGATTTTTGAACTGGTTTTTCGCTGCTAAGGAGTTGAAAGTGTTTTTTTGCGATTATCGGTGAAATGTGACTTTCTAGCGGAAAATATTCTTCTCGAAAGCTATAAATAATAAAAATATCTAAAACTTTCATATAAGGCATTTATAAAAATAGCCTCTAATTTTTCAATAAAATGGCGGAATACCGATTTTTCAGTTTTTTATTTTTTTTTCTCATAAAAATAATTCAAGTTACATGAAATTGTGTAAAAGTATACCTTTTCTTGCATTGAATAAGCACAATTTTTTTGGAATTTGGGAAACATGTATTTTCCGATATATTTTTAATTTTTGGAAAAAAAACCAAAATTTTCCACGAAAAACTTTATTGGTGTTTTTTGTGATTCAGGTATTCTATCTGGGTTCATTTTAACCGTTGAAATGTCTACTTTAAAATGGTCTATATACGTTGATGATTTAAAACCGCTTAAAATTGAGAAAAACCTAAAACATGACTTTTCGATTCTCGATTTTTTGCAATTTTTTTTATGATTTTCAATTTTTCTTATATAATATTTCTTATGTAAATAATGGATTAAATTTCAATTACAGAATTTACTTTAATGTAATATTACTAAAATTGAGCCAATCAATTAAAGAAAGTGACGGAAATCATCCTGAAACCTTTAAATGAATAACAAATTAATTCTTTTAAGTAATGCATATAAACGTGGTAGAAATATTTACACAAAAATTGTGAATCAGGAAATTCATATTAGAAAGGTACATCAAATAGGTACCTACTTATAAAAGGTTCAAGCCCGCCAAAAGTTGTCAAACGGGGGGAGGGAAGATTAAGAGTGCCGGAACAAGAGAGCAACTCGGCTCATTTTGAAGTATTATGGAAACATTTGAGATAGTGTCTTTCAGAGCACCACGTGCGGATTGAGTATTTTAATCAAAAAATATAACAGAAAAACTGCTTATCAATAAGAATCAGCTGTCGTCATAAAATAGCAAGGAAAATAAATTATTTTAAAGTAGTACCTATTCCTTTGTAGCTCCCGAAGGCATTAATTATAAATACTGCAATTGAATTAGCAAAATACGATGATAAAACCGTCATCGTTATGGGTCAATATATGGATATACTAGTACTTCTGCATCAACTAAATTCATATGGTCTCAGTATTTTTTTCCACAAACCAAGCTTATGCAATGAAACGGATTCGTTTTATACATCTAATTGTTTCAAACACGAAACGTACACAAATATAATAGCATTTGTTCACTCTTTTTCGAGTTGCGATACAACTTCCGGTTTTGCTCGAAAAAGAAAAACATAATTATTGAGCAACAAAAATTTATCAAGCCTAGCTAGTATTTTTTTTTTCTAAAGATGCAGACCAAATAACCATTGCAAAAAATGGATCTCAACTTATAACTGGTATTCGGGTATTTACAAAAGAAGAAAAATTGATATGTCATTAAATCAACAACTGCCAACTAACAAATCTACTTTCAAATTGGAAAAACTACCCCCAATTGAAGGAGCAGCTATACAACTCTGCTGTAGAGTTTATTACCAATTACAGACTTGACTTGGTTATTTGGATAACGAGCTCAATAACAAAAAAGTTATGTAATGTGGCTGAAGCCAGCATCTACGTAGACTCGTGCCAAAATTTATCCCGGACTGTTCAGACCTAATTCCCAAAAAATTATTAAGAAATATTAGCTGCAGCTGTGAAAGTGGTTGTAGTAAGCAAGATACTAATTTATGCAACAATAAACTGCTAAAATAGAAATAAAGAAATTTTTGAAGACGTACATAAGTGATTCGGAAGAGATTATTGATGAAGAACCAGCAATGAGTCTTGTTATCGAAATTGTCGATAATCTCGAAGATCCTTCGAAATTTGAAAATTTTATTGATGAAAAAGAAGAACATTCACATTAGAACTTTATAATTTCTCATAAATTTTCTATTATTATAAAAAATGTCAATAAATTAATTGTTCTACTTAATAATTATGTATTCAAATTAATTTATTCAAATATGCCTAAAACAGATTACTCATCGTTATACTATTTTGTTTAGTGAACAAATAGTAAGATACGTTAATAAAAATGCCCACTGGGCCAGAAAGTCTTTACTTTACCTTAAGACTTTCAGTACGGTACGGTGCATTGCCATGAAAAACTTAAGTTTCAGGATGATTTCCGCCACTTTCTCCAATTAAGTTGGTTCAGGGTACAGGGTGTCCCGTAAGTCGACGTCAAGCCGGAATCGGGTGATAGACTAAATCATAACAGTTACCAGAATAATATAAAAAAAAAATCTAAGTCATGTGTTTGTCAAATTATAAACATTTCTTTTGTTTTCGAGAAAATGTGATGATTTTTTAGCTCCTGTTGCTACAAATCTTTACTTTTTTTCAATTTTTATTTTTCTTATGTAATCCCGAATAGTGCATGTAACCTGTTGCTTTAAATTCTAAGCCAACTGTTCCAGTTTGGAAGAAAATGTCACATTTTGCCGAACCAAGAATAGAAAATTAATATTTCACCTAACTTTAACTGACTGTAATGAAAAAAAAATGTACCACGCCAGTTTGGCAAGTAACTTTAAAAGTTGACGCATCTAATAAGGATTCTAAAACGGTATAACACTTGCTACAATATTTGTTAGATTACGGAAAAAAAAATTTTTTGTTCAAGAAACCCAGTTTCGAAAAATTTCTTTTCACCTACTAAAAATGATTCTAGTGTACCTAGGGCTGCCATCCGTCCGGGTTTCCCCGGATTTGTCCTAGTTTGGAGGGCGTCCGGGGAGAGTCCGGGCGGGGTTTTCTATACTGTCCGGGTTTTAAAATTTTGGAAACCAATTAAAAAAAATTTAATATTTTGTGTATGTACGGTGTAGCTGATAATGCCGACAGTCAGACCGACTCGACTCTCACTCAAGTTCTCTCTTCTGGTCCCAGCCAGTCTTAGCTCAGTAACGAAGCTAGCAGTACGACTATTGCTTGTGTAATTTGCATTGTGTACCTGTGTATTGTTTTATGTACGCCCCTCCCCCCAACCAATGTAAAATCTCGATACTACAGTGCGTCAGTTCACGTATGTAAAATAATTGTAAATGCCACCGTACAAATATGGGAAATAACCCAAAATGGCGACACATCACGAGAGAAAAAAAGACTCACAAATTTACAAAAACAACAAGAAAAACAAAAAGTATGTAAGATAGAGGATGGGTATAACCATAGATGGCACAAGAACTAGATGTCGCATGCAATACCAAAAAAGTATACAAAATTTATATGGCTGAATGGTCCATTCCGGAATGGACCACAATATTTGAACTGATGTGTATGTCCAGTGATTTATATTTTTTCGTATCTGAGTGTTGAGGAGGTCGATCAAACGAATACAAAACTGCTGTTAAAGAAAACACTTGCTCTCGGCATGCTCTAAACCGTGTTGTGGCCCATTCCAGAATGCACTACCCATTTCACAATTTGTATACTCTGCTCTAGTATGCTATGCGACATCTAGTTCTTGTGCCATCTATGGTATAACTTAATAAAAAGTAAAGCTCATGTTTAAAAGAGGGAAACATCGGAACTTTTACCGAAAAGGGGAAGTGTAAGCAGCTGCATTCTACTAAGATCATGCTGTTCCTCGGAATAGTGCAAGTGTATAATTTCTACAAAAATTTAATCAGTTTTACTGGATGTTTTTTCACTGCATGGACTGCAATTAAAAATCAGTTTTTTTACAAAACAAAAACATGGAAATTAACGACACAAAATTGATAGATGAGTTGATGAATTTACAAAATTGCAGTCAAAATGTAAGCGATAAGACAAGCTTTTATCGGTAAATCAACATTAGCTTAATTTTTTTAAACATCGTATGCTCATTTGTGTACCGAGGTATTGAAGATTGCACAGTTTGTTTAAGCGTACCAGCTCATAATGCCAACGAAGAAAGGGTGTTTTAACAATTTCTCAAATGTGGATGAAAGAAAGGAACTCACTGAACATATAAACGGCTTCGTCACTAATCAAAACAAAATTTAATTTTAAAGATTTTAATTGTGTCGATCTTTATACATTGTTAAAAAAATGATACACGGTGAGGGGCCTTTGCTCTTTAGTCTCTGGTTTACAGAATCTAAATCTCCAAAATATTTATATGGCAAGAAACTCTTGTCTCAGATCAATAAATTAGGTTTCGAAGACCATAAGAAAAAGTCTCTAGAGACACTTCTTAAAGTGTTTACACGAAATTTATATTTGGTCTCCAGAAATCTGTGGTAATTGTCAAGAAAACCATTGTTAGAAAGAAAGTGAAAAAGCTTTAAACAAAGTGAGATTTTTTTTTTTTTTGACAAATAACCTAATTGACGAAAACCCTATTGACGGTAAAATGTCTCTTCTATCCATTACTATCCCAACTTGAGACTTCCGTTTGTTCGTTTGTCCGGCCGTCCGCACGATAGCTTGGGAACGCTGAAAATTTGCAGACGGGCTTTAAAAGAAAAAGTAAATTTACGTTCGAAAATGGGACAAATCGGGCAACACTTTCCTAGGGTTTCCATACACAAATTTCGTTTTTTACTATATACATATTTGCCCACTGCCTGAGAGCGCGTCAACGTAGAGAACTGAAATTTTGTACAGTGTTTTCATGAAAATAGTAAATATAATTTCAAAAATGGACTAAATTGGGCAAGGGATTCTTGGTGTTGCCAAATAAAAATTTAAGACGTTTTAATTGCACTGAAAAGTTCTTCAGAATATGAAATCCTATGAAATTGGTCATCATCATTTATACTTTCCAACGAAGAAGAAGAATTGGTCTTATACCAATTCTAGCTTTTTACTTATATTTCTTATAAAAGGCATTCTTTATATAACTTTCTCTGAAATAATTTAAAGACCGTGCCTCTGTGATAGGTATTTGGATTCAAAGTTATCATTTCTTTAAAATAACTTTCAGGTATGTGTAGTAACTACACATACCAAAAATTGGAAAATTTTAAGAGTTTCAAAGTTAGTTTAAATTTAGTATAATTCAGGCAGTATTCATCGCACGACAAAAAAACTTAACTTTTTGCAAAAGAAGAACGTTGGGAAAGTGTAAATTTTGTTCGATTTTCGATGGAATTACCCTATGATGAATTAAATAAAAATTAACAAATGACCTTGCCAAACTCACTGCACAGTTAACTTAACAGCAGAACACACAATAGTTTGCGGAAATCTAGAGACGAAAAATGAGCAAACTTCGAAGACTAGAGACCGAGCATGGAAACCTGATTGATTTGAAACACATGACGGGAGACCAAAAAATTTCTAGTAAATTTGTTGCATCTCCAAAGTGTATACATGGGTCTCTCGGTGCCCAAAGATCGAGAAAGTGGTCTCCTGAAGTTAAAGTCTCTCGCCATGTAACTTCACCTTTCCCGAGAAATGAAACTATTTTGAAAGCTATATGGCACACTAAATGTAAATGTAATAAGTTACTAGTTTTAGGTCCTTTAATTAATATTAAATAATATATGATTTGCGTTTACAGAAGTAAAATTGTATTTCTAATTTTTTGAAGATTTATTTATGTTCCTAATTGTAAGAGAGATTTAATTTAGTTCATTCACATCGCGTTTTATTTTGCTGTTTTTTTGTAAACTGACTAATTTTATAATAAATAAATAAAAAAAGACACTATGCATAACAATTTGAACCTATTTCATTAGTAAGTAAAATAGAAAATTATTTGGCAACAATGTCCGGGTTTCAAGCTAAAATGTCCGGTGCTTTCGAATTTGTTGTCCTAGTTTAAAGATTTTACAGATGGTAGCCCTAAGTGTACCCCCCAAAGCTTGCCGTAACTTTAAGATTCTAGTTGGAGTGAGACATGTGAGTGAGCAAGATAGTGACGCTTTCAAGTTAGAGATCCTACTTTTTGTTGAATTTAGGACAAATTTTTCTCAAGTTTAAAATAACATTACATTACTTGCATGTTACTAAAATATCAAAATTAACCTAAGACGAGTTACGATAGTCTTCCCTGGAACTGTCAATGTCCAGTTAATACTAGCGGAGAGCGTGAAAGCCTGTAATAGAAAACAGGGACGGATCTGGCATTGAAATTAGGTGGGGGGGGGGGGGGCGTCATCTTACCGTTGAAATTAGGTGGGAGTCATCTTACTGCAATTAAATTTAGTTGAAAAAAAATGGGGGCAATACTTGTCCAGCCCCGTAAGTCGCTTAGTTTAACCACCGCAGTATTGTAGTGATGTAGATTAGATTAGATTTGTGAAGGGGTGTATAGGCGTTAGCCTCGCACTCATTGCGACCTGAATGATCTATTGTGAGTCCCCGTTGAATTTGCTCCATTTATCGGTTTAGACTGTTAATAAAGTCTAGAACCATTCTGGGCTTGAGGTTCCATACGTAACTTGGTTGTAGTGGGGTACTAGGAAGGTTTCCGCATTAAGCGGTGTGGATGATGTGTCATTTTTTTAAATAATTTTTTTACAAAAAGTCATTTTTTAATAGAATTTTAGTTTAAGATGCAAACTGTAGGAGTAACTCAAACCAAACTTTTTTCAGTTTTACACACTGGCATATATAATATGGACTGCTCGATATGCTATTTCATGCTAGTATAATGTTTTGTGTCAAAAATAGTTCTTACATCGGTACCAACATTGAAAAAACCCTTGGCTGGAATTTGAAAAGTGATTTTAATAAAACCTTTCGAATTTCTGTTGAGTACCTATGAATATATTGCCCTTGGTATCACTAATTAACCCAAATAATTAATTTAAAAACATTCTCACTCAGTTGGTACTTGCTCCTCAGACCGAAAGAGAACGCTATATAGAAGTGAGCCCACTTTCTGCAGTGTATTTCTATGGACGAAGTCAGTCCATATTATACATGTCAGTGATTTTACATAAGAACGCTGCAAATATTTTAGAATATTAGGAATTGAGGATAAGTTAGGGCTCTGATGTGGTAGTGAAGGAGTCTGTTTCGTGGCTTGGGAAATGTTTTCGAGGGTTTTGGATAACCCAAAGTTGGGGTCCCAAACTCAAATTCTGAGAATAAACTATACACATACATCGCATTCATAATAATAATAATATTGGAATAAAAATATTTTTTGTATAATTTTTTGAAATTGAATTATATAAATAAAAAAATATATAAAATAAAAAATATATTTTTCCAAATAACTAAATTAATTAAATATTTTTTACTTTAATTTTTTAGGGAGGAAGGGGTGGGGGGCTGGATTCACCACTGATAGAAAATTAGAAAAGAGAATACTAAAGCTCTTATTCTTCAGTTTTTCATAAAATTGATAGGTCCCTGTACAAAAGGTATCTGTTGTCCCAACACTTAAATTTGATCGTTGTTTTCCAGTCGTCAGGAATTATATCGCCCTCCCCATTTCGAACTTTATTTTTCATCTTTCGAATATTGTAAATATTTCAAAATATATAAAAAAAAAAAAAAAAATTTAATATAAAGCTCTCCTTATTATTATTTGATGGTAAATAATCATAAAATGTTCAAATCGTGTTCACTATTAAAAAAAAAAAATTAATGAATTGGCGCAAATTTTTTCACAGTTTCACATTTAACCTGCTAACACTAGTAAAGATAAAGCTCTGAAAGATGATTCATTTCTAATAATTCATATTTCCATGTACATACAAAATATACATATATTTCATAAACCCATCAACCTAAAGTGTGTCAAGGGAACATTTGGCACACCAAATATTCTGGTAAAAAGTGATAAGTGGTCACTGATATCAACAAAACTCTGAGTCAAATGTTTACAGTGCCTCCTTTGAACGGATTAGAAATAACATGTGGAGCACGCAAGAAATATTTTGATACTCTCTTCATCGTTCTATTACGAATCAGCCGACCTAGTTTTATTGTTCGGCCTGTAAACATAATGGAATGTCCCAATGTGCCAATTATTATATTTCCGCTAAAGTTTCTTAAAAAAATGTTTCAAGACAAACTCACAAGTAATTTGGATCGTGTCATTTGAATATATTTTTTCATGATAATTGATAGTGAGAATGTTCAGAGATTGGCAACTTCTTTAGCCATTCATTAAATTTTCTTGAATCAATCACACATGGAACATAGGGCTATGTAAATCGAGACAAATCCCTCTCCCCACCCTTATTATTTAAATTATTAATTAACTAAATAGTTTGGTTAAGCACAATTGATTGCAGTAATTTTTCATTAAAACAGTAACTTAATTAAGACAATCCCGATTTTTGATTTAGGGAGGAGAGTATGGGGGGGGAGGGGCAGATCAAGTCCGTTTTTCGGGGAAATGAAGCTATCGGCGGGAGAGGAGGGTGAAATTTGAAATGTTTTTGGTTATATCTCCTGCACCAAGAGCCGTAATAAGTTCGTTGATATCTTAAATGATAGCGGGTGTCCTAGGCTACAGATAGTATCAATGTAGCTCAATGGGGGGAGAGGCGGAGTGGCGTAAGTGAATTTATGTTCGAATCGAGATATTAAAGAGTTTTCATTTGATTAAATTTAAAAATATGGGTAACAAATAACATAATATGACTTTGAGTTTCTAAGGGTGTCAAATTTATCATTATCCCATTTATCATAATTAACATTATTTAAGAAATAATAATGTATAATCAATGAAATGACGTTGTCAATTCTTAAGAAAGCACAGGTCCATATAGGTAAAAATAATATTCAACTTTTATTTTTTGTTAAATATTTTTTAAATTAAAATTAGCATTGTTTTATTAATTATCTATTAATTAGTATTCTCCAGTTTGTGCAAGCGGGAGAGATTTGAAATAACTATGGTGTACAGGTGTGTAATAAATTAATTAAGTCCTTTTATTTTAGGTTTGTCTTTTTTTTTTTTGTATAGTGGTGCCAACTTGATATTATTAAAGTTTTTCGGTCTTCTCCGTTGCTGTGATAAATTCAATAATTTGAATGGGGCATCCTTGTTTTGTTGTCGTTTTTTAGAATAACTTATATCGATCGCTTCTCAAAAATCTCATCCAACATAAATTTTAAACCAATTTACTCTTACACCGTCAGCATTTTTTAGCATTTTAAAAATCGTGTTTTCTAAAGTCACATTTCATTTTATTTATTATGAACTTATTCTTTCG